>CM017916.1:6111225-7311225 GCA_008369825.1 Triplophysa tibetana
ATTGGTAAAATCAAGACTCAGTTACAGTGTGGGAAGTTCTGGTTACAGATGCTTGCTCGAGTCTTTTGCCAATTCACCTTTTATACCCAGATGTAACAAAGCCAATGGTCAGCGAGAATTTGGTTTGTTTGTTTTCTCTTCACTGAAGAGAACATCAAATAAGATCTCAATATACATATAATATACTCTCTGTTAGATTTGAAAGAACTAGACCCTTTCACCCATCGCACCATGATCTTTAAAACATTACCAAACATGATGATCAAAACTTCATACTCTGACAATAAATGATATACACAGAATAAAAAGCGTAAGCATTTTCCTAGTGATAAGGTCCTGAAGAGATCAAGGGCACAGGTGTGATAAGAATAGGGGGTTCAATTCCTGGGGATCAACAACCCCTGAGGGGAGGGTAGGATATCATTCCTCAGGTTCTAACAACAAATGGGGTTTTATTGTTTTGTGTCTTCGCATCACAAACAACCTTAGTTCTTAGGACTTTTCCACCAGCTGCCTTACAGTTCCTCCCCTGACCCCTTGGGGCAATCTCAGAGCAGTCCCTAAGGGGACATTTTTAGGCATTCTTTGTCATTGTGTATCACTTACTGCAGAAGTCTCTGTAGAGCTGGCACGGTACAGAGCAGGTGGATCTTTGCTGTTTTTTTGCCCAGGTTGGTTTCCACCTAAGTCTGATAGTCTGCAATATAATTTGTTGCACCAAGTCCATTCAGTCAGAGCCCATGTGCTCTGTTCGTAGAAGGTGTCTTCCCACCGAAGAGAAACATCTTTTTTAGTAGTATCCTCCCCATGATATTTATCTGACCCATTTATTCTTAGTTACATCTAAGTAGAAGGTATGGTTTGCAGCGCAGCTCCATAGGTTAAGGAATTCATCTCACTAATAACACACCATTGTGTATGAGACACCTGAACGGCATCTGCATAACCATAGAACAACTGAACACTGATGATTTTAGTAACATTGGGATAAGATGATAAAGGGTTAAACATAAAAAAAAATTCATGGTACCTGGTGCGAGTGGTGAATAAGGTCTCAATTTCATCCAAAGCCACATAAAGTGATCCCATTTGATTACCTGATTCTTCACTACTATGGTGGAATTTAGATACTTTGAGTATTTTAAAGGAAGAGTGGCAAAAGTCAATTTAACTGGCATATTCTCCAGTGGTATACATCATACAATAATAGTTTATAATTATATCTTTTAAATATATTGCAACCAAAATACAAATCTACAGTATGCATATAAATGTATTTTCATGTATTTATAAAATCCAGATACAACGTTATGCATAATATGGTATAGTTATATAACTTATTTTAATAACCATAATAGTAATTCAGAATACTCAAATACGAGTTAACCCTGCAAATCTATCATTACAAAGAAGTATCAGGACATATTCTGAATCTCTAATATAGCTGTTGTCAAAAAATTCTGTGAATGTTGATGTGTACAGTACGCTACGTCACGTTCAATGGTAAAAATCAGATTGAGAATTTCGAGGCCGATTGCAGAAGCGCCAGCACTTCAGATCTAACCACTCTTTAAACATATCATTAGACATATGTTAAAAACCAGTGTGCTATCTGGTTTGGAACAATGCCAATGATTTCAATTGAAAATTGCACAAATTTTCAATTTCACCTCTCTTCATCAGAAATCAAACCATTTACTATACATAAAACTATAACCATGCAAATTTACTATGCACATTGCAAGGTTTCACATAAATCAACAGAACTGTAATGACAGGTTTTATCTTATAATTAAATTAGCATCATGAGTTTGTCCTATGTGTGAGATGCTATATAGTTTTCTATATGCATGACAGGCTATAGATCCTTCTTATGTATCATATTTGAAATCTAGACTAATCATCCTAGGCGATGTGTAGTGTTTTGAGTCTGGATAACTTTTAAGGTTATGCCAGATAATCATTTTATGAGGTTGTAGTAGCGAAAGTGTGTCCACAATGCTATATGTTCATGTCTGGGAGATGGGTATCTACAAGAATCTGTGTTGCACAATTTGGATCCGGTGCTACACCGGGAGGCCGTGTAACTACTTCTGTGATGTAACTGTGAAGTGTGAATGACCCCTTGAAGTATAATCTCACCCATCTCCTCCATTTCAGGTTCTAAGACACCTCTCTCGTATCTGGACTCTATAAGGAGTCATAGTGATCAACCTGAAAAGAAAGACTTTAGGATACCAGACAGAGATACATTTTTTCTCTCAATTCAGTCAAATCTGTGGGTTAAATATCAGTCCATATGTTGTGGTGCTGTCTGCTTAGCAATTCATTTTTTATGGCACTACCCACACCTGTCCATTTGAGATCTTTGAGGCCTGTAAGGACTAGGGAATTTCTGTGTGATATTTAACAGATGGTTCACTATCACTTGTGCCATGGTATCTATAGTGTTAATGAAAAAGTATAAAACGTATACCCCCCTTTTTGGCACTGTTTAGTGGACCAATGAAATAAAAATAGAATAATTCTATGAGTCTTTATGGTTTTGACCCATAAAAGTTAGAAATGCATGTGATGTTTCACTTTTCACCATATTTATTCTTAAATATTACTGCAATGTCTGCCCCATATGCACAGTCTTCACTTACACCGTGCGCTAAAGATTCAAATGTCACCTTTCTTTTATATGACCAATGTTCCTTTTTCTGCGCTCCCTTGTACTTCACTTTCAACACCCTCCCTCTCTTGGACCTGAGATCTCAGGTCCACAACCGTCTGTTCCAAAGACCTGCCCACTCATTTCGCGGTGGGATCGGTCCTGGTTCAGTGTCAGGGGTGACCTGCTGTGATAAATGTTTGCTCATAGCAGTTAGTTTGTCAAAATAAACACAATGTGACACTGATCTCCTGCCGAAGCGGTGTTGTCGGTCCTGGAAAAGATCGACCTGTAAGAAATTCAAATGGTGTGAAGCCAGAAATCCTGTTAACAGAGGAACGTACAGTCATTAATGCTAGAGTTAGTACAGATAACCAGGTCAATTTTGTCTGTGCACAGATTTTAGCCAATTTCAGTTTCAGAGTGAGATTCATTCTCTCCACTTTGCAATTGTTCCAGCACTATCTAAACTCTGTTGGCAATGCAATAAAACAGGGGTGTTTCGTGATTTATTAGCTCTCCACACTCTTCTTTCTCCTCCCCTTGTGGAATGTGTTCTCCTTGTTCTTCTCCCTCGGGGGCTAACTGCTGTGCTGTTCCACTGACTAATCTTGTTATTTGGTTTTATTTGCTTTCTTTGTTCATTTATATCAAACGTTGTGTCAGGCAATTCTTTACTACGTTTCCTTGGTTTAATTTTACCATAACTTGCTTCATTTTTTCCGTCATACGGTTGTGGTTTTGTCAATAGTTGCAAGTCTAGATATAGTTTTGGGGGTTGGTAATATGCTGTTTGTTCAGAGGTGTCTCCCTGTTCACTTCCTGACTTCTTTATCTGCAAATTTTCTTCCCCCTCTCTTTTAACCGGACTCAGAGCAGTGGCCGTAAGCGCAATGCTTGTCCATATTCTTAATTCATCTTGCAATTTCTTTTCTTGACTAAAATGTTTCCCTGCATTTATCCATTTTACATTATTTATTTATTTAATTTCTCTTCTACATGTCTTTTTAGTCTTACATGTGCTCTCTTTTCCATGTCTCGTACCTTGGGTGCCAAGGGCACACGTGGTGGGTTATCCCATCCGTTTTCAACACATATCTGACTCCATTTTTCGCCTAATATCGTTATTTCTTTCTTATGGTGTTTTACTTCTGTTTGGGCCAATATCACATCTTTCATACGACCCCATTGTTCAGTTACAGGAAAACATCCATATTCATCACATTCTCTATCAAATTCTCCTTCCATTTTTGGTTATTAATTCTTTTATTATGCCGTTATTCAATAATCTTATTAATATTTGTTTGTACTAATTATTCTGAACAAAAATATCCTCTTCCAATTTTCCGTAATTTCCAACACACAATTACATACACACAATTGACAGAGAAACTCCTATTTGCGTAAGGATTTTGTGCACCTTATTGCACCTTACGACTTCTGACTGCCCTGCGTAAGGATTTTGTGCACCTTATTGCACCTTACGACTTCTGTCTAACCTACGTAAGGATTTTGTGCACCTTATTGCACCTTACGACCTTTATTAACTACGTAAGGATTTTGTGCACCTTATTGCACCTTACGATTTCTAACTAACCTACGTAAGGATTTTGTGCACCTTATTGCACCATACGATTTCTAACTAACCTACGTAAGGATTTTGTGCACCTTATTGCACCTTACGATTTCTCGGGGGACCAACCACCCGTTTTAACATCAATTCAAATTAACAAACTTCAACTGTTGTTAAATTTGGTTTAAATAATGATCAGGAATATTTGCAATTCAACACAAACAATTTAGAGTAGTCAATTAGCAGATGTTCGATAAAACAGGTCTCTGCTCACCTTTTTATTTTCGTCCGGACGTTGTGTTGAACACAAAATGTTCCTTTTCGGTTTTTTTCACTTTCTAGCCTTTAAAGATTGTCCGAAATGTCCTTCTTTAGCCAATCACGTCGGGGTCACCATCTGTTGGTCATCTGCTGTCCTGCGTGTTCAAAAATTGGACTTACTGGACTTCGGATGAACAAAAGTTGAAGTTTATTGATTTGAGGCTCAGCGCTGGGCTGTCTCACACACTCACTCTACGCACAGAGTACTATCAGAGATCAGCCCCGTCTATACATTTGGTTACATATTTATGTGTGTATGTGAGAGGTGTGTCTTCGAGCTTGCTTCGAATCTTGACCAATCGTTGGACCAGTTTTCAGCTGACGTTTTCTTCTCCTCGTTTGGCTTCTGTGAAAACAACGCACTCCCCCAACTTGATCACATCTGTTAACCCCTGACCTGAGGCCCCAATGGCTATGGAATGTTGGGCAACCATAGCCACGCACACACATTCTATTCTCCTCGTTTTTTGCAACATATCATGAGACATATCATGAGACATATCATGAGACATATCATGAGACATATCATGAGACATCCCCCACACAGTCTTCAAATATGGTTTGTTTCTTAAAACCCTCGCTATATGGGTATGTGCGTTGTATATGCAGGATGCTCTCCTGCATGGAATGCAACACACACACATACTCCCATCCCCCACATCCTGTTGAGAACATCATCTTGCACCCTAATATTCAAGCTTAGTTTTCACCCTTTTAAACATACACACATTATTCATACTGATATACACTTAATGCACACAGTTTTACTTATTGATTATACGTGATCCATAGAAAGAAAATAAAATGCAGTATAAACGTAGATTGTAATTAAATGAACATTGTAATACAAAACAGAACTTTAAAACCCTTCACTTGCCGCGCACCTGTTCAATGTTCCTTTACAATCAACGGCAGATACCCTCAAATCTTGCCCGGAGGGCCAATACCCTGCATAGTTTAGGTCCAACTCTAGTCAAACCCACGCAAGCAAGCTAATCAAGGTCTTCAGGACCACGAGAAAGGGAAGGGAAGGAGCTAAACTCTGCCGGGTATAACCAATCCACAAAAAGATTGACGGGAAACCCATATCTATTACGTTAGGTTGATCACTTTGTCATGGATGAGAAAGGCTTAAAGCTTAGACATCCTACCACCCACACCAGTCACATCTATTAAATGTTTGCTATCTTGAACTTGTCAAGAAGTTGTCATTTTTGAGATGCAGAATATCAAAAGAGAGCAAAGTCATTGCACATTTTAAAATCTCGTTAACGGCATGCACAGACTGGAATGTCCTCCTTCGAATTTGGCAACCCTGATGATTATTTGAGAAGGTTTAAAAATGCAATATAGAAGAGATTTCAATGCTAGCCCCTGGATTTAACCATACAATCGCAGCACAGAGCGTGCTCTTAAACTTTGGCGAAAAGACGAGGTGGCCGAGTGGTTAAGGCGATGGACTGCTAATCCATTGTTAGGTGCTTTAGCAGAGATGTCTGTTCAGGATGCGAGTTTGTTCACGATTGCTTTGATCAGTTTCGATCGGTCCCTTCGTCAAAGATGAGAATTGCTGTAATCATCTCATCGTTTGGCCTCTTGACGTGTGTAGAGGTTCTTCTAATCCCCTGGGATGTGTGCGCTGCAGTTTTGAATCCTGTCATAGGTGTTTGATTCTTAAACAACGGTGTCTATCCAAAACACCAACTAGTCCACGATTTGCTTGCCGCACACCTGTTCAATGTTCCTTTACAATCAACGGCAGATACCCTCAAATCTTGCCCGGAGGGCCAATACCCTGCATAGTTTAGGTCCAACTCTAGTCAAACCCACGCAAGCAAGCTAATCAAGGTCTTCAGGATCACGAGAAAGGGAAGGGAAGGAGCTAAACTCTGCCGGGTATAACCAATCCACAAAAGGATTGACGGGAAACCCATATCTATTACGTTAGGTTGATCACTTTGTCATGGATGAGAAAGGCTTAAAGCTTAGACATCCTACCACCCACACCAGTCACATCTATTAAATGTTTGCTATCTTGAACTTGTCAAGAAGTTGTCATTTTTGAGATGCAGAATATCAAAAGAGAGCAAAGTCATTGCACATTTTAAAATCTCGTTAACGGCATGCACAGACTGGAATGTCCTCCTTCGAATTTGGCAACCCTGATGATTATTTGAGAAGGTTTAAAAATGCAATATAGAAGAGATTTCAATTTTAGCCCCTGGATTTAACCATACAATCGCAGCACAGAGCGTGCTCTTAAACTTTGGCGAAAAGACGAGGTGGCCGAGTGGTTAAGGCGATGGACTGCTAATCCATTGTGCTCTGCACGCGTGGGTTCGAATCCCATCCTCGTCGTTAGGTGCTTTAGCAGAGATGTTTGTTCAAGATGCGAGTTTGTTCACGATTGCTTTGATCAGTTTCGATCGGTCCCTTCGTCAAAGATGAGAATGGCTGTAATCATCTCATCGTTTGGCCTCTTGACGTATTCAGAAGTTCTTCTAATCCTCTGGGATGTGTGCGCTGCAGTTTTGAATCCTGTCATAGGTGTTTGATTCTTAAACAACGGTGTCTATCCAAAACACCAACTAGTCCACGATTTGCTTGCCGCACACCTGTTCAATGTTCCTTTACAATCAATGGCAGATACCCTCAAATCTTGCCCGGAGGGCCAATACCCTGCTTAGTTTAGGTCCAACTCTAGTCAAACCCACGCAAGCAAGCTAATCAAGGTCTTCAGGATCACGAGAAAGGGAAGGGAAGGAGCTAAACTCTGCCGGGTATAACCAATCCACAAAAGGATTGACGGGAAACCCATATCTATTACGTTAGGTTGATCACTTTGTCATGGATGAGAAAGGCTTAAAGCTTAGACATCCTAGCACCCACACCAGTCACATCTATTAAATGTTTGCTATCTTGAACTTGTCAAGACGTTGTCATTTTTGAGATGCAGAATATCAAAAGAGAGAAAAGTCATTGCACATTTTAAAATCTCTTTAACGGCATGCACAGACTGGAATGTCCTCCTCGGAATTTGGCACCCCTGATGACTATTTGAGAAGGTTTCAAAATACAATATAGAAGAGATTTCAATGCTAGCCCCTGGATTTAACCATACAATGGCAGCACAGAGCGTGCTCTTAACCTTTGGCGAAAAGACGAGGTGGCCGAGTCGTTAAGGCGATGCACTGCTAATCCATTGTGCTCTGCACGCGTGGGTTCGAATCCCATCCTCGTCGTTAGGTGCTTTAGCAGAGATGTTTGTTCAGGATGCGAGTTTGTTCACGATTGCTTTGATCAGTTTCGATCGGTCCCTTCGTCAAAGATGAGAATGGCTGTAATCATCTCATCGTTTGGCCTCTTGACGTATGCAGAAGTTCTTCTAATCCTCTGGGATGTGTGCGCTGCAGTTTTTAATCCTGTCATAGATGTTTGATACTTAAACAACGGTGTCTATCCAAAACACCAACTAGTCCACGATTTGCTTGCCGCGCACCTGTTCAATGTTCCTTTACAATCAACGGCAGATACCCTCAAATCTTGCCCGGAGGGCCAATACCCTGCATAGTTTAGGTCCAACTCTAGTCAAACCCACGCAAGCAAGCTAATCAAGGTCTTCAGGACCACGAGAAAGGGAAGGGAAGGAGCTAAACTCTGCCGGGTATAACCAATCCACAAAAAGATTGACGGGAAACCCATATCTATTACGTTAGGTTGATCACTTTGTCATGGATGAGAAAGGCTTAAAGCTTAGACATCCTACCACCCACACCAGTCACATCTATTAAATGTTTGCTATCTTGAACTTGTCAAGAAGTTGTCATTTTTGAGATGCAGAATATCAAAAGAGAGCAAAGTCATTGCACATTTTAAAATCTCGTTAACGGCATGCACAGACTGGAATGTCCTCCTTCGAATTTGGCAACCCTGATGATTATTTGAGAAGGTTTAAAAATGCAATATAGAAGAGATTTCAATGCTAGCCCCTGGATTTAACCATACAATCGCAGCACAGAGCGTGCTCTTAAACTTTGGCGAAAAGACGAGGTGGCCGAGTGGTTAAGGCGATGGACTGCTAATCCATTGTGCTCTGCACGCGTGGGTTCGAATCCCATCCTCGTCGTTAGGTGCTTTAGCAGAGATGTTTGTTCAGGATGCGAGTTTGTTCACGATTGCTTTGATCAGTTTCGATCGGTCCCTTCGTCAAAGATGAGAATGGCTGTAATCATCTCATCGTTTGGCCTCTTGACGTATTCAGAAGTTCTTCTAATCCTCTGGGATGTGTGCGCTGCAGTTTTGAATCCTGTCATAGGTGTTTGATTCTTAAACAACGGTGTCTATCCAAAACACCAACTAGTCCACGATTTGCTTGCCGCACACCTGTTCAATGTTCCTTTACAATCAATGGCAGATACCCTCAAATCTTGCCCGGAGGGCCAATACCCTGCATAGTTTAGGTCCAACTCTAGTCAAACCCACGCAAGCAAGCTAATCAAGGTCTTCAGGATCACGAGAAAGGGAAGGGAAGGAGCTAAACTCTGCCGGGTATAACCAATCCACAAAAGGATTGACGGGAAACCCATATCTATTACGTTAGGTTGATCACTTTGTCATGGATGAGAAAGGCTTAAAGCTTAGACATCCTAGCACCCACACCAGTCACATCTATTAAATGTTTGCTATCTTGAACTTGTCAAGAAGTTGTCATTTTTGAGATGCAGAATATCAAAAGAGAGCAAAGTCATTGCACATTTTAAAATCTCTTTAACGGCATGCACAGACTGGAATGTCCTCCTCGGAATTTGGCACCCCTGATGACTATTTGAGAAGGTTTCAAAATACAATATAGAAGAGATTTCAATGCTAGCCCCTGGATTTAACCATACAATCGCAGCACAGAGCGTGCTCTTAAACTTTGGCGAAAAGACGAGGTGGCCGAGTGGTTAAGGCGATGGACTGCTAATCCATTGTGCTCTGCACGCGTGGGTTCGAATCCCATCCTCGTCGTTAGGTGCTTTAGCAGAGATGTTTGTTCAGGATGCGAGTTTGTTCACGATTGCTTTGATCAGTTTCGATCGGTCCCTTCGTCAAAGATGAGAATGGCTGTAATCATCTCATCGTTTGGCCTCTTGACGTATGCAGAAGTTCTTCTAATCCTCTGGGATGTGTGCGCTGTAGTTTTTAATCCTGTCATAGATGTTTGATACTTAAACAACGGTGTCTATCCAAAACACCAGCTAGTCCACGATTTGCTTGCCGCACACCTGTTCAATGTTCCTTTACAATCAACGGCAGATACCCTCAAATCTTGCCCGGAGGGCCAATACCCTGCATAGTTTAGGTCCAACTCTAGTCAAACCCACGCAAGCAAGCTAATCAAGGTCTTCAGGATCACGAGAAAGGAAAGGGAAGGAGCTAAACTCTCCCGGGTATTACCACTCTACAAAAAGATTGACGGGAAACCCATGTCTATAACGTTAGGTTGATCACTTTGTCATGGATGAGAAAGGCTTAAAGCTTAGACATCCTACTACCCACACCAGTCACATCTATTAAATGTTTGCTATCTTGAACTTGTCAAGAAGTTGTCATTTTTGAGATGCAGAATATCAAAAGAGAGCAAAGTCATTGCACTTTTTTAAGTCTCTTCAACGGCATGAACGGACTGGAATGTCCTCCTCGGAATTTGGCACCCCTGATGACTATTTGAGAAGGTTTAAAAATGCAATATAGAAGAGATTTCAATGCTAGCCCCTGGATTTAACCATACAATCGCAGCACAGAGCGTGCTCTTAAACTTTGGCGAAAAGACGAGGTGGCCGAGTGGTTAAGGCGATGGACTGCTAATCCATTGTGCTCTGCACGCGTGGGTTCGAATCCCATCCTCGTCGTTAGGTGCTTTAGCAGAGATGTTTGTTCAGGATGCGAGTTTGTTCACGATTGCTTTGATCAGTTTCGATCGGTCCCTTCGTCAAAGATGAGAATGGCTGTAATCATCTCATCGTTTGGCCTCTTGACGTATGCAGAAGTTCTTCTAATCCTCTGGGATGTGTGCGCTGCAGTTTTTAATCCTGTCATAGATGTTTGATACTTAAACAACGGTGTCTATCCAAAACACCAACTAGTCCACGATTTGCTTGCCGCGCACCTGTTCAATGTTCCTTTACAATCAACGGCAGATACCCTCAAATCTTGCCCGGAGGGCCAATACCCTGCATAGTTTAGGTCCAACTCTAGTCAAACCCACGCAAGCAAGCTAATCAAGGTCTTCAGGACCACGAGAAAGGGAAGGGAAGGAGCTAAACTCTGCCGGGTATAACCAATCCACAAAAAGATTGACGGAAAACCCATATCTATAACGTTAGGTTGATCACTTTGTCATGGATGAGAAAGGCTTAAAGCTTAGACATCCTACCACCCACACCAGTCACATCTATTAAATGTTTGCTATCTTGAACTTGTCAAGAAGTTGTCATTTTTGAGATGCAGAATATCAAAAGAGAGCAAAGTCATTGCACATTTTAAAATCTCGTTAACGGCATGCACAGACTGGAATGTCCTCCTTCGAATTTGGCAACCCTGATGATTATTTGAGAAGGTTTAAAAATGCAATATAGAAGAGATTTCAATGCTAGCCCCTGGATTTAACCATACAATCGCAGCACAGAGCGTGCTCTTAAACTTTGGCGAAAAGACGAGGTGGCCGAGTGGTTAAGGCGATGGACTGCTAATCCATTGTTAGGTGCTTTAGCAGAGATGTTTGTTCAGGATGCGAGTTTGTTCACGATTGCTTTGATCAGTTTCGATCGGTCCCTTCGTCAAAGATGAGAATGGCTGTAATCATCTCATCGTTTGGCCTCTTGACGTATTCAGAAGTTCTTCTAATCCTCTGGGATGTGTGCGCTGCAGTTTTTAATCCTGTCATAGATGTTTGATACTTAAACAATGGTGTCTATCCAAAACACCAACTAGTCCACGATTTGCTTGCCGCGCACCTGTTCAATGTTCCTTTACAATCAACGGCAGATACCCTCAAATCTTGCCCGGAGGGCCAATACCCTGCATAGTTTAGGTCCAACTCTAGTCAAACCCACGCAAGCAAGCTAATCAAGGTCTTCAGGACCACGAGAAAGGGAAGGGAAGGAGCTAAACTCTGCCGGGTATAACCAATCCACAAAAAGATTGACGGAAAACCCATATCTATAACGTTAGGTTGATCACTTTGTCATGGATGAGAAAGGCTTAAAGCTTAGACATCCTACCACCCACACCAGTCACATCTATTAAATGTTTGCTATCTTGAACTTGTCAAGAAGTTGTCATTTTTGAGATGCAGAATATCAAAAGAGAGCAAAGTCATTGCACTTTTTTAAGTCTCTTCAACGGCATGAACGGAATGGAATGTCCTCCTCGGAATTTGGCACCCCTGATGACTATTTGAGAAGGTTTAAAAATGCAATATAGAAGAGATTTCAATGCTAGCCCCTGGATTTAACCATACAATCGCAGCACAGAGCGTGCTCTTAAACTTTGGCGAAAAGACGAGGTGGCCGAGTGGTTAAGGCGATGGACTGCTAATCCATTGTGCTCTGCACGCGTGGGTTCGAATCCCATCCTCGTCGTTAGGTGCTTTAGCAGAGATGTTGTTCAGGATGCGAGTTTGTTCACGATTGCTTTGATCAGTTTCGATCGGTCCCTTCGTCAAAGATGAGAATTGCTGTAATCATCTCATCGTTTGGCCTCTTGACGTGTGTAGAGGTTCTTCTAATCCCCTGGGATGTGTGCGCTGCAGTTTTGAATCCTGTCATAGGTGTTTGATTCTTAAACAACGGTGTCTATCCAAAACACCAACTAGTCCACGATTTGCTTGCCGCACACCTGTTCAATGTTCCTTTACAATCAACGGCAGATACCCTCAAATCTTGCCCGGAGGGCCAATACCCTGCATAGTTTAGGTCCAACTCTAGTCAAACCCACGCAAGCAAGCTAATCAAGGTCTTCAGGATCACGAGAAAGGGAAGGGAAGGAGCTAAACTCTGCCGGGTATAACCAATCCACAAAAGGATTGACGGGAAACCCATATCTATACGTTAGGTTGATCACTTTGTCATGGATGAGAAAGGCTTAAAGCTTAGACATCCTAGCACCCACACCAGTCACATCTATTAAATGTTTGCTATCTTGAACTTGTCAAGAAGTTGTCATTTTTGAGATGCAGAATATCAAAAGAGAGCAAAGTCATTGCACATTTTAAAGTCTCTTAACGGCATGCACAGACTGGAATGTCCTCCTCGGAATTTGGCACCCCTGATGACTATTTGAGAAGGTTTAAAAATGCAATATAGAAGAGATTTCAATGCTAGCCCCTGGATTTAACCATACAATCGCAGCACAGAGCGTGCTCTTAAACTTTGGCGAAAAGACGAGGTGGCCGAGTGGTTAAGGCGATGGACTGCTAATCCATTGTGCTCTGCACGCGTGGGTTCGAATCCCATCCTCGTCGTTAGGTGCTTTAGCAGAGATGTTTGTTCAGGATGCGAGTTTGTTCACGATTGCTTTGATCAGTTTCGATCGGTCCCTTCGTCAAAGATGAGAATGGCTGTAATCATCTCATCGTTTGGCCTCTTGACGTATGCAGAAGTTCTTCTAATCCTCTGGGATGTGTGCGCTGCAGTTTTTAATCCTGTCATAGATGTTTGATACTTAAACAACGGTGTCTATCCAAAACACCAACTAGTCCACGATTTGCTTGCCGCACACCTGTTCAATGTTCCTTTACAATCAACGGCAGATACCCTCAAATCTTGCCCGGAGGGCCAATACCCTGCATAGTTTAGGTCCAACTCTAGTCAAACCCACGCAAGCAAGCTAATCAAGGTCTTCAGGATCACGAGAAAGGGAAGGGAAGGAGCTAAACTCTGCCGGGTATAACCAATCCACAAAAGATTGACGGGAAACCCATATCTATAACGTTAGGTTGATCACTTTGTCATGGATGAGAAAGGCTTAAAGCTTAGACATCCTACACCCACACCAGTCACATCTATTAAATGTTTGCTATCTTGAACTTGTCAAGAAGTTGTCATTTTTGAGATGCAGAATATCAAAAGAGAGCAAAGTCATTGCACATTTTTAAAGTCTCTTCAACGGCATGAACGGACTGGAATGTCCTCCTCGGAATTTGGCACCCCTGATGACTATTTGAGAAGGTTTAAAAATGCAATATAGAAGAGATTTCAATGCTAGCCCCTGGATTTAACCATACAATCGCAGCACAGAGCGTGCTCTTAAACTTTGGCGAAAAGACGAGGTGGCCGAGTGGTTAAGGCGATGGACTGCTAATCCATTGTGCTCTGCACGCGTGGGTTCGAATCCCATCCTCGTCGTTAGGTGCTTTAGCAGAGATGTTTGTTCAGGATGCGAGTTTGTTCACGATTGCTTTGATCAGTTTCGATCGGTCCCTTCGTCAAAGATGAGAATGGCTGTAATCATCTCATCGTTTGGCCTCTTGACGTATGCAGAAGTTCTTCTAATCCTCTGGGATGTGTGCGCTGCAGTTTTTAATCCTGTCATAGATGTTTGATACTTAAACAACGGTGTCTATCCAAAACACCAACTAGTCCACGATTTGCTTGCCGCACACCTGTTCAATGTTCCTTTACAATCAACGGCAGATACCCTCAAATCTTGCCCGGAGGGCCAATACCCTGCATAGTTTAGGTCCAACTCTAGTCAAACCCACGCAAGCAAGCTAATCAAGGTCTTCAGGATCACGAGAAAGGGAAGGGAAGGAGCTAAACTCTGCCGGGTATAACCAATCCACAAAAAGATTGACGGGAAACCCATATCTATAACGTTAGGTTGATCACTTTGTCATGGATGAGAAAGGCTTAAAGCTTAGACATCCTACCACCCACACCAGTCACATCTATTAAATGTTTGCTATCTTGAACTTGTCAAGAAGTTGTCATTTTTGAGATGCAGAATATCAAAAGAGAGCAAAGTCATTGCACATTTTAAAATCTCGTTAACGGCATGCACAGACTGGAATGTCCTCCTTCGAATTTGGCAACCCTGATGACTATTTGAGAAGGTTTAAAAATGCAATATAGAAGAGATTTCAATGCTAGCCCCTGGATTTAACCATACAATCGCAGCACAGAGCGTGCTCTTAAACTTTGGCGAAAAGACGAGGTGGCCGAGTGGTTAAGGCGATGGACTGCTAATCCATTGTGCTCTGCACGCGTGGGTTCGAATCCCATCCTCGTCGTTAGGTGCTTTAGCAGAGATGTTGTTCAGGATGCGAGTTTGTTCACGATTGCTTTGATCAGTTTCGATCGGTCCCTTCGTCAAAGATGAGAATGGCTGTAATCATCTCATCGTTTGGCCTCTTGACGTAGTGTAGAGGTTCTTCTAATCCCCTGGGATGTGTGCGCTGCAGTTTTGAATCCTGTCATAGATGTTTGATACTTAAACAACGGTGTCTATCCAAAACACCAACTAGTCCACGATTTGCTTGCCGCACACCTGTTCAATGTTCCTTTACAATCAACGGCAGATACCCTCAAATCTTGCCCGGAGGGCCAATACCCTGCATAGTTTAGGTCCAACTCTAGTCAAACCCACGCAAGCAAGCTAATCAAGGTCTTCAGGATCACGAGAAAGGGAAGGGAAGGAGCTAAACTCTGCCGGGTATAACCAATCCACAAAAGATTGACGGGAAACCCATATCTATAACGTTAGGTTGATCACTTTGTCATGGATGAGAAAGGCTTAAAGCTTAGACATCCTAGCACCCACACCAGTCACATCTATTAAATGTTTGCTATCTTGAACTTGTCAAGAAGTTGTCATTTTTGAGATGCAGAATATCAAAAGAGAGCAAAGTCATTGCACATTTTAAAATCTCTTAACGGCATGCACAGACTGGAATGTCCTCCTCGGAATTTGGCACCCCTGATGACTATTTGAGAAGGTTTAAAAATGCAATATAGAAGAGATTTCAATGCTAGCCCCTGGATTTAACCATACAATCGCAGCACAGAGCGTGCTCTTAAACTTTGGCGAAAAGACGAGGTGGCCGAGTGGTTAAGGCGATGGACTGCTAATCCATTGTGCTCTGCACGCGTGGGTTCGAATCCCATCCTCGTCGTTAGGTGCTTTAGCAGAGATGTTTGTTCAGGATGCGAGTTTGTTCACGATTGCTTTGATCAGTTTCGATCGGTCCCTTCGTCAAAGATGAGAATGGCTGTAATCATCTCATCGTTTGGCCTCTTGACGTATGCAGAAGTTCTTCTAATCCTCTGGGATGTGTGCGCTGCAGTTTTTAATCCTGTCATAGATGTTTGATACTTAAACAACGGTGTCTATCCAAAACACCAACTAGTCCACGATTTGCTTGCCGCACACCTGTTCAATGTTCCTTTACAATCAACGGCAGATACCCTCAAATCTTGCCCGGAGGGCCAATACCCTGCATAGTTTAGGTCCAACTCTAGTCAAACCCACGCAAGCAAGCTAATCAAGGTCTTCAGGATCACGAGAAAGGGAAGGGAAGGAGCTAAACTCTGCCGGGTATAACCAATCCACAAAAGGATTGACGGGAAACCCATATCTATACGTTAGGTTGATCACTTTGTCATGGATGAGAAAGGCTTAAAGCTTAGACATCCTAGCACCCACACCAGTCACATCTATTAAATGTTTGCTATCTTGAACTTGTCAAGAAGTTGTCATTTTTGAGATGCAGAATATCAAAAGAGAGCAAAGTCATTGCACATTTTAAAATCTCTTAACGGCATGCACAGACTGGAATGTCCTCCTCGGAATTTGGCACCCCTGATGACTATTTGAGAAGGTTTAAAAATGCAATATAGAAGAGATTTCAATGCTAGCCCCTGGATTTAACCATACAATCGCAGCACAGAGCGTGCTCTTAAACTTTGGCGAAAAGACGAGGTGGCCGAGTGGTTAAGGCGATGGACTGCTAATCCATTGTGCTCTGCACGCGTGGGTTCGAATCCCATCCTCGTCGTTAGGTGCTTTAGCAGAGATGTTTGTTCAGGATGCGAGTTTGTTCACGATTGCTTTGATCAGTTTCGATCGGTCCCTTCGTCAAAGATGAGAATGGCTGTAATCATCTCATCGTTTGGCCTCTTGACGTATGCAGAAGTTCTTCTAATCCTCTGGGATGTGTGCGCTGCAGTTTTTAATCCTGTCATAGATGTTTGATACTTAAACAACGGTGTCTATCCAAAACACCAACTAGTCCACGATTTGCTTGCCGCACACCTGTTCAATGTTCCTTTACAATCAACGGCAGATACCCTCAAATCTTGCCCGGAGGGCCAATACCCTGCATAGTTTAGGTCCAACTCTAGTCAAACCCACGCAAGCAAGCTAATCAAGGTCTTCAGGATCACGAGAAAGGGAAGGGAAGGAGCTAAACTCTGCCGGGTATAACCAATCCACAACAAGATTGACGGGAAACCCATATCTATTACGTTAGGTTGATCACTTTGTAATGGATGAGAAAGGCTTAAAGCTTAGACATCCTACACCCACACCAGTCACATCTATTAAATGTTTGCTATCTTGAACTTGTCAAGAAGTTGTCATTTTTGAGATGCAGAATATCAAAAGAGAGCAAAGTCATTGCACATTTTAAAGTCTCTTAACGGCATGCACAGGACTGGAATGTCCTCCTCGGAATTTGGCACCCCTGATGACTATTTGAGAAGGTTTAAAAATGCAATATAGAAGAGATTTCAATGCTAGCCCCTGGATTTAACCATACAATCGCAGCACAGAGCGTGCTCTTAAACTTTGGCGAAAAGACGAGGTGGCCGAGTGGTTAAGGCGATGGACTGCTAATCCATTGTGCTCTGCACGCGTGGGTTCGAATCCCATCCTCGTCGTTAGGTGCTTTAGCAGAGATGTTTGTTCAGGATGCGAGTTTGTTCACGATTGCTTTGATCAGTTTCGATCGGTCCCTTCGTCAAAGATGAGAATGGCTGTAATCATCTCATCGTTTGGCCTCTTGACGTATGCAGAAGTTCTTCTAATCCTCTGGGATGTGTGCGCTGCAGTTTTTAATCCTGTCATAGATGTTTGATACTTAAACAACGGTGTCTATCCAAAACACCAACTAGTCCACGATTTGCTTGCCGCACACCTGTTCAATGTTCCTTTACAATCAACGGCAGATACCCTCAAATCTTGCCCGGAGGGCCAATACCCTGCATAGTTTAGGTCCAACTCTAGTCAAACCCACGCAAGCAAGCTAATCAAGGTCTTCAGGATCACGAGAAAGGGAAGGGAAGGAGCTAAACTCTGCCGGGTATAACCAATCCACAAAAAGATTGACGGGAAACCCATATCTATACGTTAGGTTGATCACTTTGTCATGGATGAGAAAGGCTTAAAGCTTAGACATCCTAGCACCCACACCAGTCACATCTATTAAATGTTTGCTATCTTGAACTTGTCAAGAAGTTGTCATTTTTGAGATGCAGAATATCAAAAGAGAGCAAAGTCATTGCACATTTTAAAATCTCGTTAACGGCATGCACAGACTGGAATGTCCTCCTCGGAATTTGGCACCCCTGATGACTATTTGAGAAGGTTTAAAAATGCAATATAGAAGAGATTTCAATGCTAGCCCCTGGATTTAACCATACAATCGCAGCACAGAGCGTGCTCTTAAACTTTGGCGAAAAGACGAGGTGGCCGAGTGGTTAAGGCGATGGACTGCTAATCCATTGTGCTCTGCACGCGTGGGTTCGAATCCCATCCTCGTCGTTAGGTGCTTTAGCAGAGATGTTTGTTCAGGATGCGAGTTTGTTCACGATTGCTTTGATCAGTTTCGATCGGTCCCTTCGTCAAAGATGAGAATGGCTGTAATCATCTCATCGTTTGGCCTCTTGACGTATGCAGAAGTTCTTCTAATCCTCTGGGATGTGTGCGCTGCAGTTTTGAATCCTGTCATAGATGTTTGATACTTAAACAACGGTGTCTATCCAAAACACCAACTAGTCCACGATTTGCTTGCCGCACACCTGTTCAATGTTCCTTTACAATCAACGGCAGATACCCTCAAATCTTGCCCGGAGGGCCAATACCCTGCATAGTTTAGGTCCAACTCTAGTCAAACCCACGCAAGCAAGCTAATCAAGGTCTTCAGGATCACGAGAAAGGGAAGGGAAGGAGCTAAACTCTGCCGGGTATAACCAATCCACAAAAGATTGACGGGAAACCCATATCTATAACGTTAGGTTGATCACTTTGTCATGGATGAGAAAGGCTTAAAGCTTAGACATCCTACCACCCACACCAGTCACATCTATTAAATGTTTGCTATCTTGAACTTGTCAAGAAGTTGTCATTTTTGAGATGCAGAATATCAAAAGAGAGCAAAGTCATTGCACATTTTAAAATCTCGTTAACGGCATGCACAGACTGGAATGTCCTCCTCGGAATTTGGCACCCCTGATGACTATTTGAGAAGGTTTCAAAATACAATATAGAAGAGATTTCAATGCTAGCCCCTGGATTTAACCATACAATCGCAGCACAGAGCGTGCTCTTAAACTTTGGCGAAAAGACGAGGTGGCCGAGTGGTTAAGGCGATGGACTGCTAATCCATTGTGCTCTGCACGCGTGGGTTCGAATCCCATCCTCGTCGTTAGGTGCTTTAGCAGAGATGTTTGTTCAGGATGCGAGTTTGTTCACGATTGCTTTGATCAGTTTCGATCGGTCCCTTCGTCAAAGATGAGAATGGCTGTAATCATCTCATCGTTTGGCCTCTTGACGTATGCAGAAGTTCTTCTAATCCTCTGGGATGTGTGCGCTGCAGTTTTTAATCCTGTCATAGATGTTTGATACTTAAACAACGGTGTCTATCCAAAACACCAACTAGTCCACGATTTGCTTGCCGCACACCTGTTCAATGTTCCTTTACAATCAACGGCAGATACCCTCAAATCTTGCCCGGAGGGCCAATACCCTGCATAGTTTAGGTCCAACTCTAGTCAAACCCACGCAAGCAAGCTAATCAAGGTCTTCAGGATCACGAGAAAGGGAAGGGAAGGAGCTAAACTCTGCCGGGTATAACCAATCCACAAAAGGATTGACGGGAAACCCATATCTATTACGTTAGGTTGATCACTTTGTCATGGATGAGAAAGGCTTAAAGCTTAGACATCCTAGCACCCACACCAGTCACATCTATTAAATGTTTGCTATCTTGAACTTGTCAAGAAGTTGTCATTTTTGAGATGCAGAATATCAAAAGAGAGCAAAGTCATTGCACTTTTTAAAGTCTCTTAACGGCATGCACAGACTGGAATGTCCTCCTCGGAATTTGGCACCCTGATGACTATTTGAGAAGGTTTAAAAATGCAATATAGAAGAGATTTCAATGCTAGCCCCTGGATTTAACCATACAATCGCAGCACAGAGCGTGCTCTTAAACTTTGGCGAAAAGACGAGGTGGCCGAGTGGTTAAGGCGATGGACTGCTAATCCATTGTGCTCTGCACGCGTGGGTTCGAATCCCATCCTCGTCGTTAGGTGCTTTAGCAGAGATGTTTGTTCAGGATGCGAGTTTGTTCACGATTGCTTTGATCAGTTTCGATCGGTCCCTTCGTCAAAGATGAGAATGGCTGTAATCATCTCATCGTTTGGCCTCTTGACGTATGCAGAAGTTCTTCTAATCCTCTGGGATGTGTGCGCTGCAGTTTTTAATCCTGTCATAGATGTTTGATACTTAAACAACGGTGTCTATCCAAAACACCAACTAGTCCACGATTTGCTTGCCGCACACCTGTTCAATGTTCCTTTACAATCAACGGCAGATACCCTCAAATCTTGCCCGGAGGGCCAATACCCTGCATAGTTTAGGTCCAACTCTAGTCAAACCCACGCAAGCAAGCTAATCAAGGTCTTCAGGATCACGAGAAAGGGAAGGGAAGGAGCTAAACTCTGCCGGGTATAACCAATCCACAAAAGGATTGACGGGAAACCCATATCTATACGTTAGGTTGATCACTTTGTCATGGATGAGAAAGGCTTAAAGCTTAGACATCCTACACCCACACCAGTCACATCTATTAAATGTTTGCTATCTTGAACTTGTCAAGAAGTTGTCATTTTTGAGATGCAGAATATCAAAAGAGAGCAAAGTCATTGCACATTTTAAAATCTCGTTAACGGCATGCACAGACTGGAATGTCCTCCTCGGAATTTGGCACCCCTGATGACTATTTGAGAAGGTTTAAAAATGCAATATAGAAGAGATTTCAATGCTAGCCCCTGGATTTAACCATACAATCGCAGCACAGAGCGTGCTCTTAAACTTTGGCGAAAAGACGAGGTGGCCGAGTGGTTAAGGCGATGGACTGCTAATCCATTGTGCTCTGCACGCGTGGGTTCGAATCCCATCCTCGTCGTTAGGTGCTTTAGCAGAGATGTTTGTTCAGGATGCGAGTTTGTTCACGATTGCTTTGATCAGTTTCGATCGGTCCCTTCGTCAAAGATGAGAATGGCTGTAATCATCTCATCGTTTGGCCTCTTGACGTATGCAGAAGTTCTTCTAATCCTCTGGGATGTGTGCGCTGCAGTTTTTAATCCTGTCATAGATGTTTGATACTTAAACAACGGTGTCTATCCAAAACACCAACTAGTCCACGATTTGCTTGCCGCACACCTGTTCAATGTTCCTTTACAATCAACGGCAGATACCCTCAAATCTTGCCCGGAGGGCCAATACCCTGCATAGTTTAGGTCCAACTCTAGTCAAACCCACGCAAGCAAGCTAATCAAGGTCTTCAGGATCACGAGAAAGGGAAGGGAAGGAGCTAAACTCTGCCGGGTATAACCAATCCACAAAAGATTGACGGGAAACCCATATCTATACGTTAGGTTGATCACTTTGTCATGGATGAGAAAGGCTTAAAGCTTAGACATCCTAGCACCCACACCAGTCACATCTATTAAATGTTTGCTATCTTGAACTTGTCAAGAAGTTGTCATTTTTGAGATGCAGAATATCAAAAGAGAGCAAAGTCATTGCACATTTTAAAATCTCTTTAACGGCATGCACAGACTGGAATGTCCTCCTCGGAATTTGGCACCCCTGATGACTATTTGAGAAGGTTTCAAAATACAATATAGAAGAGATTTCAATGCTAGCCCCTGGATTTAACCATACAATCGCAGCACAGAGCGTGCTCTTAAACTTTGGCGAAAAGACGAGGTGGCCGAGTGGTTAAGGCGATGGACTGCTAATCCATTGTGCTCTGCACGCGTGGGTTCGAATCCCATCCTCGTCGTTAGGTGCTTTAGCAGAGATGTTTGTTCAGGATGCGAGTTTGTTCACGATTGCTTTGATCAGTTTCGATCGGTCCCTTCGTCAAAGATGAGAATGGCTGTAATCATCTCATTGTTTGGCCTCTTGACGTATGCCGAAAATTCTTCTAATCCCCTGGGATGTGTGCGCTGCAGTTTTGAATCCTGTCATAGGTGTTTGATTCTTAAACAACGGTGTCTATCCAAAACACCAGCTAGTCCACGATTTGCTTGCCGCACACCTGTTCAATGTTCCTTTACAATCAACGGCAGAAACCCTCAAATCTTGCCCGGAGGGCCAATACCCTGCATAGTTTAGGTCCAACTCTAGTCAAACCCACGCAAGCAAGCTAATCAAGGTCTTCAGGATCACGAGAAAGGGAAGGGAAGGAGCTAAACTCTGCCGGGTATAACCAATCCACAAAAGATTGACGGGAAACCCATATCTATACGTTAGGTTGATCACTTTGTCATGGATGAGAAAGGCTTAAAGCTTAGACATCCTAGCACCCACACCAGTCACATCTATTAAATGTTTGCTATCTTGAACTTGTCAAGAAGTTGTCATTTTTGAGATGCAGAATATCAAAAGAGAGCAAAGTCATTGCACATTTTAAAATCTCTTTAACGGCATGCACAGACTGGAATGTCCTCCTCGGAATTTGGCACCCCTGATGACTATTTGAGAAGGTTTAAAAATGCAATATAGAAGAGATTTCAATGCTAGCCCCTGGATTTAACCATACAATCGCAGCACAGAGCGTGCTCTTAAACTTTGGCGAAAAGACGAGGTGGCCGAGTGGTTAAGGCGATGGACTGCTAATCCATTGTGCTCTGCACGCGTGGGTTCGAATCCCATCCTCGTCGTTAGGTGCTTTAGCAGAGATGTTTGTTCAGGATGCGAGTTTGTTCACGATTGCTTTGATCAGTTTCGATCGGTCCCTTCGTCAAAGATGAGAATGGCTGTAATCATCTCATCGTTTGGCCTCTTGACGTATGCAGAAGTTCTTCTAATCCTCTGGGATGTGTGCGCTGCAGTTTTTAATCCTGTCATAGATGTTTGATACTTAAACAACGGTGTCTATCCAAAACACCAACTAGTCCACGATTTGCTTGCCGCACACCTGTTCAATGTTCCTTTACAATCAACGGCAGATACCCTCAAATCTTGCCCGGAGGGCCAATACCCTGCATAGTTTAGGTCCAACTCTAGTCAAACCCACGCAAGCAAGCTAATCAAGGTCTTCAGGATCACGAGAAAGGGAAGGGAAGGAGCTAAACTCTGCCGGGTATAACCAATCCACAAAAGATTGACGGGAAACCCATATCTATACGTTAGGTTGATCACTTTGTCATGGATGAGAAAGGCTTAAAGCTTAGACATCCTACCACCCACACCAGTCACATCTATTAAATGTTTGCTATCTTGAACTTGTCAAGAAGTTGTCATTTTTGAGATGCAGAATATCAAAAGAGAGCAAAGTCATTGCACATTTTAAAGTCTCTTTAACGGCATGCACAGACTGGAATGTCCTCCTCGGAATTTGGCACCCCTGATGACTATTTGAGAAGGTTTAAAAATGCAATATAGAAGAGATTTCAATGCTAGCCCCTGGATTTAACCATACAATCGCAGCACAGAGCGTGCTCTTAAACTTTGGCGAAAAGACGAGGTGGCCGAGTGGTTAAGGCGATGGACTGCTAATCCATTGTGCTCTGCACGCGTGGGTTCGAATCCCATCCTCGTCGTTAGGTGCTTTAGCAGAGATGTTGTTCAGGATGCGAGTTTGTTCACGATTGCTTTGATCAGTTTCGATCGGTCCCTTCGTCAAAGATGAGAATGGCTGTAATCATCTCATCGTTTGGCCTCTTGACGTATGCAGAAGTTCTTCTAATCCTCTGGGATGTGTGCGCTGCAGTTTTTAATCCTGTCATAGATGTTTGATACTTAAACAACGGTGTCTATCCAAAACACCAACTAGTCCACGATTTGCTTGCCGCACACCTGTTCAATGTTCCTTTACAATCAACGGCAGATACCCTCAAATCTTGCCCGGAGGGCCAATACCCTGCATAGTTTAGGTCCAACTCTAGTCAAACCCACGCAAGCAAGCTAATCAAGGTCTTCAGGATCACGAGAAAGGGAAGGGAAGGAGCTAAACTCTGCCGGGTATAACCAATCCACAAAAGGATTGACGGGAAACCCATATCTATAACGTTAGGTTGATCACTTTGTCATGGATGAGAAAGGCTTAAAGCTTAGACATCCTACCACCCACACCAGTCACATCTATTAAATGTTTGCTATCTTGAACTTGTCAAGAAGTTGTCATTTTTGAGATGCAGAATATCAAAAGAGAGCAAAGTCATTGCACATTTTAAAATCTCTTTAACGGCATGCACAGACTGGAATGTCCTCCTCGGAATTTGGCACCCCTGATGACTATTTGAGAAGGTTTCAAAATACAATATAGAAGAGATTTCAATGCTAGCCCCTGGATTTAACCATACAATCGCAGCACAGAGCGTGCTCTTAAACTTTGGCGAAAAGACGAGGTGGCCGAGTGGTTAAGGCGATGGACTGCTAATCCATTGTGCTCTGCACGCGTGGGTTCGAATCCCATCCTCGTCGTTAGGTGCTTTAGCAGAGATGTTTGTTCAGGATGCGAGTTTGTTCACGATTGCTTTGATCAGTTTCGATCGGTCCCTTCGTCAAAGATGAGAATGGCTGTAATCATCTCATCGTTTGGCCTCTTGACGTATGCAGAAGTTCTTCTAATCCTCTGGGATGTGTGCGCTGCAGTTTTTAATCCTGTCATAGATGTTTGATACTTAAACAACGGTGTCTATCCAAAACACCAACTAGTCCACGATTTGCTTGCCGCACACCTGTTCAATGTTCCTTTACAATCAACGGCAGATACCCTCAAATCTTGCCCGGAGGGCCAATACCCTGCATAGTTTAGGTCCAACTCTAGTCAAACCCACGCAAGCAAGCTAATCAAGGTCTTCAGGACCACGAGAAAGGGAAGGGAAGGAGCTAAACTCTGCCGGGTATAACCAATCCACAAAAAGATTGACGGAAAACCCATATCTATAACGTTAGGTTGATCACTTTGTCATGGATGAGAAAGGCTTAAAGCTTAGACATCCTACCACCCACACCAGTCACATCTATTAAATGTTTGCTATCTTGAACTTGTCAAGAAGTTGTCATTTTTGAGATGCAGAATATCAAAAGAGAGCAAAGTCATTGCACATTTTAAAATCTCGTTAACGGCATGCACAGACTGGAATGTCCTCCTCGGAATTTGGCACCCCTGATGACTATTTGAGAAGGTTTAAAAATGCAATATAGAAGAGATTTCAATGCTAGCCCCTGGATTTAACCATACAATCGCAGCACAGAGCGTGCTCTTAAACTTTGGCGAAAAGACGAGGTGGCCGAGTGGTTAAGGCGATGGACTGCTAATCCATTGTGCTCTGCACGCGTGGGTTCGAATCCCATCCTCGTCGTTAGGTGCTTTAGCAGAGATGTTTGTTCAGGATGCGAGTTTGTTCACGATTGCTTTGATCAGTTTCGATCGGTCCCTTCGTCAAAGATGAGAATGGCTGTAATCATCTCATCGTTTGGCCTCTTGACGTATGCAGAAGTTCTTCTAATCCTCTGGGATGTGTGCGCTGCAGTTTTGAATCCTGTCATAGATGTTTGATACTTAAACAACGGTGTCTATCCAAAACAACAGCTAGTCCACGATTTGCTTGCCGCACACCTGTTCAATGTTCCTTTACAATCAACGGCAGATACCCTCAAATCTTGCCCGGAGGGCCAATACCCTGCATAGTTTAGGTCCAACTCTAGTCAAACCCACGCAAGCAAGCTAATCAAGGTCTTCAGGATCACGAGAAAGGAAAGGGAAGGAGCTAAACTCTCCCGGGTATTACCACTCTACAAAAAGATTGACGGGAAACCCATGTCTATAACGTTAGGTTGATCACTTTGTCATGGATGAGAAAGGCTTAAAGCTTAGACATCCTAGCACCCACACCAGTCACATCTATTAAATGTTTGCTATCTTGAACTTGTCAAGAAGTTGTCATTTTTGAGATGCAGAATATCAAAAGAGAGCAAAGTCATTGCACATTTTAAAATCTCGTTAACGGCATGCACAGACTGGAATGTCCTCCTCGGAATTTGGCACCCCTGATGACTATTTGAGAAGGTTTCAAAATGCAATATAGAAGAGATTTCAATGCTAGCCCCTGGATTTAACCATACAATCGCAGCACAGAGCGTGCTCTTAAACTTTGGCGAAAAGACGAGGTGGCCGAGTGGTTAAGGCGATGGACTGCTAATCCATTGTGCTCTGCACGCGTGGGTTCGAATCCCATCCTCGTCGTTAGGTGCTTTAGCAGAGATGTCTGTTCAGGATGCGAGTTTGTTCACGATAGCTTTGATCAGTTTCGATCGGTCCCTTCGTCAAAGATGAGAATTTCTGTAATCATCTCATCGTTTGGCCTCTTGACGTATGCAGAAGTTCTTCTAATCCTCTGGGATGTGTGCGCTGCAGTTTTGAATCCTGTCATAGATGTTTGATACTTAAACAACGGTGTCTATCCAAAACAACAGCTAGTCCACGATTTGCTTGCCGCACACCTGTTCAATGTTCCTTTACAATCAACGGCAGATACCCTCAAATCTTGCCCGGAGGGCCAATACCCTGCATAGTTTAGGTCCAACTCTAGTCAAACCCACGCAAGCAAGCTAATCAAGGTCTTCAGGATCACGAGAAAGGAAAGGGAAGGAGCTAAACTCTCCCGGGTATAACCAATCCACAAAAGGATTGACGGGAAACCCATATCTATTACGTCAGGTTGATCACTTTGTCATGGATGAGAAAGGCTTAAAGCTTAGACATCCTAGCACCCACACCAGTCACATCTATTAAATGTTTGCTATCTTGAACTTGTCAAGAAGTTGTCATTTTTGAGATGCAGAATATCAAAAGAGAGCAAAGTCATTGCACATTTTAAAATCTCGTTAACGGCATGCACAGACTGGAATGTCCTCCTCGGAATTTGGCACCCCTGATGACTATTTGAGAAGGTTTCAAAATACAATATAGAAGAGATTTCAATGCTAGCCCCTGGATTTAACCATACAATCGCAGCACAGAGCGTGCTCTTAAACTTTGGCGAAAAGACGAGGTGGCCGAGTGGTTAAGGCGATGGACTGCTAATCCATTGTGCTCTGCACGCGTGGGTTCGAATCCCATCCTCGTCGTTAGGTGCTTTAGCAGAGATGTCTGTTCAGGATGCGAGTTTGTTCACGATTGCTTTGATCAGTTTCGATCGGTCCCTTCGTCAAAGATGAGAATGGCTGTAATCATCTCATCGTTTGGCCTCTTGACGTATGCAGAAGTTCTTCTAATCCTCTGGGATGTGTGCGCTGCAGTTTTTAATCCTGTCATAGATGTTTGATACTTAAACAACGGTGTCTATCCAAAACACCAACTAGTCCACGATTTGCTTGCCGCACACCTGTTCAATGTTCCTTTACAATCAACGGCAGATACCCTCAAATCTTGCCCGGAGGGCCAATACCCTGCATAGTTTAGGTCCAACTCTAGTCAAACCCACGCAAGCAAGCTAATCAAGGTCTTCAGGATCACGAGAAAGGGAAGGGAAGGAGCTAAACTCTGCCGGGTATTACCACTCTACAAAAAGATTGACGGGAAACCCATGTCTATAACGTTAGGTTGATCACTTTGTCATGGATGAGAAAGGCTTAAAGCTTAGACAACCTAGCACCCACACCAGTCACATCTATTAAATGTTTGCTATCTTGAACTTGTCAAGAAGTTGTCATTTTTGAGATGCAGAATATCAAAAGAGAGCAAAGTCATTGCACATTTTAAAATCTCGTTAACGGCATGCACAGACTGGAATGTCCTCCTTCGGAATTTGGCACCCCTGATGACTATTTGAGAAGGTTTAAAAATGCAATATAGAAGAGATTTCAATGCTAGCCCCTGGATTTAACCATACAATCGCAGCACAGAGCGTGCTCTTAAACTTTGGCGAAAAGACGAGGTGGCCGAGTGGTTAAGGCGATGGACTGCTAATCCATTGTGCTCTGCACGCGTGGGTTCGAATCCCATCCTCGTCGTTAGGTGCTTTAGCAGAGATGTCTGTTCAGGATGCGAGTTTGTTCACGATTGCTTTGATCAGTTTCGATCGGTCCCTTCGTCAAAGATGAGAATTGCTGTAATCATCTCATCGTTTGGCCTCTTGACGTATGCAGAAGTTCTTCTAATCCTCTGGGATGTGTGCGCTGCAGTTTTGAATCCTGTCATAGATGTTTGATACTTAAACAACGGTGTCTATCCAAAACAACAGCTAGTCCACGATTTGCTTGCCGCACACCTGTTCAATGTTCCTTTACAATCAACGGCAGATACCCTCAAATCTTGCCCGGAGGGCCAATACCCTGCATAGTTTAGGTCCAACTCTAGTCAAACCCACGCAAGCAAGCTAATCAAGGTCTTCAGGATCACGAGAAAGGGAAGGGAAGGAGCTAAACTCTGCCGGGTATACCAATCCACAAAAGGATTGACGGGAAACCCATATCTATTACGTTAGGTTGATCACTTTGTCATGGATGAGAAAGGCTTAAAGCTTAGACATCCTAGCACCCACACCAGTCACATCTATTAAATGTTTGCTATCTTGAACTTGTCAAGAAGTTGTCATTTTTGAGATGCAGAATATCAAAAGAGAGCAAAGTCATTGCACATTTTAAAGTCTCTTTAACGGCATGCACGGACTGGAATGTCCTCCTCGGAATTTGGCACCCCTGATGACTATTTGAGAAGGTTTAAAAATACAATATAGAAGAGATTTCAATGCTAGCCCCTGGATTTAACCATACAATCGCAGCACAGAGCGTGCTCTTAAACTTTGGCGAAAAGACGAGGTGGCCGAGTGGTTAAGGCGATGGACTGCTAATCCATTGTGCTCTGCACGCGTGGGTTCGAATCCCATCCTCGTCGTTAGGTGCTTTAGCAGAGATGTTTGTTCAGGATGCGAGTTTGTTCACGATTGCTTTGATCAGTTTCGATCGGTCCCTTCGTCAAAGATGAGAATGGCTGTAATCATCTCATCGTTTGGCCTCTTGACGTAGTGCAGAGGTTCTTCTAATCCTCTGGGATGTGTGCGCTGCAGTTTTGAATCCTGTCATAGATGTTTGATACTTAAACAACGGTGTCTATCCAAAACACCAACTAGTCCACGATTTGCTTGCCGCACACCTGTTCAATGTTCCTTTACAATCAACGGCAGATACCCTCAAATCTTGCCCGGAGGGCCAATACCCTGCATAGTTTAGGTCCAACTCTAGTCAAACCCACGCAAGCAAGCTAATCAAGGTCTTCAGGATCACGAGAAAGGGAAGGGAAGGAGCTAAACTCTGCCGGGTATTACCAATCCACAAAAGATTGACGGGAAACCCATATCTATACGTTAGGTTGATCACTTTGTCATGGATGAGAAAGGCTTAAAGCTTAGACATCCTACCACCCACACCAGTCACATCTATTAAATGTTTGCTATCTTGAACTTGTCAAGAAGTTGTCATTTTTGAGATGCAGAATATCAAAAGAGAGCAAAGTCATTGCACATTTTAAAGTCTCTTTAACGGCATGCACGGACTGGAATGTCCTCCTTCGGAATTTGGCACCCCTGATGACTATTTGAGAAGGTTTAAAATGCAATATAGAAGAGATTTCAATGCTAGCCCCTGGATTTAACCATACAATCGCAGCACAGAGCGTGCTCTTAAACTTTGGCGAAAAGACGAGGTGGCCGAGTGGTTAAGGCGATGGACTGCTAATCCATTGTGCTCTGCACGCGTGGGTTCGAATCCCATCCTCGTCGTTAGGTGCTTTAGCAGAGATGTCTGTTCAGGATGCGAGTTTGTTCACGATTGCTTTGATCAGTTTCGATCGGTCCCTTCGTCAAAGATGAGAATGGCTGTAATCATCTCATCGTTTGGCCTCTTGACGTGTGTAGAGGTTCTTCTAATCCTCTGGGATGTGTGCGCTGCAGTTTTGAATCCTGTCATAGATGTTTGATACTTAAACAACGGTGTCTATCCAAAACACCAGCTAGTCCACGATTTGCTTGCCGCACACCTGTTCAATGTTCCTTTACAATCAACGGCAGATACCCTCAAATCTTGCCCGGAGGGCCAATACCCTGCATAGTTTAGGTCCAACTCTAGTCAAACCCACGCAAGCAAGCTAATCAAGGTCTTCAGGATCACGAGAAAGGGAAGGGAAGGAGCTAAACTCTGCCGGGTATAACCAATCCACAACAAGATTGACGGGAAACCCATATCTATAACGTTAGGTTGATCACTTTGTCATGGATGAGAAAGGCTTAAAGCTTAGACATCCTACCACCCACACCAGTCACATCTATTAAATGTTTGCTATCTTGAACTTGTCAAGAAGTTGTCATTTTTGAGATGCAGAATATCAAAAGAGAGCAAAGTCATTGCACATTTTAAAGTCTCTTTAACGGCATGCACAGGACTGGAATGTCCTCCTTCGGAATTTGGCACCCTGATGATTATTTGAGAAGGTTTAAAAATGCAATATAGAAGAGATTTCAATGCTAGCCCCTGGATTTAACCATACAATCGCAGCACAGAGCGTGCTCTTAAACTTTGGCGAAAAGACGAGGTGGCCGAGTGGTTAAGGCGATGGACTGCTAATCCATTGTGCTCTGCACGCGTGGGTTCGAATCCCATCCTCGTCGTTAGGTGCTTTAGCAGAGATGTTTGTTCAGGATGCGAGTTTGTTCACGATTGCTTTGATCAGTTTCGATCGGTCCCTTCGTCAAAGATGAGAATGGCTGTAATCATCTCATCGTTTGGCCTCTTGACGTATGCAGAAGTTCTTCTAATCCTCTGGGATGTGTGCGCTGCAGTTTTTAATCCTGTCATAGATGTTTGATACTTAAACAACGGTGTCTATCCAAAACACCAACTAGTCCACGATTTGCTTGCCGCGCACCTGTTCAATGTTCCTTTACAATCAACGGCAGATACCCTCAAATCTTGCCCGGAGGGCCAATACCCTGCATAGTTTAGGTCCAACTCTAGTCAAACCCACGCAAGCAAGCTAATCAAGGTCTTCAGGACCATGAGAAAGGGAAGGGAAGGAGCTAAACTCTGCCGGGTATAACCAATCCACAAAAAGATTGACGGAAAACCCATATCTATAACGTTAGGTTGATCACTTTGTCATGGATGAGAAACGCTTAAAGCTTAGACATCTTTCCACACACACCAGTCACATCTATTAAATGTTTGCTATCTTGAACTTGTCAAGAAGTTGTCATTTTTGAGATGCAGAATATACAAAAAGAGAGCAAAGTCATTGCACATTTTAAAATCTCGTTAACGGCATGCACAGACTGGAATGTCCTCCTTCGAATTTGGCAACCCTGATGATTATTTGAGAAGGTTTAAAAATGCAATATAGAAGAGATTTCAATGCTAGCCCCTGGATTTAACCATACAATCCCAGCACAGAGCGTGCTCTTAACCTTTGGCGAAAAGACGAGGTGGCCGAGTGGTTAAGGCGATGGACTGCTAATCCATTGTGCTCTGCACGCGTGGGTTCGAATCCCATCCTCGTCGTTAGGTGCTTTAGCAGAGATGTCTGTTCAGGATGCGAGTTTGTTCACGATTGCTTTGATCAGTTTCGATCGGTCCCTTCGTCAAAGATGAGAATTGCTGTAATCATCTCATCGTTTGGCCTCTTGACGTGTGTAGAGGTTCTTCTAATCCCCTGGGATGTGTGCGCTGCAGTTTTGAATCCTGTCATAGGTGTTTGATTCTTAAACAACGGTGTCTATCCAAAACACCAACTAGTCCACGATTTGCTTGCCGCACACCTGTTCAATGTTCCTTTACAATCAACGGCAGATACCCTCAAATCTTGCCCGGAGGGCCAATACCCTGCATAGTTTAGGTCCAACTCTAGTCAAACCCACGCAAGCAAGCTAATCAAGGTCTTCAGGATCACGAGAAAGGGAAGGGAAGGAGCTAAACTCTGCCGGATATAACCAATCCACAAAAGGATTGACGGGAAACCCATATCTATTACGTTAGGTTGATCACTTTGTCATGGATGAGAAAGGCTTAAAGCTTAGACATCCTAGCACCCACACCAGTCACATCTATTAAATGTTTGCTATCTTGAACTTGTCAAGAAGTTGTCATTTTTGAGATGCAGAATATCAAAAGAGAGCAAAGTCATTGCACATTTTAAAGTCTCTTTAACGGCATGAACGGACTGGAATGTCCTCCTTGGAATTTGGCACCCCTGATGACTATTTGAGAAGGTTTAAAAATACAATATAGAAGAGATTTCAATGCTAGCCCCTGGATTTAACCATACGATCGCAGGACAGAGCGTGCTCTTAAACTTTGGCGAAAAGACGAGGTGGCCGAGTGGTTAAGGCGATGGACTGCTAATCCATTGTGCTCTGCACGCGTGGGTTCGAATCCCATCCTCGTCGTTAGGTGCTTTAGCAGAGATGTTTGTTCAGGATGCGAGTTTGTTCACGATTGCTTTGATCAGTTTCGATCGGTCCCTTCGTCAAAGATGAGAATGGCTGTAATCATCTCATCGTTTGGCCTCTTGACGTGTGCAGAGGTTCTTCTAATCCTCTGGGATGTGTGCGCTGCAGTTTTGAATCCTGTCATAGATGTTTGATACTTAAACAACGGTGTCTATCCAAAACACCAGCTAGTCCACGATTTGCTTGCCGCACACCTGTTCAATGTTCCTTTACAATCAACGGCAGATACCCTCAAATCTTGCCCGGAGGGCCAATACCCTGCATAGTTTAGGTCCAACTCTAGTCAAACCCACGCAAGCAAGCTAATCAAGGTCTTCAGGACCACGAGAAAGGGAAGGGAAGGAGCTAAACTCTGCCGGGTATTACCACTCTACAAAAAGATTGACTGGAAACCCATGTCTATACCGTTAGGTTGATCACTTTGTCATGGATGAGAAAGGCTTAAAGCTTAGACATCCTACCACCCACACCAGTCACATCTATTAAATGTTTGCTGTCTTGAACTTGTCAAGAAGTTGTCATTTTTGAGATGCAGAATATCAAAAGAGAGCAAAGTCATTGCACATTTTAAAGACTCTTTAACGGCATGCACGGACTGGAATGTCCTCCTTGGAATTTGGCACCCCTGATGATTATTTGAGAAGGTTTAAAAATGCAATATAGAAGAGATTTCAATGCTAGCCCCTGGATTTAACCATACAATCGCAGCACAGAGCGTGCTCTTAAACTTTGGCGAAAAGACGAGGTGGCCGAGTGGTTAAGGCGATGGACTGCTAATCCATTGTGCTCTGCACGCGTGGGTTCGAATCCCATCCTCGTCGTTAGTTGCTTTAGCAGAGATGTCTGTTCAGGATGCGAGTTTGTTCACGATTGCTTTGATCAGTTTCGATCGGTCCCTTCGTCAAAGATGAGAATGGCTGTAATCATCTCATCTTTTGGCCTCTTGACGTGTGTAGAAGTTCTTCTAATCCTCTGGGATGTGTGCGCTGCAGTTTTTAATCCTGTCATAGATGTTTGATACTTAAACAACGGTGTCTATCCAAAACACCAACTAGTCCACGATTTGCTTGCCGCACACCTGTTCAATGTTCCTTTACAATCAACGGCAGATACCCTCAAATCTTGCCCGGAGGGCCAATACCCTGCATAGTTTAGGTCCAACTCTAGTCAAACCCACGCAAGCAAGCTAATCAAGGTCTTCAGGATCACGAGAAAGGGAAGGGAAGGAGCTAAACTCTGCCGGGTATAACCAATCCACAAAAAGATTGACGGGAAACCCATATCTATAACGTTAGGTTGATCACTTTGTCATGGATGAGAAAGGCTTAAAGCTTAGACATCCTACCACCCACACCAGTCACATCTATTAAATGTTTGCTATCTTGAACTTGTCAAGAAGTTGTCATTTTTGAGATGCAGAATATCAAAAGAGAGCAAAGTCATTGCACATTTTAAAGTCTCTTTAACGGCATGCACGGACTGGAATGTCCTCCTTCGAATTTGGCAACCCTGATGATTATTTGAGAAGGTTTAAAAATGCAATATAGAAGAGATTTCAATGCTAGCCCCTGGATTTAACCATACAATCCCAGCACAGAGCGTGCTCTTAACCTTTGGCGAAAAGACGAGGTGGCCGAGTGGTTAAGGCGATGGACTGCTAATCCATTGTGCTCTGCACGCGTGGGTTCGAATCCCATCCTCGTCGTTAGGTGCTTTAGCAGAGATGTCTGTTCAGGATGCGAGTTTGTTCACGATTGCTTTGATCAGTTTCGATCGGTCCCTTCGTCAAAGATGAGAATGGCTGTAATCATCTCATCGTTTGGCCTCTTGACGTGTGCAGAGGTTCTTCTAATCCTCTGGGATGTGTGCGCTGCAGTTTTGAATCCTGTCATAGATGTTTGATACTTAAACAACGGTGTCTATCCAAAACACCAGCTAGTCCACGATTTGCTTGCCGCACACCTGTTCAATGTTCCTTTACAATCAACGGCAGATACTCTCAAATCTTGCCCGGAGGGCCAATACCCTGCATAGTTTAGGTCCAACTCTAGTCAAACCCACGCAAGCAAGCTAATCAAGGTCTTCAGGACCACGAGAAAGGGAAGGGAAGGAGCTAAACTCTGCCGGGTATTACCACTCTACAAAAAGATTGACTGGAAACCCATGTCTATACCGTTAGGTTGATCACTTTGTCATGGATGAGAAAGGCTTAAAGCTTAGACATCCTACCACCCACACCAGTCACATCTATTAAATGTTTGCTGTCTTGAACTTGTCCAGAAGTTGTCATTTTTGAGATGCAGAATATCAAAAGAGAGCAAAGTCATTGCACATTTTAAAGTCTCTTTAACGGCATGAACGGACTGGAATGTCCTACTTGGAATTTGGCACCCCTGATGACTATTTGAGAAGGTTTAAAAATACAATATAGAAGAGATTTCAATGCTAGCCCCTGGATTTAACCATACGATCGCAGGACAGAGCGTGCTCTTAAACTTTGGCGAAAAGACGAGGTGGCCGAGTGGTTAAGGCGATGGACTGCTAATCCATTGTGCTCTGCACGCGTGGGTTCGAATCCCATCCTCGTCGTTAGATGCTTTAGCAAAGATGTTTGTTCAGGATGCGAGTTTGTTCACGATTGCTTTGATCAGTTTCGATCGGTCCCTTCGTCAAAGATGAGAATGGCTGTAATCATCTCATCGTTTGGCCTCTTGACGTGTGCAGAGGTTCTTCTAATCCTCTGGGATGTGTGCGCTGCAGTTTTGAATCCTGTCATAGATGTTTGATACTTAAACAACGGTGTCTATCCAAAACACCAGCTAGTCCACGATTTGCTTGCCGCACACCTGTTCAATGTTCCTTTACAATCAACGGCAGATACCCTCAAATCTTGCCCGGAGGGCCAATACCCTGCATAGTTTAGGTCCAACTCTAGTCAAACCCACGCAAGCAAGCTAATCAAGGTCTTCAGGATCACGAGAAAGGGAAGGGAAGGAGCTAAACTCTGCCGGGTATTACCACTCTACAAAAAGATTGACTGGAAACCCATGTCTATACCGTTAGGTTGATCACTTTGTCATGGATGAGAAAGGCTTAAAGCTTAGACATCCTACCACCCACACCAGTCACATCTATTAAATGTTTGCTGTCTTGAACTTGTCAAGAAGTTGTCATTTTTGAGATGCAGAATATCAAAAGAGAGCAAAGTCATTGTACATTTTAAAGTCTCTTTAACGGCATGCACGGACTGGAATGTCCTCCTTGGAATTTGGCACCCCTGATGATTATTTGAGAAGGTTTAAAAATGCAATATAGAAGAGATTTCAATGCTAGCCCCTGGATTTAACCATACCATCGCAGCACAGAGCGTGCTCTTAAAGTTTGGCGAAAAGACGAGGTGGCCGAGTGGTTAAGGCGATGGACTGCTAATCCATTGTGCTCTGCACGCGTGGGTTCGAATCCCATCCTCGTCGTTAGATGCTTTAGCAAAGATGTTTGTTCAGGATGCGAGTTTGTTCACGATTGCTTTGATCAGTTTCGATCGGTCCCTTCGTCAAAGATGAGAATGGCTGTAATCATCTCATCGTTTGGTCTCTTGACGTGTGTAGAGGTTCTTCTAATCCTCTGGGATGTGTGCGCTGCAGTTTTGAATCCTGTCATAGATGTTTGATACTTAAACAACGGTGTCTATCCAAAACACCAGCTAGTCCACGATTTGCTTGCCGCACACCTGTTCAATGTTCCTTTACAATCAACGGCAGATACCCTCAAATCTTGCCCGGAGGGCCAATACCCTGCATAGTTTAGGTCCAACTCTAGTCAAACCCACGCAAGCAAGCTAATCAAGGTCTTCAGGATCACGAGAAAGGGAAGGGAAGGAGCTAAACTCTGCCGGATATAACCAATCCACAAAAGGATTGACGGGAAACCCATATCTATAATGTTAGGTTGATCACTTTGTCCGGGATGAGAAAGGCTTAAAGCTTTGACATCCTACCATCCACACCAGTCACATCTATTAAATGTTTGCTATCTTGAACTTGTCAAGAAGTTGTCATTTTTGAGATGCAGAATATCAAAAGAGAGCAAAGTCATTGTACATTTTAAAGTCTCTTTAACGGCATGCACGGACTGGAATGTCCTCCTTGGAATTTGGCACCCCTGATGATTATTTGAGAAGGTTTAAAAATGCAATATAGAAGAGATTTCAATGCTAGCCCCTGGATTTAACCATACAATCGCAGCACAGAGCGTGCTCTTAAATTTAGGTGAAAAGACGAGATGGCTGAGTGGTTAAGGCGATTGATTGCTAATCCATTGTGCTCTGCACGCGTGGGTTCGAATCCCATCGTCGTCGTTAGGTGCTTTAGCAGAGATGTCTGTTCAGGATGCGAGTTTGTTCACGATTGCTTTGATCAGTTTATATCGGTCCCTTCGTCAAAGATGAGAATGGCTGTAATCATCTCATCGTTTGGCCTCTTGACGTGTGTAGAGGTTCTTCTAATCCTCTGGGATGTGTGCGCTGCAGTTTTGAATCCTGTCATAGATGTTTGATTCTTAAACAACGGTGTCTATCCAAAACACCAACTAGTCCACGATTTGCTTGCCGCACACACCTGTTCAATGTTCCTTTACAATCAACGGCAGATACCCTCAATTCTTGCCTGGAGGGCCAATACCCTGCATAGTTTAGGTCCAACTCTAGTCAAACCCACGCAAGCAAGCTAATCAAGGTCTTCAGGATCACGAGAAAGGGAAGGAAAGGAGCTAAACTCTGCCGGGTATTACCAATCCACAAAAAGATTGACGGGAAACCCATGTCTATAACGTTAGGTTGATCACTTTGTCATGGATGAGAAAGGCTTAAAGCTTAGACATCCTACCACCCTCACCAGTTACATCTATTAAATGTTTGCTATCTTGAACTTGTCAAGAAGTTGTCATTTTTGAGATGCAGAATATCAAAAGAGAGCAAAGTCACTGCACATTTTAAAGTCTCTTTAACGGCATGAACGGACTGGAATGTCCTCCTTGGAATTTGGCACCCCTGATGACTATTTGAGAAGGTTTAAAAATGCAATATAGAAGAGATTTCAATGCTAGCCCCTGGATTTAACCATACAATCGCAGCACAGAGCGTGCTCTTAAACTTTGGCGAAAAGACGAGGTGGCCGAGTGGTTAAGGCGATGGACTGCTAATCCATTGTGCTCTGCACGCGTGGGTTCGAATCCCATCCTCGTCGTTAGGTGCTTTAGCAGAGATGTCTGTTCAGGATGCGAGTTTGTTCACGATTGCTTTGATCAGTTTCGATCGGTCCCTTCGTCAAAGATGAGAATGGCTGTAATCATCTCATCGTTTGGCCTCTTGACGTGTGTAGAGGTTCTTCTAATCCTCTGGGATGTGTGCGCTGCAGTTTTGAATCCTGTCATAGATGTTTGATACTTAAACAACGGTGTCTATCCAAAACACCAGCTAGTCCACGATTTGCTTGCCGCACACCTGTTCAATGTTCCTTTACAATCAACGGCAGATACCCTCAAATCTTGCCCGGAGGGCCAATACCCTGCATAGTTTAGGTCCAACTCTAGTCAAACCCACGCAAGCAAGCTAATCAAGGTCTTCAGGATCACGAGAAAGGGAAGGGAAGGAGCTAAACTCTGCCGGGTATAACCACTCTACAAAAAGATTGACGGGAAACCCATATCTATACGTTAGGTTGATCACTTTGTCATGGATGAGAAAGGCTTAAAGCTTAGACATCCTACCACCCACACCAGTCACATCTATTAAATGTTTGCTATCTTGAACTTGTCAAGAAGTTGTCATTTTTGAGATGCAGAATATCAAAAGAGAGCAAAGTCATTGCACATTTTAAAATCTCTTTAACGGCATGCACAGACTGGAATGTCCTCCTTCGGAATTTGGCAACCCTGATGATTATTTGAGAAGGTTTAAAAATGCAATATAGAAGAGATTTCAATGCTAGCCCCTGGATTTAACCATACAATCGCAGCACAGAGCGTGCTCTTAAACTTTGGCGAAAAGACGAGGTGGCCGAGTGGTTAAGGCGATGGACTGCTAATCCATTGTGCTCTGCATGCGTGGGTTCGAATCCCATCCTCGTCGTTAGATGCTTTAGCAAAGATGTTTGTTCAGGATGCGAGTTTGTTCACGATTGCTTTGATCAGTTTCGATCGGTCCCTTCGTCAAAGATGAGAATGGCTGTAATCATCTCATCGTTTGGCCTCTTGACGTGTGCAGAGGTTCTTCTAATCCTCTGGGATGTGTGCGCTGCAGTTTTGAATCCTGTCATAGATGTTTGATACTTAAACAACGGTGTCTATCCAAAACACCAGCTAGTCCACGATTTGCTTGCCGCACACCTGTTCAATGTTCCTTTACAATCAACGGCAGATACCCTCAAATCTTGCCCGGAGGGCAAATACCCTGCATAGTTTAGGTCCAACTCTAGTCAAACCCACGCAAGCAAGCTAATCAAGGTCTTCAGGATCACGAGAAAGGGAAGGGAAGGAGCTAAACTCTGCCGGGTATTACCAATCCTACAAAAAGATTGACGGGAACCCATGTCTATAACGTTAGGTTGATCACTTTGTCATGGATGAGAAAGGCTTAAAGCTTAGACATCCTACCACCCACACCAGTCACATCTATTAAATGTTTGCTATCTTGAACTTGTCAAGAAGTTGTCATTTTTGAGATGCAGAATATCAAAAGAGAGCAAAGTCATTGCACATTTTAAAGATCTCTTTAACGGCATGCACAGGACTGGAATGTCCTCCTTCGGAATTTGGCACCCCTGATGATTATTTGAGAAGGTTTAAAATGCAATATAGAAGAGATTTCAATGCTAGCCCCTGGATTTAACCATACAATCGCAGCACAGAGCGTGCTCTTAAACTTTGGCGAAAAGACGAGGTGGCCGAGTGGTTAAGGCGATGGACTGCTAATCCATTGTTAGGTGCTTTAGCAGAGATGTCTGTTCAGGATGCGAGTTTGTTCACGATTGCTTTGATCAGTTTCGATCGGTCCCTTCGTCAAAGATGAGAATTGCTGTAATCATCTCATCGTTTGGCCTCTTGACGTGTGTAGAGGTTCTTCTAATCCCCTGGGATGTGTGCGCTGCAGTTTTGAATCCTGTCATAGGTGTTTGATTCTTAAACAACGGTGTCTATCCAAAACACCAACTAGTCCACGATTTGCTTGCCGCACACCTGTTCAATGTTCCTTTACAATCAACGGCAGATACCCTCAAATCTTGCCCGGAGGGCCAATACCCTGCATAGTTTAGGTCCAACTCTAGTCAAACCCACGCAAGCAAGCTAATCAAGGTCTTCAGGATCACGAGAAAGGGAAGGAAAGGAGCTAAACTCTGCCGGGTATAACCAATCCACAAAAGGATTGACGGGAAACCCATATCTATTACGTTAGGTTGATCACTTTGTCATGGATGAGAAAGGCTTAAAGCTTAGACATCCTAGCACCCACACCAGTCACATCTATTAAATGTTTGCTATCTTGAACTTGTCAAGAAGTTGTCATTTTTGAGATGCAGAATATCAAAAGAGAGCAAAGTCATTGCACATTTTAAAGATCTCTTTAACGGCATGCACAGGACTGGAATGTCCTCCTTGGAATTTGGCACCCCTGATGATTATTTGAGAAGGGTTTAAAATGCAATATAGAAGAGATTTCAATGCTAGCCCCTGGATTTAACCATACAATCGCAGCACAGAGCGTGCTCTTAAAGTTTGGCGAAAAGACGAGGTGGCCGATTGGTTAAGGCGATGGACTGCTAATCCATTGTGCTCTACACGCGTGGGTTCGAATCCCATCCTCTTCGTTAGTTGCTTTAGCAGAGATATCTGTTAAGGATGCGAGTTTGTTCACGATTGCTTTGATCGTTTCGATCGGTCCCTTCGTCAAAGATGAGAATGGCTGTAATCATCTCATCGTTTGGCCTCTTGACGTGTGTAGAGGTTCTTCTAATCCTCTGGGATGTGTGCGCTGCAGTTTTGAATCCTGTCATAGATGTTTGATACTTAAACAACGGTGTCTATCCAAAACACCAGCTAGTCCACGATTTGCTTGCCGCACACCTGTTCAATGTTCCTTTACAATCAACGGCAGATACCCTCAAATCTTACCCGGAGGGCCAATACCCTGCATAGTTTAGGTCCAACTCTAGTCAAACCCACGCAAGCAAGTTTATCAAGGTCTTCAGGATCACGACCGTCCATATCGCGTCATTTAAGTGACTCAATACATCTGATGGCCTAAGGCAGGAACGGGAAGGAGCTAAACTCTGCCGGGTATTACCAATCCACAAAAAGATTGACGGGAAACCCATATCTATAATGTTAGGTTGATCACTTTGTCCGGGATGAGAAAGGCTTAAAGCTTTGACATCCTACCATCCACACCAGTCACATCTATTAAATGTTTGCTATCTTGAACTTGTCAAGAAGTTGTCATTTTTGAGATGCAGAATATCAAAAGAGAGCAAAGTCATTGTACATTTTAAAGTCTCTTTAACGGCATGCACGGACTGGAATGTCCTCCTTGGAATTTGGCACGCCTGATGATTATTTGAGAAGGTTTAAAAATGCAATATAGAAGAGATTTCAATGCTAGCCCCTGGATTTAACCATACAATCGAAGCACATAGCGTGCTCTTAAATTTAGGTGAAAAGACGAGATGGCTGAGTGGTTAAGGCGATCGATTGCTAATCCATTGTGCTCTGCACGCGTGGGTTCGAATCCCATCGTCGTCGTTAGGTGCTTTAGCAGAGATGTCTGTTCAGGATGCGAGTTTGTTCACGATTGCTTTGATCAGTTTATATCGGTCCCTTCGTCGAAGATGAGAATGGCTGTAATCATCTCATCGTTTGGCCTCTTGACGTGTGTAGAGGTTCTTCTAATCCTCTGGGATGTGTGCGCTGCAGTTTTGAATCCTGTCATAGATGTTTGATTCTTAAACAACGGTGTCTATCCAAAACACCAACTAGTCCACGATTTGCTTGCCGCACAGACCTGTTCAATGTTCCTTTACAATCAACGGCAGATACCCTCAATTCTTGCCTGGAGGGCCAATACCCTGCATAGTTTAGGTCCAACTCTAGTCAAACCCACGTAAGCAATCTAATCAAGGTCTTCAGGATCACGAGAAAGGGAAGGAAAGGAGCTAAACTCTGCCGGGTATTACCAATCCACAAAAAGATTGACGGGTAACCCATGTCTATAACGCTAGGTTGATCACTTTGTCATGGATGAGAAAGGCTTAAAGCTTAGACATCCTACTACCCACACCAGTCACATCTATTAAATGTTTGCTATCTTGAACTTGTCAAGAAGTTGTCATTTTTGAGATGCAGAATATCAAAAGAGAGCAAAGTCATTGCACATTTTAAAATCTCGTTAACGGCATGCACAGACTGGAATGTCCTCCTTCGAATTTGGCAACCCTGATGATTATTTGAGAAGGTTTAAAAATGCAATATAGAAGAGATTTCAATTCTAGCCCCTGGATTTAACCATACAATCGAAGCACAGAGCGTGCTCTTAACCTTTGGCGAAAAGACGAGGTGGCCGAGTGGTTAAGGCGATGGACTGCTAATCTATTGTGCTCTGCACGCGTGGGTTCGAATCCCATCCTCGTCGTTAGGTGCTTTAGCAGAGATGTCTGTTCAGGATGCGAGTTTGTTCACGATTGCTTTGATCAGTTTCGATCGGTCCCTTCGTCAAAGATGAGAATTGCTGTAATCATCTCATCGTTTGGCCTCTTGACGTGTGTAGAGGTTCTTCTAATCCCCTGGGATGTGTGCGCTGCAGTTTTGAATCCTGTCATAGGTGTTTGATTCTTAAACAACGGTGTCTATCCAAAACACCAACTAGTCCACGATTTGCTTGCCGCACACCTGTTCAATGTTCCTTTACAATCAACGGCAGATACCCTCAAATCTTGCCCGGAGGGCCAATACCCTGCATAGTTTAGGTCCAACTCTAGTCAAACCCACGAAAGCAAGCTAATCAAGGTCTTCAGGATCACGAGAAAGGGAAGGAAAGGAGCTAAACTCTGCCGGGTATAACCAATCCACAAAAGGATTGACGGGAAACCCATATCTATTACGTTAGGTTGATCACTTTGTCATGGATGAGAAAGGCTTAAAGCTTAGACATCCTAGCACCCACACCAGTCACATCTATTAAATGTTTGCTATCTTGAACTTGTCAAGAAGTTGTCATTTTTGAGATGCAGAATATCAAAAGAGAGCAAAGTCATTGCACATTTTAAAATCTCTTTAACGGCATGCACAGACTGGAATGTCCTCCTTGGAATTTGGCAACCCTGATGATTATTTGAGAAGGTTTAAAAATGCAATATAGAAGAGATTTCAATGCTAGCCCCTGGATTTAACCATACAATCGCAGCACAGAGCGTGCTCTTAAACTTTGGCGAAAAGACGAGGTGGCCGAGTGGTTAAGGCGATGGACTGCTAATCCATTGTGCTCTGCATGCGTGGGTTCGAATCCCATCCTCGTCGTTAGATGCTTTAGCAAAGATGTTTGTTCAGGATGCGAGTTTGTTCACGATTGCTTTGATCAGTTTCGATCGGTCCCTTCGTCAAAGATGAGAATGGCTGTAATCATCTCATCGTTTGGCCTCTTGACGTGTGCAGAGGTTCTTCTAATCCTCTGGGATGTGTGCGCTGCAGTTTTGAATCCTGTCATAGATGTTTGATACTTAAACAACGGTGTCTATCCAAAACACCAGCTAGTCCACGATTTGCTTGCCGCACACCTGTTCAATGTTCCTTTACAATCAACGGCAGATACCCTCAAATCTTGCCCGGAGGGCAAATACCCTGCATAGTTTAGGTCCAACTCTAGTCAAACCCACGCAAGCAATCTAATCAAGGTCTTCAGGATCACGAGAAAGGGAAGGAAAGGAGCTAAACTCTGCCGGGTACTCTGCCAATCCACAAAAAGATTGACGGGTAACCCATGTCTATAACGCTAGGTTGATCACTTTGTCATGGATGAGAAAGGCTTAAAGCTTATACATCCTACTACCCACACCAGTCAAATCTATTAAATGTTTGCTATCTTGAACTTGTCAAGAAGTTGTCATTTTTGAGATGCAGAATATCAAAAGAGAGCAAAGTCATTGCACATTTTAAAATCTCGTTAACGGCATGCACAGACTGGAATGTCCTCCTTCGAATTTGGCAACCCTGATGATTATTTGAGAAGGTTTAAAAATGCAATATAGAAGAGATTTCAATTCTAGCCCCTGGATTTAACCATACAATCGAAGCACAGAGCGTGCCCTTAACCTTTGGCGAAAAGACGAGGTGGCCGAGTGGTTAAGGCGATGGACTGCTAATCTATTGTGCTCTGCACGCGTGGGTTCGAATCCCATCCTCGTCGTTAGGTGCTTTAGCAGAGATGTCTGTTCAGGATGCGAGTTTGTTCACGATTGCTTTGATCAGTTTCGATCGGTCCCTTCGTCAAAGATGAGAATTGCTGTAATCATCTCATCGTTTGGCCTCTTGACGTGTGTAGAGGTTCTTCTAATCCCCTGGGATGTGTGCGCTGCAGTTTTGAATCCTGTCATAGGTGTTTGATTCTTAAACAACGGTGTCTATCCAAAACACCAACTAGTCCACGATTTGCTTGCCGCACACCTGTTCAATGTTCCTTTACAATCAACGGCAGATACCCTCAAATCTTGCCCGGAGGGCCAATACCCTGCATAGTTTAGGTCCAACTCTAGTCAAACCCACGAAAGCAAGCTAATCAAGGTCTTCAGGATCACGAGAAAGGGAAGGAAAGGAGCTAAACTCTGCCGGGTATAACCAATCCACAAAAGGATTGACGGGAAACCCATATCTATTACGTTAGGTTGATCACTTTGTCATGGATGAGAAAGGCTTAAAGCTTAGACATCCTAGCACCCACACCAGTCACATCTATTAAATGTTTGCTATCTTGAACTTGTCAAGAAGTTGTCATTTTTGAGATGCAGAATATCAAAAGAGAGCAAAGTCATTGCACATTTTAAAATCTCTTTAACGGCATGCACAGACTGGAATGTCCTCCTTGGAATTTGGCAACCCTGATGATTATTTGAGAAGGTTTAAAAATGCAATATAGAAGAGATTTCAATGCTAGCCCCTGGATTTAACCATACAATCGCAGCACAGAGCGTGCTCTTAAACTTTGGCGAAAAGACGAGGTGGCCGAGTGGTTAAGGCGATGGACTGCTAATCCATTGTGCTCTGCATGCGTGGGTTCGAATCCCATCCTCGTCGTTAGATGCTTTAGCAAAGATGTTTGTTCAGGATGCGAGTTTGTTCACGATTGCTTTGATCAGTTTCGATCGGTCCCTTCGTCAAAGATGAGAATGGCTGTAATCATCTCATCGTTTGGCCTCTTGACGTGTGCAGAGGTTCTTCTAATCCTCTGGGATGTGTGCGCTGCAGTTTTGAATCCTGTCATAGATGTTTGATACTTAAACAACGGTGTCTATCCAAAACACCAGCTAGTCCACGATTTGCTTGCCGCACACCTGTTCAATGTTCCTTTACAATCAACGGCAGATACCCTCAAATCTTGCCCGGAGGGCAAATACCCTGCATAGTTTAGGTCCAACTCTAGTCAAACCCACGCAAGCAAGCTAATCAAGGTCTTCAGGGCCACGAGAAAGGGAAGGGAAGGAGCTAAACTCTGCCGGGTATTACCACTCTACAAAAAGATTGACGGGAAACCCATGTCTATACCGTTAGGTTGATCACTTTGTCATGGATGAGAAAGGCTTAAAGCTTAGACATCCTACCACCCACACCAGTCACATCTATTAAATGTTTGCTATCTTGACCTTGTCAAGAAGTTGTCATTTTTGAGATGCAGAATATCAAAAGAGAGCAAAGTCATTGCACATTTTAAAGACTCTTTAACGGCATGCACGGACTGGAATGTCCTCCTTGGAATTTGGCACCCCTGATGATTATTTGAGAAGGGTTTAAAATGCAATATAGAAGAGATTTCAATGCTAGCCCCTGGATTTAACCATACCATCGCAGCACAGAGCGTGCTCTTAAAGTTTGGCGAAAAGACGAGGTGGCCGAGTGGTTAAGGCGATGGACTGCTAATCCATTGTGCTCTACACGCGTGGGTTCGAATCCCATCCTCTTCGTTAGTTGCTTTAGCAGAGATATCTGTTAAGGATGCGAGTTTGTTCACGATTGCTTTGATCGGTCCCTTCGTCAAAGATGAGAATGGCTGTAATCATCTCATCGTTTGGCCTCTTGATGTGTGTAGAGGTTCTTCTAATCCTCTGGGTTGTGTGCGCTGCAGTTTTGAATCATGTCATAGATGTTTGATACTTAAACAACGGTGTCTATCCAAAACAACAGCTAGTCCACGATTTGCTTGCCGCACTACTGTTCAATGTTCCTTTACAATCAACGGCAGATACCCTCAATTCTTGCCCGGAGGGCCAATACCCTGCATAGTTTAGGTCCAACTCTAGTCAAACCCACGCAAGCACGCTAATCAAGGTCTTCAGGATCACGAGAAAGGAAAGGGAAGGCGCTAAACTCTGCCGGGTATTACCACTCTACAAAAAGATTGACGGAAAACCCATATCTATAACGTTAGGTTGATCACTTTGTCATGGATGAGAAAGGCTTAAAGCTTAGACATCCTACCACCCACACCAGTCACATCTATTAAATGTTTGCTATCTTGAACTTGTCAAGAAGTTGTCATTTTTGAGATGCAGAATATCAAAAGAGAGCAAAGTCATTGCACATTTTAAAATCTCGTTAACGGCATGCACAGACTGGAATGTCCTCCTTCGAATTTGGCAACCCTGATGATTATTTGAGAAGGTTTAAAAATGCAATATAGAAGAGATTTCAATGCTAGCCCCTGGATTTAACCATACAATCGCAGCACAGAGCGTGCTCTTAACCTTTGGCGAAAAGACGATGTGGCCGAGTGGTTAAGGCGATGGACTGCTAATCTATTGTGCTCTGCACGCGTGGGTTCGAATCCCATCCTCGTCGTTAGGTGCTTTAGCAGAGATGTCTGTTCAGGATGCGAGTTTGTTCACGATTGCTTTGATCAGTTTCGATCGGTCCCTTCGTCAAAGATGAGAATTGCTGTAATCATCTCATCGTTTGGCCTCTTGACGTGTGTAGAGGTTCTTCTAATCCTCTGGGATGTGTGCGCTGCAGTTTTGAATCCTGTCATAGATGTTTGATTCTTAAACAACGGTGTCTATCCAAAACACCAACTAGTCCACGATTTGCTTGCCGCACACACCTGTTCAATGTTCCTTTACAATCAACGGAAGATACCCTCAATTCTTGCCTGGAGGGCCAATACCCTGCATAGTTTAGGTCCAACTCTAGTCAAACCCACGTAAGCAATCTAATCAAGGTCTTCAGGATCACGAGAAAGGGAAGGAAAGGAGCTAAACTCTGCCGGGTATTACCAATCCACAAAAAGATTGACGGGTAACCCATGTCTATAACGCTAGGTTGATCACTTTGTCATGGATGAGAAAGGCTTAAAGCTTAGACATCCTACTACCCTCCTACTACCATCCTACTAAAGAAATTTAATTAGGTAGGCGTGCCTGATTGGTCTCAGGTACTACAACTCACATAATGATGACCTCCTCAATCAATCACCACATAAGGGCAGTGACAACCTTTCAAAGACCTCAGTTGCACTGTTCATAGTCAGCCTACATATATCATTGAATATTCTGTCTTTTAAACAAACAAATGATAAATATTTTAAATAAAATAATCCTAAGCTGAAATGTATAACGTTGTGAAACAAGAACGGAACAGGTTTACAGCACTTGGTATGACCTCATCTATGCACAGACATTATACCACGACATAACCTAACTTATATTATATGTTTTAGCAAAGAACAGCACAGTACACATTCAGAAATGTTTATATTAACGATTTTGCAAAACAAACACTTTATTTACCGCAGGATGCTCTAAAAAAGCTTGCAAATTCCCACACGAGTGCACATCCCTCTCGCACTGCACTCAGCACGCCTCACACGCACGTGTGACGCATGCGCATTTCACCACACGCACCTAAACACTTAACCCTGTCGCCAACTCTGGTAGATTACAGGTCATGCAAGAAAACTTTAAGGCAATTTACCACCCAGTTACACAAGTCTCATACTTAGTCTTTTTAATGGATGCATAGAGCATCATAAATCCTTTTTAAAAAAGGTGCTTTAAAAGTAAGAAACTGATTGTAGCAAAGTTCAAAGAGGGGAATGAAGGAGTCGGGAAACGGTGAACATTTAACAAACTTTAATCAAAATTAACAAACAATAACACCGAAGTAAAAGGCAACCTCACGTTCGACTGCCGGCCACAAGAACATAAATAAAAACTAAACAGATGTCCGGGCCCGGTCCTCTCTCGGTGAGATATGCGGGACCAGCGTGCGCACAGCTGATTCTCACTATTACTCATGCCACCTGCCCCGCCTCACTTATAAGGGATTTCTCCATTTTATGAATTTGATCCAGATATTGTTGGTCTGCAGCTGTCCTGCGTGTTCAAAAATTGGACTTACGGGACTTCGGATGAACAAAAGTTGAAGTTTATTGATTTGAGGCTCAGCGCTGGGCTGTCTCACACACTCACTCTACGCACAGAGTATTACCAGAGATCAGCCCCACCTAAACAGTGTGTTACATTTTTATATTTGTATTTGTGGGTGTATCTTCCAGCTTGCTCCGGACCGTGGCCAATCGTTGGACCAGTTCTCAGCTGACGTTTTCTTCTCCTCCACTTGGCTTCTGTGAAAACAACGCATTCCCCCAACTTGATCACATCTGTTAACCCCTGACCTGAGGCCCCAATGGCTATGGAATGTTGGGCAACCATAGCCGCGCACACACACTCTATTCTCCTCGTTTTCTGCAACATATCATGAGACATAGCATACACATAGCATAAGACATAACATAAGACATAGCATAAGACATAACATAAGACATAGCATAAGACATAACATAAGACATAGCATAAGACATAACATAAGACATAGCATAAGACATAACATAAGACATATCCCAACACACATTCTGAAAAATATCACACATCCCCCACACAGTCTTCACATCTGGTTTGTTTCTTAAAACCCTCGCTATATGGGTATGTGCGTTGTATGTGCAGGATGCTCTCCTGTCCTCCCTTTGGGCATGGAATGCAACACACACACATACTCCCAATCCCCATATCCTGTTGAGAACATCATCTTGCACCCTAATATTCACCCTTAGTCTTTCAACCCTTTAAGCACACACTTTATTCGTAATTGTTCACACTGATACACACATTCTACTATTGATTATATGTAATCCATAGAAAGAAAATAAATGTAATAAAAACGTAGATTATACTTAAATGAACATTGTAATAAAAACATGACTTTAAAACCCTTCAATCCCTCTCTTGACCTCTGAAAGAGGTCACAAACACATATCCCACATATTTAGTCCCTCTTCATTATATAGGGTACAACACAATCGTATTAAAAATTCAAAGACATCAAATTTAAGAACATAAAAATCAAAGGTATAAAAAATACGTAAAACATCCCTATGCACGGCTTTCCTCTTCCTCACTGTCATCCTGATAGTGGTCTGCTGCCAATAATGGCATTCCATAAGGGGGTGGGTTGGGGTCTCTTTTTTCTATGGCTGTCAAGTTCCAGTGTGGGAAGTTCTGGTTACAGATGCTTCCAAATCGATATGCACAGCTGTAATGTGGGAAGTTGTGGTTACAGAAGCTTCCCTCAGTCTTTTGCCAATGCACCTTTTATACCCAAGAATGATATACTGTACTCAATGTTCATTGTCAATACAATGGTCATTGTGAAATTTAGTTTAACTCGTGGCTGACGAGATCATCAAATGGGAGGTCAATTTATCTGTGAACAGGATTCCCCGATAAAGCCAATCCTCTTAGATTAGTGCAGGTAATCTCCTGAAGTTAAAAAGCTCTAATACATTCTTTGTTATGGTTTGAAGGAACCAGACTCCTTCACCCATCGCACCAAGAACCCCAAAACAATACCAAACATAATGTTCAAATCTTCATAACATGACTAAACATTATAAACACAATATAGAATGTGTAATCACTTTTCCAAATGATCAAAGCCTGAAGAAATGTTGTGAATGAGAGAAGTGTGATAAGAAAAGTTCAGTTTGTGGACATCAACCCCTGATGGGAAGAAAGGATATCATTCCTCATGATCTAGCAACAAATGGTGTTTGATTGTTTAGTCCCAGCTTTACAAACAACCTTAATTTTTTTGCACTTTTACAGCTGCCTTACCGTTCCTCCCCTCAATCTCAGAGCAGTCCAAAGGGGACATAGTTAGGCATTTTTTGGTCTTTGTGTATCAATTATTACCTCAGAAGTCTCTGTAGAGCTGGTACTTGTGCAGAGCAGGTGGATCTTTGCTGTTCTTTTGCCCAGGTTGGTTTCCACCTAAGTCTGATAGTCTGCAATATAATTTGTTGTGCCAAGTCCATTCAGTCAGAGCCCATGTGCTCTGTTCGTAGAAGGTGTCTTCCCACCGAAGAGAAACATCTTTTTTAGTAGTATCCTCCCCATGATATTTATCTGACCCATTTATCCTTAGTTACATCTAAGTAGAAGGTATGGTTTGCAGCGCAGCTCCATAGGTTAAGGAATTCATCTCACTAATAACACACCATTGTGTATGAGACACCTCAACGTCATCTTCATAACCATACAACAACTGAACACTGATGATTTTAGTAACATTGGGATAAGATGATAAAGGGTTAAACATAAAAAAATTTCATGGTACCTGGTGCGAATGGCGAATAAGGTCTCAATTTCATCCAAAGCCACACAAAGTGATCCCATTTGATTACCTGATTCTTCACTACTATGGTGGAATTTAGATACTCTGAGTATTTTAAAGGAAGAGTGGCAAAAGTCTATTTAACTGGCATATTCTCCAGTGGTATACATCATACAATAATAGTTTATAATTATATCTTTTAAATATATTGCAACCAAAATACAAATCTACAGTATGCATATAAATGTATTTTCATGTATTAATAAAATCCAGATACAACGTTATGCATAATATGGTATAGTTATATAACTTATTTTAATAACCATAATAGTAATTCAGAATACTCAAATACGAGTTAACCCTGCAAATCTATCATTACAAAGAAGTATCAGGACATATTCTGAATCTCTAATATAGCTATTGTCAAAAAATTCTGTGAATGTTGATGTGTACAGTACGCTACGTCACGTTCAATGGTAAAAATCAGATTGAGAATTTCGAGGCCGATTGCAGAAGCGCCAGCACTTCAGATCTAACCACTCTTTAAACATATCATTAGACATATGTTAAAAAAACCCAGTGTGCTATCTGGTTTGGAACAATGCCAATGATTTCAATTGAAAATTGCACAAATTTTCAATTTCACATCTCTTCATCAGAAATCAAACCATTTACTATACATAAAACTATAACCATGCAAATTTACTATGCACATTGCAAGGTTTCACATAAATCAACAGAATTGTAATAACAGGTTTTATCTTATAATTAAATTAGCATCATGAGTTTGTCCTATGTGTGAGATGCTATATAGTTTTCTATATGCATGACAGGCTATAGATCCTTCTTATGTATCATATTTGAAATCTAGACTAATCATCCTAGGCGATGTGTAGTGTTTTGAGTCTGGATAACTTTTAAGGTTATGCCAGATAATCATTTTATGAGTTTGTAGTGGCGAAAGTGTGTCCACAATGCTATATGTTCATGTCTGGGAGATGGGTATCTACATCAATCTGTGTTGCACAATTTGGATCCGGTGCTACACCGGGAGGCCGTGTAACTACTTCTGTGATGTAACTGTGAAGTGTGAATGACCCCTTGAAGTATAATCCCACCCATCTCCTCCATTTCAAGTTCTAAGACACCTCCCTGTTATCTGGACTCTATAAGGAGTCATAGTGATCAATCTGAAAAGAAAGACTTTAGGATAACAGACAGAGATAAAAATTTTCTCTCAATTCAGTCAAATCTCTGGGTTAAATATCAGTCCATATGTTGTGGTGCTGTCTGCTTAGCAATTCATTTTTTATGGCACTACCCACACCTGTCCATTTGAGATCTTTGAGGCCTGTAAGGACTAGGGAATTTCTGTGTGATATTTAACAGATGGTTCACTATCACTTGTGCCATGGTATCTATAGTGTTAATGAAAAAGTATAAAAAGTATACCCCCCTTTTTGGCACTGTTTAGTGGACCAATGAAATAAAAATAGAATAATTCTTTATGGTTTTGACCCATAAAAGTTAGAAATGCATGTGATGCTTCACTTTTCACCATATTTATTCTTAAATATTACTGCAATGCCTGCCCCATATGCACAATCTTCACTTACACAGTGCGCTAGAGGTTCAAATGTCACCTTTCTTTATATGACCAATGTTCCTTTTCTGCGCTCCCTTGTACTTCACTTTCAACACCCTCCCTCTCTTGGACCTGAGATCTCAGGTCCACAGCCGTCTGTTCCAAAGACCTGCCCACTCATTTCGCGGTGGGATCGGTCCTGGTTCAGTGTCAGGGGTGACCTGCTGTGATAAATGTTTGCTCATAGCAGTTAATTTGTCAAAATAAACACAATGTGACACTGATCTCCTGCCGAAGCGGTGTTGTCGGTCCTGGAAAAGATCGACCTGTAAGAAATTCAAATGGTGTGAAGCCAGAAATCCTGTTAACAGAGGAACGTACAGTCATTAATGCTAGAGTTAGTACAGATAACCAGGTCAATTTTGTCTGTGCACAGATTTTAGCCAATTTCAGTTTCAGAGTGAGATTCATTCTCTCCACTTTGCAATTGTTCCAGCACTATCTAAACTCTGTTGGCAATGCAATAAAACAGGGGTGTTTCGTGATTTATTAGCTCTCCACACTCTTCTTTCCCCCTCCCCTTGTGGAATGTGTTCTCCCTGTTCTTCTCCCTCGCGGGCTAACTGCTGTGCTGTTCCACTGACTAATCTTGTTATTTGGTGTAATTGCTGTCTTATTTCATTTATATCGAACGTTTTGTCATGCAGTTCTTTACTACGTTTCCTTGGTTTAATTTTACCATAACTTGCTTCATTTTTTCGTCATACGGTTGTGGTTTTGTCAATAGTTGCAAGTCTAGATATAGTTTTGGGGGTTGGTAATATGCTGTTTGTTCAGAGGTGTCTCCCTGTTCACTTCCTGACTTCTTTATCTGCAAATTTTCTTCCCCCTCTCTTTTAACCGGACTCAGAGTAGTGGCCGTAAGCGCAATGCTTGTCCATATTCTAATTCATCTTGCAATTTCTTTTCTTGACTAAAATGTTTCCCTGCATTTATCCATTTTACATTATTTTTTATTTATTTTCTCTTCTACATGTCTTTTTAGTCTTACATGTGCTCTCTTTTCCATGTCTCGTACCTTGGGTGCCAAGGGCACACGTGGTGGTAAGAGGAGTGGTAAAAGGCCAGTATTCTAACCCACCAGAGAAACCCACGACTCCTACTGTTCGGTCACTAATCTGTGCCTCAGTTATATGACATTTCTGAACAGTAGAGTATGTTGCACCAGTATCTACCAGTGCTTTTAGTGGCCTGCCATTTACCACTATTTCCATGAGAGGCTCCCCCATACCTCTCGTGGATTCTCTGTGTGGGCCCCTTCAACAATCCCCTGCGTCTCCCCCAGAGCCCCAATTTGGGTCGCACTCTGGGTGCATGGGCGCCTGAAAGCTGTGAGGAGCAGAGTGTTGTTGCCCCGGGGAGTGTCGTGAGGTTTGAGGGCCGCGCCCTCTGGGTCCACCCCTAAGAGGACCCCATCCCCCTGCAGGTGGTCCCATGGCCTGATTGCCCTGTTGGTGTGGACATGCACTCCTCCAATGATCAGAACTCCCACATCCATAACACACTCCCCCCCTGATTGGGCCTCTTCCTCTATCATTCTGGTATCCACCCCTGAAATTTTGGTACCCACCTCTTGGCCCTGAGGAGGGGTTCTGTTTTGGCCTCTGCCTCTGTACTTCACGGAGTTCTTTATTCACCCTTTCGTGCTGACGTTGTTTCAAAAACGGAACTCTATCTTTTTCTGCCTCATGTGCTTTAACGCGCATGTGTGCTTTTTTCTCCATCTCCCCAATTTTGGGTGCCAAGGGCACCCGTGGTGGTTTATCCCATCCATTTTCAAGACTTATCCGACTCCATTTCTCTCCTAATATCCTCATTTCTTTCTTATGGTGTTTTAGTTCTGTTTGGGCCAATATCACATCTTTTATACGACCCCATTGTTCTGTCACAGGGAAACATCCATATTCATCACATTCTCTATCAAATTCCCCTTCCATATTTAGGTTTATGCTGTTTATAATTATGCCGGTATTATGTACTCTTTTTATCACGATCTATTATTTTCTCTATAACTTCAGCCTTTATATAACTCTCCACACACTTTCATACATACACAACACACAACTTTTATCACGATACAATTTTGCATAAGGTTTTCTAACCTTACGGCTTAATAATGCTGGCACAAGGACTTTTCACCTCGCGACTTAATAATACTGGCACAAGAACTTTTCACCTCGCGACTTAATAATGCTGGCACAAGGACTTTTCACCTCGCGACTTAATAATGCTGGCACAAGGACTTTTCACCTCGCGACTTAATAATGCTGGCACAAGGACTTTTCACCTCGCGACTTAATAATGCTGGCACAAGGACTTTTCACCTCGCGACTTAATAATGCTGGCACAAGGACTTTTCACCTCGCGACTTAATAATGCTGGCACAAGGACTTTTCACCTCGCGACTTAATAATTTCTCATAAGGAATTAACCAAATGATTCCATGCGTGAGGTCTTTTAACCAGACGACTTAATTTACTTGCATAAGGACTTTAACCAAACGACTTAATTTACTTGCATAAGGACTTTAACCAAACGACTTAATTTACTTGCATAAGGACTTTAACCAAACGACTTAATTTACTTGCATAAGGACTTTAACCAAACGACTTAATTTACTTGCGTAAGGACTTTAACCAAACGACTTAATTTAATTGCGTAAGGACTTTAACCAAACGACTTAATTTAATTGCATAAGGACTTTAACCAAACGACTTAATTTAATTGCGTAAGGACTTTAACCAAACGACTTAATTTAATTGCGTAAGGACTTTAACCAAACGACTTAATTTAATTGCGTAAGGACTTTAACCTCACGACTTAACCCGGTCTCCTTATAACCTCAATTCAACAAACTTCACTCTTGTACAAATTTGTCTATTTATAATGATCAGGAATATTTGCAATTCAACACAAACAATTTAGAGTAGTCAATTAGCAGATGTTTGATAAAACAGGTCTCTGCTCACCTTTTTTATTCAGCCGGCTGTTGTGTTGAACCCAAGATTTTCCCTCTCCGTTTTGTCACTCTCTACTCTTTAAGGATTGTCCGAAATGTCCCCTTTTAGCCAATCACGTCGGCGTCACCATCTGTTGGTCTGCAGCTGTCCTGCGTGTTCAAAAATTGGACTTACGGGACTTCGGATGAACAAAAGTTGAAGTTTATTGATTTGAGGCTCAGCGCTGGGCTGTCTCACACACTCACTCTACGCACAGAGTATTACCAGAGATCAGCCCCGCCTAAACAGTGTGTTACATTTTTATATTTGTATTTGTGGGTGTATCTTCCAGCTTGCTCCGGACCGTGGCCAATCGTTGGACCAGTTCTCAGCTGACGTTTTCTTCTCCTCCACTTGGCTTCTGTGAAAACAACGCATTCCCCCAACTTGATCACATCTGTTAACCCCTGACCTGAGGCCCCAATGGCTATGGAATGTTGGGCAACCATAGCCGCGCACACACACTCTATTCTCCTCGTTTTCTGCAACATATCATGAGACATAGCATACACATAGCATAAGACATAACATAAGACATAGCATAAGACATAACATAAGACATAGCATAAGACATAACATAAGACATATCCCAACACACATTCTGAAAAATATCACACATCCCCCACACAGTCTTCACATCTGGTTTGTTTCTTAAAACCCTCGCTATATGGGTATGTGCATTGTATGTGCAGGATGCTCTCCTGTCCTCCCTTTGGGCATGGAATGCAACACACACACATACTCCCAACCCCCATATCCTGTTGAGAACATCATCTTGCACCCTAATATTCACCCTTAGTCTTTCAACCCTTTAAGCACACACTTTATTCGTAATTGTTCACACTGATACACACATTCTACTATTGATTATATGTAATCCATAGAAAGAAAATAAATGTAATAAAAACGTAGATTATACTTAAATGAACATTGTAATAAAAACATGACTTTAAAACCCTTCAATATTTATAATTGATGATAGTCAATTCACTTATACTTATAATTGTGTTCAAAGCTCATGATAACTCTTACAAATTTGGTGAAGAATAGTGTTTAAATAATACATTTATTCATTTATTCGGAACAAAATATATATATATATATAATTAACATACACAGAGCCTATGTTGCCGTGCTACAAAAACTAAATACATAATACATAAATCACAGGAATCTGCAACAAAATTGAAGTCCGAAACGGAGTAAAATAACATCAACATTTTACATTCACCATTATATTTATAAATATTTTTCAAATTAATACTTTTTATACAAAATTCAAAACCTTTCATTGTCTGAGAACTGTTTTAACACCTGCTCCAAACCATTCCACAACCTTACTCCACAATTGGACATACACATAATTTTTTTAATTGTTCTTGTTTTAAGTTGTTTAAAGTTGAATCCTTCTCTCAAATTATACCCACCCTGATGTCCTCAGGATCCCTGCTGGCTCAGATGTAGTTGCATTGTTTTGCTCTTTGGACAGGTGTCATCCATGGTGTTGAGATCCCCTGGTTGGACCTGGGTTCTCCTGAGGATTTTTTTCTCGATTGGAGTTTTGGGTTCCTTGCCTGGCCTGGGGGGCTGCTTTCGAATGCAGAGGTTTGACATAATTAATATTGCATATAAGAATTTATAGTCCGTTTAATATTTGACCTGTGGTTCTCTCTCCTTTATCGCCAATGTGTTCTTTCACTGAGCGTGTGTTTGTGTGCGTGCGAGTGTGTTTGTGTGTGTGCGTCTATGTCAATGTGTGTAAATATGTCTGCATATTGTGTGTGTGAAGCATTTGTATGTCTGTCTTTTCTTGTTTTCACCTTTTTCTTGTTTTTACAGGTATATGCCTTTAGTTGTTTTACTTGTATTCAATGTGTCTCATGTACAGCTGCTTTGTAACAATGAAAATTGTGAAAAGCGCTATATAAATAAGGTTGAGTTGAGTTGAGTTGAGATGAATTCCTTGATGAGTGTAGGGCCTTAACAGGTCAGTGGCTCCTAGGGTTTCCATGGGGCGCCGTCTTTCGGGTCCCATGAAATTGGTCAGCTCCATGTTGTATCAGGGGATCCTGTCTGGTGTTTAACTGTTCCTTGCAGGATGTAACATCCGCTGAGTCTCTCCTTAAGATCTGTTGCAGTGGTGTACCTTGAAGAAACAGTTATTTGTGATGTGCAGAGATAGGCAGGATTTAAACAGTCTTTAAGGAGGATGCGCTATGTTCCTGTAGGTCTTATGGGCTGAGTTCCGCTGGTATCAGGTGTTCGTGGTGGAAAAAAGCCGTAGCACTTACGTGATGACTCACTGTGTGATGCGGATTTCACAGGGAGGAGAGTTTTGCTTTGAAGTGTTCTTCCCTTTCGGCCTGTTCTGTTGTCTGACATAGCCTCGGATGATGGCTGTAGCAGAGGTGTTGTATCTGCTGTACTCCTCTCTGACAGTATCTGACTGCTGGCATAGGATGCTTTGGTCCTCTTGGCTGGAGGTGAACCTAAGCAGGTGATCTGTCTCTTGTGGTCACACTGGGCAGTGGTAATGCCTGAGAGTCAATGTTTTGCATGTAGGCATTTGTTGTGGCCTCCTGCAGTGTTCAGGGTCACAGCATTTAGTGGTGACATGGTCTGTTGGGTCATGCAGCGTATGTGTCTGCAGGTTCTTCTTGATGGTTCCTGCCCCACCCCTCTGTGGTTGCTGGCTAGTAAGGTGTGAACAGTGAGCTTTCACCCCCCCCCCTTTCGCAGCTTTGGGCTTTTAGCTGGGGGACTGGACAGGACAGATTCTGTTGCATTCTCCTGTCTGTTCATATTGTACTTAGCTATCTAAGTTCAGTTCATTTTGTTGCCATTGCTAAGTCATGACTTGGACTTCAGTGTGGACTGCTTGAAGAGGGCCTTTAGAGGCCTTGGCATTGTGGTGCTGTCTGCCGGGGCCATTATAGAGAGCTTCTGCATCTTGGAGTATTCCTACCAGCTCCTCTCTGGCGTCTGCTCCAATTGCTCTCTTCGCTCAGTCTGTGTTGTCAAAGGACTTTTTGTCAAAGGACTTTTTATCTCCTTCTGTAGCTCATGGTCCTCTTCATCCGCTGTCATTTGCAGGTCTAGGCGGTTCTGCACGTCCTACTGGCTCCTCCTAGTTTCCTTCGCTCTGGCTCTAGTAGGAAAATCAAGTCGTGGTCACCGATGATCCTGGCTGTGCACTTCAGATGAGTTTGTTTACTCTCTGTAGTTACAGCTCTGGATTGGATCGTGGTTCCTTCACCGGTTTAGCAGCGCTTTGCCTGGTCTCTAGCTGGACTAGCAGGTGACAGGATTGAATGGTCTGGACATATTGAGACACAGGGGAGAGAGAAAGGCACAAAGAGCAAGATGGAAGTCCGTACAGATCTACTGAGCTGAATATGTGGGATATGTTTTGAATGCTTAAATGAGTTGGTCAGTTAGTAACCCAAACTAAACGCTTATTATCTTTGCTGTGAAGGCGTGGTGGATGATTGTGTGGGTGAACCCAGGAAGACTATCAATAATGTTGCTGAAGAGGGTTAGCTGTGAGGTCATTCTGTGGCTTAGGCTATTTGATTCATCAACACAATTACCAAGAATTTTACTGATGTTCAGACAGGTTCACTCTGTTAAGAAGAAGGAAAATTAAATCACATAAGTCAAGAGAGAGCAAGAGCTTAGGATGGTGCGGGGTGAACTGGCTCTAAACTAAGGTCTATGCCAGGGCCTGTAGGTAGGGGGCGCTATGGAGTCATAGTAAAGACAGTAAAATCATTAAATGAATAACTGAATATAGACATGTTCTTTGTTTTTGAAAGAAGGAGATGAGGTCGGCGTGGCTGATAAAGGCTTTTATTCAACAATCTCAACAAAACATAAAGCAAAAGTAAATAATAGGGAAATATGGCCTCCTGGCACAAACATTCACGATTCTCCTCGTGCTCGCAATCGTACGTCTCGGCTTCTCGCCCAGACTCTTCTCCCGCAATCTCTCCTCGTGTTGGCTTTTGTACTCTTCTCGCCAATCACTGAAATTACAGACAGGTGTTTACAATTGGGCTTTGACCTACTTACTTCCCGTGGATTTCCTGTCTCTCTCTCTCTAGACTCCGTTAGACCACGCCCCCCCTTGCCACATACCCCCACCGCCCTACTCAGGCCGGGGCCCCATCCGGCCTGCAGCTCCCCCCCCCCTCCTGGAGAGGAAATCAGCCACCACCATCTGGGTCCCCGGTCTGTGGACCACCTGGAATTTGAAGGGGTGTAAGGCCAGGTACCAACGGGTGATCCGCGCTTTGGTATCCTTCATGCGGTGGAGCCTTCCTACCACCGTCACCAGCATTACTGCATCCACCTCACTCCATTTTTTAAGGAGGTTGAGGTGGTATACTTGATGAAAGCCGCCTCTGTCTGATCTTACCACCTCATAATTGAGATCCCCCACTCGTCGTGTAACCACAAAGGGTCCTTGCCACTTGGCGAGTAATTTTGAGCTGGATGTTGGGAGTAATGCAAGAACTTTCTCTACCAGTGTAAATTGACGTAATCTGGTGCCCTTATTATAATGCCGGCTTTGTCTGTCCTGGGCCTGTAACAAATTCTCCATAGAGAGCCGCCCCAAGGTGTGGAGTTTTGTTCTAAGGTCAATTCCTCCCAAGTCCTCCCAAGTTTCTCTTAGTAAATCCAGCACCCCACTGGGCTGACGTCCATAGAGCAACTCGAAAGGGGAAAACCCCGTGGAGGCTTGGGGGACCTCGCACACAGCAAATAACAAGGGCTCAAGCCATTTATCCCAATTTTTGGCGTCCTCGTGAACGAACTTTCGGATCATGGTTTTTAAAGTGCGGTTAAAACGTTCGACCAGTCCGTCCGTTTGTGGGTGATAGACGCTGGTCCGAATCGTTTTCCCCCCAACAACCCGTATAGTTCGCGGATTGTCCGTGACATGAACGTCGTGCCTTGATCCTTGAGAATCTCTTTCGGGATTCCCACGGGGGAGATCAACGAGAACAGTGCGTCCGCCACGCTTTTAGCGGAAATATTGCTGAGCGCCACTGCCTCGGGGTATCGGGTTGCATAGTCCACAATGACCAATGCAAATCGATGCCCTTGTGCGGAACGCTCTAACGGCCCGACCAGGCCCATACCAATTCGCTCGAAGGGGACCTGGATTAAAGGAAGCGGGCACAATGGTGCTTTTGGAGTGGCCGGTGGGTTTACCAACTGGCATTCACGACATGCGGCACACCATCTGCGCACAGTCTCGTGGATGCCTGGCCAAAAGAAACGGGCCATTAAGCAATTCAGTGTTGCGGTATGCCCCAAGTGTCCTGCCATCGGATTAGCATGAGCCGTCTGAAAAAGCATTCCCAGCGGCTCTTTGGAATGACCAATTGTGTTGTATTCTTCTTTGACTGAGTGTCTTGGGTCACTCGATACAACCTGTCCTTTATTATGGCAAAATATGGATAGGTGAGCGGCTGTGCCGGTTGGAGAGACTGCCCGTCAATCATGCGGACCTGCTCAAACGCATTTTTAAGAGATTCATCTCGCGACTGATCCAGGGGAAAATCATCACACGATGAGAGAATTCGTCTCTCAATCGTGCTTCGTTCTCCTGAATCTGTCGTCGTGGGTCCCGGCTCTGCCTCCCCAAATTGCGCACACGCCCCTATCCGCTCATGTTTATCCCCAGAGACACCCGCACATATATACCCTAATAACACACTAAAATCTGGCCAATTCGTCCCCAAAATTAGCGGATGTCGGAGGTGTGTGTTAACAGCTACCTCAACTGTATGCTTTTTTCCCCTAAATTTATTCACCAGGGCGACTAAGGGATAACTCACCACCTCCCGGTGCACACACCTTACCTTAACCTCGCGGCCCGTATCCAATGCAGTAATTTAAATCATGCCTGGGTGGATCGAGGTTTGGTTGCAGCCTGAATCCACCAAGGCCTGATAAGTACCCCCCTCAATACTCACATGTATTTGGTACCACCCAGCCTGATCGGGGGCGGTCCGTGGGGCGTCGGGGATCCGGATCACTGCTCCAACCTCCATAACCGGGCATGACCGGATGAGATGATCCGGGTCCCCGCACCGCCAACAGACCGGCCCAGGACGACCCACTGCTCCGGTGGTCGGATGTAGGCCAGGGGATTGGCGAGAAGAGGGGGATGTGGAAAAACGGGAGGGCTCTCTCCCGCCGGTCATTCCCCCACGCTGGAGATTGGCCCTGATGTCCGGTAAAAACCGGGGTGTCGGGCTGCCTCGACCATGGACAGCTGTCTGCGGCACCAGACGGGACCTGGGAGAGGAAACAGAAAGGGAAGGGGGAAGAAACAACTCGCGGTCATCCGACTGCACTTGGAAGAGCCTCTGAAACCTTACTTCCCGGTCTCCGTGTAGTGACAGCAGAGCCTGATGTTGCTCTTGATGCAGACCCGCGAGTGCCTGGATGACTTCCGCAAATGGCGGAGGCTTTCTCCTTCGATCCCGGGTTTCGGCACCAATGTAGACAGGTTCTTTGTTTTGGAAAGGAGATGAGGTTGGCGTGGCTGATAAAGGCTTTTATTCAGCAAAATAACACCGGGCCGGGCTTGGCTCCGGCTCCTGGACCGGGCTTGGCTCCGGCTCCTGGACCGGGCTGGCCGCTCGGACCGTCACCTCCCTACGGCGCCCCCCCAAAAAATATTTGGGGCCTGACACCTCCGGACTCGGGACCTCCGGACTCGGGACCACCGGACTCGGGGCCCCTGGTTCCCGGCTGCCCTCCATTGCCTCTTCTTTTTCAGCCGAGCCACCCGTCTGGTGGTCGGCTGAGGAAAGGAGCCGAAGGGCACAGCTGGCTCAGGGTTGGAAGCCTCCGAGGAGGACCCCGAAGATGTTCTCCTCCCCCGCTTGCCACGGAGACCAGTCGGAGGTGGTGAAGCTGCTGCGGATGAGGCGGAGGGCACGTTGATGCCCACAACCCCGACCTGCAGGGTACGACCCTCTGGAATAGCGGCCAGCGGAGATGGATAACAGGGTTGTACTGGGACCCTGGACTCCGACCTGTTCGTGGCATACCGCCCCACGACATCGAAGTCCAGCGGTCTCAGCATCCTCATCTCCGCCGGCGACAGAGGATCCCTGAGGCCGCGGCTGAACAACACCGCTAGCTCCGCCTCCCCAAAGACCACCTCCTCTGCGGCATCCAGGAACCTCTCTACGTAGGTCCCCAGATCGTCATCTCCTTGGTGGATACCGCAGAGGTGGCGCGCCTGGCGGGATCGCAAGCAGTTCACCATGGCTGCTTGCTGGGTTCTAACGGGCTCGTGCATTCTGTCATGGATCACTCGGGAAGACATGGCAGGAGAACCCAATTGCAAGGCAGACAGGAGGTGAAGGGGTTAACAGATTTATTATATATAACAAGACAAAACAAAAAGGCAAAACAAATCCCACGAGGGGGAAAACAGGACAGGGTAATATAAAAACTTTAACAGCAAACAAGAACACTAACTTACTAGACTAATACTAACAAAGACTTAAAACAAACACTAGAGACAAACACTAAACTGACACTTACTACACACGAGGAACAGGAACAGGAACAAGGTAACAAGAACTTCATAAGACAACGAGCTATGAGAAGCAGGAACAAGTACAGCTTACACGAACATGTACAGGTACAATGCACGAGCACAGGACAAAGAAACATGAGGACTTTTTATAGGGAAGGTAATTAACACAAACTAGGAAACAGGAGGGTAGGAACGACGACGCGACTCGGGGAGAGTATGGAAGGCCACAAGGTCAAAAACATCTCTCCCCACATGAAACAAAGGATTCTGTATGATTCCACCTCTAAACCAAGAAATACCTGACAAGGAGAGGTGAAACCATGACAAACTTACCCAACACTGGTCACTACAAAGCTGGGCAGAATGACAGGTCAGCCAGTCTGTTAATGTAGTAACTACATTAACTTAGTAACTGCATAGTTAGATGAATATGTCCTGACGTAAATGCTACTTTTATCTGTATCTTACGAAGACAAGGCCTTTAGTGACATTCTAATGAAGTAAGCCAACATTCTTACAAATTCTGTTTTAAATATAATCCTTCTCCTTTTCAAATTGGTCCCGCCTTATTTCTTGATTCAGAAATACGTTACATTCCTATATGTTTAGGTTTTGTACCCTGTTGTCTTACAAATGAAGCTATTAATGTTGCTTTCTTTTTAAAGATTTGTTGACATTCAATGCTCTGTTGAGATCCAAATTAGAGAACAGTAACAATGAAACAAAGCAAAATGAAACAAGACTAACCAAATTTTGGTAATGTTGCAGTTGTCCAAAATAAGTAGAAATTGTAGAGGCTCTCGTTTTGAATGACACGATTACTTCATATCACTGCTCCGATTTCTTAGCCGTTATACATATACTGTTGTTTTCTATATAAAACCAATAAGTGTACATGAAAATGTTATTTGGAGAAAGATGCAAATAAATTACAATTTCTATTGTGATTCTGAAAATGGTTATGACTTTCTGCGTTAAGTAGCCAAACTGTTTTATTAGGTAAATTTAAATAATGGTTGAATTTAATTATGCTGTAATGATTAAATATAGTTGAAGACTTGATATTGTCATAGTCATTAGCTGTAACATTTCAGACTTCACTGTAAATCTCCCGCTCTAGCAGTCAATTATATTTTTCACAATTACTCAAACATGGCATACAATATATCACAAGTAGTTTTCATTATGTACTTTTTATTGTACATGTGTCATGTTTTTATGTGTATAATCAATTCTTATAGAATAATACGTTAAGACATTGTATGCAACTTCATTTTTATTTATCAGAATATTTTAGATCTTACATAGATCTTACAGTGCAGCATAATTCATAATGCGTCACTGACATCTACTGGACATTAGTACACATGGCACAATTAAGTGGTGACGAATTGGTCACTTTGCCGTCTGGGAATTATTAAAATAGTACGAAAATAAGACGTAACTCCACCGTTCTTTGTTATCTTGCAACGTTAGGAGACGGTAATGACGACGTTATAAATTAGTAATTTAATGGTTAATAATTTATCTGCCTATGATGTGCACTTTACGTTACCAGTAGGTCAGGTAATTACAAAAATACTACGAATATAGTACGTAACGGGACCATTTTTGGTTATCGTGTAACGTCTGGAGTTCGTGCATGCGACGACATGAATTGGTCATTTAATGGTAATGAAATTTCGTTCACTGGACGTGCTAGCTACGTTGCCAGCTGGTAAGTCATGAAATTACAAAAATCACCAATAAATTACGTAACCGGGACGTCATGTGTTAGCAGGGGTAAAGTCTCAAATAGTCAAACTGCAGCAGTCAAACAAAAGATAAAAGCATAAACAAACGTTTTAATTGTATTAATTAGATACAATTCTTGTTGAACATATTATACGCGCAAATTTAGCGTTGCCTCTGATGACGTTGCAGGGCATTCCGTGCCCAGTGAGTAGGGAGCAGTGAACACTGCGTAAATGGGACACCGCTTGTCTCCTCCGGAGAACCCAGCAATCGAAATCAGACACATCTTGGATGTGACGTCAAAGGCAAGAGACTACGGCGCGCCATTTGTGACCAGAGCGGAAAGTGCGGAGCGAGACAGTAGGAGCAACGTCTCAGGTAATGACTTTCAAACAAAACTTTTTTGGCAATATAAATACAGATCTGATGTTTAATATTATGACAAATACATTTGAACTGTGTTGATGTCTGTGAGTGGCGCCCAAAATAAAGCATTTGTATGTCGATTATGATGCGCCTTTTGGGCCTCTGTGCTGCCGTCGTTTCTAGCTTGTAGCAAAAAAGACACACACCCAAACTGTGTTTCTATTGGACGAACGCGAGAAATAAGCCTTTTAATTGGACGAAAGTCACGTCAGTCAAGTAGAAGCACACGGTAACAGGAAGTAAATAGGATCAACCATAGCAACGACGGGTTTTCCAAGAAAATTAATAAATATGGCCAAGATAGTGGATTAAAAATCCGTTTTTTTCGCCATTTTTGCGAAGTTGAAGGTTTATTAAAACTTAGTAGACATTTCTACACGTAACGTTACTGTGTAGGCTAACTAACGTAGCTGATCTTGTGATTTCACCCAAAATATTTGGAGATAAAAGTGAGCTATTGATGATAGGTATACGCTAACGTTTCTCTATTGGCTTTTTTGTATGTTGTTATTATTTTTTCATATTCTGTATACATGCTATTCAAAAGTAAAGAGACTCTTAAACTATTACATTTTCTGTGTAAGCTAACGTGCAAAAATAGCTTGAATATTTTAATTTTGAGTTATGCATAAGAAAAGTCATAATTTCTTGGGTTTGTTTGGATTATTTGTGTTCTCTGAAACTTTTGTTTCACTTGTAAATTCATAGACATTTATGTCACGTTTACATTCATATACACGTACTATAAATCTCATGGCATGATGATAGAACTGCATACCCTGATGAAAGAAAAAGAAACCATGACAGAAATTCTAATGGCTTCCATTACAATACCATAATGTACTATTTCCATTAAAACCATTACAGAAGTCCTATTGATAATGTGTTTTGTGTGTTATGATGCTGGCATGGTCTCATGTCATTTTTTACCCCCTCTAAGATGTCTTCAAGTTTCAGGTGAAAATTGTCATTTTTACCTACCTCTATAAATAATGGATCACTTAATTACTATTCATCAGTGGCATTTCATATTTTTAAACATCACTCCATATGTTGGACTTGCTTATGTTAAAATAGGAAAAAAATCCAAATTTGAGCTGAGGAAATATTTAACATTTGGTTGATTTGACACGGAATGAGCCTGCTTTACACCAAGGTAAAAGCTTCATTACTTACAGTAACATGCATATTCTCTGCGTGTGTGTGTGTGTTTCTAGTATATATACATGTAAGAATGTTCCATGAGCCTACCAAATTTCATACATTTACATGAAACGTAGCACAAGGGCTGCTTTATTAGTATTTTGTAGGTGGCGCTATAGACACATTTTTCCACTCTTCGTTTTGAAACCCAAATCAGATTTAAACTTGTATGAGTTTCATGAATTTTCAAACATGTTTAGGCTCTCAAATATGTGATTTATTTTGAAGATTAACAAAAGGACTAATTCCTTACATTATCAATGTTCAGGCCATAATTAACAACATCCCTTTATCCAAATTTCCCTATAACTCAAAGAAACATATTATCTTATAAATAAACTATTCAGAGCAATTTATGTGCCTCAACCTGATCATTTCTACAGTAACTCAGTGCCAAAAGGAAACTGTAATGGTTATGTTTAGTGCAGTTGTTTTAATAGAAGGAAGAAAGATGCTAGAAAGATTTCTAGTTTCAAAAATTTCAATCCTCTTTAAATGAAATTTAGTGCCAGATATTTGAAAAATGACCCAGGTCACACATTAAGTTTTTGATAACTGGAAATATGTACTGTATATTTTAACAGTTTTCTCATGAAGCCACATTAAGATCCCCAAATCTCTAGTACTGAACCAAATAGTGCATTAGAAATGTAGTTTTCTAAAGACAAGTTGGTCAAGTACAAGATTCTGAAATGAACACAAAAATGCCCTTTCTTCATTTTTGTGCTGTCATCATTTGCATAAAATGCATCAAGGACTGCAAAAAATAACCGATTTTACAAATAGATATACCAATCTCAGTGGCATGTAATATCTTGGATATCATTTACTAATCTACATCTCCTGATGTTGGTCTTGCTTCAATATTTCCATAATAATTTATGCCCAAACACAGAGGATGCCAACCCGACGAACCAGTGAAACCTCAGATCTCCTTTCCTCTATTCATATTCTTGACTGCTTCCCCTGCATAAGGCATCGGCAATTGGGCAATTCCACTGTGCTGAAATAGTGGGATTCTTACAACTAGTCCTTTTAAGTGAATCTGATTTCATATATTTGAAATAAAGATTGATCGAATGAAGTAGTTCAATCAGTTTTCGGAGACCACTACAAAATGGCTTACAACCGATATAGTGCACTATATAGGAGATAGGGAACGGTTTCAGACACAGCTATGAAGTATATCTCCGGAGTTGCTCTGACGTTGTTTTCACAAGAATTTAACTGTTTGAATAAAGCTATCCTCAAACACACAAACTCAAGGGTCTTTCCGACGACCCGTCAAAATGAAAGTCCCATTAACCAGAACACTCGTAGTGTGTTCTTATGTAGTGTACTAGAGTATTTACTATAGAGAATTGTAGTGCCTAGGGCTGCCCCTGGCTAAAGATGTTCCTAGTTGACTAGTAGTCCTTCATTTCAACAATTAGTCGAATAATCACACATTTATGATAGTAACATAATTACTTGCGTGCATATACAAGGAAAAGAATAGTCTAAGTTTACCGACAGAGAAAATATGTTTTTTAAAACTTCAATATTAAAGAAATGCTAAATCATAATAATAAAGCGTTTAAAATATAAACTAAGCGCTTACATGGACACATAAATGAACTGCAGCAACACCGGAAAAAGTTATAATGATCATGTTTTGGAAAAACAGCAAGGAGACTGCCTGTACATTTAAATAATTTATTAATATAAATTCAAACTATAACATCAGTTACATGCCAAATTAACTTGCCAACAAATATTTTTAAAATAACGCCAACTATAAAATATAAAAATAACACTAATACAAGATCAAAATATGAAAAAAGGATACAGATAAATATGTGTGTGTAAAATACAAAGCCTGGCTCAGACTACAGGAGTTTTAAAATCCTGACAGATTTTAAATTCTGGTTGCGGCACACACATAAGGAGAATCTTAACAGATTCTCTTATGTAAAATCGCGGCTTTGGACTGACAGACAGAGAATCATTCAGAGCGCGACAAAGACACAGCATTCCTGGATGGAATGTTACACACCTTCCTACAGTTTTGCTACAGTAACGTATAAATCCCTTGCTTTTGAATTGCTACCGAAACATCTGCTTTTCACCGCGGATAAGCCGTAGTACAGTTAAACCCGGTACAGTTACACACTCTAGACCTGTTGCATAGCCGCTGCATTTCCTTCATCAATCGTGGAAATACACTTTTATCATAAAGGACAAATAGATCACGTGAAATGTCCCTTTGTTTACTTCTGTTTCCCGGTGAGATGACGTAGGAGGCGTCCTCTGGTATGATAATCTTAATATTATCCTGTATTTGGGTGTCTTAAAATAAATGTCTTTTGTTGTGCAATTATGAAATAAAAAAAAACACTCAATTAAACTTTCTAAATCAGTTTTTTGCACTTGTTACCTTTAGTCGTATTTATAAACAAAACTTTAGCGCCAACGTTTTCTTCTCTGGACATTGAACATTTCACATTCATAAATGCAAGTTTACAAAGGGGAAACCTATTTTTCTAGTGCTTGAAAAAGAGATTAAAATGTAGATTTTACATAAGAGAATCTGGCAAGATTCTCCTTATGTGTGAGCTGCAACCAGACTTTAAAATCTGTCAGAATTTAAAACTCCTGTAGTCTGAGCCAGGTCTAAGATTTTACATAAGAGAATCTGTTAAGATTCTCCTTATGTGTGTGCCGCAACCAGAATTTAAAATCTGTCAGGATTTTAAAACTCCTGTAGTCTGAGCCAGGCTTAAGATTTCTCTCGGAGCAGATCGGGAGTTCTAAGATTCGATCTGTGAACGCCTCACATTACGTGATAATCTGTGCCGATTCTCGGGCCCGATCGCGTTTCTAGGCCCGATTTTTTCAAAGATTCTCGGGAGTGGAAATCGGGGTAAAATCTGGCCGAGAATCCTATAGTATGAGCCAGGCTTTACAAGCAGGGATATTAAAAAAAGAAAACGAAGATAGGTAATGGCAAATAGAGTCCAAACCAGTGAAATAAACCAGTAAATGCTATAGTATACTACAGTTAATTATGTGGACAAATATACCACTTTTTTATACTAAAAAAATTAAAATCGCAGAACTTAAAAAATGTAAAGACATTCAGGTAAACTTGTAATTCTATAGCCCTAATTTATCCATCTGTTCGAAACGTATAAATGCCTATTTATGTGATGAACAGCACCTGCATATTTTTTCAATGATAGGAACAGACATTTTATCCTTGTATTACAACTGTTTGGCCTGTCCTACAAAACCCTGTTGCACCAGTTCTATGTGCAAAATAGTTAACGTACAGCCCTGCATATACACCAGGGGTCTTCAACTGCTTCTCTTTGAGGGCCGGATTCCAAAGGTATAAAAAGGATGTGGGCCAGTTTTTTCCCATATCATAATTTCTTCTATTTTGTAATTCCGTTATTTATTGCATTTTGTTCCTTTTATACAGTTTTTGTTGCTGTTACTTGTAGGTCATATATTAAACCATGTATACAAATATTGCATCCAGTATACAGGTGCTGGTCGTATAATTACAATATCATCAAAAAACGGTCAATGCAAAAGAGGCTGGCTGTTCTCAGAGCTCTGTGTCCAAGCACATTAATAGAGAGGCTAAGGGAAGGAAAAGATGTGGTAAAGTGTACAAGCAATAGGGATAACTGCACCCTGGAGAGGATTGTGAAACAAAACCCATTGAAAAATATGGGGGAGATTCACAAAAAGTGGACTACAGCTGGAGTCATTGCTTCTAGAACCACTACGCACAGACGAATGCAAGACATGGGTTTCAGCTGTCGCATTCCTTGTATCGAGCCACTGTTGAACAACAGACAGCCTCAGAAGCGTCTCGCCTTGGCTAAAGACAAAACAGACTGGACTGCTGCTGAGTGGTCCAAAGTTATGTTCTTTGATGAAAGTAAATTTCGCATTTCCTTTGGAAATGAGTGTCCCATAGTCTGGGGGAAGAGAGGAGAGGCACAGAATCCACATAGCTTGAGGTCCAGTGTAAAGTTTCCACAGTCAGTAATGGTTTAGATTGCCATGTCATCTGCTGGTGTTGGTCCACTGTGTTTTCTGAGGTCCAAGGCCAACACAGCCGTATACCAGGAAGTTTTAGTGCACTTCATGCTTCCTGCTGCTGACCGACTTTATGGAGATGCAGATTTCATTTTCAAACATGGCTTGGCACCTGCACACAGTGCCAAAGCTACCAGTACCTGGTTAAAGGACCATGGTATCCCTTTTCTTAATTGGGCAGCAAACTCACCTGAACTTAACCCCATAGAAAATCTATGGGGTATTGTGAAGAGGAAGATGCGATTTGCCAGACCCAACAATGCAGAAGAGCTGAAGGGCACTATCAGAGCAACCTGGGCTCATATAACACCTGAGCAGTGCCACAGACTGATCGACCCCATGCCACGCCGAATTGCTGCAGTAATTCAGGCAAAAGGAGCTCCGACTAAGTATTGAGTGTTGTACATGCTCATACTTTTCATGTTCATACTTTTCAGTTGGCCAAGATTTCTAAAAATCCTTTCTTTGTATTGGTCTTTAGTAGGGCTGCAACAACGAATCGATAAAATCGATAAAAATCGATTACTAAAAGCGTGACAAACACGTGTTTGTGGTTTTGTGTTAGTCAACACTATTATTTTATTTTATAATTATTATAACAGCTCAGGGATGATCAAGGAACAACATGTTTTTTTCTGAAGATTTTAGCTCTGTTTAAAATAATGGGTTGAAAATGAATGCTTTTCTTATTTTTGGCTTTTTATCCGATTCATCGATTAACCGAAAAAATAATCAATAGATTAATCGATTATTAAAATAATCGTTAGTTGCAGCCCTAATCTTTAGTATTATTCTGATTTTCTGAGATACTGAATTTGGGGATTAGCTGTCAGTTATAATCATCAAAATTGAAAGAAACAAACACTTGAAATATATCAGTCTGTGTGGAATGAAAAACATTAAGGGTGTGACGAGATCTCGTGAGACGATATCTCGCGAGATTTGGTTGGTCTCACGAAATCCGACTGGTCTCGCGAGAACGTAACAATCCTCACGCAATTGGCACTAGGGGTGGGCGATCTAGAAAAAAAATTCAAATCACGATTTTTCCCGATAGATCACGATTCACGATTTTATCGCGGTTCTTCTTCGAGTTGGTTTTAAGACTATTTTGCGCATTAAAGGGGCTTCAATACAGCCAAAGTAAGTCCCCATATAAAAATATACTCTTTACCATTTATATTTTGAAGAATATTTTAATCAAGTTAATATTTAATGCAAGTGCAAGACCATAAATCAGCTGTTAGCAAAAAACTTTACATTTTGAATTTTGTTTTGCATCTTGTTGCGGCACATAGAGTAAAGCTGTGGAATGGGCGTGGAGGAAAAATATTTTTGGCTGGGTATTTCGTAACGTGGATCTACGACTTTGAGCAGTTTTTAAAGCCCTCATTTTCCACAGTCTTTATGGGAATCATGTCTTTGGTCAGGTAAAATGCGACCGCGTCAGTGACATCTTTCCAGCGCTTGCTCGAGCTCGTTCTGTCATACGGATACGGAGTTCCTTTCTCAAATAGTTCTTTCGCCAAAATCGTTGTGTAAGCCTTGTAGTTTCCGTATGCTTGGTTGTACCTGATTTACTCGCGTGGGATCCCTTTATAATTTGACTGTCGGCATACTCTTTCAGTCCCTTTATTTTGAGGTGGTTAAAAAGGTTCGTTGTGTTGCCTTACGAAGCTCGGATCTTATCATTGCCACATTTGCAAATAACTTTTGTTTGGGCCGTGTCAGTTGGGGAAAACCCAAACCATTTCAATATTCCTGATGTAGAATTTTTTTTAGGGACCAAGTCCTCCGTGTTTCCCTCCATCGTCACTGACCGCGTCACTTAATCTTACTGAGTTCACAAGCAACGTATACGAGCTTGTTAACATGGCGCAATCTATCGCAAGGATGTTGACGAATTCTATAGAACATCACTATATAGGACGATTTAACGATTTTCCCGAAAAAGTGGATCGTGCAGTCATTTTAATCGTTCGCGATCCAATATCGTCATATCGCACACCCCTAATTGGCACAATGGAGAGTGAAATGACGATCAAAGATGCCCCGCCACATTTAAATCGTTTGTGTGGCAACATTTTGGGTTTCCGGTGGAGATAAAAAACGGCGAATGAATAACAGACAAGAAAAAGACAATATGTAAACATTGTAAGAAATGAATACCATACACCTCTGCTAACACGACCACCATGCAGAAACACCTAGAAAATAACCACAGCTCTTTAAAAGCTGCGAAAACGGAAAGCAATTCTGGTCCCATGAAAGAGCAAACAATGATAACAAATGCCTTTGCAGCGAAACTTCCAACGTCAAGTGCAAGAGCCACGGCAATAACGAGAGACATTGGCGTTTTTATTGCTGCTGAAATGAGGCCATTTTCTGTGGTGGAAAATCTGGGATTTCGGCGACTCGTCCATACACTTTAACCAAAGTACGCGATCCCGTCACGCACACATTTCACTCGCACAGTGGTCCCGAGCCTCTACAAAGACTGCAAGGTAAAAGTTGTACAGACTCTAAAAGATGCAGAAACCATTGCATTAACTACTGAATGTTGGACGTCTAGGTGTCGCAGAGCTATATTACAATAACAGCCCACACAATTAACAGTAACTGGGAAATGGTACATTTTGTACTGCAGACACGCCCACATTTCAAATCCCACACAGGTGTAAACATCGCTGAAGTTTTACATGCAGCTGTCAATGACTGGGGTCTTACGAAGCCAAACCACGGCATCGCTATTGTGACAGATAATGCGCGTAACATGGATGTGGCTGTGCGAGAGGCAGGATTTGAGCCGCACATAAAATGCTTCGCACACACAATAAACCTTGCTACCCAGGCTGGCCTCTATGTGGCGCGTGCCGCTCGTTTGCTCGGTAAAAACATTTAATTTGTTTCAAAGTCTCGTCTCGTTAACCCATTCTCGTGTCTCGTCTTGTCTTGTGGGATAAGTGTCTCGTCACACCCCTAAAAAACATTATACAAGTTTCACTTTTTGAATGGAATAAGTGAAATAAATCAACTTTTTGATGATTTTCTAATTATATGACCAGCACCTGTATACCTTTTCATGATATTTAATTAAAAGGCATATCGTCTTTTAATTGCATTTTATATTCCCTAATACGTTGAATGAAATTGCTGTTAATTTACTCGCCCACGGTCGCCCAGTACTTCCAAGATGTTGGTCGTATTGTTTTTTTCCTATATATATTAATGAAGATATTGAATTAATGAAAATCTAATAAAAAAGTCAAAAATGAGACTACATCTAGCACACAATTAATCCCTGCCCCTTGACGTTAAACTGGCGTCTAATAAAGCGAATCAATCGATCTTTGCAAGAAACTTAACACTATTATCGAATCTTCGGGTGAATCCTAATCACATAATTGTCCCCCATGCAGGTATAAGGGCTGCCCCTTTGAAGTGCAAGTTCTGCAGGGAGATGAACGGCTGTTTTCGTTAACAAAGCTATTTAGATCATACATATGAATGCAGTAATGGTAACACCATCATTATTTCCTTATCTGAGACAACAGTTCACTTGGTGTATTATTTTCCTGAAGTTACTTTCAAGGGCACAAAACGCGTTTTGGAACTGTGTCAAAGCTCTTAGGGGGTCCCCTAACCAGCAATCAAAATAATGATAGTTTTGTATCCCAGTAATTTTACCACATTATACACATTAATGTCCTTAAATGTTGATAATCATTTTTCTTACTAATTGAGATTTTCATTTCATTTTATTTTCCTTTTTTCGATTTATTTCTTGTCCTTTGATTCCTGTTCTTAATATTATTGTATCACTGCTGTATCCTTCTGGAATATTAACAAAAAAGCCTCTGGGGAATGCAAAAGTTTTCCGAGGGAATGAAAAATATTCTTGGGGGAACGCAAAAGTTTTGCAAAGGAACCCAATGTTCAATTTGATCATTAAGTGTGTTTTTACCTGAAACTTTCAAAAAGTCTAGTTTTCAAATGTCTAGTTTAATAAAATCTGCATTTTTTAATTCTTGTAGTGTATTACTGTGTATTACAACCATAAACAATACAGCAATAAACAGTCGTTTTTTAGGGGCCATGTATTAGCATCAAAAGCAAACTTCATATAACTAAAAAAGGGGGGTTGGGCTCAGCTGTCCAAAGTCAGGAGATTACTCAAAGAAACACCACACAAAAACATTTATCCTGCGTCCAACTAGTGTCAGTTATGCCAGACACACACCCTACCCTACCACATCTGATGAAACACTCATGCACACTCCCACAGACACAGACTGGGGACATCACCTCAGAACCGCAAGTAAAAAGAAAAGCATGAAATGGCGCGTAGGTGTATTTTCTCATAACGGGAATATGCAGCTCAGTTGACTAGCATGAAATGCAGCCGATCGCAGTGCACAATGTCACATACTATAAATGGAGACACATTTTGGAGTCATAGTTTCTTAATTTGATTGTATTTAAATCGTTTATTTTTTAAACTTGTGTTCGGATCGAAAAAGTCTGTAAAGAACAGACTTATATTTAGGTTTTCTAATTCTTACCATGAATATAGCCTTAGATGCTGGAATGGCTTTGAAGCTGCAGTCCTTAACTTTGGCCTCTGTCGCAAAGAGGTACTCCCCCAAATTAAATTTTCTTGCAAGGAGGCGACCCTACTGTGTAAAATTTATTATAAACTAAATAAATAAATCCACCTTTACACGTTGTGTATGTGCTTCGTCCATTTTGAAGATGTGCGCGTGGAGACTTGCGGTGCATAGCCAGGCGCAAGTATGAAGGAGCTTTGAGAGACAAAGGCTGTGTGCACATAGTTTAAACAGCTCATCGATTAAGAATGTTTAGCAGTTGAAACATTTGGAGCTATATGGAATCATGCATCAAAGTGAACTGTATTAAAAGACACCGGCTGCGCGTGCCACTACCCCATTTCGTAACCCATCAATACACACGTTAATGTTATAAGTTTAAGTTAACATTTAATAATAATGAAAATAGTAATCATGAAAAAAAGTATTGTAATATTTTACGAGGATTGATTTTGTTTTTCAGCATTCTCATGAATCTGTGAAATAAAGCCAGCTGGTTCTTCATCAAAAACACGCAGCAAAATGGACAATCTAAAGCGGAAATTAAGATCTGGAAAAGAGATTTCACAGGACAAGAACAAAGCCACCAGCAATATTAAGATAGATGTTCCATTTGCATCTAAACGGAATAAAGCTTCAAAAGATTTAGAAGAGGATGAAGAAAGCAAACAAGTTGTGACCAGCATATCAGAGGACCAGAGGTCTATTTTGACACCGTCTAATGAACACAATTCTCCAGAAATAACTGAGCTTTGGGTTTGTTCACATTGCAGTTTTTTAGCAAAAACTCAAACTGCACTGAAAATTCACTCAAAAAGGAAACATTCTCATGGAATAGATTTAAACATGGAATGTGTCCCTGAAGAAAGTCCTGACACAATCATAGCACCTGAAAAGAGCTTTCTGCAAAAGAAAGGGTTACAGGTAAAACAACTTTCAGAGCCACAAATGGAAAGTGCTTCAATGTCTCTGTCAGAGGAAGTAAACACTGATAAACGATCGGATGGAAGCGTAGTTTTAACGGACAGTAAACGTACACAGTCTTTTGTTGCTGGTACCTCTAAGGATGAACAAACCAGTCCCACTAAGATGCTTCTGCAAATTGTAGAGCCCATTGCACGTAGAGGTGATGCGCAAGCAGGTTGCAGTTTTCACATTGAAAATAAGTTGAAAAGTAAAGAATGTGATGAAATAAATGGACGCAATGAAAAACACAGCGGTGTGTATGCATGTTCTTACAGTGGACATGAATTCAAAGACGAACCTAGTTTGGAAACACACATCAAGAGTATACGCACTAAAGAAATTAGTTACCTCTGCAATGTCTGCAGCTATTCTTGCATTGCGAACAGTGATTATGAAAAGCACTGCCTGAGCAATAAGCACAAAAAAAAGATGTTAGAGCAACAAGAGTCGTCAAAAGCAGAGGAGGCAACGCCTCCAGAATCGGTTCGGTCTCCATCACCAACACATACGCCAACACTGTCTGCAGGAAGCGTGTCACAGCATCAGTGTGAAATGTGCACCTTCACAGCCGATAGCACAGTTATGTTAGCTCAACATATCAAAATGCATCATCCGATAGAGCACCGTTTTCACTGTAGGGCATGTCATTACTACACCAACACAACAGAATCTATGGAAATCCACCTGTCTGAAGAAGCCCACAAGGAGCTGGCCAAAGAGCAAAACATTAGCCCTCTGTTTAAAGATTGTGTCGAAAAAATCGTTGTGATTTTCTCCGATGATCAGGAAGAGGATGCAGAAATAGTTAAAAAACAGTGTGTTGAGTTGACTGTATCAGTAGAGCCATCGGAGAAAGTAAGAAAAGACTCCTGCAAGCAGAAGCGAGGTAGACCAAAGACATCTAATGTGACTGTTTGTAGCCAGTGTGGACTTGTAGCTTCCAATGCAACCAACCTCAGCGTGCATATACGACGCAAGCACAGTCGGATGTACAGCTTTGTTTGTAAGCTATGCAACTACTACTGTGTGACCAAAGGTGATATGGACCGCCACTGTGAAACCAAAAAGCACATCAACAAAACGCAAGCAGCCGAAGGTAAAGGCATCGGAGTAGTTCCACTAGACAATGAGCGGCCGGGTCAAGCAAAGGAAAATGAGACAGAGCTAGTTGACAAAGTAGCAGAAATTGAGACGACCATCAATGACATGAATGCAAATCAATCCGGCGTACCTTGTAACAAAAGCAAGCATAATGTGGCAAATTCTTGCTCTCAGTGTGACTTTGTTGCTCACTCTGCTCTGTCTCTTGCTCTCCATGTGCGGCGTAAGCACACAAAAGATTTTGAGTTTGTCTGTGTTGCGTGCAGCTACTACACTGTGACTCGCAGAGAGATGTTTCGGCACGCAGCAACAGAAAAGCACAAGCTGAAACGTCAGAGCTATCTGGAGAGAAAAAAAAGTCCATCTGATCTCACTTCAGGGAGTATTGAGCACACTTGTGATGAGGAAGAGACACACACAGGATCAGACCCAAGCTCTGACAGTTCTGATCCAACATCTGTGGACACCACAACTACAAAGCCTTTAAAAGTTGATGATGAAACTTTCGAGACTCCTTTTGAGATTACCTCCAACGAGGTCAAAGAATCGGCAACGGAGTCAGTCATGTCTGATACAGTCCAGCCAATGACAGCAGAGAAAGATGCAGCACTGGGCGAGGTGGGGGAGGAATGCATGCTTGATGAGGACAAAATGACTGACTTAGGAGATGATTGTGCCTCTAAGGAAAAACAAATTGACAAAAATATTCCAATTGATGTCTGCATTTTTTCCTTAAAAGCCTTAGCAGAGCATGAGCAGGGGTCACCTGAAGGAGACCAGACTAAAGATGCATCACAACAGCAGGATGCCAGAAAGCACAAAACATCTGAGACAAAGACCATCATGCCAAACCCACAGATTCGCTGCGAGGACTGTGGATTTTTGGCAGACGGCTTAAGTGGCCTAAATGTCCATATCTCCATGAAGCATCCATCCAAGGAGAAGCATTTCCATTGCCTGCTCTGTGGAAAGTCTTTCTACACTGAAAGTAACCTGCAACAGCACTTGAGCAGCGCAACACACATGCGCAATGAGCAGGGAAGCGTTGAAGATCTTCCAGAAGGAGGCGCTAGTTTTAAATGTGTCAGGTGCAATGAGCCATGCCAAACAGAGCAGGACCTGTTTGTGCACATCAAAGAGAAACATGAGGAAATGCTTAAAGAAGTGAACAAATATGTGCTGGAGGACACCGAGCAAATCAATCGAGAGCGTCAGGAGAACCAGGGCAATGTGTGCAAGTACTGTGGCAAAGTCTGCAAGAGCAGCAACTCAATGGCTTTCCTAGCTCATGTTCGCACACATACAGGTAAACCTCCCTCTATCACTACCAAATCTTTGCAGTATGTATGTATGTATGTGGCCTTCTCTTTTCCTGATGTCAGATAAACATGATTATTTGCAATCCATATCATATTGTAAATAAGGATTGAACATAAAAGGGATAATGTAGATCCAGAGCGTTGTCATCGCAAAATAAACCCTATCCCAAAATCAATAGTTTTGGTATTAAACAGAAAAAGTTGTTTGTTATTTTAAATAACATTTAAGACCTTAGACCAAACAGGTAAGGCTTCACTATCGTGATGTATTTTAAAAGTGTTTGTTTTCATTTAGTCCGAACAAAAGCGGCAGACAAATTACTTGTTCAGAGAACATTTTTGGATAAATGACCAGGGTCGTATCCTACATTGAGTTTCCCAAGGTCCGGTCCTCGGAAGTTTTACTAATAAGTGGTGAAACAATTGCCTAGGACAAACTGTATTAAAGTCATACTTCACCCAAAAATGAAAATTCTGTAATAATTTATTCACCTTCGAGTTGTTCCAAATGTGTATACATTTCTTTGTTCTGATGAATACAGAGAAAGTGATGACAGAATATTAATTTTTGGGTGAACTGCTGCCAATATTATAGAAAAACGCCTAGATAACTGATCTCAGATCTAATCTACCCCAGCTGTCTAACAGCTTGTGCTGCCCTATTTGTTATTCGATTAGATGACATTTATCTGAACAAATTTTAATTAGTCGATTGTTGCATAGCACGTTAGTTGCTTTACATAGATAGCTCAACTACAATAACGTTAACTTGGATAAAGGGATGCTATTACAAGCTTATAAAGAGTTTGGTTCCAAAATGAGAACTCTGTTTTTAAAATGTTTCAAAAATCATATTTTTTTATTGTGCATTTAAATTCATATTAATCAAAATGCAGTTGATTTGTTTTGATTTAAGCCATAATAACTTCTAGAATACAGCTAACTAACACAACAAAAACATGATTTAAAAAAAAACGGAGTTGTCTCATTTTGGAACCAAACTCTTCATATTTAAATGTTTCTTTGTCCAAGGGTGGAATAGTAACATGGTGCTTTCCTGTAGCTCAGTGATAAGAGCATTTGTGGATTCGATCCCAGGGGATTGCACATCCCTATGTATAAATGTATAGGATATTCCAATGTAAGTCGCTTTGGATAAAACCGTCTGCCAAATGCATAAATGTTAATGTAAAAAATGAGGAATGTTATCTTATGTTTGCCTGATCTGTTAAGCACCTGCTCCATCCTTTACATGTTTCCGCCATCAATGCACTTCTAAAGGCAGCCGCATTGCCATCATTGTGTGCTGGACACAGCTCCGTTTTCCTGACAATGTCAAAGTTGAGTTCCTGCAACATTTCAAAATGTTAAATGTTGCTTAGCAAGACCAAATTCAGTATACACCTTAATAAAGAGTATTATTTAAAGAAATTCAGAAGAGCCTAGCATGTGAACAGAAAGCGCATCAAAAAAGGATCACAGGACAATGCTTAAGCGCTTTGCATTCATATTCTGGGCTTCTACTTTTCTTAACATAAATACTCTTTATTATATCCAAACATTATGTGTTTTGGGATGTCACAGGAACATGAGTTTGTTCGCATTGTTGGAAAACTGAGCTCTGTGTCCTCTGTGGCCATCTTTATGAAGAAGCGCACTGATGTAGGAGATGTGGAAAGCGAAGAAAAAAGTGAGGCAAGTTAAGATAATGGTCTATATTGTTGTAGTGTTTCATATTTATTTATTTGTTTATATAATATATTGAATGTATTTATTCATATATTTTGCGTTTTTATATGTTAATGCCATTGGCTCGATTATTTCCACTGAATTTTTTTTTTTAAGTGGTTTAGTTTGCAGTTTATCTACGTTAAAAACATTGCTTCAATTGTGTTTTTGAAAAAAATACTTCTATGGTCTGATCCAGAGAAAAAAAGGTTTCGTTATCTGTTGGTATGCTTTTTTATTTTTTGCACTAATATTTTAGTTTTTTGTTTGGTTTGTTTGCCTAAAATTGATATTTATTCAATCTCTTTTTTAAAAAAATTCAGTAGTTGTATAGTGAAATATTATCTCCCGATTCAGTACAGTGTTAAACGACAGGTTGTGAATATCCAGCTTTATCTCCTTACCCCTGGAAAGTAATAAGCAGTGTGAAACGTGTAACAGAAAAAAACACAGGACTCTGTCTACCCGGGGTTTAGAATAACCAGGGGTTAATGAGTTCAAGTAGATACAATGACGTTAGCATAATAGTAAAGAGACATTTAAAATTGTGGTTATGTTTACATTTCTTTCACCGTTTATAAATCTTCTGACTATTATACTGAGATGGAAAGTTTTTGCAATTTCCGTTCTTTCAAAATCCAAACCGTTATTCTCAATCATTTGCACATTAAATGTTTGTGTTCAAAGAGTGACTTCTGTACTTCATATAGGGGGAGGCACCATTGAGTACATTGTCAAAATAGCCCCCTGTCTTTCACTTTGAAAATTCCTGCTGTGGTACAAGAAGAGTAATTTGGGTTTGAGACAAAAACTCCATTAAGCATGGACTTTGTTACTTTACAGATCATTTCCATCCACAACCAGCCATATTAGAATCTAAAGTAAGATAAAAATCTGTAATATCAGTATCAGGTATGATACATATGATACATTTGTCCACTCCTTTACATAATGCAATCTTCTACATACAAATACAATTTTAATATATTTATGTCTGTGTATTTAAATTCTGTTCATGATTGTGTTTCAATTTTTGTGGTATTTCACAACAAAAATTGTGACGCCTAGCTCATGGCAAGGCAAGGCATGGTTTATTTTAAACATGGCTCTCTTACTTCATAGAGAATGAGCTTCGATGTGTTCATCTTAAAACTTGATGGTTATAGTGGTACTTAGTGGTCATGGGGCCTCAGCAACTAATGTCCTTATTGTTTGGCCTATACAGGATCCAAACCATTCATGTGCAAGATATGTAACTTTGCCACCGCTCAGCTAGGTGATGCCCGCAACCACGTCAAGAGGCACCTGGGCATGAGAGAGTACAAGTGTCACATCTGTGGGTGAGTAGCATGTTTCTTCAGAAAGAGCCTTCGGAAGGTGTCTCAGCACAATGTTATTAAAGGGGCCATACCCCCTGATGCCAATTTTCCAACTTTAGTTAGTGTGTAATGTTGCTGTCAGAGCAGACACAATATCTGCAAAATGATAAAGCTGAAAATTCAACGCCAAGCGAGATATTGCCTTTAACATAATTCGCTTTTCAAGGACTAGAGAACGGCTGGAATCGGACTACAGCCCTTTATATATGATGTCACTATTCAGACATTTTGAAAAACCTCCACCCAAAAAAATACGCCTAAAGGGGGCGAGGCCTTCCTTAGAAAAGAGGAAGAGCCGCTGGAGTAGTGTTTTGTTATCAGGGATTGTAAACATTTGACTGTGCTATGCTCTTAATTACTTTCTCTTTCATCACTGTCCTGCAGCTGATTCTGTGTGTGTGTGTGTACGCACTTACCTCTAAAACACTTCTATAAAACATCCTTTAAAGTCCTGCTTGCAAATGTCTGCTTGTGTTATTATCCAACTTAGGTCCAATATAAAAAGGCAATACTAACGCTTCGGTTATTAGTGTTAATTAATATAACAGGTCCGACGCAATCGGTCAGGTGTCATTTCCCTTGCAATAGTAGGAAAACATTGCGATCTCTAACATGGATTGACGTTTGCACATGCACTAGCAGACCTCCGTTAAACTTCGATCAATCCGCATCTGTTTAAAGGGGTCATTTGACCCGGCTAGAAATAATATAATTGTTTGCTTTACATTTACATTTTGGCAGACGCTTTTATCCAAAGCGACTTACAGTGCACTTATTACAGGGACAATCCCCCTGGAGCAACATGGAGTAAAGTGTCTTGCTCAAGGACCCACTGGTGGTGGCTGCTGGGATCGAACCAGCAACCTTTTGATTTACCAGTTCAGTGGTTTAACCCACTAGACCACCATCTCCACACGCATTAAATGTAATACAATGTGTATACACGATTTAAGGTTAAAAAAGGCTGTATTTTCCACATACCGATGTATGATATTTTCACTGATATTTTACAAAGCTAATCGCTCTAAAAAGCGAGGTGTGCTATGATTGGCCAGCTCACTTGTGCGTAATGATTTGTCGAATACTGCACGGAAATGTAAAGCCTCTTACCATATTCGGAACATCAGGCTGCAACGGTACAATGAGATTTACAAGACCGCCCACTTTACTTGCGCTTTGATTTGGTCTGTCTTAGTCAAATTGTGTTACGAACTGACATAGATTCGCCGGGGTGTGGTTACATGAGTGGTCTCAGGCAGGTCTGGGTGAGCATTCGCTTCTAGATAAAATACATATTTTGTTCCAACACTTAAATTTTTGCAATTTTACGTGTCTAATACATTCATGGGAAACTTATAACACACCACAGACAAAGAAAGACACGTATTTCCGTCGAAACACCCCTTTAACTCATGAAGTGAAGTCGACGCCATTTGTTACTGTTTATTGCTAAAAGCCAACGCTTATAAATACACATGCACTGAGAGGGGGACCGACCAATCACAACAGCCTGAGATGCGGAAGCTCACTGATATGGTATGGGTGGGACATCTTCAACTCAATTCAAGTTTATTTATATAGCGCTTTTCACAATGTGCATTGTTCCAAAGCAGCTTTACAGGAGCAAACAGGAAAAACACAAAGGTAAAACACCGCACAGTGCATGGTGTTTATAGAACAAGCAAGATCATTCTAATAAATAATATCTAATTAATAAATAAATGCAGTCTCTCGTCATCTTCAGACACACGCTCTAAGCGGGGAACCAATCATGACAAACCTGGTCAGCTTTACAAATCAGAGTGTTTTGGAAGGAGGGACTTTATATAAACTGGAAAAAATTCAGTCTTTTTTTGAGAAGTGGAAAAGCGGTGAACAATAGAGTTGAAATATTTGAAACATAAAGCATTTTTTGAAACTAGAAAAATGAGCATCCACTGTTAAACACTCAAAACACATAATCAAAGCTTCAAAAACAGCAGAAGAATGGCCACTTTAACGTGTTGCAGATTTGGGTGTGTTTGTTGTGCTTTATCTAAAAAGAAAAATAAAGGCTCATGTATTCCTGTAGTTTAATTATTATTCCCCACCTACTAGAAGTACACTTTAGTGTTTACTGTAGTAAGCTGGAGTGAATTTCAGTTCTGGAACTATACCTTAGTAGGTTAGTTCACTTTTTTTTCTGGTTCTGGGTAATTCTATATATGATAAATGTTACACTATAGTTTTTGTAAGGCACGACAGGCTTATGTGTGTCCCGCATATAGCGGAATGATGATAAAGCTCCCTTTAACCTGATCTGTAAATAATCATTGTAATTGTTACACTTTGTTAATGTATACTTAAATTCGTCCCTTTGAGTGATAAGGTTTTACATGACGTTTTCACCAAAATTATTACTTGTTTACATTATGCGATGTGTTTTTAAGTTGTGTACATTATGTAAACTTCACATACATATTTTTATTTCGTTTAGTGTTATGTGTATGCACCATGGGTCTGAGCGTAACACAATTTCAATCCTCTATATGTGTGTACTGTACATGTGGAAGAATTTCCAATCAAGCAGATTTTGACTTTGACTAAAGGTATTTATAGGTAACATCCGAGAGATTTCCAGGTCCATTAACATAATGTTTATAGTTGTTTTCAAGGTCATGAAAAGTACAAAAGACATCGTTAAATTGTTCCATCCGCTCCTAGTGGCACAATTGAATTTTTTTGAAGCGACGACAATACTTTGTGTGAAAACAACCCAAAATAACGACTTTCATCGATGTATTTTTGTCAGTCTATAGTGCGCGTTCACATGAGCACTTCAACGCATGAGCATTTGGTTGTGCAAAAAAGTCAAGTCTTCCTCAAAATCGAAATCATCAGACATTTTGCGAAGATAAGCTTTTAAACAGCATGCCTTTGCTTGTAACAGAAAAATTGCGCTTCTGAATTGTCAGTCTGGACGCCGGCGTTTGCCCCCACCGAATGCACATGCATCAAAGTGTTCTCTTGAATGAGTAATGGGTGTGTTTTGGGGAAAACATGCCGTATAGGGGATTCAATGAGGAACATTAATATTTAAACACTCTTCTTCACCAAATTAGTAATAATTGTGATCAAAGCTCAGGATAATTCTAAGTAATATATTTGTCACCACCCTTTGTATGTGGAACAAATATCAGCCCAAATTGGGATGAATTTAATTGATAATGATCAATTATACTTATCTGGAATAAATTTATGATTAAGGAGAATTACGAGCAGTTAGCAAGAATCGGCATGTTTAAGGACTCCTGATTATGAGCATAAACTACAAACAACGTCACAGTTTATTTGTGTAAAGCACCTTTGTTAAAATGATTAATGATGCGCTATGCATCCATTAATAATACTAAGTTAAGTGTCCTGATGCAGTTTGTTGAGGCTACAGTTGATCTTTGCTGGAAGTGATCATAGAGAACCAGTTTTATGCATAGAATCTGTATCTGGAAATACGAGGCCGCAGCCTTGCACAAACTTAACGGTCAAAGGTGAAGTCTTCTTCCAGTCCATCCTTTACAGATAGTTCTACCCTTGTAGAATTGGTACAGACCATACCCCAAAAAAAATAAAAGTAAAGTGCAAGAAGAGAGAGGAGGGAAGAATGAACCATTCCAGAACCAAAGAGCCTCTTCTGGTGGTCTCTTTTAAACTGTAAGGATGTCACATCCTACAGAAGTTACTGAACCAATCAGGAGTTGGCACCTTCCGTAAAGTTAATTGTCTTTGTCTTCAACATGGTGTTTTGCATGTGGAAGCTGATTGGATGTTCATTAAGAAAACCTTTAAGAGTTTGATAAAACTAATATGAAAAGAGTTACAAAAACACAACAATCATCAAGATTTGCCTCATAGACACCAAACATGATCTACATATAATCTTGGTTAAATGAGTTAATACAAATCTAATAACTCTACAGATATACTTACATTTACAATTATGCATTTGGCAGAAGCTTTTATCCAAAGCAGCAAACGTCCTTGATTATTATGCCGGAATAGGAGTATAATTCCTAATCAAACTGGCCTAGAGATCGAATTTTTTAATTTCCGCCTGTCTTAGTACACAATATAACTACAGAAGGGTCAAGTTTTAAAAACGAAAAATATTGAAACTCTTTGGTCATTTTTGAACGCGATGGTACTGGTCTAATTGGATTCAATGATTTCATTGGATTCAATTGGATTCAATGATTTATGCTATGCTATGCAAAAAGTGCTATCGCCAGACCCGTAGACCGGCAGAATACATTCCAAAACAGTAAAACTCAATTTATTAACTCTTGGGGTGCTGGAAAATGAGCATATTTTCAAAAAGAGTGGAATGTGCCTTTAAAACAGACATAACAACAAGAACATCAATACATGAAAAGGTTATAAATTAATATATGTGCATTTCTAAATTTATGTATTTAGGATTGTATGTCTGTCCCCAAAATGAATAATGAGAGTCTCCCTACATTCCATTTGGTCGTAAAATAATCGTATTTTGATGGTTTGGTATGGGTTGCTATTGTCGCAGAGATCTGGTCCTGCGCCTAGGTGTTAGTTGCAGATTGGGGTTAGACCCCCTGGCGACTAGCTTGCTGGTTGGGTGAGGGATATTGTTGTTATATTTAAGAAATATAACTAGTTATGATAAAAACAAAGTTTGGATATTAAAGTCTGATCGGTCTCAGGCACTAAACTCATCTGCTTGTGCGGGAGATAAAAGCACGTGAGCAGACCATCCATAGGACAATAAGGATTTCTATCGTTATGCCCACAATAATAGTCTTTGACATTGTAATCCATTTATTTGTAATATATTTGGCATTATTGTGTGCTGCTGCATGTCCTTCTGTGTGTAATAAGCAGTGCGTATCAGCGTTTCTGACGTGCTCTTTAAATAACAAAAAAATATTGCACCGTTGACTTCAGACCAGATTTCAGATGGTCAATGGCGCAGTCTATTTCAGTTGCCTCAAAACAGCAATGCGCCAACATGCACCTGAACACAGCTTGTTCTCTGACCAGCACGCACAAATGGGCACGTTGTTTCTTATTGGTGCTTAAAATTAAGTGACAAACTTGATAATATGAATACGCACAACGTTTAAACAAGATTTTTTTGTTTTGTTTTTGCAATTCTTTTTGCAATTTTGAGCAAAATATCAAAAGGTTAAACAATAAAGACATTTTCACAGCCACAGTGCCAATATTAGTGGAGGGCACTGTACATAACAAGATTCTATGATTAAAAATTACATTTTAGTGTTCATCTATGCTCTGGTTTTTCTAATTCATTGTTAATGTGCCATTTAATTGTGTTACAGATGGGCGTTTGTGATGAAAAAACATCTTAACACACATCTTTTGGGGAAACATGGACTGGGCCAACCCAAAGAGAGGTGCGTATTAGTCTGTTTTGCATTGTATACTTATAAAACAGTTGCAAGATGAACAATAGGGCATATCAAATTATTCCTATGAAATCAGTCAGCACCAAAAGCTATGAGATTAAAATATATTTTATGATTTTTTTTACATTAAACAATTTTTAACAGAGGTAATATGCTGCAAGATAATAGCCCAAGAATAGAGCGCATTACTTAAAAATGTAAATTAATTATCTGATCTTATTTTATTACTACACTGAAAATAGTTTTAATTAACTGTTTTAGGGTAAATTGATTATCTCCAACTCACTGCGTAGAGTAGACGCCAAGGGAAATTATCCCTGGACCGGGGAAGTGAGACCTCGCGCATGAGTCTCGCAGGGCAGTACTGCTGAAATTTTCACACTGAATTAAAGCTTTCCTAAAATATGCTAGGTTTTTCATTTTGCGGGTCTGTGGAACAATAGTCGAGGGGTCGGACAAGTCACTTAATCTAGTAAAAGATACATACATTAGCAATGAATAGAAAACACTGCCCTTCTTACTAGTAGCCTTAAAGAAAAAACTGAATAGTCATATGAAAATAAAACACTGCAGTTTTCCTAGTATGAATGTTCAATATACGCTCATTAAAGTCACACTGTATGTGATAATTTTATCGTTTAAAGTGGCCATAACTCAGACAGTTTCTGCTTATCTCATATTCGTCTTGAGTGCTTACAGAATAGTATCGCACCCTTCAAATATCCTTGGGGTATATAGTTTAATCACATTCATAAAAGACAGATACAGCTGTACGATTATTTCTGAAAACATACAACTCATGCGGGGGGATTGTGGGAAGTACTAAAGCATGTCCGCACACATTTTCAACCAAACACAGACATTATGTGAATTCATGTTATGCGAGTTGAATGCTTGTAAAATATTTTGTCACAAATTAAAGGATTTATTCTTCCTCATTGTTCTAGCACAAACACAAGAACATAACTATAACAGCTTGAATCTGCTGCTGCGAGTCTCTGACACAAGTTCGCATACACTCTCATTTTGCACCACATATCTGTGTGATATATGGTGCAAAAGTGATTTGTGCATTTACACCCAAACAAGCTAGTTTTGGCACACAGCAGGTGGCGCCCTAACGCTCAAGTGAAAAACTCTGCCAGAATCATCCTGAGCTGCTTTATTTTCCTGAAATCACTAATTGTAATGGGAGTAGCCCTACATTGGTTAAGTTTAAAGAAGTATCCTGGTCAGCTACATTGACAATCCCTTACGAAAACTAATCATGGTATTACTACAGTTAGAAAAACATGGCTAGTGTAGTAAAACCATGTCTAAAACAAAATATAACTATGGTTTTCAGGGGTTTTCCTGGCTCAAAATGAGGCTTGTACATACACACACACACACACACACACACGTAGGCTTCAGTACCTTTAAGTGGCTTCACCAAAGTGACTTTGAGATTTACATATTAAAAGTTCTAATAAAATTAGATAAAAATGACAATTATTAAGTTGTATAAAACATTATTGAACTTTTACTCTTTTACACTTTTCTTTTTTAATTTTATTCAACCAAATACAATTTTTTTTTTTGATCCAATCAAGCTTTTTTTATCATTTTCAACTAACTTTTCACCCCACAATAGCCAACTGAATTAAATAGTCAATGAGCAAAGATCATTCACATCTTGCATTCTCTGTGGTTCAGTTTGAATGATTCAATTATCTCTTGTATTCGCTAGTGACTGAAAAGTTCAATAGTTTAAATGATCCGGTTCAAATTAGTCATTCGTCATTCGCTACCCGATCCGTCCCGGAAACACGATTTGTTCCGCGCATGTGCAAAACTGATGCCACTTCCGGTTCATCCAGATTTTACTACAGTCGACTCGATCCGTTCAGGTGTTGCTCGATTTGTACTGCGCACGATTTGTAGACGCACTTTCGCGCATGCGCGGATCAAATCGTGTTTCCGGGATGGATCGGGTAGCGACAGTTCTGAACACAATTTACGTTCATACTGGCGAACTCGCTGTGTACAGTAAACACTGATTCAACGATCCAACTGCACATCAAAAGACATTAAAATGATGTACAACATGTTAACTTATGAAAATTAAGAAATTAAACGTACTTTGATGCAAAACAAACAGGCTTGAAATACAGGCTGGCTCTTGTTCTGCAACTCTTTTTAGCGCCTGTGTGCGGATAACGAAACAACGCCTCCATTGAGGCGTAATGTCGCAACTGCAGTTACAAATGAAAGTCTGTTAAATGCACGCAGAACAGTGGAATAAAAGGATACATTTTTAATTTGTTTACTTTCGATATTAAATAGAAAAACGACCGAACAAATGATACACGGACTGTTAAACGGGTACTGTCTTGCTGCCAGCCAGTTAACAATGCTCATTGCTAACTGAAATAAAACAAAACAATTCAAACAAATAGAAAACAAAAGTGGTATGGTTTAAAAATAATTTAAATGAGAGCTAATTCAGAAACGCAGATCCATTACGATTTTTTTAAAACCATGTTTTTTATAACTAATATCAAAAACATGGTTATACGGCAGCAATTGGTTTAAATATGTTTTTTGAAAATCGATTATTTTGTGGTAACCTTGGTTTTACTACAGCACTCAGCAACCATCTTTTTTGTTGTTGTTTTAACTGTAAGAAAAAAGTGTTTTTTGTTTGTTTAACTGTATGCCTATAATTGTCTTAAGTGATTGTCAACGCAGCTGACCAGCATACTTCTTTAAACTAAACCAATGTAGGCCTACTCTATTACGATTATTGATTTCAGGAAAATAATTGTCCACTTGCGCGTTAGGGCGCCACCTGCATGGTGTAAAAACTAGCTTGTTTGGCTGCAAATGTTCAAATCACTTTTGCACCATATATCAGCCAGATATGTGGTGCAAAATGAGAGTGTTTGCGAACTTGTGTCAGAGACTCGCAGCAGCAGATTCAAGCAGTTGTAGTTATGTTCTTGTGTTTGTGCTAGAACAATGTGCAAGAATAAATCCTTTAATTTGTGACAAAATATTTTACAAGCATTCAACTGGCATTACATGAATTCACATACAGTATGCGGATGTGCAAAACTTGTCAGTGAACGCACGTCTTTTAGAGCAGGTGTGTGAATGTGTTTTGCACCATATTTACTGCAGCATTTGTAGCAAAAAATGTGAGTGCACGAGTATCTCAGTTACTGATTTGTAGAATTGGATTTGTGCACTTGCACTGCAGGATTCAAGAAGGTGTAACTGTTGTGTTGTGCTTGCGGGAGAGAAAAAAAATCGACAAGCTTGTAACTTCAAATTTTGACTTCAAATTTACTGATACACATGTGTAGTCGACCCCTACAACTACAAATTCCACTCACACTGTTTCCCTCTTGATTTGAACCCCATATAAAACCCTTGTATTTGTTGTCTTGTGCTGGTTCGTTTTGTATTACTCAGTGTCTCAGGTCTTAGTAAGTTCTCTCGCATATTGCTCTTGCCAATAGGGATGAGTCATGAATTTCGAATATTCGATTAGGTTATTTAATTATAGAATTTAGAATAGTGTGTGCGATCTTAAAAAAAACTCTGTTGTCGTCACACGTAACACCTTCATGTAACCAAAGGGTGGCGCTACCAATAACGACGCACCTAAATTCTTAAGGCTGTCAGTCAAGAGACAATAGAGGAAAACACTTTCTCACAAGAATTGTCACGACAACGATGTTGAAAATCTGTGTGGGGGTCCTTTAATAAAATTAATGAGAATAAAGTACAGTGCAAACTCTGCAATGCAAAGCTGGCTTATCATGGATCAACAAATACGATCCACAATCATTTGAGGGTGAAGCACCTAGCATGGCCATCCACAGGACAGCAATTAGTTGCTAGTTTTATGGTCAGACCAACCGATTTGGATGCCAGACGGGCGTAGCAAATAACGGTTTACTGTTCTGTGTAGAAAAACGATCACTCCCAGATTGGAGAAACTTTTTCATAACAATAGAAATGGAAGCCTTTATAGATATTATTTTATGAAATCGTTCCAGACTGTTTATAAATCCTGTCATTCGGTATATATGTTTTAACGCATTTTAAGTCTGGTCGAAAATCTTTATGCTTTTAATATATTTTCCTTGATAAATCACACTGTATTTTAGTTGGTATAAATGTGCATTCTCATATTTTACAAGGAAATGTCCTTGCATTATAAGCGGTCGATGCTGATCGACGTACTGTTAATAAGTGCCGTCATTCGGTTGTTAATATATTAATGTTTCAGCAGGTTATCTTAATGTATGGCTTGATTTTAGATTGCCTATTCCATGATACATAAATCAGTGTGCCGTCATACGGATTTAAATTGTTAATGGTCTCTCTCTCTCTCTCTCTCCGTTTATGTGTCTGTAATACTGTAAATGCATGCATGTGGGGGAGGGGTGCGAATTTTGACAAATATTCGAATTGTTCTCATCGATCTTCTAATATTATTTTTGCTTTAAATGCCCATCCCTACTTGCCAAGTCTTGTGTGTATTTAGTGTAAGTCCTGTCTTAGTCTTATATCGTTTAATTGGTTACCCTGTCTGACTGTTTTGTCCCCCACGTGGGAAGTTTTTGTTTATGTTTTATGTGTTGATAGTCCTGTTCTCATTTGTCTCTCTCATCGAGGGTGTATGATTTGTGTTTTGTATTAAAGTCTTTTTGTTCCCCGTACATCATCTGCACCTGGGTCCTCAATGAAAATCACGACATTTACTAAATAACTTTTGTAGAACTTCTGCCCATGTTAAACAGCAGTGAACATTTTTTGAACATGCAATATGTGTTTTCTTTCAGGAAGTTTGAGTGCGAGATGTGTGAGCGGAGCTTTAGTGAGAAATGGGCTCTGAATAACCACATGAAGCTGCATATGGGAAACAAACCATTTAAGTGTAGTTGGCCTTCATGCCATTATGCTTTTCTGACTCTGTCTGCAATGAAAGACCATCTCAGAACACACACAGGTTTGTACCCACCCACAACACTCAAGTGCTCATCATCTCAGTATTGAAACAGGTTGTGCTGCTCAATACAAGTGTCTCAGCCTGTTGTCAGAAACAAAACAGAAACTTGATATTTAAGTCTTTAGAATTTAACATTAATATGCCTCATAAAACATAAATTCCCAGTGTTGTGCAAGTTACTTCCAAACTGTAATACATTACAGATTACTTGTTAATGTAATTTAAAAGTTATCCCTTTCCTTGCAATATTAGTGTCCCAGAATTGTAATATGTTACATGACTCATGTATTACTTTTTAGTTACTTTCACTAAAATATCCAAATAAGTAGAACTTAACATTCTAAAATGACAAAATGTCTTTGTATTTAATATTTTCAACTTTATTTTATTAGACTTCTGATTCCTTGAATTAACTAGGCTATACAAAAATAAATACTAAACATTACTAAGATTATATGCATTTAAATACAAAATACTTTTACAAATATTTTTCGATTGGTATTATATATATGGTATTTTCGATTTCAAATGGATGTATTTAAAACACTGCCCATCCATGCAGTAAGGTAAGGAGGTTGACTGGCAAAAAGTATTTTAGTTTGAAAATTATGGTTGAGTAGAGGGTATTGCTATATTTCCTAATCTGAATGGTTTTCTAAGTATTGTATATATGTTTTGTTCCCTTGAACTCAAAAGATTTTTGGGAAGATTAGAAAAAGCAAACAAATCTGGGTCACCTTTGACTGCCATTATAATAATTTCTGCTATGGTAGTCAATAATGCCAAAGAATGATTAGTTGCTAACATTCTTCCAAATATCTTTGTGTTCCACCGAAAAATGTATACAGGTTAGGAACAACTAGAGTAATCCATAACAGAATTTTCATTTTTGGGTGTCCCTTTAAAAAAGATCCCATGTGGTCTCGAGGCCACGCATCGAAAAGGTAGAGAAACGTGGTTTCTCTTCGTAAGACATGCAAAACTAGCTTAACCTGTTGGAGGCCTTTTTGAGCCTACGCATGAAAACGCATGTTAGAACTAAAATGGCGGTAACTCATGGAATATTTTTAATACAGACTTACGGTTGGTCTCATTTGAAAAAAGAATAGTCGCTGATTACTGCAAAAAAAATCACACACACACAAAAAAATAGTGGTATGTTGTTAGGTTTATTGTAAAAAATAAATAAAAAAATAGTTTTTCTTTGATTCAAAAATAAATTTAGAAAATACGGGTCGCAATAGGATTACACAAAACACCAAGCACAATCTTCATAAAAAAGAATCAATTACTCTCCCTACATAAATTATTTAAAAAACACCAAATAAATCTGTATTCTAGAGTCTTAAACCTTTCCAATGATATAAAGTTTGTCATGATTCAATTAGAAATTGCATGCACAATATTGACGCAAACTTAGGAGTCCCGTATACGGAACGGGTGACAGTTAACAGGCTATGAAATAAGCATGGTTAAATTTATTGCATTTGTATAATGTGTACAAGCATGTTAATGTTTTATTTGTTTTAGACTGCGTATGGTGCTGCTCAAACGTGATATTTGGCAGCCGGAAGAAACAACTGTTGTACACTTACGCATGATTTCTTTCATTGTGCAACGTGACGTAGACCTTACGAAACATTGGTTAAAACTTAATTCCGATGCATTGTCTAATACCACCACTATATTTTTCTCTTTGGTTGAGCTGAGCTCCCCTTTCCCTCCCTGTACTGTAGCCTGCCTGTCAGACACTCGTTCCCCACACTTTTAAAAACGAGTACAGTTGCCAGGTATTCATTGGAGTATGAATACACATTAAGAATCTAATCAATTAACATTTATCCTTAGAATATAAATAAACATTTTGGCGACCGCAGTACGTTTGGAAAGTAGGCATAAAACCTGCAACCCGCTTGGCGTCTCTGGCAGCACTACCACTACAGTGAACTGGGCAGGGCCAATAGTGGATCTCGAGGTCAGAGGCTAAAATCATGCCACAAAAATACAAAGTTCCACCAGCCACAGGGACATGGATGACACCACACTTGCAAACAAGTTGAAGGGGGATGGTGTAGTAACATTTGGGTGTGTTACAACATGTTAAAATTAATCAGACTTTTATTTTGACTGGTTCCCGCAAAGGGTGTTTGACGGTAGCTTCGATGCAGTTAATAGCTGTAGCTGTGTCCCAGTTCGAAGGCCCGCAACGCTCTAAGGTTGTAGACTTAAAAACGAGGACTCTAAAGCACGCAACCTTACAGGTCCACGAAGCGAACTGAAATAAGACAGTCTAGCATTGCGGAGGATTTCCTAATTGCTTAACCTGCTGCTCCTGTTGCCTGGTGACAGGAAAACAGCAAAGACGTTTCTGACTTTTCTAAACAATTAGGGAGCCAGACATTTTTTGTTTTATTTGAGAGAATATAATGCATTTATGTAGATTAAAACAGCCCAACATTAAATCAAATTAACCAACCTCAGAAATGTAAAACCAAATAATGCACCAGTAATGTTAACAAACAACATCATATATAATATTATACCACTGACAGGGACCATTTTTGCAAATGACATCCTTATTTAACTAAAGTTTTTAATTATTATTTAAACTTTACAGGCGTTTAGTGAATATCGGGATAGCCGAGGCTGTGAAGGATACATCTTTAAAATCTGCGGAAATAAGGTTGCATTTTGAGGCTGTATTTAAAGCAGCCTTCGAATTGGGATGTCCTTACCAGTCTTGAGTCGCTGCTGTGACGAAATCTGTTTTAAAATGCAGCCTTCTAAGCACACAGCCCCCAAATCCCAATTCATTATTTAATCCACATTATTGGTGCATTATTTTGTTTAACATTTTTTGTTTTCACTTTTTAAAAAAAGTAAAAAAGGTCCAGTCCCACCCATTAGCTGAGTACCCCTTCCAGCTCTGGTGCTAACCCTGGTGGAAAGAAGTATGTGTTTAAGGATGTTGCAATGTGCTACTGTGAGCACAAGATTTTGTCCTTCTCATAATATAGTAGAACAACTTGAACCTGTAATTAAAACAGAACAGTGCTGCTACTATCACTCTTCTTCCTGTTCTTCATTTTTGTTTTGCTCTTTCAGGGGAAAAGTCTTTCCTTTGTGATCTCTGTGGGTTTGCCGGGGGGACCCGTCATGCCTTAACCAAACACCGCCGCCAGCACACAGGTACGCGCACAAACATCTACAGTTGCATGTGTCTTTTCTAATATGTGTTTGTCTGGTTTTCATGCATTTGTTTATTTACTGCAGGCGAACGTCCCTTTAAATGTCAACTGTGCAATTTTGCCTCAACCACACAGTCTCACCTGACACGCCACAAGCGTGTGCACACTGGAGAGAAGCCCTACCGCTGTCCCTGGTGTAATTACAGGTAAGAAAAAGTAATCTCAGCTCAGAGTTTTTTTTTTACAATTATGAGTGGAACCTAGGAGAACAAAGCAGTTGTGAGAGAAGCAATACATCTATACTGCATACATATTTCTCTCACCAAAGATGTATTCAAACATATTTTGTATAAATTTAGAGATTATTTCAATAAACTAAATGAGACTTAAAGTTCCTAGCAACACGCAACTATAGGAATAATTACTGTAATTACTCGGTTCAATGGCACGTGGCCCATGTATAATAAAAGCATTTAAAAGTGGATTCTAGTTTTAATTCCTTAATTTGTCTTTCACAATCTTGTTTGTATCGCAGGCTGTTAAAAGAATCCATTATCCCTGATGAAAAAACAGCATATGCTGGGTTAGGTATGTTTTGATGCTGGTTTGACCAGCTAAGGACCAGCTTAAACCAAGCACATGACCATCTTAAACCAGCATCCAAACATACTAAACCAGCATATGCTGCTTTTTCTGCAGGGATCCTAAAGAGCAAAGAGCATTTGTGTTTCAACAGCACATCTACACTAGGGATGCACCAATATGGGTATTTTTTGCTGGATCGGGTATCGGACTGACGGGTCCCCTTCAAATCCGATCGGTTGCGATACCCGTGTATGTTATTCTAAAGCTTCAAAAAGGAATAAGAAACTATCAGGAAATTACCATAAAAGTTGTCATGCATTTCGATAGGTTTATAAGAGGAATAAACCAATATAGCATAATTAAAAAAACTCTGACCTCCGCTAGTGCTGTCATCTGTCAATCTCAATCCAGCATGCCTTTGTCTGGGAACAGTCAGGACGTTACTCGTTCAAATGTTTTCAATATTCTTCATAATCACCAGATAATAGACTGTGGCTTTGTTTAAAATGCATTTTGCCGGAGACGGTACTCGCTGTGTGTAATGTTATTAGATTCATAGACCATAACTTTTTTTTTTTTTTACTTTAGGATCGATTCAATGTACTATGATTTAAACACATGACATATCTCTTTTCTTTGTGTTATAACTGTTTTGAACCTGGGAAGCAAAGATCCCCGCGATATCAGTATCATCACTATGCGGGATGCTCGTGAGTGTAGCGGGTGCATTAAGTGCATCATTATGTGTCCAATGCGCATAACTTTGAATAATGTAGAAGCGAATGTATTAAGCGCATCATTTTGTGTCCAGGATGTGCATAAGCGAGTTTGGAGAGTTTTATTCTGTGATAGTTTCGTGTAATAAACAGATTTATTTGTAAAACATTTTGTATCTTGTAAACAAGTATCTGTGCTCTATGAGACCACATGTTTGTTTTGTATGTTTTTTTAAGATTAACACAGCACTTAATTACATTTAAAAAAATCAATACTTTTCTAATTTTAAAAGTAAAAATATTTAAGTAAAGGACAGTGGTACATTGTAATGTACTCGTGGATTAAAAGTTTAAAAACAGCATTTATTTATGGACTGTAGTGGAGTAAGTATGTTGTGATTAATACTTCAGGGAAGTATTTTTTGTCCAAATTACTCTGATTAAGTACAGATATTTAAAATGTACTTGAAAGTAAACATGCTTAAGAACTATTCACCTCTGGCAATAAAATATAAAGTATGCAACTCTACTTTGATCAAGAAAAACAGTGCAAGTTTCGGATCAGGATCGGTATCAGCCAATATGCAGAATACAGGTATCGGAATGATCGGCAAGGAAAAAGTATATCGGTGCATCCCTAATCTAGACACAAGGAGTTGAAAGTCAGTCCCCTCTCCCTGTTGGTTGTGGCGGCAGGTGCCAGGTGGGGTGCATTCCGCTAGATTTTAGTGTTTCATGTTGTCCTCTCGACTTTACGAATGTGTGCATCTAATGCTTGGACAAACTGCAGCTCAAGATAAAACTTCTTTGACTTTCTTTTAAAAACAGCCAGCGTTGCATTCTGTTTGTTGCCAAGCAATTAAATTCAAATTGATTTCTTTGATGCTTTTTATTATTTCCATTTTATCGCTAAAATAAACTTCTTTATATTTATACTTTATTGCAAATAAACTTCTTTATTTTTTTAATTAAATTAAAAATATTGAACTTTCTCATATTCTAGATTTATTGCACGCAAAGTGAAGTATTTAAACAGTTTTTACTTTTATAGTTGATGGTTACAACTTGCAACTTAGGGAAATTTGGAATTCAGTTTCTCAAAGAAATAGAAGATTTTCTCAAAGACCTATCAAAAATTATCTCCAAAGTATGTTAAATGATCCTTTGTTGGGGCTCCTAATACCCCAATCGGCATTATGGGCACCCATGCCACTTGGGGCCCAAGCAAGGGTAAGAAAATTGCACAAACCAGTGTTTCCGCTATATTCATTCTGCCTTGCGCTTCTCTGGTCCGCACACACACACATGTGCGCACACAAATCACTGTTTCTAACTAAAGAAGTCTGTCTCTTGATTAAGTAACTTTTAAGAGCCGTTTTCTCTGCATCACTCTGTACAGTGAGAGGCAGGAAGAAGCAGCACATCCAATTCAGTCTACACACAGTCTGTGTGAATGATTATTTTATGGAGATTTGTTAAATCCTGTTATGTTTCCTGTAGCTCAGTGGTAAGTGCATGGCGTTAGCAACACCAGGGTCATGGGTACGATCCCAGGGATTGCACATACTTAGAAACAAGTTTATAGTATAGTGCAATATTAGTCCCTTTGGATAAAAGCGTTTTATGCATTATGCCAAATGCATAAATGTAATGTAAATATAAGTGATGTCGCATTATAAGTAAGAACTGACAACAAAAAAGACTTTTTGAGTTTTATTGTTGAGTTGGAATACCCTTACGGTTTTTTTGACCAACTTTTTCTTTAATCTCAAAAGTTACTTGTTGGTGTTTCCTCGCCAATTATGAATTTTATATTGATATAATGATGATCAAGTCAAACTGCCTTACCAAAATTTAGCCTTCATTATTAAAAAATCGATAGTGCTTAACATACATTGCAAAACTTTTACACATACACACATATGTTCATTAATGCCGTTTAACATAAAACAACAATTTATTCCATATACTATTTCAAGTAGTTAAATTGATTAACACTGCTTTTAGTCTTTTGTGTAGCATCATCACTGGTGTCCCATCTGAAGTAAACACACAGAATATCAGTCTGAAACATCAAAATGTTTCCTCTTGGAATAGCTCGTTTCGACTTTCTTCAGCACTGCGCAGACTGATCAGCGTATAACTTTAAAGGATCATGAGAGTAATTGAAGAGAATGCAGCATCTTCTCTTATGGTACTGTGATGTCTTACACTGATCAGTATGCGCAGCTATGCAGCAAGTTGAACACACGCTTTAACTGCATAGAGGTCAAGCTATAAATATACTGGGCACCAAGCAGTAGTAAATCAGTGAGAGATTTATTTCAAGTGTCAGTAAAAGTGGCCTTGGTTTTGTTTATTTTATGACATGATACGTCCGCTTTAAATGTGAGGCACGTTTTGTATAGCAGTCTGTTTTGATTTGTGAGGAGGGCGATGTCTCAGTCATATGTTTGCAACATAGTCAGTTATTTCACTGCAATGCAGTTATTTGTAATCATAGAGGGTGGTGGGGAATCAGAGCTCCCAATGTAAAAAGTCACGGTTCTCTGATCTCCAGTCAACAAAGTAGACACAGTTGCTGGAAGTTTACATTAGCTAGTTAATGGAATTTTTTCAAACATCATTTTGTGTGTTTAAAATGTCAATTAAATTTATATTTGATATAATATTTATATAAATGCTATCACAAAAATATTTTTTTTGCTTTGCGGTTATAATGAACTGTCATTTCTTTCTATCTGACCCTTTATGATGTTTTTTTTTGTCAGATCCAACTGTGCAGAGAACATCCGTAAGCACATCCTTCACACAGGAAAGCATGAGGGAGTGATGATGTATAACTGCCCGTTGTGCAGCTACGGCACAAATGCCCCGATGGACTTTAGAAACCATCTCAAAGAGACCCACCCTGACATTGAAAACCCAGACTTGGCTTATCTTCACGCAGGTATCTTTTTTCGGTTTTGTCTGATATTAATTAACTCATTAATTTCTTTCAATTTTTTTATTTCAATTTCTGTCAAGAAAGTGATATCTAAGACTTACATTATGGAACATTTTGTTGAAATAGTAGAGAAGACAACAAATGCAAGATGTGCAACGTCAGCTGTCATACAAGTTTACCACAAGTCAATTGCATTATCACATTTTTCAGGACCAAATTTAAGGCTTTACTGTCAAACTGAAAAAAGGCAGACATAATGATAGATACTTGTTTAAATGATACCAAAAAAGTAGCTGACCATTAATGTTGTTGAATGAGAAATCTTAAAAGATGTAATTTTGAACCCCAGTAAAAAGCTCCCATCACACAAAATGATAACCCAAGTCACGAATGCAGTTTTCAGGACATCGATGACTTAAGTTGTCAAACGTGTTCACTACCAATGTTTCTTTGCTCCCTCACGTTTGTGTCAGGTATTGTGTCCAAGTCTTTCGAGTGTCGTCTGAAGGGACAGGGGGCATCCTTTGTGCAAACAGAGGCTGCTTTTGCCCCAGATGAAACCAAACTGGGCTCAGAGACGGTTCAGCAGGTTATCATCATTCAGGGCTACGACGGGGGAGAGGTGGAAATCAATCAGTCCCTGGAAGAGTCTGCTGTAGCCACTCTACAGACCCTCGCTATGTCCGGTCAAATGGCCGAGGTGCTGCATATCACTGAGGATGGGCAGCTCATCAGTTCTGGGCAAGAGATTTCCTCAGTGGAGGCCCAGCTCCGGGAAGGGCACATTCCAGGCACCACCACCCAATATGTGCTTGTGGAGTCATCCGGAGATACTGTGGGAAAAATCAGTGCTCAATGTGCTCCCACCAGTATGTCAGAGTCTGCTCTGGATGCCTTGCTTTGTGCTGTTACAGAGCTGGGGCAACAGGACAGCGCTGGAGAGGGAGAGATTACCACCACAACAGTCTCAGAACAGATCCCAGATGAGATTGAAGGTCATCTATCCCAGGCAGAGAGACAGAATGAAGGAGTTGTGTATGAAGAGGTCACCGAATCAGTGGGTGTGATGGCTGAGGTACTGGGTTCTACCCATGAGCCCGCATCCAAGGAAATGCAAGAGGTGCTACAGTTTGCAGCTAGCCAGATAATGATGAGAGAGGGTCTTACTCAGGTTGTCGTCAATGACGAGGGGACACATTACATAGTCACGCAGCTTGACGGCTCAACTCTACAAGTTGAGGGAACAATTGAAGACCCATCTGGAGAGGAGACAATTGTGTACTCCAAAATGAGTCCCGAGTGATGGGAAGGCATGATAGATTGTAGATCCTTTTGATACTTTTCTTTTTACTAAAATGATAGCGCACTAGTGTTCTATCCTTCAGAGACTCATCAGGATCCTTTCCTGTGACCATTCAAAAGCAACTTATTGGGATTCACTGATGTTCTATGACAAGGCAGAATTTTGCTTGCTGATCCCAGGGTCACATTGGCACAGTTATCAATTTAAAATGCAAAACTCTACTTTTTTTAGATGACTAACAAAACCTTGTTTAACATAAATGTTTTGCATACTTAACATAAAATTTCTTGTTTGTGAACTGAGGGCTCAATGTCTAATTCAATAAAATACTAGCCAACAAAAAGCAAACCTTAAAATAAAAAGTAAATATATATTCATCACCAAGAAAATATAAGAACTTAAATTTGAAAGTACGTACTATTGTTTACAATCAGTTGCTATTTAAGAATTTGACTTGAGTGTTATTGTTATGATCTGTGTTGAATTGTTTTGCTCATTTTTGGCAGCTGGCATTCATTATTAAAGTAAAGCATTGAATAATGCGGTTTGTCATCTTTACTAAAAAAAAAATGTTGACTGTAACATGTCTTTGTTTCAAATGCACCACTTTTATCCAAAGCAAAATACAAGAGTGAAGTAAACAAAGCGGTTAATCATGGTGTGCAAATGAAGGAGATGGTGGTCTAGTGGGTTAAACCACTGAACTGGTAAATCAAAGGTTGCTGGTTCGATCCCAGCAGCCACCACCAGTGTGTCCTTGAGCAAGACACTTTACTCCATGTTACTCAACGGGGATTGTCCCTGTAATAAGTGCACTGTAAGTCGCTTTGGTTAAAAGCGTCTGCTAAATGTAAATGTAAAGCATTATGCATCCAACCAATCGGTGCATAATGTGATAAAGCTATTCACAGTGCTGATAAAGAGGCTACATTACATCAAGGCATGAAGAATAAAAATTGTGCTTTCATATAGTTCACAATATTTTACACATGGAAATGTCCCAAAGGTCCTAAAGGATTTGTCCTGTTGTGTATGCGCAAACAGATGTTCTCTAATACAATGTGTATTTTCAAGATAGCTGATGACGAGGAACAAAGCCAAGTTAAGTTAAAACTATTCTTCACCTCTTTACAATAAACAGCTAGTGTGGAGAGATAATATGTGACCCTGGACAACAAAACCAGTCTTAAGTAGCATGGGAAAATTTTTAGTAATCGGCAAAAATACATTGCTGGGTTAAAAATGACAGATTTTTCTTTTTAATCTTCTAATCATTAGGGTATTAAGTAAACATCATGTTCCACAAAGATATTTTATAAATTTCCTACTGTAAATGTATAAAAACGTTATTTTTCTGAGTGAATGGCCTGCTACAGTGCCTCAGATTAACAACTTCAAAGGCGATTTTACAATATTTAGCTTTTTTTTGCACCCACAGATTCCAGCTTTGTGAACACTATTTGGTCCACCAGATAGTGTCCTATCCTTACAAACCATATATCAATAGAAAGCTTATTTCTTCAGCTTTAAGATGATGTAAAAATCTCAATTTCAAAAAACTTGACACTTCAGACTGGTTTTGTCGTCCAGGGTCACATATGTGGCGTCAGCATTGCTATGCAACACATCCAGCAAGCTGGAGCAACTAAATGTTGTCGGGGTAAAAAACGCACTAGATTACATGCATACCTGTGTATATCATATTTACTGTACATGCTGTACACGCTTCTACACAACGTATCTGCCAAATTAATTTCTGCCAATAGTTTTGTTCGACTTCGTGCGATCTACTGCTGCCTTATAAATTCAATGCATTCTGGTTAAGAAATGTCTTGGACTTGGATATGCTTACACAAGTGTAAGTTTTTATATCATATTGGTTATTCATTGTACATTTTCTTAAAACCAAAACATTTTTATAGTTTCCACTTCATCAGCGATAATTAGCAAAATCCCGCTGTAATTTCAGTATACTGCAGGAAGCACAAAAGTGTCCAACCTGATGGACATGTTTTTAGTTCTCTTCGGCCTGCACCCAGCAGATCTCGCCAGTCCAACAATCCCTTTCGGTGTTTTACTTCAAGATGCTCAGAAAACAGTGTTAAAGAAGTTCGGTGTTCACTACACATCGATTTACATTTATGTATTTTTCCTTTATTGGATACTAGGCATTAACAACTCAACCTGCAACTGGATTATGGATTTCCTGACGAACAGGCCTCAGCTTGTTAGGTTAGGCCACATCTGCTCAACCACCATCACCCTCAACACTGGTGTACCACAGGGCTGCGTACTGAGCCCCTTTCTCTACTCCCTTTTCACACTCGACTGCAGGCCTGTGAATGGATCTAACTCCTTCATCAAGTTCGCAGACGATACAACAGTGATTGGTCTCATCAGCAACAACGATGAGACTGCTTACAGGGAGGAGGTACGGCACCTGGCCATATGGTGCTCAGACAACAACCTGCTCCTTAACACCTCCAAGACAAAGGAGATCATCGTGGACTTCAGGAAGGCGAAAGGAGGCACACACGACCCCATCCACATTAACGGGATGGCTGTTGAACGTGTTTCCAGTTTTAAGTTCCTGGGGACCCATATTTCGGAGGACCTGTCCTGGACCACCAACACCTCATGCCTGGTCAAGAAGGCTCACCAGCGTCTCTTCTTTCTGAGGACACTGAAGAAGAACCAACTGTCTTCAACTATCCTGGTGAACTTCTATCGCTGCACGATAGAGAGCATCCTGACCAACTGTGTCACAGTCTGGTACGGGAACTGTTCTGTTGCTGAGCGCAAGGCACTGCAGCGGGTGGTGAAAACAGCCCAGCGCATCACAGGGACTACACTCCCTTCCATTGAGGACATCCAGGGGAAACGCTGTCTGCGTCGAGCTCGCAGCATTCTCAAGGACTCCTCTCACCCCGCTCATAGACTGTTTACTCTCCTGCCTTCCGGTAGGCGCTACAGGTGCCTCCGGACAAGAACCAGCAGACTAGGAAACAGCTTTTTTCCCAGAGCTGTTTCATTATTGAACTCTGCTCCCCACTGATTCCACTAACCCTCATAACTTTAACGCTGCTACTACATTGTTTACATTGCATAACAGGGCTGCATCCATGACTGAACTGTACACACCAGTACTTCATGTTATCTGCTCTACCGGACTGTTTACACACACATAGCATCATTTCCACTCTATACTGCTCACTTGCACACCAGGAATATTACACTGAATGCTCATTTGCACTAATAAACTACTTCCATAACTGAATTAACTCATCTACTGCACTGTAACTCATCTATTGCATTTATTGCATAACTAACTGCATCCACTCATCTATTGCACTGTAACTTCAATAACTGCATTAACTCATCTACTGCACTGTAACCTTAATAACCGCATTAACGCATATACTGCACTGTAACTTCAATAACTGCACTAACTCATCTAATACACTGTAACTGTATTATCTGCATCTACTCATGTATTGCACTATAACTTCAACAACTGCATTAACTCATGTACTGCACTGTATCTTTAATAACCGCATTAACTCATCTACTGCACTGTAACTTTAATAGCTAATGTCTGTAATTAATGCACACTCAAGTCACTTGCACTATTGTATTGTCTATATTGTTATCTGTTCATAACCACCTGTACATTAATGTTCACAGTATATAGCCTTCTGTATATATTGTTCATAGTACATACCGACTGTCATATTTTTCGTACAACATTTGTATAGTATTTCCCTAAAATTGTATTCTGTATTTATTCACACTGTATATCTGCACTTGCTAATTGCACTTCTGGTTAGACCTAAACTACATTTCGTTACACTGTACTTGTATATGTGTAATGACAATAAAGTTGAATCTAATCGAATCTAATCTAATACTGTGAGAATCTGGATTTCGTCCTGTCCTCTTTAAATATATCATCTGTGTCTAATAGAACATTTGTCTATCATATGTATTCATTTATATTAGTATAAGCTTCCTTCACCCTAATATGGGCCTTAACTCAACTCAACTCAACTTTATTTATATAGCGCTTTTTACAATTTTCATTGTTACAAAGCAGCTGTACATGAGACACATTGAATACAAGTAAAAAAACTAAGGCATATACCTGTAAAAACAAGACAAAGGTGAAAACAACAAAGACAGACATACAAATGCTCCACACACACAATATGCAAACATACATACACACACACACACATTGACATAGACGCACACACACACAGTGAAAGCACACATTGGCGATAAAGGAGAAAGAACCACAGGTCAAATATTAAACGGACTATAAATTCTTATATGCAATATTAATTATGTCTAATTTCTGAATTCTAAAGCAGCCCCCCCGGCCAGGCAGATAGTGCAAAACAATATGCAAACGGTGGTGAGAAACCCAAAACTCCCATCGAGAAAAAAAAAACTCAGGAGAACCCAGGCCCAACCAGGGGATTCCAGTTCCCCTCTGGCAAAAGCTGCTGCCTCTGCACAAGCTCAACAGTGCTTGCACAACAAGGCTAAATAAAAATAAAAAATAAACTTAATAAGGTAAATGATAGATTTAAGATTATCATTCAAAATCTAATAACATTTGAAATGTTGTAGGAAAATCAAAGTTGTGGCGTCCTTTATCCAGCTCTATCCTCTTAGCTCTTGTCAGGTCACCGCTTCCCATTCTCAGCTCTGCCATCGGGTCTGGGCATGAACTGCATCCTGCGGTAACCTTGGAACAAAGAGACAAGACTGGCTGAGAGTAGAGTACTGTTCTGCACTCTTTGATGCAACAAGTACATCATTTGTTATTGGATGTGTTTCTGGTTCCGGTTGATCTAAATAATGCAGCCTAAATGCTCTGAGGATTAATATGATGGAGGAGTATTGTATGCAAGATTAAAAAGATGAGTCTTTAGTCTAGATTTAAACTGACAGAGTGTGTCTGCCTCCTGGACCGTGCAGGGAAGAATATTCCAAAGTTTAGGCGCTAGATACGAAAAGGATCTACCACCTGCACTTGATTTTGAAATTCTAGGTATTACCAACTGACAGGACGCCTGAGAGCGTAATGTACGTTGAGGTCTGTAATACAATAGAAGTTCATTCAAATACTGCGGCGCTAGACCATGTAGGGCTTTATAGGTAATAAGCAAGATCTTAAAGTTAATGCGATGCTTTATAGGTAACCAGTGCAAGGTTGACAGAACCGGGGTTATATGCTCATACTTTTTTGTACGTGTAAGAACTCGCGCTGCCGCGTTTTGAACAAGTTGCAGTTTTTGTAATAGGCCTGCAGGGCATCCACCTAGAAGTGCATTACAATAATCTAGTCTTGATGTCATGAATGCATGAATTAATTTCTCTGCATCTGACAGTGACAGCATATGACGTAGTTCAGATATATTCTTAAGATGGAAAAATGCAATTTTACAGGTGTTGGCGACATGGCTTTCAAATGACAGAGTACTATCGAATACAACGCCAAGATTCTTAGCTGATGACGAGGATTTTATGGAGCATCCATCAATCGTTAAGCGGTATTCTTGGTTGTTACGTATAGCGGTTTTCGGTCCAGTAAGTAACACTTCTGTTTTGTCCGAGTTTAGTAGTAAAAAATTGTTACTCATCCACATTTTTAAGTCAACTATGCAATCCTTTATTCGATAAAACTGCTGGGTTTCATGAGGCTTCGAGGAAATATAAAGTTGAGTATCATCAGCATAACAGTGAAAGCTAATTCCGTGTCGCTTTATTATATCTCCTAGAGGTAGCATGTATAATGCGAAGAGCAGAGGCCCCAAAACTGAGCCCTGTGGTACACCGTACTGGACTTGTGATTTGCGGGACACCTCATTGTTTATTGCTACAAATTGAAAACGGTCAGATAAATAAGACTTAATCCATTTCAATGCTATTCCGTTAATGCCGACGTAATTTTCGAGTCTATGTAGAAGTATGCTGTGGTCAATGGTGTCAAATGCAGCACTGAGGTCTAGCAGCACCAATAACGAAATACAGCCACGGTCAGACGCTAAAAGCAGATCATTTGTAACTCTGATCAAAGCAGTCTCTGTACTGTGACATGCTCGAAATCCAGACTGGAATTCATCATTAATGTCATTCCTTTGGAGGAAGGAGCATAAATGAGGCCTTATAACAGCCACCTTAAATGCTTTAGGCACATGTCCTAATGTCAGAGATGAGTTAATAATACTAAGAAGAGGATCTATAATTTCTGGGAGCATTTCTTTCAGTAGTTTTGTAGGTATAGGGTCTAGCATGCATGTTGTTGATTTAGATGATCTAATGATTTTAGACAGTTCATCGTGATCTACTGTAGAAAATAATTGCAATTTCTCCTTAGGGGTACTGTAGTTAGTTTGTTCAGCGGGTTTCACTACAGGTTGCATTGTTATAATTTTTTCTCTTATATCTTGGATTTTACTAGTGAAGTAGTTCATAAATTCATCACTGTTATGCTGATAATCAGAATCTGACGTCGCTGACGACTTATCTTTTGTTAATTTAGCCACGGTGTTAAATAAAAACCTAGGGTTGTGATGGTTTTCCTCTATTAGTGATGAAAAGTAGGCGGATCTAGACGTTTTTATGGCATTCCTGTATTTTCGAGTACTATCCTTCCATGCTATACGAAATACCTCTAAATTAGTTTTCTTAAAGTTAGGCTCCATTTTCCGGGACGCTTTCTTTAGAGTCTGAGTGTGTTCATTATACCACGGTGTTGGGCTGCTATTTTTAATTTTCTTTAAACGCAGAGGAGCAACTATGTCTAATATTTCCGAGAAGGTAGAGTTAAAATTTTCAATAGAAGGGTCAAAATCGTCAACATTTTTACACATGCTAGATATTTTAGACAATTCAGGCAGATTATCGAGAAACGCATCTTTGGTAGTTGAAGTAATCGTTCTACCATATTTGTAGCAAGGAGTTTGATTTGCAGCCGTAGGCCATTGAAGCAAACATAATATCAGACAATGATCCGAAATGTCTTCACTCTGCTGAACGATTTTAACATCGTCCACATTTATACCATAAGAAAGTATTAAATCTAAAGTATGATTACGAAGGTGAGTGGGTCCTGACACATGTTGACTAACGCCCATGGAGTTAAGAGTGTCTTTGAAAGCCATGCCCAAGGCATCTGTATCATTGTCTACATGGATATTAAAGTCACCGACGACAAGGACTCTATCTGCGGCCAGTACTAGTTCTGATAAGAACCCACCAAAATCTTTAATAAAATCTGTGTGGTGCCCTGGAGGCCTATATACAATAGCTAGAATAAAATTTAAAAATGTTTTGTCCTTAGTATTAGGTGTCGATACGTGAAGTACCATGACTTCAAAAGAATTGTATTTAAATTTAGACTTCTGAGAGATGCTAAAATAATTATTGTAAAGTGCAGCAACACCTCCCCCTCTACCTTTTAGGCGAGGCTCGTGTTTATAGTAATAGTCTTGAGGAACGGATTCATTTAGAGTAATATAATCATCTGGCTTTAGCCATGTTTCTGTCAAACAAAGCATGTCTATTTTATGATCGGTTATCATATCGTTAACAAAAAGTGCTTTATTTGAGAGAGATGTAATATTAAGCAATCCGAGTCGTAACAGTTGATTATCTGTATTTTGTTCATGTTTAACTTGTTTAACGTTTATTAAATTACTTTCAAGAGGTTTACGCAATATCTTATGTTTGCTAATCCGGGGGACAGACACAGTCTCTATTTTATGTTGTTTGTAAGAAGGGATTATTACATGTTGCATATTTTGTGTATTCTGTAACGCGAGACGGCGAGCAGACAGTTGGTTAAGCCATTCAGTCTCCTTCCTGACCTGGGCCCTATGTAGTCAGACTTTCCTGTTGTTTAACCTCGTTGAAAGTCGTACTGACCTGAGTGACTATCGGTCTCCATCTCAAGGCTCCTAATGATGTGAATTGATGTGTTTTGATGCTTAATACGTACTTTGTAATCATATCTGATTGTTCAGGAGGAATAAGACTGAACATCGAGTCTGGTGATTTTCCACTCTCTAGTGGTTTTATATGACACCTCCTTTTAATCTTATAAATACTAGTCCTTAAACAAATAAACATTGGACTCTGATTGAACTACACTCTGTGTCTGTGTCAATTCTTAGTCTCCAGGCCTGCAAACTCTGTGTGTTCCGTCGACTAGACTTTTCAACCGTAAAATAATATCAAGAAGGGGACATTGAGAATTTTACATTCTCACAGATACACATTGTGTTACTAAAAACTAACATACACTACACTCAACACTAAACCACTGATATGCGCTGTGTTCTCTTCACACAGCGCTGTTTTGCAGTATTGGCATGTTCATTACTATTAAATGCTTTTATGCTTGTTGTTTTGTCTTACATCAAAATGCCTCGGAACTTAGGTCTTAATAGTCATTTGCAGATTTTGATATTTTTTCGGTCTTATAAAATATATAAGAAATGTGCATTTTAAGGTTTATTTTTGTCTTTTGCATCTATTTGCTTTTTTTACTGTGAAGATCTTTAGCGAATGGCTCTAGAAGCATCTAGCCCCGTGTCATATGTACAGAAGTGAGGACTTAGTTTGCTGTTATTTTTAGGTATATTATATTTATGCATTTCGGAGATGCTCTAATCCAAAGCCACTTGCATTGAATTAAACATTTGTTTCTGACTATGTGCAACCCCCTGGGATTGAACCCATGACCTTGGCATTGGAAGTGCCTTGCTCTACCCACTGAGCCACATGAAAACTATTTTGAGCGACCAAGCTACAAACATCTAACACATTTTGCAGCGCCTGGTTGTGGAACAACACACTCGTTTCCTTCGGATTCTGACATTAGGAATGCGTGGTTGAAGTTTATTTTTAAAGAAGTTCCAGCTCACGTGGGTTAACATTGAGCGTTTGTTCACTTCATTTCACCATGGATTCCTTTGTAAACAAGGCACATGTTGATGCTGGATTAGCAATGCAATGCAGAGCCGACAATATCAGATCCAACCGGAATCTTTTGTGAGTAAAAATATATGTACGATGCGTCACTATTGCTTTATTATAGATCGCTTTATGTTTCCTGATTATGTATAACCTTCGTGTCTAACCAAGTTTACAAGGCTCAAACTAAGCATGTAGCTTGTCAACAGGCACACAGAAATATACATCACATGGCACTCCGCTGTTTTTTGGAACTGTTATCCAATCATAGCAGTGGGCTTATACTTCCAAGTCTTCAATGCGGGCCGCCAATCAAAACCGAGCGTTTCTTGAGCCAGCCTCAAGAAAACAGCTTAATACTTATCAGTTGTGATGTTTTTGAATCTAAAAACCACGTGAACATCAAAACGAGACCTCAGACAACAGTATAAAATTAAGAAAAGAACAGTTCATGACACCTTTAAAAGGTGGACTTTGCAGTTTTAATGTCTAGCTGTTGTGTGAAGTGCTTAAATGAACAGCAAATATGCTGTACTTTGGTTGGCTTTGTAGAGATTGGTTAAAACATGATTGTAGACTATAAAATCTTGAGAGTGAACAGAAACAGAAGTCACACCTAAAAGACTCTCTACCACCCACACTGGACCCATACCAATTTGCCTACCGCAGCAATAGGAGCGTAGATGATGCAGTGTCCATGGCGCTGCACTCCGTGCTCACACATCTGGAAAATAAGGACACTTATGCACGCATGCTGTTTGTAGACTTCAGCTCTGCATTCAATACCGTCATCCCTTCCAAGCTAATCATCAAACTTGGAAACCTAGGCATTAACAATTCAACCTGCAACTGGATTATGGATTTCCTGACGAACAGGCCTCAGCTCGTTAAGTTAGGCCACATCTGCTCCACCACCATCACCCTCAACACTGGTGTACCACAGGGCTGCGTGCTGAGCCCCTTTCTCTACTCCCTTTTCACACTCGACTGCAGACCTGTGAATGGACCTAACTCCTTCATCAAGTTTGCAGACGATACAACAGTGATTGGTCTCATCAGCAACAACGATGAGACTGCTTACAGGGAGGAGGTACGGCACCTGGCCACATGGTGCTCAAACAACAACCTGCTCCTGAACACCTCCAAGACAAAGGAGATCATCGTGGACTTCAGGAAGGCGAAAGGAGGCACACACGACCCCATTCACATTAACGGGATGGCTGTTGAACGTGTTTCCACTTTTAAGTTCCTGGGGACCCATATTTCGGAGGACCTGTCCTGGACCACCAACACCTCATGCCTGGTCAAGAAGGCTCACCAGCGTCTCTTCTTTCTGAGGACAATGAAGAAGAACCAACTGTCTTCAACTATCCTGGTGAACTTCTATCGCTGCACGAAAGAGAGCATCCTGACCAACTGTGTCACAGTCTGGTACGGGAACTGTTCTGTTGCTGAGCGCAAGGCACTGCAGCGGGTGGTGAAAACAGCCCAGCGCATCACAGGGACTACACTCCCTTCCATTGAGGACATCCAGAGGAAACGCTGTCTGCGTCGAGCTCGCAGCATTCTCAAGGACTCCTCTCACCCCGCTCATAGACTGTTTACTCTCCTGCCTTCCGGTAGGCGCTTCAGGTTCCTCCGGATAAGAACCAGCAGACTAGGAAACAGCTTTCTTCCCAGAGCTGTTTCATTATTGAACTCTGCTCCCCACTGATTCCACTAACCCTCATAACTTTAACTTTAATGCTGCTACTACATTGTTTACATTGCATAACAGGGCTGCATCCATGACTGAACTGTACACACCAGTACTTCATGTTATCTGCTCTACCGGACTGTTTAAACACATAGCATCATTTGCACTCTATACTGCTCACTTGCACACCAGGAATATTACACTGAATGCTCATTTGCACTAATAAACTACTTTCATAACTGCATTAACTCATCTACTGCACTGTAACTCATCTATTTTCATCTATTACATAACGAACTGCATCCACTCATCTATTGCACTGTAACTTCAATAACTGCATTAACTCATCTACTGCACTGTAACCTTAATAACCGCATTAACGCATCTACTGCACTGTAACTTCAATAACTGCACTAACTCATCTAATACACTGTAACTGTATTATCTGCATCTACTCATGTATTGCACTATAACTTCAACAACTGCATTAACTCATGTACTGCACTGTATCTTTAATAACCGCATTAACTCATCTACTGCACTGTAACTTTAATAGCTAATGTCTGTAATTAATGCACACTCAAGTCACTTGCACTATTGTATTGTCTATATTGTTATCTGTTCATAACCACCTATACATTAATGTTCACAGTATATAGCCTTCTGTATATATTGTTCATAGTACATACCGACTGTCATATTTTCATACAACATTTGTATAGTATTTCCCTAAAATTGTATTCTGTATTTATTCACACTGTATATCTGCACTTGCTAATTGCACTTCTGGTTAGACCTAAACTATATTTCGTTACACTGTACTTGTATATGTGTAATGACAATAAAGTTGAATCTAATCTAATCTAATCTTAAAATCACCCTGTTTGTAGCTTCCAGAAGGTCTGGAGGACAATCATTGTTAATTGATCAAGGAGGAGCTACAATTTCTGACTGACAATTTACAGAGTATATAAGACTAAACACACAACTCTCTGAGTGTCTGCTTGTGGCAAGATGGCTGGAACAACAGAAATGTTTTGTCATGTGGCTTTTTGTGTATGGTTTTGTGCTTTCTGTCGTGTCGTGTTATTTTCCCCAGGCTCCTCAATCTTCTCTTTCCAGCAAACTGCACAACAGCTTTCTCAGAAGTTTCCACTTCAGAAGCCCGTGCTGCAGTCAGAACCTCTTGACAAGTGTGCTGTACCTGATTATGAGCAGATCCAATGTGGACAACCTGGTATCAGTGGTTACGAGTGTGAAGCTATAAACTGCTACTTTAATGGCCAGCAGTGTTATTATGGGATGTCAGGTAAGGGTGTTAGACCAGTGAAAGTATCTTGCCAAGCTGTCTCTATGATAACTTCCTCTGTATATTTACAGTTACTGTCCAGTGTATACGAGATGGTCAGTTTGTGTTGGTGGTGGCTAGAGATATTACTCTGCCTCGTCTGAGTCTGGACACAGTCCGTCTGCTGGGTGGAAATGAAGCGCCTTTTGGCTCTGTTGGTTCCAGGCCCTCCTTTGCCATATACCAGTTTCCAGTCACTGCCTGTGGCACCAGAATGATTGAGTTTGCTGTTGCTGATTTGGATGTCTAGAACAGACTTGATGTCAATCATGTTTTTGCTTGCAGGAGGAAAATGGTTATGTGGTGTATGAGAACAGAGTGACTTCATCATATGAAGTGGGGATTGGACCTCGTGGCTCCATCACAAGGGACAGTCTATTTGAGTAGGTCATCTGTGTTTTCTCTCCGGACTGTGAATCCTTAAATGGATGTAAAAACATAACTGTTTGTTGTGTAGACTTCTCTTTCAGTGTAGATATTCTGCCACTGCTGTGGAAGCTCTGGTTGTGGAGGTCAACAATGTTCCTCCACCTGTAGCTGCTCCTGGACCTCTCGGGGTGGAGCGGAGGCTGGCAAACGGCCAACGTGTCACTAAAGGCTGTGCAGAAGGTAACGATGTGGAAGTCTTCAAAAATGCCACAAGAGGATTGTTACTTGTAGCACTGGTCACAAACTCTAGATGGGAACGTAACACAAGTCATGATCCTCAGGAGATGAAGCGTACATGTCTTACTACGGTGAGGTTGAGTATCCAGTCACAAAAGTCCAGCGAGAGCCAGTGTATGTTGAGGTGCGTCTTCTGGAGAGGACTGAGTCTAATCTTGTCCTGATGTTGGGACGCTGTTGGGCGACATCAACCCCTAGTCCTCTGTCTACCCCAGTGGGATCTTCTAGTTGATGGGTGAGTAGAATCCCAAGCATTTGTCCAGAGAGTGTGCTGTGAACGAGTCCTGACTGTCACTTCTGTTTTAGATGTCCTTACCAGGATGACCTTTACCTGACCACACTGGTTCCTGTGGTTGGCTCGTCTGGTCTTCAGTTCCCAACCCACTACAAGCGATTTGTGGTGATGTTCACCTTTGTGGATCCGTCATAGCTTGCCACTCTGCAGGAGACTGTATGATTTCCTTACAGCCTTCTGTATCCTCTAAATTGCCTTTTGTATTTGTTGCTAAAGCTGATCTCTTTGTTGGTCAGATCTATATTCACTAAAGTGCTGCGGTGTGCCACTCTGCTTCTGGTTCCTGTGAGCAGACCTGTGCAAGGAAGAGTAGGTGTTTCACTTTGGTTTGTCTACAACATCAAAGACATCAGTTTCATCTTCTGACTCTTGTGTTCCAGGGAGAGCTGTTGCTGGAAAAAGGAGTGAAGAAACTGGTATCCAGTGGAGGTGTTTTCGTTACCATGTAAATTTCATTGCTGATTTAAATAAAGTTCTAAGAATCTACCTGTGATCCGATTTTTTTTTTTTTTTTTTTTTTTTTTTTTTTTTTTTTTTTAACACCGTGGCATTTTCAGGAGCTTTTCTCCAATGACAATTGAAGTGTGTTGAGAGGAATGTAATGGAAATACTAGCAGGTTGACAGTTAAGAGATGTACAGACCAAAGATGCTGTGTGATGCAAGCATGCACAACCTTCACTGACAGTATTGATTCCCTGTGACTCTGATAGCTGTGTGCCATTTTCGTTTCTACCTTTGTACACCCTGTAGATTTTGGGGGATGTAGTCTATCTAAACCTTTGCGTAATTGTGCTTGGAACTAGTTTAGGATGTTTTGGGTTTCTGTAAAACAAGGCCATAGATGTTTCTTTTTGTGGGGAATACTGAAGTGATGGGTCACCTAAAAAATCTCAATTAGTCACCCTCTAGTCTTTTCAAACCTTTAGGAATTTCTTTGTTTAGGAAACTTTGTTACCGAACGGCACTGACCTTCGCTTCTGTTGTATGGTGACAACCAATGCAAATTAATGTGGGCCTGTTAACGACATTCTTCAAAATATCTTGTTCTGCGGAAAGTCATCAGGCTGGAAATGACAAGGGGGATTAAATAAGTTTATTTTTCGGTGAATATCCTGAAGTCTGACATCTAACATATGTTTGTATACAGTAGATGTAAGTTCTAATATGCTCGTGTTATTGTATGCTTAATGGACACATTTTGTGTAGATGCTGAATGGTAAAATTACTACAAGGTCTCTGTTGCCGTCTTGTCTAACACAGGAGTTCCAAAACTTTTCAGCTGCGACCCCCAAAATAACAGTGCTAGGGACTCAAGACCCCCACTATCGTCGGATGTGGTTAAAATTTACAAACATTGCGTGCAAGTGTACACATGCGCTTATTAGGTCTATCCGAAACGATCATTATGACATCACAAAAGAACACCGTCTAACATGACTTTACAATTATGGCCTTTCTGGATGCAGCTCTTCTACAGAAAATGTTACCCTTATCTCAGGAGTTTTTGTATATTTTGTTCCTTATACAAAGTTATTTCCATGAGTACAAATCTTATGATTGTCACAGTCTTGCCTGTTGCCACTGCTCTCCCCAAGCTGTCACGTCACTCTGCTCACGAGCCACACGGCCTCTCCACGCTGAGCTTATTGACCTTCCTTTCTACCGAGAGACAGAGCATCTCCACTCCCACGGCTTCTCTGCTACCGAGCTACACGGACCTTCTGCTACCGAACTCCCCCTGGTGGATCAGTTGCTCTGGGAGGTTGAACCAATGTGAAATGTTGAGACTGCCATAGACCACAAAACGTCTTCATCGCCTGCTCTGGAGCCATGTCCTGAGCCCTCTCTAGTGTTCCCCGAGGTTTCCCGTCTCCACGTCTGAGCTTTTCCCCACCACAGTGGCCATTATGTCGTTGGTGTCCCCATGCCACGGTCATCTACAGGAATTCATATAGTCTCCTGCAGAGGGGCAAGTGATGATAGATCCACAAACGTGAACATCTTCACAACAAAGCGCTTGTAGTGTGGATTCAAATCCAAAGGGTACTTGTTGTCATATACTGAATTTCTTGAAAAATTTTAATTACCAGTTAAGCCAAGAGAATTTGCTATTGTTTTTGATATAATTCCGAAGACTGCGGTGTTTCTTTTTACATTGGTAATGTTAATATTTTAAAACAAAAAAGCAGTAATAATTGTATAAGAAATGCCTTGTGTTCTTTCCCTGCTGCAAGATTTTTTAGTCTTCTTTATTTGGTGATAAATACTGGAATAAAGCATGGAAAAAACAGAATACGTTTTTTTGTCGATAATAAAACTTAGGAGGTGTCTTATTTAATTTAGCATGGAATTTATCATGTTAAACATGTTTTAGAAAGGTTTAAATTTGACATTTCACATACCTGTGAATTTAGTGGGCAGGAAAAATAAACCACTTTTTACCGATTTTACCATTGTATCCGAGAATATTTTGGAAGTATTTGGAGAATTGAGGAAATTGAACAATACATTATACAATTATTTATTGTATTAGGATAATATCATATACATAAAACGAAGTGGGCCCTATTTAAAATAAACATTTCACATTTTTTTATGATTTTAAAATATATATCATGACATTGCAACAAATGAATAACACAAAGCACTGAAAACATGTAGTAACATTTAACTTTGTTTTAAGTGATGATTTTCTTTTTCTTTCTTTTTCTCTTTGTCTTTCTCTCTGGTATGTGATGTAACACATGTTGTATTGTTTTTGTGGCCATAAGAAAAGTCACCATGAAACGGGAAAAAATTGGCTCATAGGCCTCGCGTCTGGCCCTTCCCAAGATGGCCGCCGTTTCAAGTCAAATATTTCGCAGCCTAACAGACGCAACTTCCGTTTTCAACTCCTCCTTTGTCTGGGTACGCTTTCGGTCCTCCGCCTAGTTATTTATTTATTTCCTTTTCATTAGTGGGGTATATTTTACATATATCCATATCTCTCGGTTATTGAATGACATTCGATTCTGACACATATATGCCTAAAAGCAAATCCCCCAAAATGGATGATCTGGATTACAGTAAGTCAAGCGGGTTTTGTGTTGTGTTTAGTGCTGCATCACGCAGGGGTTTGCTTATGCATACGAGCATTTCATGGGTTTCACGCAGAAACATTTTATCACACTTTAGAGCGTTTAGCCGTAATTTCAGTTGATTGTTGTTTTATTAGTCATTTTTGCGGGATTTCCTAATCCAGCTGTCATGAGCCGTAACGTAAATTGTACTGGGTTCATTCACGTTTGGCCTCTTTCGCTTGTTTACATCTCTATTGCATCTGTTTGCTTATGTCACACGGTACGACTAGTACATGTTAATATAGTATGTTTCAGTAATATTTTATGTATGTGATAAAAAGTATATGATGCATTGAAGCTTATATTTGTGTGTGTTTTTTAGATTAGTAAAGCCTTTCCTCTGTTGGGTTTATTGTTACAGATGTAACGTTAAGGCTTTTCATACCTTCATTTTTAGTGAAACGCAAACTTAACGAAGTCATTGCAGAGATGTGCAGATTGATGATACAGGATAGCAAAGCATTTGAACTTGACTGAACTATCATGTTTTATACATGTTCATGTCTGTCCAAATAGCAGATAGCCAATGTAGATTTTTTCCTGAGATGAATGTTCTTATGAATTTGATAATGAGCTGTGAGGAATCACACAGGAGTGTTTGAAGGTGCCTGCAGGCATTGCTTTCTTAGCCGCTGTGGGTTTGACTCTGTTCTGTCCTGGCTTGCTCTCTTTAAACCACCCAATACCAGCTGGTATGGGGAGGCCTGCCTCAGTCTACAAGTAAACTGAATGTACCCTTTACCAAACCAAACAAGACCTGTGTCCTGAATCCAGATTGGGTTCCTGTTTCAAATGATAAAGTGTACAATATTACACACAATCCAGGAATAATCATGAAAAAGAGGATAAAAATAGAAACTCTACTAGACCCTGTGTCCTAATTTAGTGCCCCTGTCCCTCGCTTACAGTCCCAGCGGACCTGAGCCCCGAGGAACGCTCCGAGCTGGAGGAGATCCGCCGCAGGAAGGGAGCTCTGCTTCTTGAGATCCAGAGACTGAAGGAGGAGCTCAGAGAAGCCATCATTGAGGTGGAGGGTATGGAGAGCAGCACAGAGGGCAGGTAAGTCAGCTTACCAATACACACTTGTGTTCAAGACCAATTAAACACTTCCCAATGTGTATGTGGCATTTTGACATGTATATCAGATGCAGGTTATTTTGAGACATGCAATGTCAAAGGAAAGCAGTCAGATAACACATGTGTACCAGATTGGTTGACTTTATACTGGAGGTATACTATACTATAGCATATTATTATTACCTGTAGGGTTATATTGGAACCAAGTGTCATTGTGACACGCATGCAATTTATTAAAATCCTCCTGCATCTGTATTTGCCTTTTATTCCAGTTCTTGTCTCGTGATGGGTAACTCAGCCAGAAAAGCAAACACACACACACATTCCCTCTGTGCTTATGTAAACAGTAGAGGCATTTACATGAGCTAAATGTTCAGTTGGTATATAGATACAGCTGCGGAAAAATAATAGACCATATCATAGTCAGAGACCGTTTTTCGTTTTTTCATATTTACTGTTCATAGGTATTTGTTTAGGTAAAATTATAATTTTTATTTAATTCTGTCAACTACTAACAACATTTCTCCTAAATTTCAGATATAAATTTAGTTTTTATTTGCATTTATTTGAAGAGAATGAACACTGGAGAAAATAACAGGAAATATGCTCTTTTTTTCAGACCTCAAATACTGCAACGTTCATATTCACTTTTAAACAATACAACAGTAATATTTCTACATGTATTTAGAAAAGTTCTAACATCTTTTCTAGTGATGATTTTATGTGATCTTTATCACAGTTTTCATGTTTCTTGCCATGCGTCAGTTGTTCGCGTTTGAAATTCAACAAACTTTGGACTATAATGACAACGAAACATCTAGAAATGATGATTTGTCTGTTATTTTTGTCTGCTCCAGGATATGAGCTAGAATAGGTAAAGACAGCTTTGTTCACACACTTCAACTAAAAACTGACACCTGTGTGCCATGTAAACATAACTGCATTGTGAATAGCTAGTTGTCATACATGATAGATGTCTTTCTGGTAAATGCTGGTTACTCGAGTAGAATTGATCTTCGGTGTCATCTTCTGGTTTAAAATCCAGATGCTGTTTTTCTGTCAGCACTCTTTTTTTATGAGTTTTGTGGTTTGGGTGAGACCTACATCTTTCAAACATCTGCTCCCGTTAGCTGATGTATAAATAAAACCATTCAAGAGCCAGACTTGTTAGTAAATACTGTTGTCCATCACAAACACTGACGGTGTGACAAGTGAGACACCATTCCTAAATCTGTAAGGTTCAATATAAAAAAATACTTTCTTAATCTCATTTTTATAGTAAAACTTTACAGAAGAGTCGACATGTGGCTATGGGGAGGAAAAAATTCAATATGGACCCGAAAAAGGTACAGAAAAAATCTATTTTTTATTATATTACTTTTATCATCTTAAACACTATAGGATATGTATTCCTAATTTGATTAATATTGTTCATAAATATCTATAGTGATATGATGATAAAAAATAATATTTCTAGAACGTAGTATGAAATATAATGTCTTATTTTCAAATATTATTTATACTATGAAAAGCACTATAGATGAATCATGTGTAGACCACCTTTATATAGAGGGATATTCATCTGTGTGTTTTTGGCAGGGCATTGTGTTTCTAGTGGAGAATGAGCTTCTCAGACACACTCAAGAGGACATTGCTCAGTTTCTGTACAAAGGAGAAGGACTGAATAAAACTGCAATAGGAGACTATCTGGGTGAAAGGTACTGTTGTACGGCTGTATTAAATGAATTATTAGTAATGTGACATTACTCCAGCGTGTTATTTCAGTTTTCTGAAGAGAGGACATACGTGACTACGTATACATGCGGACCAATAATGCCATTAATTCCAATAATCAGAGTAGGACTTGTTTACATGACACGAGAACACCTATTTACTCCCAATTACATGAATGTTTTATTGGTCTGAATATTTGCTATAATACACAGCACAAAGTATGATCTCAGATACCGTAGGTGTGTTTACTGGCTATCGTTTTACTATAGTCGCTTCGAATCCAAAGCACTGAAGATTTATGTTTTAAGATTCAGAGATAAGGAGCAGGGACTGCTGACAGCCAGTTGTGTTAACGGTTGAACTTCAGGCTGTTATGTCTACCATGAATTTGCGCTTAAAGGGATTCTTCATACTTCAGCCAATGAGGGGGAACATCTGTTTGGTTACAAGCATTTTTCCAAATATCTTTCTCCGTTTTCATCAGAACAAAGACATTTATACAGGTTTGGAACACCTTGAAGTTGAGTAACTGATGACAGAATTTTCATTTTTGGGTAAAGTATCCCTTTAAGGTGCGTGACAGAAACACACAGGAACCTTGGTCAGAGCATTATAAATGCGATTAAGGTGTTAACATGCCTTTTTACTGCTATTAAAAGCGGCATACGTCACATATGTTACTTCGATTAGGCTTACTGCTTTTATGAGCTTAAACAGGAGGTAAAGTGTATACGCAACATTGCCAAAATCCTATCATAATCACATTTTTAGGGTGCATATAAACGTAGTCAATGTTTTAGTGGTGTCAGAAACGGTAGAAAGGGTTTCATATTGCATATCCTGTACTGTATGACTGTATGTAAGGGAATAATTGTTTTGCTCTTTCTGTATCTCTCCTTCAGAGATGACTTCAATATTAAAGTATTGCAGGCGTTTGTGGATCTTCATGAATTCACAGATCTCAACTTGGTACAAGCCCTTCGGTAAGTGAACAAATTTGTATCTTTGTATTTCCGAAAATCTTTTACATTTACTTGAAAACTTATTACAGTCTTGTGCACAATTGAAGTATTATTATATATGACTTGCTCAACTGTGTGTCTCTTCTTTTTGCAGTCAGTTTCTGTGGAGTTTCCGGTTGCCAGGAGAAGCTCAGAAGATCGACAGAATGATGGAGGCCTTTGCTCAGAGATACTGTCATTGCAATCCTGGTGTCTTCCAGAGCACAGGTGAAACATTTAAAAGGAATTTTATAGCAATGTTGTGACTTGTGTAGATGTCGCTGTCCTCAAAGCTTTATATTCTGCCCCCAGACACCTGTTACGTGCTATCGTTTTCCATCATTATGTTGAACACCAGTCTGCACAACCCTAATGTGCGGGACAAGCCAACGGTGGAGCGCTTCATCAGCATGAACAGAGGCATTAACGACGGTGGAGACTTACCAGAGGACCTGCTCAGAGTGAGTGTCCATGTGCTTACGTGATGAGCGGCCTTTTTAAAGGTTGCTGTCACTTTTATTCTCATTGGACATCTTGGATACAGCATAATTAACACAAATGTTTTTTAGAACCTGTATGACAGCATCAAGAACGAGCCTTTTAAGATCCCAGAGGATGATGGGAACGATCTGACGCACACGTTCTTTAACCCTGACAGAGAGGGCTGGCTCCTCAAACTTGGTGAGTCGCTTCCGCTGTTTTGTTTTCTGTTTAACCTGTGTTTTCTGGCTGATCTGTGAATTGATGTAACACTCTCTTATTGCCGTTGCATTCTTTCCTGTTATCTCATTGCTGGGCTTCGCACTTTTTTCCCTAAAAACAAAATGTTCGATGTGGTTGAAAGGTTGACATTCTTTTTGCATGGCGATCTCCGTGGTCTCTCAAGCACTAAACGCGTTTCAATCTATTTCTCCATCTCCTTGTGTCTTATTCTCTCTTCCTTATACTGTGGCGACCCCACTTTCCTTTCCTGATCTCTTCTGGCTCCTGCTCTGCTTGACCTGTGATTTTTCTGCTGCTGCTGATGTTCACCTTGCAGGAGGTATGTGCATTCATTCTTCCCTTAGTAGAGCCAGTGTTGGGTGTAATTAGTTACTGAGTATGTAACTGTAACTGAATCACTTTTCATTGAAAACTAAAGTGAGGGATTACTCTTATTTTTTCTGTAATTTAATTACAATTACTTCGGATGTAATTGAACTAAACGCTGTGTAATATATTCAATAGTGGAAATGACATCAAAGAGTCTAACTGTAAAATGAATGCTTTAATGTATCCTTCTCACATTTTTTTCAGTTAATAAAATAATTTATGTAGTTATCTATTATTTGAAGGAATGAAATAAGCAATTGCATGTCTATCCTTGCCTAATCAAGGTTGATGTAGGATAAAGTAAGTAATTAAATACTTTTTGGAGAGAGTAATTCGTACAGTAATCTTATTACACTGGAATATGTAATTAGTTACTAGTAATAAAGTACTTTTTTAGAGTAACTAACACAACACTAACCAGAGCACATCAGAGAGAAGGGGCAACAGTTAACAATGTTATCATTGGTGCTAGTATAGGTAATTGCAACGGTTTATTATGACAACCGTCAAAAGAGGCACAGACTTTTGGGAAAAAAACATACATTTTATTGTATTAAACAACAGTGAATACATTTGCAACTTCACCAATATGTAGGCAAAGCATCACCATCAGGAGGAAAGTATTGATTCGATTGCCCTGTTTTACAACTCTAATCCAGTATGTCATCTTCTTTCTCAGGAGGACGCGTGAAAACGTGGAAGAGACGGTGGTTCATTCTGACAGATAACTGCCTCTATTACTTTGAGTACACAACAGTAAGTCACAACAGCTATCTCACAAGCTGGATAATGTAGAGTCATCACAATATAAACCACGAAGGGGGATAATTACTTGACTGGATAATATTGATTTGGGTTTAATATGTTATTTATTTAAAATGTAATCATTTTAGAAGGGTAAAATTGCAGTCATACATTGCCAGATTTGAAGAATACGCTAGACCAGGGCAGAAACCAAGGATAAAGACTGAGTAATTGAGAACAAGATGTGATGTTTTCATCTTATTTATTTATGGGAGGTACTAGTCGTATAAGTGATCATTTTAGAAGATGTGCTGAGACGGAGAGAGTGAAGATGTGATGTTGTGTGTTAGAAGAAGGAGAGTGAGAAACATGAAGATGGCGCAGGTTTATGGGAGATCACTCAAGACAATGTCCAGTTATAGTTTAGGGATCAGTTTCACATCACACAATGTTACCAGAATCACGTATGTGTTTAGTTGAGATTATGACCGAACAGACTGTAGATTATTCCTTTGCAGGTTTATTAGTTTGACGGAATCGTCTTGTCCACTGACTGTTTAACTTTGTCTTTGTGTAGGATAAGGAGCCCAGAGGCATCATTCCTTTGGAGAACCTGAGTATCCGTGAGGTTGAAGATCCCAGAAAGCCTGTAAGTAAAACCAATATCACAGATGGCTGCGTTTCGTTGAGCTTATTCATAATGTTTTGCATTTATTCAGTTCAATGAAAGTGAGTCGATTTGTAAGCTGGTCAATAATTCAAGAACAAAAAATTCTGGATGAGATCTCCCGATAAGCATGTATGGACATAACAGGCAATGGTAACACGCCGCTAAATAAATTCTTCCATATGTATCAAGAAAGTCACTTTGCCTTTACGGATCGCCTGACTGATCTAGTTATACAGCATTTGGAATGTTAATTTTGGTCGTCCTGAAATGTCTTTTCTAGTCTGTCGAAAAGTGGGCTGGTATAATTACGTTTCAGAGCTGCAGAGTCATTTACCTCAGAAGGCAATGTGACACGACCGCGTTCATTAGGTGTCGTCTGCACGCTCTGACATCCTGTCTACACATCGGCATGATGCGACGAACCCATTAAGAACAAGACGTTTGTCATGTTGCAAAAAAATCGAATTATAATGGGTTCTTTTGTATTCCATATTTTGTTTGTGTCATATCGCATCATTCCGCATCTCGCCTGCAGTTAAGACAGGGTGTGAGACGCAAATCATTTTTTGAATAAATAAAAAACAACTTCCATTTATCTTAACTCATACCAATTTATCTAAAAAATTTTGTTCTTTTCAAGTCACTGTATGAAAACACTGCTTTATTCGCAAATCTATGTGAAATTCTAATGTTCAATTCACAACTTTGGATGGAAACATTGTTGTTCTAGAGGTTTAGTCTCTGTTGTTGCATTCTCTTCTCTGTAGAACTGTTTTGAGCTTTATATCCCCAATAACCGTGGACAGCTCATTAAAGCATGCAAGACTGAGGCTGATGGCAGAGTGGTGGAGGGAAATCACATGGTCTACCGGATCTCAGCCCCCACCTCAGAGGAGAAAGATGAATGGATCCACAGCATCAAGTAAGAATTCAGCACGCAAGGCTGTTTAAAAGGTTTCAAGGCCTACTAACACTAGCGACAAGCCGAAAAATGCAAGTAACTTTTTTCAAGAAAGCTATTGACACCAATTGCATAATCTCGTCAGCCCCTGTTTGCATATCCAAACTACATTTGCATTTGCATGAAGGAAATAGCAGCAATGGCCAGCGCGTAAAAGAATAGTGTTATAGTCCACTTAGGGTGACATAAAACAGTCAAAAATAACTTTGTTTTTCAGTTCTTTAAATACAGACCAACAACCAAGAACATTTCAATCAACATCTTAAACATGTTTTTTTTGATATAACTGTATATGTCAAGAAACATATATAAAAAGTAAGATGATGAAATGAAACCGGAACACTTACACCTTGTGAACTGGTCTACAGTTTTAGTCAAATATAGTCTAGATAAGTATAATATTACTAGTATTGGTTTACTTAGGATTAAAGAGTTTCTGTAGCAAACCAAGTCATGGTTCACACACCTGTGATGGTTCACACACCTGTGAAAAATCTTTTTTAAGGCTGGATGTTTTAAATTAAATGAAGGTATAAGCTCCTAAATATATCCTGCCCCCGCACTTCCTTTTTTAACAGGAAATTTATAAGAAAATACATTCACAGAGTATACTTAACATTAAATCATTTTCTGTCCTTTTTTGCATCAGATCTGCTGTGAGCGTGGACCCCTTCTACGAGATGCTTGCAGCCAGGAAAAAACGCATTTCGCTAAAGAAAAAAGAAGAGCAACCCTAAAATTATCCATTCTTCACCGTCTTTCCAAAATCTTACAGTCATCCTACTCAAGCGGCAGAACCCTCCATTCTCTTAGGAGAACAAATCATCCCTCTCTGTTTCCATCAAGGTAGCTCTTGTATTGCCATCTGAAGACTCGGTAATGCTGGTGAAAGGACAGATGGATCTGGTTGGCAAGATTCTGAATACTGAAACATCTTCAGTCTGGCCTGTACAATTATTCCTTTAATCTTTTTCATTCATAGTTCTGCTAATCTCCACATACATCTATTACACCTGTACACTACACAGTGTTATAATTCTTCTTCATGCTAGGCTTTCATACTTTACATTGCTGACATTTTATGCAGTCTACACTACAAAGAATCAGACGGTTTCAAAACCTCCTCACTAAAAATTGTTCAACCAAAAGTTCAAAATCTGTTATCATTTACTCACCAATTCTCTATACTGTAAATTCCCTAAGGAGAGGCTGTTTTCATAACAGTGGAATAGTGAATGGGGACTGTAGCATTTAATATTGAGCCAATTATGTAAAAAGCACTATATTCCATGAAAATCGAAACTTCCTCCTTCGCTCTCCACTAATCTCTATGGGTTTGGAATGACATTGTGGTAAATGATTCTAGAATTTTAATTTGTGGGCAAACTTTTTATTGACACCTTCTGTGGTGTCTTTATCAACGTTCTCCTTGCACACTTTCTCATCTCTTCATTAGCTGGAGTGGACAGTTGGGCTTTACCTCTTTAATTTCCTCTCTCTTTACCGCTTCTCTTGCATTTGACCACCAGTCTTGCTATTTACAGAATCATACTGTGAACTTCTTACACATTACAGGGTAGAAGACCAAACAACCTGTTGTATTACATCATCATCAGGTACCGATCTAACATGGCCTTTTTCATAGCTGAGTTTCTCCAGCTATTTAGCTGCTGTAACTGATGTTATGAGGGGAAGTGTTGCTTGTGCAAAAGGCTTTAGTTAGTCTGGTATTTACTTACTGGGTCTATTCTGGCTGTCTTAACTGAAACTATTATCTCTTATTAACTTAAATGAAGATGTAAATGAAGGTCATTGCGATTCACACATATCAAATTGAGGATTATGACTTTCCCATCACTTCACTTAGCCGTTTTGGCAACTTGAAGCATGCAGTATCATGTTGCTGTGTTGTGAGAGTAATACTGTTATACTCTGGCAGGGGTGTGGTTTATAAATACAGGCCCAAGAATGAAAGAGTAATGCTTGTTGTGACATCATTTCCTGGGGGCTTCATGCATTAAGGTTAATTTATTAAATGTGAGTCCTTAAATGTAAGAAAAGACCCTTAAAGTCCCTGCACTGCTTTTTTATGTTCCTGCAATGGTCTGAACTGTACCACCATAAGATATCGGGGAGAATTTTACGAACAACTGTCCAGGTCACATTTCAGAAGAAAAACAATATTTTTTAAATAAGGTAAATAAAGCCTACTTTAAAATCTATATTTCAGCAGTTTCGTGACATTTAAGCACAACAAATACTATCAGGTTGGTTAAATATAGTATTTTTGCGTGTATTTTTTTCACATAACTGTAATAAGAACGGAGATGTTTTACATTACAGTAATGATGACTATTGGAGGTAGTTGTACTTTCTTTTGTCATGTTGTTGTGAAATATGACCCGGACATGAGGGCAAGTGTATTGTGCTCTGTACCCCACAAACTAAAGAAATTTTTTTTTGAATCATTCCTGATGTGCCAGACGTAGCAGTGACCCATATATGAATCTGTTTTACTGCTTGTGTGAAACACTAGTCACTCCACTGACTCAAGGCTGGTCAGTTTGAAGGAGTTTCATGGCAGCTTTTTTCAATGTACAAGATGTTTGTCTTTTTTCTGTTTGTACATAATGTTTGTTTACAGAAACACAAATTGATAGGATTTTTTTATTTATTGTTTTTGTATTAAGGTTAAGAATAGAGATTGCATGTTGTACTGCTGAATGAAAGCATCTTTTGTAAAGGTTGGATCTAATGTCAATATGTTGGGCATGTGTAAAGCCACTATTAGTGTTCCGTATTTCGAAATCGTAAACGTAAACGGCTCTTGTAAGTTAAATAATTGGCAGCGCAATAAATATAGGCTACTATAAGAGACTTGCATCTGAAATGAGAACAAATTTTTTAAATGTAATGAAATGTTTAAAAACACGATTACGGAACACTAATAGTACTCTGGAGTCTCTAACATACTAGCCGCTCTGTTTAAATTTCCTAATACTGAAAAACGTAATAATGAAAATTATTAAGCAATGCAATTGACTTGAGTTTTTTTTTCGTATTCGTACAAAGCTTCACTATATTTATGGATGTCTTTGACATTTAGGCCTTTGGAGTTAGAATCCATATCTAGGGCACTTTAGCTTTGACTACGTGACAGCTTGATAGACTCTTTAGTGCCCTCCTCCAGTATAAAATAGGACTGCAGTTCTTAACTGGTTTAAGCTTTGCTGCATATGTTAAAGGTGTCGATACAAAAGCATCTGTATCTAGTCATTTGGAGTTAAATATGCTTTACATTGTATTGTATGCTAACCCACTCGCTGTTTATGACTGATTGAGATCTCAAGGGACTCTAAGTGTTAAATAGGATCAACTGCTGACTGCAATGTTCCTATGTACAGTATAAGCTATGTGTTTAAACTAACAGTTTGGGCATGATGTGGTCTGATGAAGAGAGGCGAATGATTTTCATTGACTTGTATGCGTTCTGGAGACTTCTAATGTGGGCATTTTTGATGAGATGTGCAAAGGTGCCAAAGTCTGTGAATACAATAAGACAGATGAAAGCATTACTTTCTTATGTGTCCTCTGTTTCTGAGCGGGAACTGTATATTGGACACAGAAAGGTACAGATTGTTGGAAAATTCTTCATGTAGCAAATCAAAAACTCAGTTATGGTACACTGGTGCCAATCAACTCTAATAAATAAAAATAAAAAAATTGTCTTGCTTGTATCTTATTTTTTAATCGTTCTGTTTAAAAGAAGTTAACATTTCACAACTGTATGTCATATTACTTCTATTACTTTTACGACTACTATTACATTTCTATAAAAACTCACACTGCTCCATCTGTAAATCATTTGGAACACTATATCAACTACATGGCAACACCCTGGAATATTGGCAGAGAGTTTGGAACAGGCTATCATTTACACCCACATCCGTAGTTTGTTCGATTAATGCAATGTCTTTTCAGTCTAAACATCTGTCCTGTAGGGTTGGTAGACTTTACTTGGTCAGCAGATATTCACATGCATAAACAATAGCAACGTTCATGTGTAAAAATGAGAAAAGACCTTGCGTCCAAACTTTTAACCAACTACCGTTCATATTTAATTTATGCTGTAATAAGAAAAATCTAAATAATGTAAAACTTATATTTTATCTTCAGCAAAGCCACATTTTGCATGGAATTTGCAAGAATGTTCTCTGGGCTCTTATTAGCTGCCATTTCTCCATTGTCGACATTGAAGTATATGGGATTTTTTCAACAGTTGTTTGATGGCAAATAAATCTATGACCTGAACCAGTTTTATGGCTAAGTGAATGAGTTTAATGACTGGAATTCAGCAGCTGGGACCATTCCAACACTTGACATTTAATCAAGAAATCGGTTTATCCCATGATAAGTCCAGTGATGTGAGGTTTGTTGTTTGTAAAATGCCGTCCTTTTATTGGATTTCTGCATATAAAACAGTAAATAATTAGGTGATGTTAAGGTGCACAAAAATTACAATGAAAATCAGTCTTTTGAATGAATAATACAATTACAGGTAATTACAACTACAGATAATTAACTGAGGCAAACTGCTAAGCAACACCTAATCTAAAACTGAAAATATATCAAATGTACATCAAAATACGATATTATAGCCAATGGTCCAGATCTGCCTACTTACACATTTTAACATATGAATCACGTTAAAGCCTAAGAAAAAGCCAAACTCATCTCAGAAATGTGTAACTATTTTACGAGGTTCCTAGTTCTTATGAATTTGTACACTGTTAATCATACAAAAACATATGATCACTAAAAAAGTAATATGGAAGCCCTGCCACTAAACCAAAGGTCTCTGGCACGAAAGCAAATCATAATATTTACGAATGAGGTCGTCCGAATTTATATGTATTGGCCACCTCGTAAAATAGTTTTGTTTTTGCCGTGAGATTCTCTACAGATGCGTAACTCCTCTTTGGTTTTGCTGTATTTTGTAGATTCTTCTTACAGAAAAAGAACCCAAACGCTTTAACCAGGTTTCACACACTATTTATGATCTGTGTTTACATATATCCAAGTTCTCATGTACTTGAAAAAAAGTGCAATTTAAGTAAAAAAAGTTCAATAAGAAAAGAATATCTACTTTAATTGTTACAACTCAACACAAAACTTGAAATTCTAAAGGTAATGGAGTCATTTGTTTCAAATATAAACAGAAGGCAATGCATTTTACTGTTGTGGAATTGTGCATTAAAAGTAGGTTTCAAGTGATTGAAGTTCTTCAAAATAAGCTGTAGATCTAAATTACATTTTGCAATTCAGTACCCGCTAATGCATGTTCTTTTTCATCTCGACTTTAGTGACAGGGGTCAAAGGGGTATATAGTGACTCCTCCATGCAATTCCACTATCGACTCCGACCAAGCGATAATGTCACCAGTGTAATGGCCAGCACAAGAAGCCAGGTTGTAGACATCATGGGGAGTAAGAACATGGGACCACATCTGCACATCGGAGATTTCACCAAAAAATGCCTGTGAAGCATCAAATCGACCTCCCAGTGTGTCCTGGAGAAAAAAACAAAGAACAGTTTATGGTATTCTATTTGATACACGCAAAAACATGCTTTTATCAGTTATGAAAATGTAGGCTTTTCACCTTCATAAATACTTTCATTTGACTTTATCATGTAATTCTCTCTGAAGACAAATGAATACTTCTATGTAATAAAATGTGGTCATTGCGTTGACACTTGCAAACCTTATCACAAAACACAATTTCCTCATTTCATCTGTATGTATGAGCTCCTGTTTAAATAAAATCTTTCTGTGTAGGCCTGTGCCCTCTCCTTGTGTCAGTGTCAAATGTTGGAATGAAGTTACCATTAAAAGAGAGAAAATAAATACAAATTACTTTGTGTACAACAGGTTTTATTTTTATTAGGAAAATTAAACTACAATTGAAATTCTATAAAATCAAAATGTGCTTTAATCCATCTAATGCGTTGCTAGAAAAAAAGCTCTACAGGGGCACAGGCCTCCTTTTACTTGATGCCGCACACACCATGAACAAAACAGAATTGAATACTTCAGTTTGATTAACATTTCATAGTTTTGAGGTCAAGACTTTCTACACAAACATCTTGTTATGATTAAGGGTGATTTGTAATTTTGCATCAAACCTCATTGCTGGGCGTTACGTCTACTGCTTACAGGTATTGCGCAATGGACGCATACATTATGTATGCGCGAGCTCAAGTTCAAAGTCTACTTCTGAGGCAGGATGAGCCAGATTTAACTTTATTTTTTATTCTGTTTTAGTTAAAAGCATCTTGCTCTTAAAAGTTAATCTATGAACAGGCAGTGTGTGGCTGGGTGCACCAGAAAGGAAACACAGACACGCACAGACGTGTATTTCTGTGTATCTAGACACTGTTAATGTCTAGTGGGGTACTATGTTGCATATAGATTGTTCCACAATTATCAATGTAATAAATACACTGACAAAAAGGGCAAATTCTGAACCTAAACTTGAGATTATACTGAGGCACAGTTGAATAGCCGCACACTGGGGCGGAGCTGAGCAAGACAGTGAGTATATATGCCGGGACTCAGCCCCAGGCGGCCCTGGCCCAGATGAAACCCTCTTATGTATGAGCAATATCCATTTTGAGTTGTAAATTGCACTGTTACCTGTTCCTGTCCCAGTATAAAGACCCCTCCAGGTTTGATGGGGTGCCAGGGTGAGAGATTTTCCCCTGAGCCTCTCTTCACTCCATCTTGGTAGGCCTCCCACAGGCCATCCCTAGTTGACCATGTGACACATACATGGTGCCATTTACCATCATTCAGAGAGAGGGGTAAAGTGACAGCCTGTAAACACACACATAGATATACTTCTTTAGGTTGTCTATTACACAGAGAAATGGTTTACCTTTGTTTCTACTTAAATTCACATGTCTGTTATGTAATGTTCCTCTACTCATATTTTAATTGATCTATTCAGATAAAGACTGTCATATTGATGTGTCCAATGCGGTCAAACAGGATCTAGTTGGATACTAGAACCTCGTGAACAGAATTGTTTGGTTCCCATTATTTATTTGTTCTTAGAAATTAAAGCAATGTGTGTTGGAGCAGGGTTGGAACAGAAGTATGTAGTGAGATAGCTCTCCGGGATCACAGGCTGGAAATCCCTGTGGTACATTCTGTCACTTTCACTTTTTTACTCACTCTGTCATCAACCAGGAGCTCCATTGGGTTGTTGCCCCACTCGATGAGCACCAGCTCATTGGCCTGACCAGGGACAGAGTAGGAAAACGGCGTTCCAAGTCCTGGCCCGATTCCAGCCTTGATCCACAGACACAATGTGAAGGAAAAGATCTCATGCAGCAGAGTACGCTTTACACGGCCATACATGTAGTTTGTTCGCATGGGGAAGCCGATCTGGAAAGCTTCTTTGGCTTTGCTGTTCTTTCTAGGGCCTGTGGAAATTCATTTATTTTACATGGTAATTCATAAAGGTGTCTTTTAGAACATGGTAAATGATTTCTAACTTGGTGGTTTACAAACTCTATCTAGCACTGCGAAGATGACTCTATCAGTCAAGCTGTTTAAATTAAGGCCACCTTAGATCAATAACAAACCTTTCACTATGTTTTAAAGCCAAGCTGAAAACTAGTCCATCAGGTACTATTTGAATTTGGCTTGGGTTGCATTTTCCGTTAAAGTGGTTCTCAGTTCTGATGGTCAACGTTCACTGGGACTTTACCTGTGTCAGCAAGCCTGTGCTGTAGATTATTCAGTACTGCGTCCAACTTGCTGTGCACTCCTTTCGAAGCTTCTCTGTGTCCCTGTGAGTGATGCGGCAACCTCTCAAAGCCATGTCCAGGAACCTCATTTTCATAATGTCCGTTGTCTTGATGCCCATTATCATGTCTGTCGTCATCATGGTGGCTGTCATCATGGCTATCGTCATGGTGATCATCATCATGGTGATTATCGTGGTGGCTGTCATCATGAGCATCATCGTGATCGCTGTGGTCTTCGTCTTCATGATGGTTCTCATGATGGCTGTCATCGTGATTATGGCCATCACCATCATCGTCACTGTGATTGGTTAGTGATAGAGGATGATGTTGTATCTGCTGTTCAAGGGCACTGATTTTCCTTTGGAGAAGATCCTTCAGTGAACTAGAGTAAGTGGTGGAGATGTTTCTTGTCTGCAAACACAACACAATCACAGCAGGCTAAGTAAAGACTTGCATAGTTCAATAACTGGTTTTGCATTTAATGTGTTACTATTTTTTTATTAAACTTGAGTGCTCTTGAAACACTTGACCAGAATCATGATATTAATAACCAAGAATACTGATTTCATGATCAGTAGTGATTCAGGACAATATCATAAATAATTCAGTTTGACCCTTTTCATTTCAAATAGAAATTGCATTGTTGTTGTTATTGTGAATTTTTTGTCCACGATAATTAGGCAGTAAAAAATCTGACAGCCCTACTTGAGAAGTTTTGTTTCTAAATATCGAGGTCGAGGACATGACAAGCTAAATAAATAAGCTATATTTGGTAACATTATGTTTAAATATTCCTTTGAATATGATTAATTTTCCTCATCCTTTGCTCTCTACCTGCAGATTTTCCAGCCGTTCTTTCAGGGTCTGCAGCATTCTGCTCATCTGCTCTGGCGTGGATGAGGGTGAAGGGCTCATTTCCCCAGTCACGTGCTTCTCGCTCAGAGCGGATTTCCCACGACGATGCCCACCAACACCATCCTCATAATGACCCAGCTCCAGTCCATTGTTGCCATGATGACCGTCAGGCCCCGTCCACCCGAGGTGAGCTTTCTCAGGGGTTGGAAGGTGGGCCAGATGCGCAGATGTGTGATGCGGGTGTTCATCGTGGTTGCCTGTGCCTCGGTTAAAGCCCTCGCACACGTTCAGTTTGGCAGTAAGCTCTCTGATAGTCTCCCTTTGGTCCAGGATGGTTTCCTTCTGCTGCACCAAACTCTCCCGCAGGTGCAGAATTGTGGCTTTCGCTTCTTCAGATATACCAAACCAGCCGTTGCTGTTCCCGTTTGGTCCACTGTGGTGTCCAGTCATGGGGTCACTTGGTCCGCCTGCTGTGGAGAAACATCCGGGATCAGCGTCTGCCGGTAGGGGGGTACAAATGAAGCGAGGCTGGGGGTTGTAGTCTGAACCTGGAATACCACTTCCAGCACGTGCACAAAGACAGACAGCAAAAAGCAAGATCCACTCCCTCCCTTTCTTCAGATGGGGTGTACAGCTTGCTGGATGCAAGTTGGACATCATAATAATTCTATTTATTCACTCTGATTAGCAAATTGTGAATTGCTTTCGGGCAAACGGAGATTCTATCCTGACATATTTAATTTTGTTGGCTGCATGGAGTTCTGTCCTCTTCTCTTTAAATCGTATAAAAGTGTCTCTTTCAGCTTGCTGTAACTTTTTCAGCCACTCCTAGGTTCTTGTCAGTCAGAGAGCTGTACATGTAATCCTCTTGTTGCCCTCCTTGTCTCTTCAGAGAAGCTCAATGAAAGCCTAAAACAGAAAACAAAACGAATTACGAATTATTTGCTTCATTTGTCAGCCAACCTGAAAAACTAAAAATATAATTGAAATCTCTTTAATACCTTAACTGTTTCACCTCTAAGGCAATAAGATTACATTTATGTAAATGGTTTTGTTTAAAGGTCTTGTTTTTCTGCATTTCTTTTCTAGAAAAAGCTCAATTTAGGAATCCAATCAAGGATATTGGTGCAAACAATAGAATAAACTTTTGCTCAGTGAAAATTGTGTGCTGGAAGATCGGTTTAACGTGAAGCAAATGAAATGATGTGGGCCTAACGCTGCCGTCCACACTAGTGGATGTGTTTACGTCACAGGCTTGAGGATAAGTCAAGAACAGAATCGTCTTCTAGGGTCGACAGAGTATTTGCGTGTGATTGTAGCGTGAGAGCGTTGTGAGTTCTGCACTGTGTCGTCTAGAGGCTAAACTTTGTATGTTAATTAGATTGATTACAGTAAGTGCTTGAGGAACTGAAAGAATGGACAACTGTGTTTCATTTAAGGTTAAATTGAGATCGCTTTTTTCCCAAGAGAAATATCTGAGACTGTTATAGTTGAGAATCAAGCAAAATGTATGTGAAAAATAAAGAATTGAATATGACTTGAAACGCAGAATTATTTATCTTTTTTTAAATAACGTCTTCCGTCAGAACTGAAAGCATTGTTTGTTCCAATTAATGTTCAAAATAATCTGTCCCATGAACGACTCGCTTCATATATTTTCTGCTTCTGATCAGGCAACCTCCTCATTTGTGATTTTACATTGCATAAATGTTAAATGAGCTATTCTTAACATTGATTTAACATAAAATCAATTATCTTTGCTATCTGCGCACTGTCTCGTTAACTCTTATTTAAGTTTACTGCTTAAAGCTTTGGTGGCTCTTTTTGTTGATTCATGAAGTTACCCAACCTTAAAGTGTTCAAGGCTTTTTAAGATACAACAAAGTACCATCTCACTTCACCGCAATTAAATGCATAATTTGTACCACGCAAAGTTCCTCATAGTGTCACACTTGCACACGTGTGTGTTTAAGCAATGATATGTCATGCATTCAGACTTCTTTACAATGTTAAACGTGTCTTCTCATGCTTAACATGGTCAAACTGTCAAAAAACGAGTTTTGCGTATTACATAGTAATTTTTTGTGCTTGATACACTCCCCCAGCGATCGTACAGGTTACGGAAAGTTTTTTTCAAAGATATAAAACCGTTTCGTAACAACTTTTCTTAGTCCTTTAATGGACAATTCTCCCGGAAAAGCATGCGGCACGGCCACAGGAGAGCAGGAGAAGGAGCATGGGCAGACGTCACTTTCACTTCTAAGCAGGAGAGAGAGAGAGAGCATACGTTCACGAGGTTCAGGTGTTTGTTTGTTCACCGCATTTGGCTGATGAATGTTATAGAAACTGTGGATATGACGCACGTGCTTTGGTTCAGCCTACCCCTCTCCCCCCGCTTACGCTTTATGTTTTCGGAAACAATCGTAAAGCTGTATCTATCTTTTATAAATATGATCAAACTAAATACTCTTCGAAGATACGAATTATCCAATACTACTCTATAGGTATTCAAGATTAATATGAGATTGGCAGAAACCCTGTGTGTTACGCCCTCTTTAAGATCATATGTGTCATGAGCTTATAAGGCAAGCCAGACGGTGTGAAGCTGGTGCCCCAGTCTCTCTCAATCCTCACTTTATCTTCCTCTCTTAATCCATTTGATTAGCCTGATTATCGGGTCTGAATGCAGGCAAAACTCCAAGTCAAAGAAACACAACAGTTTTAAAAAGCTTCTGCTGACTCAATAAAATAATGTCCACTATTAAAGAACCATCTGGATCTTCTAAAAAATGCCAGATACATAGCAATTGACTATAAACTAATCAAATCACACACCCAACAGCATGTATAAATATTCACACCAAATGCAAATTAAGCTTTATAATATTTGAATATATGAAAATTTATTTATTTTTAAACGTATTTTTTAAGTTTAAAGTGACCATATTTTGCTTAATATTTGAACCAGTGACAAAATGTCTCCCAAAAATCGGTAGTAATGTAAATAGTAAAATAAATAATGTTTATCATGTTTTGTAGGATTAGTTCAATAATGAATATATGCTGTTGGGGGACTTTGTCAATCCTGACGTTCGTTTATGATGAAATTCAACAGAAACTGCACTGGACCTGCCACAATACATGCAGAAATGCAGATTAAAGGCAAAAGAGTGTTTTGCCATGACGGACAGAATTTACAAAATGCAGTAGTTAAAACAAAAGCTAAAATTTCAATTACTATGGTTAGTGTAATAATTTATGATTTTACACTAATGGCAGAATCAATGGTTAACCTGATTAAATTGTTTGTTTGTGTCGCAAACAAACAACTGCTCTAACCGCACTCCAAAAGCTCAATGGTTAAAGCATGGAGCTAGCATCGCCAAGGTCATGGGTTCGATCCCAGGGATTGCAGATACTTGGAAAACAAATGTATAGTATAAAGCATTATTAGTCCCTTTGGATAAAAGCGTCCGCTAAATGCATAAATGCAAATATAACCCTTTGGAGATGCTCATAAAATAATCTGATCTGCAGAAATACAACGATACAAACACTAAGATGTGAAACACATCCACCAATGTCACTCGCACATAAGCTCTCTTTGCAGCTTGTATCTCCTGTGTAAATTTCAGCAATAGCAAACAATCGATAAATGTAATGCTAAACCAAATCAAAACCACTGAGAGATCTGCAACAGGCAAGAAATGCAATAATGATAAACAGAGACTTCATGAAATAAAACATGCTGCAAGTTTCTTTGACTCTTCATTATTGTCATTATGAATAAAGTTACACTACATACCTGTAAAAACATCCACGTCTGTGTGTGTCCTATGTCCTGTAACAATGTATTAATAGTCCAACTGAGTCACAAAACAGCTTGTAAGGGACTTAATCAAGCGTAGGCTCTTTAACCCCCCCCCACGTCTACCCTACATCCGTCTTTATTTGGTGGCCCATTGATCTATTCCAACATATCAGTGTCAACAGTATTTGAAATTTATTGTTCCAACTTCCAAATACATATGCAATGTAAAAAATACTTTCTTAATAGCATTTTGATTTATATTTTATGTTTTCCTGCAAACTCAGCATTTAACATTTATTTTTGCTTCGTTTTTACAGCACAGGAAGCTGTAAACACCAAGTTCTTCTCTTATTTAGAGGTCATCTTGTGCCACATGCTGCCATAAGTCTTAATAAGATAACCAACCCAATTAAAATCCTGTGCAGAGCCTACAGAGACAGATGGGCTGTGATTGAGGTCAGCAGGAATATGCAAATGAACTTAGAGATAGGTGATTGGGTGAGACTTTGGCACATTGTTTAGTGCATAATGGAAAGCCAAAATGGCTATAAAGCATGTGTTCTGTCCAAAATCGACCCAGCCATGGATCAAAAACAACCCAATACTTTTAAGAGGGTTAGAATTTAGGTCACTAAACTATTCACTTTTTTACATTCATGTTATTGCAACAGCAGATACCATGTAGTATACACTATGGTTAAATGTTGTCGACGTTTTGTAAAAACATAATAAGCAGTAAATATCTCAAAGGTCTCAATGCACTGTAATAGCCGCATTCATAAATTCCTTGGCAGAAGTGTGAAGGAGTATTCACCTTGTATATATTCATCTGTATATAACCTCAACTCACCTCTTCTGTTTGTGTGGAAACAGTTAAATCAAACCTACTGTATTTTGCATTGATCTGTCTTGGTAATAGAAAATAAACACGCACCAGTACAAGCACAAACAAATGGTTTAAATTACGTCACTATGCCAACACATTCGGATTAAAATAATTATACAGTATATGGTGGCATAGGCTGGTCATTAAATTAACAGGCTTTTTATCAATTTTATATTACACATTACATTTTGAAGGTATTAATAAAGGTGTTACAACAAAAAACAAATGTGTAACTAGTCTATTGCGTACCTTGCAGTTACTGAGATACACGCCCATGTGGAAACCAGCCCATTAAAAACCATATATATGATATTGTCTTACCTAATCATCACACAAGAAAAGAACAATTTTACAGAGTAAGTACAAGACATTTATCGGAAAAACAATCTCAGGAAGAGCGCCAACAAGAGCAACGCCGCTCCAGAGAAACGCAGACAAACAAACAAACAGTATTGAGGAGACCATGATGCTCTCTGCTGAGTTCTAAGAAAGATGATGTCCTTAACTTAATCTCATATCAGGGACAGAAAGAGAGAAAGTCAGGTTGAGTCATCAGGTTACTAGGCTATAGACCTGATGAGGAGGTGCTAGATTGTTTGTTTTGAACTACACGGAGGGACATTTTTTTTACTTGATTAAGTCTGTATAGCATCCTCCTAATTTACCACCAAATTGTTTCTTTTCATCTATGCCACTAATTAACAAACTTTTATTTATTTTACAGAAGCGCATTTATTTTCAAAGATATCCTGCAAGCAAGTCATTTTGTCATCTTATATTTTTAAACAATAATGCATACATGGACCTAGTTTCCGCCTTTAACAATGGCACATTTTTTTCGAGTTGCCCTTCAGGTTTTGAGGTAATAGCATAGCAACATGGTGGTATTCATCAGTGGTTATTTAAGAGTAAAGGTGAAGAGACAGAAGCTTGTTTTTAATGCAAACCCCACACATTACCTGTATTTATTTAAGCATTATTAAAAACTTCAACGGAGTATCAAAACTAAGCATACTTTAAGCATGCAAAGTCTTTTTTCAACATTTATCAATATGATGTTGATAATAAGAATTCGCAAAGAACATAAAACGGATGTATTTGAAATGTTTGACAACTTCAAAAATATTGTCCAGTGATCTTAACCACCCACACCAAAAAATACAAAAACAATACAATCAAACAACTTGAAATAGTTTAATATTTCCAATAAACAACATAGAAGTCAAATAAATACATTTTAACACTTTAACCACACATACCAGGAATGATAGAGTAAATTATTTAAACAATTATTGTTATATTTTAATGAAACCTGTAGAAATCCTTAACACTTTCACCCCGCACTAAATCTTGTCCTGGAAACACAAATTCCAAAAATGTCATCCTGTGACTCACTGAATTGTTTTTGCATTTGAATAATCAACACCATCTTAATGACATTTGAAAACGAGGAAAATGATACAATAATTGTATAATTTTAACACACATTAATTTACAAAGTCCATAAAGTGTGGGAATATGTAATTGCAAACTCAACCGATTTTAGGAGTTAACATTTAACAAAAATTTCAAAAAATAACTTATGATGAAACAGCTGCCAACTGTCAGCTGTTTATTTAAAAAAAATCCAAAATCAAACAATTGTGGGTTAAGACGTTTTGTTATTATACCAAAAAATACATGAATGCAGTATAGATAATTTAATTTAAATTTTCTTAATATAAAAAATAGAATTATAGAGAAACGTAAAACCACAGTGTAAAAATAATTAATTAATTAAGTTACCAGGCTGCCTAAAAATGTTGCATTAATTAAACTTAAAAAATATTAGTTATTACATGAATTTGATTTAAAATTGTTAGGTTAACTAATATTTTTCAGTTCAATTTACAAGAAATTTTAAGGCAGCTGGGTTCTTATTTTTTTCAAGCTAAAACAACAAATCATATGCAGTAATACGTTTTGTTTAAAATTTTGATGTTTTGGTTATAATACCACATGTTTATTACATTAAATATAATTCTACATTCATTGATTTTAAAGATAGCATTAGAAAGATCAAACCACCATTTTAAAGTATACCTTCATTCAAGTAATGTGGGCTACTGTAACAAACCCACACTTGTACATGTTGAATCAAAAAGTACCAGATTTATTAAAGATCCAAAATGTGAAACTGAAATCATGGTTAGAGTCCAGGCCATGGTCAGACACTGGTCTATAATCCACAAGGCAAGGCAATAATCCAGAAGACGCGATTCAAAACATTCACAACTACAGTATAGAATGGCAATGAAAATGAGAACAGACTTATATGATAAGCAATAAAGAATAACGGATATGAGAGAAGTGGTGAGATGTTTGTATAAATATATGGATGGCAGTTGCAGATGCTTCACCAATTCCAAATTAAATTATACATTAATTATGTTTTCTAAATAATTGACTGTAGACCTACTGTAATAATGTATTGTATCAACTGAACTATAAAGTTTTTTAAGGATGTGCTTTTAAGATATTGTATTGTGTGGATTTGAACCACAGCAGGGTTATTTGAAAAGATTTTCTTTCACTTTCGTTTTTAAAAAGATCATCTTACTGTGTGTTAACGGCTTCTTATGACACTTACTGTATATGACAAGACAAACACATGATGTGAAAAAAGCAACAGAAATAGTTGTGAAGAAGCATGAGGAGGGTTAAGGCAAAAAGGTAAAGGCTAATGGATCATGAAGAAAATGTATAAAGTCTTTTTTTTCCAGGCCCCCTGATGGTCTAGTTCTAGCAAAAGTGTTTTATTTGGCTCTAACATTAACATGTTTTAAGATTGTGTAAATTCTAATAATCACACTGATGTCAAACAAGGCATTGCAACCAGCTATACTGACCATTCTACTATACATTATTTTTGCACAGCAATATGGAACCACTGTTTCCACTGACATCCTTTAGCATTACACCCTGACAAATGATCAGCTTGAGTACTCTGTCTTTATAGACAGTGACATTTTCAAAATAAAATATAGACAAACTTCTGTTACAAATACTGAACAAAACTGAAAGAATTATTCAGCCTTGCTAAAGATTGGCTAATATATAGCCAATGGGGAAACAGCCTACAAGAGAAATGTTTTGTTCAAGTGCATGATTTTCATCGTGCCACAACTTTTCAATCCTTTAAATTGCAGAGGTCCAACTGTGTTGCCGTTATATTTTTTCTTACTGGAAAGTGCATTTTATATGCATAGTGATAGTCTCCAAGTGTCCCTATCAGCCCTGAAAAACATGAATCTCCTCTTCAGTGAAGTCCAACTGTCTGACCTGTCTATAAGGAAGATAGAGAAAAAAAATATTCAGGCAATGAAAATTATGTGAACTGAAGTAGTTTCTGGTTTATGTACTGTGTGTGTGTCATAAGAAACACTCACTGCACTGCTTGCTCTGTGAATCCAGCGGGGCCACACACACACACTAAGCACTTGGAGTTTTCTGGTCTTTCTAACAGGTCCTGCAGCTTTTCAGTGTCTAACCGTCCTTGTCTGCCCTCCCATGAGTCTACAGGCTCTGAGAGAACATACTCTACCTCAAACCTGAAACACACAAACACTGTAAGAGCTGCATCTGATCCAAAACATAAGAAAAGAGATTTAATTCTGTGCCTTTTTATGTGTGAACACTTTGGCTAAAAATTTTGTACCGCGTCTCCCAGCCATCCAATGTCAACTTAAGCTTTGAAAATTCAGGTACCAATGTCCGGCACAAATAAAAGGGCAAAAGGGTACAAAAATACACATGGAAAAACGGTGAACTCTAAAATGTTTTATACCTTTCCTCATTTGTACAAAGTTCATCCAACTGAGAACGCCAAAGTATATCCCTCTCCTGACGGTTGAAGAACATTAGCTTGGTTTTTCTACAGAAAAAGGGAAAATATACAAAAAATAGACACACATCCATTCTTCTAATGAAGTCACCAACAACGTTAGGCATCTTAATCTAAGTGTTCTTCAAAGTAACCGCCCTTCACCTTCAGTCCACACAGTGTTGTCTATGAATTCTGGGATGTATTTCAAGCAGTATGAGATGAGTTGTTGTAAACGTTTCCCTTGTTGTTCAGATTTCGTTTGTCACATACCTGATTAAAGTGAAGTCCTTAAGGGCCAGGCGTATGAGACGAGCCATGGGTGTGAATCCTGTGCCAGCTGCTAAGAGGTACAAGTGAGTGATATCACGCAGGACACGCAGAGTGAAAGACCCCTCAGGACCACCTAATGATAGAGAGGCTCCTGAGACACACCAGAAAGAAAACATGGGTTTAAAAAAACAAACATATGGGAGGCTGATAACAGGGAAAACTTCCTAAGATAATGTAATTCATAAGGTAGAGTAGCTATTTAATGTTTGGGACAGAGACCCTGTTTTTATTTTTTATTTTGTTGCAACAATGAGTTTCTAGGTTGACACACCAAAGTTTTCTTTTAAGGACAAACATAAACTATTAAATGTATTGAAAGTATGCATTTAGTACTTTAAGTACATTTAAGTACAGCAAATATTTTTTATAACTTTGTATTGCATATTTTATTAAAATAAAAACATTCACTTTGCTGAAAATACTATTTTAAACCACTCTGTAACTAATGCTTAGACTCTTGTAATTCAAACAAAACCTCATGTATCTTAATCAAGTAAATATTGGTGGTATATTTTATCATTAGAATTTAAAACTTACACATAATTTAATATGCATATATGAGCTTGTATGTAAATACATAATTAACTCTTATGTTGTGAAAATGGAACAAAGAACCCAAATATTTTTATGTTTAATTTTTGCAAGGCACTGAAAACATGTATTAATCGCAGCATCCTTATTGTAGTATTGCCAATATTATAAATTCAATATTATAAACTTACAATATTATAAATTAGGCCACTGTGAACTAATATACATAAGACAATATAAACACTGCTTCATGTTCAATTTTAAAGAGTTGCTATGCATTATCCTCTGGTGTTTCACAACATACACTAGTCCTAACATGAGTAGTTACCAATGGGAAGCTTGGCGATGTGTGGCGTCAGCACCCCATCAGGATAGATCTTTATCATGAGATGTATATATGAGCCCATTTCTGGGCTGGATTGTGTTGAAGACATAAGAGTCTGATCCACTGGTGTGTAGGGTTTCACCACATCTGTATCTGTTTGCCAAACACACAAAAATCAGCCTTCTGTAAACTTATTATCGGTTGATACTTTTGTGGCTCTGTAACGTAACCTGTTACCTTGAACGGAGGTTTTGAGGTACACATGCCTTCCCACAGGAACCTGCACGTATGATCCAGCAGGAAGCTGTAATCGTAAGACCTGGGTGTTGTGTGTCACTTCTGTTTTAGAAACTAAAACACATTCCCTGTAGAAAAGCCCTGGAATAAAAATGTTGTTATCTTCGTTTTAGGCACCTTATACATCACTTTTATAATAATCACAGAGACCATGGCAACAAATTATTGATGGTGTAACAATGAACAACCTTGATCTATGTAATGTAAACAAAGTTAAAATGTGTTAAACTCACCACGATCTTTACACTGAATAAATGAATCGTGATGTTCTAGTGGTTGCCCGACTTGTGTCCACTTTGTTTTAACCGATTTATGCAAACAGACTTGAACCTTTCCAACAGAGTGAGCTGTCTGGACTGAGAGCACAAGAAAACAGAAAATTACAAAAACAAAGAAAATAAAATAATAAAAAGAATGGCACAGCACACAGCATAAATAAGAACACTCTTTCCAAACATAACGACGTGTTTCTGTTCTTAAATCATCATCATGACAATTTATTAAAGCACACTTATTAACAACAAATATGTCCCATTGAGATGCAAAATAAACTACAGGAAAAAGAACAAATGAATTTGTAATCTTTAAAAAATAAATCTGAAAAGTACTGCTCTGAGCCCTCTGTGCATTCATTTTAGATTAAGACATGTTGTACTCATTGTCCTCTTTTGAATAACACCAATTTCAATTCTCCTGACAATTTCAGGGGGGTGTAGTCACACTGTCTATGTCTGAACTGTTAATTTTGGAAATTCTCTATGAGTGTTACATTCCTATTCTATTTAAGGGCAATTTACATGTCCAATGGAAAAAAAGGTCTGGTTTAAATTAAATCCTGTTATCTATCATCAAGGCCGGATTAAGGCATGGGCCCAGGGAACTAGACCACTGGGAGAGCCTGGCAAATTTAATGTGTGTTCATGTTTCATTTATTTTATTTTCTCAATAAAATAGCCCTGAATGCTAAAATAATTGTTTTTGCTGTTGTGAAGTATTAACCAAAGCGAATAAATCAAATAAATAATCCTAATGCATACCGCGTTGTTGAGAGGGACATCTAGGGGCGAGTAAAAAACACTGTGTAATATAAGCGTGCAGAAGTGTAGAAGACAGTAGAAGGCAAAATAACATAATAAGTTGAAAACCACAGAAATGTGTTTCAGACAGTTTTTAGGTGTTGAGTTCTGCAAAAAATTATTAAACCAGTTTGTGTTGTTTTTGTGTATTTTACACAGAACGCGTTTTTCTATTCTGCAGGTGTACTTTTATTTAATTTTTCTATGGATATGAGATCTAGACAGATGTGTTTAATTATGCCTGCGTCTCGCACCGTTTGCAGCATCTCTCACATAAGCCCATGGTTCTAACACGCTGTGTCAGGTTGAAATAATTTCAAATTTTGTAAACAGCGCAGCTCATCAATGTCAGTTCCACAGAAGTTGGCCAATCAAGTGTCGTAAGCTTTTGTCAACAAAAGCAAGTTGGCATTTGGCAATTTCTGTTAACAAAAGAGTGCAACAAGACGCTTGCTGTTTGCAATGCGCTTTTTCGAAACATTCCTGAGCACTGTGTCATGCGTTTTTAGACTCAAAGGTGTCTTCTATGTGAATCGTTCCTAAGTCCTGTGGCATAGGTCCAACAATGTTCTAGTAAAATATGTGATGCGGTCTTTGAAACGTCCCTGCACAGGGCACATCAAAGTCATAAGCCGTCCCTGTTTATCATATTAATTTACAAAAAGTTTCAAAACAAGCATACACTACCATTTCAGTAGGTTATAGTATTTCTATGAGAACAACAATTTGAAATAATGCCATGTATTCAATTATATACATATGTATGTTACATATTTAATATTTTTTCTATGATTGATTTCTTGTAAAGGTGCTCTGCAACATTAATGTGATGCGATTGAATCAAACTACTGATTCGAACATTATTTATGTAGTTCTAGATCAACAAAAAAGGATGAGTAAAATATAGTACTAACCATCAACACTCTCTTGAACTTCACTGGACAAGCCTAAAAAAAAAAAAATTTGATAATGGACCCAAAACAATAATGATCTCTGTGTGACTACAGAAGCCTATGTAGACTTACACCAGTGGAGCAGATATGACATCTTCCCCAAGAGCATCTCCACCCGAAGTGTATCATTATGTAGATCCACAACCGCACAGCCCGAGCTGGGAATCTGATGGGTCGGATAACAACATACTGTAATATTTTTAACCGCAGACTACCATAAAACTATGCAGTTCATAAAAATGAGTTACCTTTCGTTTGGTGTAAACAACAATGTTTACAGTGGCATCTGTCTGAAACCAATCATACCTAAAGATAAAGAACAAACAAGATATCCTACGCGTTATTATATTAATGTAAAAAAGTTACCTCATTAAAAATCACATTTCATCCACTAGCATACAATATTGGTGGAATCAGTACATCAAACCTACCGAGGGCGGTGATCTTTTACTGGTAGAGGAGCAGCAGAGAATTCAAATCTCATGGGTGCAGGAACAGACAGACCTTCAATATTACACAATATTACATGTAAACACAATAACATGACAACACATCCTCATGGTTTATAACCAATAGATTGTTTATTTGATGTACCGTTTAAATGAGTGCTTCCCGGCTTCTCTGTCTCAACTGTAAAAACCAAAACACATATGACAAAAAACACATTTCAAAGCACAGTAACTGGCAACTTAGCAAGTGTTAATTGATATTAGTCTTAAATGAACCATTTCTATTGTGTATAGAGGGGAAGATGTGAATGGACCTTGAAGAGCAGGGTTGGGTTTTGTTGCCATTCTCCCAACAAGACACTCCTTCAGCATGGACTCGTAATTCACCCAACGGTGCACCTGACAAAACAAATGCAACGTCAAGGATCAAATTGAATACTTGATCAAGATATGTCCTTCTCGGGGAAAGCAGCACTAGTGTTTTCATAATGGAGCATGTACCTGGTCAAAGAGGTCAGTGCTGTCAATCCCAGCAGCCCTCATTAACTCTGCTTCTCCACCAGGATGGAATTCCATGTAGGCACTGACATTATACACCATACCTGAAGAAAACAGACGCACACAGGTACAATGTCAGTACATTTGATAAAGATTTTCACATCAATTGGAGCATGTCTACTTTTACTGGAAGAAAGCAATCCCTGAAGAAAACTGATAGATAAATTCATACAAAAAAATCACAACAGTTTACAAGAGCGCTAGCAAAACAAACAGGAACAGCCGTGAAAATTATTATACTATTTACACCATTGACTTTATAAAAGTGATTCAACTTTTTAACAAACCCGAGAACATAAAATTTCACTTTACTGTCATAGTACCCCAAAACTTGAATAAATGAAAAGCCATAATTACTTTGAATTTAAGACTTTTCTCTGATGCACTGGCCATATTTTTGCCTGTATTTAAATGCACCAACACACCATGAATGAAAACAGCCAAAAAGTTAATGATTATCAGTAGTAGATCACACTGAAGACAATCATATTAATAATTACTCCAGGACCTCTAATGCACGTCCAGCAGTCATCTTTGGTGTTGTGTTTCTTCAGCTCCTCCTCGGTCACATCGATCAAGTGGCCTTTTAGTCCGGTCAAATCACGCCCGCTTTTGGTCAGTCTGATCCAGTCCAGAAGACTGTGACCGGGCTTAAGTGCAACCTGTATACAATAAATACAGTACCATTCATGGTCACTTTTTCCATTTAGTATTAATGTTTTTCCCACGTTCAGTAAAAAGTAAACTCATGCAGACTATGGAACAACACAAATGTAACTTTGGGAATTATGTCGTGACATAGGAAAACTCAAAATAAAAATCAAACTGTTACACTTAAGCGTCTCCATTGTTTATTGTTGGACAGAATTTGCACAAATCTATTCTTGCAACCCTGCGATGCTTTTTACAGAATATAATACGTTCCCATCTGTTCTCTACATTATTTAGTCCATGTCTCAAATGGGTCATTCTGTGTAAAATTAACAAAATGTTGTATATTTCACAGGCACAATTGTTTTACAGAAGCAAGAACAACATCAGAAGGGATGAAAAGTGACAATTTTCACAAAGGACTTGAAGGACAAGGACTGGTTCCAGATACCAAAGGACACCTTCTGGGTCTTCACTGGTTACCCATTAAGTATTGACTTAAAAGTGCTTTTAATTATTTAGAAGCTCTGTTAAGTAGGTAGGGGCTAAACCGTTTAAGGCGTTAGATCACATTACATCCCATCACGCACTCTAAGATTTCAAAACTCCGGACTTTTGTTAACACCTAGAATAACTAAATCCACCAAAGGGGGTCGAGCTTTCTCCTACGTAGCACCTAAACTTTGGAATAGCCTTTCCGATACTATTCGAGGTTCTGACACACTCTACTAATTTAAATCTAGATTAAAGACACATCTTTTCAGCCAAGCTTTCACTTAATGCATAATATGCCGAATAAACCAACGGGAGGCTACATTTATTAGATTTTATTTACTAGAATGATCCTGCTTGTAATAGAAACACAATGCACTGTCCTGTGTTCCACCTTTTATGTATTTTTATCTTAATTTCTCATGTAAAGCTGCATTGGAACAATGCGCATTATGAAAAGCGCTATCTAAATAAAATTGAATTGAATTGTAGTCTTTTGGTGGCTAGGTGATGCTTTGGCAACACATGGGGGACCAACAGCATGTAAGGCCATAATGTTTTGACTCATAGGTGTATATTAAACCTTTACTCCTGACATACACAGCAGCATATTTACACTAACATCAACATGAACTAAAAGTACGTTTATCGTGCTCCCCCCTTGCTTATTTTATGCATACAATCACTATTAAAGAAAACATTACACAACCTCGTCTGCATTTACAGCTTAGCTGAAACACTTACTATTAGTAATGGCAAAAAAATTATTCGTGTTGAGAATGTGTTTAATCAAACCTTGTTCCTGGACTGTCCGGTGGGTGCGACCCTCTGCTGGGATCCAGTAGCAGGGAAAGACTGAGAGGGGATATTCAGCATTTCGGATACTTTTAAACAACCCCAGTTCCTGAGAAAACCTTCCCCAAACAAATGTCACGTATCAGAGGGAAATCGTCCCCAAAGACACTAAAATCATTCAGATGAAACCACACGAATCAGAGAAGAAGCGTCATGATGAAGAAGACTTCCTCAAAACACATTGAATAATGGGACTTCCTCATTTTGACAGCTTTGACATTTTTGTGATAGCCATCATGACAACGGGATCAAGTTTAGAAGAACAAATACTTACAAACTTGTGAAAATAAACGCAAAACGATCGAACGTAACACTATAAAATGAATGCACGCTAAATAAAACTACTGGATATTTACATAATGTACATGCCCAGACAAGGACGCGATAATATGACGTAAGCATTGACGCTCACACGGTTTTCAAAGTAAAATAATTCCAGAATAAATAAGGGACTGGCGATGCAGAATGAATAAATAAATATTTATGACACCTGGTGGGTTTTATTACAATTAAACACATAATTTTGACTGCACACCACCACATTTCGTAACCTTTGAGTTAGCTGTCTAAAAGGTATACTATAGCATTTCTTGTTTTATTTTAATAAAAATGCCTCATTCATTCATTATTTGGTCAACAATTATTTATTAAAAATTATATATGTTTGTTAACAATAATTTAAAGTGCATGGACCATTTATCAGACAAAACTCACCAATCACAGCATTGGAGATGAAATAAAAAACAGTTGAAATGATTCCTCTATTTTCACCTTCATAATCTTCTTCGTCTTCCTCAGAAGTGTTAGCATCTCTTTTTATCATAGTATAAACCATTTTGGTCAGATATCACACCTACCATTCGAATTAAATGCATTGATTGAACAGAAACATTGAGATTAATATGGTTGGGTTTGTACTTTATAATCTAATCCCACCAATAGGAACAGGTAAAGATTACACTGACGACTTCAAAATTCAAAGTAAAAGTCTCGTCGTTAATAAACAAATTATTAATTTAAAATTGCGAATAGCAAATACAAATATATATTTTGAACTCTGTATTCTTATTCTAGCAAGTGCATTGACATGTTTAGTACTAATAGAGGCAAACCATTCCTTGTGTATTAAACAAATAATTATAAATTACATCTTTAGAGGATGTCCATTTATATAACGCTTTAGAGTTTTTATTTTATACAATTTCAATTCACATGATTACATTTATCAACCAAAAGCCTTCTTTTATTAAAAAATACATTTCCCATAATTCCTTGCAATAAAAACAGGAAGAAAGCCACCATGAGGAAACACTGTGTCAAAATGAATCACAGAGGGATGGAGGGATAGTGTGCGGAGGCATGATTTGTGGATACAAGGCATCCAACCCACAGATGGAAGAGATTCAGACATTGGATCTTGACGGAGACAGTAAGTGTCCAATGATCTGAATTTAGGTCGTATTATGGAGCGAGCGATGGAGCATCTGAACGTGCAGCTGAATCGACTGACGCGGTCGCTGCGGCGCGCGAGAACCGTGGAACTCCCCGAAGGTAAGGTGTGACGTCACTGTAAAATCTATGCGCAAATATTAATTTTTCACGGGACTAATGAAGTTGTCAAGGCGACCCTGATACCTTGTAATCTTGACTTCCGGGAAGAATCCCTAGGTGTGTTCGTCTTCATGCGGAGTTGCGCAGACCGATCGGTATATGACATCATGTACAATGCGAAAGCCTATTGGCTTGTTCGACTTGATGCTGCGCCGAAAGATCCGACAGGCGGATGACATCAGAGTGCCGCGAGAGTGATTCGAAATACCATAAAAAGATTGCTTTCGAATCGCTCTCGCGGAACTTTGATGTCATCCTCCTGTCGGATCTTGCGACGACGCATCAAATCGAACAAGCCTTATGAAGTAGTAATAGATCTCGCGATATTCTTATGTCATGCGTCGATCGGTGTGCGCAGCGCAGCATGAAGTCGAACACGCTTGCTATCTGCGACTGCACGCACAAACGGGCTAATCAAGCTGCTAACAAAATTAAGAAAACAATTTGCCCCAGTTTGCTTGCCAAGTTTTCTGGTTCACATAAAGGTTCTTGTTGTTTGTTGTAGATAGTGAAACAGCTGTGTACACTCTCATGCCAATGGTCATGGCTGACCAGCACAGGTGAGTGGCAGCTTTATGAGAAACATACTATTAATCTTAATGTATTGTTACCTCCCCAGGGAGCAACATAAAGAACAATTGATGTTTTTTATTGTTTGCGTGTTAGTGGAAGTACCGGTTCTAGGTTGAGGAAATGCCAATGAACACTTGCCAAAATCATTCTTACGAAACCACTGAAATATCATGGCAGTAAAGCTTTTAATAATATATCATTGAGTATCGCACACAAAAAAGATAATAATACTAATTGTGTTCTCTGCCTTGTATAACGCGTTTGAATATAGGAACAATTTATTTTGGCAATTTATTGCTTTTTCCTGATGAAAGATATTAAAAATTAAGTTGGATTTTGTTTGAAATAACACATCTGCTGGTACCTTTTAAATGGCTACCAGGTTAACGGATAACTTATTTTTTTCTAATTATTAAATTATCTTCACTTGTCACGTTGTGCACACTACTTTTTATTCTCATTACCGATACAGGTAGTTCCCTTTCTGTCCGTCTCTCGACGTCTGTCGAACCGATAGATGGAGTTTCTCCTGAGAACCTATAAACTTCTGGCTAGTTTTTAATAGGCCAATTAAATTGGCGAATGAAATTTGCATGCTGGACTCCGCCCCTGGATATCCGGGTATAAAAACGAGAATGCGTGCTGTAGTGTTGTCACGATACTGGAATTTCTAACTTCGATACGATACCTTGAAAAATATCGATACTCGATACCATTTTCGATACCACAGAGAAAAAAACTGCCACAACATTAAGGGGGTAATTTTTTATTTATTATTATTAAAAGATAAATATAACATATATAATGTATTATAAAGAGTTATTAAAGGGTAAAATGCATTATAATTCTTCATAATGTTGTATAATCACTTTTAAAATGAACTGAACTTTGTAACTAATCTCAGAACTTAAGTAATTGGTAATAGATATTTGTTAACATAAATAAACAATGAAAAATACTTCCAAAACATGTATTAATCTTAGTTAAAAGTTAATTTAAACTAACATTTACTAATACATGTACTAATTAAACTCCAAAGTTCTATCTGTTAATATTTTTTTTCTTTGGACCAGATCAAACATGATCCGTTGTATTTTATTACATACTGTCATCAAAGATTAAAATATACTGTAGCAAATGCATTGCTCATCGTTCATAAATGCTGGTCAATACATAACATTATTTGATGAACATATTTTAATGCCGGATTCAAATATCACCGATCCACACACGTAATCATTTTTTGAATTAAGTTAATTAAGCACAAGTTAATTTACATTTGACCACAGTTAAAGTCTTTAAAGATTCACAGTTAAAGATTCCTCAGTCGGATTATATTAACTTTAAGAACTACGCTGAAAAAACGAGACAACACTCATATCGCTATATTAGAGGTGTTAGCGCCTTTTGTTAGCACTGCTCTGTAGCAACTCTTGCATATTGGCTTGTTTGTGTCCTTCGGCTTTCCATGTTCATTTGCTTCATATCCAAAATATTTCCAGATAGCACTCCTTATGTGTTCTTTATCAACCAGAGCCGGTTGCGTTTGCTATTTAACCAGAGCGAATGAGACGAGACACGTGACAGGCACTGCGGTCACGTGTGGTGTTTGTCAACGCGCCTTTGGAGATAAGTGACAGCTCGGCTAGGATCGTAGTATCGATACTTCGGGAAATTAGTATTGGTACCGTTCAGATATTTCAGTATCGATACTTATCGAAATATCGATATTTTTGACAACACTAGCGTGCTGCATTCATTCACCATTTGCTCTTTGGAGCCTCAACACATGATCGACAGTGGACTGTCCCTTCCTGCATACTTTCATGTCTCGATTGTCGAACTTCATCACCCGTTCCTCGGCTTGCTTTCGAGGGGCGAGCATATCAGTACAGAGTAGGGGTGCTCCGATAAGGATTTTTGGAGCCGATCCTCGATCATTGAAAGCTGTATCGGCCGATACCAATCACCGATTAAAGGAGCTATTTGAAGCTTTCTCAGTACCAGAAGAGAAAGTCTCATGAATTAACAAATGAATATAAGTAAGTAACATATTTGGTAACACTTTCCTTGAAGCATGTATGTATAATGCATTATAAAGAGATATTAAAGGGTAAAATGCATTATTAATCATCATAATGTGTGTCGTAATGCATTATTTGTAGTTGTAAAGAATTATAACCAATTTAAAATGTGTAGTGTAACAATGAATTGCTTAGTGTTATAATGTATTAACTGTAATAACAATTATCTATAAGACATTACAATGCATTAAAATGTGCATTACAATGCTTTAAAACTACTTTAATAATGCATTAAACAAACATGCTTCAAGGAAAGTGTTACCACATATTTTCATAAAACATAGCAGCCTGTGACATGATTCCCAGAAACCCTTTGTTTTGTACTCAAAAGAAACCTATGGTTTGGTCAAATATGTGCTGCTTCTGCCGCTCACTGAACAGAGAAAACGCAGAGAGAGACATTTTTCCACTTACTGAAAGCTATTAGTTATACAGAAAGACGCTATTTTATACGCTATTACATATGGATGCATATGCACCTCGAGTCTCTGTTGACCACATGCGCGTTTCGCAAAACTGAGCAGGCATTTGAGAGTAAGCTAATGAATAGGAAACACACGTCCCTTCGCGATAGCCTACTTACTTCCGCTTACAATCATGTCCAGTCCATTCACGATCACGTTCTAATGACACGAAATGATAAACAGGGGAATCGCCTTTATTGTAGTCCGTCAAAATGACAGATTGCCATCAGATTTTTCCGTCACTGGTAGAAAAAATGAATTTTCGGTTGTCGCAATCTCTGCAGCTGAGTTGCGCTTGAGCTGCTGAACTGCCCGCTCACTCTGCGCGAGGCTAACTTTTAAAACTACTCGCACTCCTTTACGTGACTAACCCTCAAATGTCTAAAGAGGTTGCTGGTGTAAAATTTGTGTGGGGGCTTCCCGCATCGTGGAATTCGCATATTACACACGTATCAGATTGATAATGCATTGTCTATTTCACACACCTTGTAGAATTCCCAGACCTGTGAAGCCATTTTCATAGCGCGTAAAATAAATGTCTCGCCAATTTTGCGTCATCTGATCGGCTTTTCTGGATCGGCCTTTTAGAGACTGCCGATCATACTTGATTATGATCGGCGACCGATCAATCGGAGCACCTCTAGTACAGAGTCCTCCCTTCTGTCTGTCCCTGTCCCCACGATACTTCACAAAGGTCGTGGAAGCCACCCTCTCTGCCCTCGTGGAGAAAGGCGTGCGGGTTCTCAATTATCTCGACGACTGGCTTATCTTGGCACACTCGCAAGATCTGTTTTGTACGAACAGGGACTCGGTGCTCCGGCACCTACATAGCTTGGGACTGAAGGTCAACCTGGAAAAGAGCAAGTTCTTCCCCGTCCCCACTTCTAAAACACTGGGTACGGAGTCGGGTACAATGGAGAGTGTGGCACACGGGCAGCAGGCGTATGATGATCACGCCTCTCTGCCGATGCACCCTAACCCCTTGCTCGAGTCTTGCTTGGCAACAGGTTAGACCGGCGGCCTGTAGGGCGTTTGCCTGCGAAAGCACCTTCCCCCCTCCTAGGTGGGCCAGCATGCTATTTTCGCCTCCCTTCTTCCCCCACTTGGTGAAGAAGAGGCATTCCATCCACCACTAAGTACCTCCTGCAGGCGGGCTGGGCAGAATAGCCCTGCCCCCTTAGGCCAGGTACCAGCCGAGTTGTCTGCCGCATAGCTCTAACAGGCCCTAGTGCTCCATACGTAGTAACCCCCCAGCAGGGCGGTTCCGTCTGATGTATCCTGATGATTGGTTCCCAGCTTGGTTTGACTTCCCTAAGTGGACCTCAACCTTGTGGTACTTCCATCAGTCAGCACATTCCTCTCATGAGTTCTCTCCTATCGGCGAGACCATGTTGGTGTCTCGACTAAAGTCCTCCCTACAGTAGGAAGTGGTCTCTGTGCCGTGTTCTCCCACTGAGAAAGTAGCACTTACCCAGTGGCCCTTACAGTTCCAGGCGGCTTCTCACTGTTAGAGAAACAAGGCCTCCGCCTTTACAGCCTTTACAAAAGCTCTGGGACCCCCTACATATCCACTCGAAGGTAACAATTTTGCGCTAGCGCTCACGTCTGACACGCCCAGGCCAGTCACCGTCACTGAGTTTTCAGTTTCAGACCAGCTGATTTGAGTTAGTTCAATCCACTCTGAGTAAGTTCACTCTAGGTTATGCGCGTGCAACATGGCGATGAAAAGCCATCATCAATTGAGTGAAGATAGCACGATTCACCATGGCAACGGCACGTGACAAAAGCACATGTTCATTTGTCGCCAATCGAATTGAAGGTACTGTTACAAGCGTACGGTGAATATGAGCACATATTTAGAAAAAAAATATTCACTTGTTAATGCGCATGTTTATATGTCAATCACTTTTATATTTATTTTGTTGAAACTGTGAAAATGGGAATTATATTTAATGCTCCCGCTCTCGTTCTCTCTCTCTCTCTCTCTCTCGCTCTCTCTCTCTCGCACGTGCTCTCGCTCTCATGTAGGTGCAATCCTTCTGCAATAAAAATATCTCGGCAGAAGCTGAATATGAAATACAAGAAGATCTTTGAGGAGAGTTTAAAGAAATAAAATGCTCTTGCTAGTAGGATGCCTGATTGGGAAATGTTAAATATACGACTTAAACTGGCCTTAAAAGTTAAGATAAAACGTCAAAACGGGGCCTCACAATTCTCTCCCGACATAAATGTAACTCTCTGCGAATTAATGAACTTCCTCATTTATGGGTTCCTGATTAAACGGACATGCCATTTTAAGGTCTGTGTGACTAAATTATGCGCGCTGAGGAACACGAATCAATAAACAAATGCCGTATGCAAATTCAACACAGCTCGCGCTTCGAAAAGGGGGCGGAGATTGTAACAAACCCTGGGTTTGCGGAATAAAACCTGCTCCCGACCAGGTTCGGTGCACGGAGCATGTTACTCTGGTTACTCACTCGGAGTATAAGATACCTCGATTTCTGAAATGGGCTTGACTTACCCCGCGGTTGCGGGTTTGACATACCTCGCTTTCTGAAACCAAAAACCCTGAGTATTCCGTTTTCTGGGGTTGACTTACTCTGAGTTTGCACTTACCTGAAACGGGCCCCTGATGGAGGGAACAAGACGTTGTGTCCTTAATGCCACAACGCGTGGCACTCGCTGCAGCAGTCTAGAGAGGTCTCAGGCTCCTCAGCCCAAAGGTGAATGAATACAGCATGGTTAGCATGCAAAGTCGCCAATTTCATTGGCCTTTTCTAAACTAGTCAGAAGTTGATAGGATCTCAAGACGGATCAAATCTGTCGCTTCGACACAATGTCTCATTCCCTCCATCAGGGAACTGAGGTTACATTTACATCTATGCATTTTGCAGACGCTTTTATCCAAAAGCATTGCATTGAAGTAACCTATACATTTATACTTCGGTATGTGCAATCCCCTGGGATCGAACCCACAACCTTGCGTTGTTAACGCGATGCTCTTACCACTGAGCTACAGGAAAATTGTTACATCTGTAACCAATACATTTTCCACATAAAAAAAAATTATGTGATTTTTTTTTTTATTACATGAAATGTGATTTCGTTAACGTCTGATGATGTATTATTAATACAAACTTTTGAATCCTGGCTACTCTTGTTTAGCAAAACATGGTATGGGAGTGACAGTTTATAAGAAAATCATGTTTGACATCTTAAAACCAAGATTTTGTGAGAATCACCTGCCTAACAAGACACATAATTTAGTTGACTCCGTTTCTAACTTAACTCAATAGTATCAGCAATTTAAACAATTAACTGCTATAAATGCAATAGCAGTCAGTTTATGTGAAGATTAGCAACTCATATACTTGTACTTGGCTTTTATATTCCACAGGTCTGTTTCAGAATTGCTTTTAAACTCCAAGTTTGATGTCAACTATGCATTTGGGCGGGTTAAAAGAAGCCTTTTACACATTGCTGCCAAGTGAGTTGACCTTTGCTTTTGCTACCTTCTGCCAAAGAAACAAGAAACAACTTGATGATATGCTTGTTTTATCGCTAAATTGTTGGCAAATATGTTGATAATAAATGCCAAAAATTGGTGGGTTAAGAAAGAAGAGATAATGTTCATTCTGCTAAAAAAAACAATAAAATAGTAACAAAAAAGTTTAAACCATAACAGAAATTCACAGAAATGGGTATAATGTGAGTTGTATTGGTTCTGAGAATGATTGTTCTCTTTGGCTACTATTGGTGGGAGGTTATCTGGTGGATGGGAACCAAAAGAAGACATTTCTTGAAAAAATCGTACTGGAATAAGACCCAAAACATTAGACAAATGAAACCATTGTGAATGAACAACTTGATCTTTAACAATGATTTCTTTAATGGGAACAGATAGAGGATCATACATATTCAAACAAATCCCAGTTATTGTTTCTAAAAGAGTTTTTGCTTGATTGTTTTAGTTGTGGGTCAGTAGAGTGTCTGGTCCTGCTGTTAAAGCGTGGAGCCAATCCAAACTATCAGGACATCTCTGGCTGTACACCTCTACATCTTGCTGCAAGAAATGGGTAAAAAGTGACTGTTCTAGAAATGCAATGTAATACTGACACCTGCTGGTTTATTTATCTTCTCCAGTCAGGTTTCAAAGCATGCGTGTTGTGCAGCGCAAAGTATGGAGGCAGCAATTGTCTTTTATCTGAGGAATGCATTAAATAAGTCCTCATGATGTTTTGTGCTATTGTTTTGACAGACAGAAGAAGTGTATGGGCAGACTATTAGAGTTCAATGCTGATGTCAATATCTGTAATAATGAAGGCCTAACTGCTGTGAGTATGATAAAAAAAGTTTGTATTATTATTGGAGCTGTTTTCGTCAACATTTATCGTTATTTTTACTTATGTTTATCAAGGCTAATTATATACAGTATTATTTCCCTCTAACAATGATCTATGTTAGGTCAATAAATTACAAAAGCATACTCTTTGTACAAAATATTCTATTTGCTACTTTTCAAAGTGCTTTTTGAAATGTTTGTAAAAGATGCCGTATAACACGTATCATAAGCATCACACAGCTGCTGTCCATAACCTCCCCATGAAATACAAATGTTTTTTTTTTACTTTTCGTATGAATGCTGTATTTATTTTAAGAATAAGCCTTAAGAATAAATTAATAATCGTGCTCCAGAACACACATTTTCCTAAAAGCATTGAAATGTCAATATAGGCCAATATTAGGCTTTAGGCAAATAAGAACATTTATGTGTGTTTTACTAAAGCGTGTTTTACTTTAATGCATTACAAAAATTATTACTTGTGTGCAATTTGAGACAAAACATTGGCACTGCTATATTCTAGGATTTGTCAGTACAAGTTTTCAGTTTAGACTGCCCTAACAATAATTTTAATCTAGGACTAGCCCTGTATGGGAAAACAGCTATTGAAGTATGTGTCAGTTTTTAGAATTTGAATAAATAATTGCATTCTTTCATACGTCATCTCATTCCCCTGTGTCATTAGATTCACTGGTTGGCAGTAAATGGCAGGACAGAACTGCTTCATGATCTGGTGCAACATGTGTCCAATGTGGATGTGGAGGATGCCATGGGCCAGACAGCCTTACATGTAGCCTGCCAGAACGGACACAAGACTGTAAGAATTAACATTTCAAATTTTTCTAACATTTTTTTCTTCAACTTTTAATGGTGTCTTTTAAAGAGCTTTTGTATTCAAATGCATGTTAATATGTAAGTAACGTGAGAAAATATTGTAGCGCTCCAAATAGGAAAAGTAAAATCCTTGTAATGCAGGTGCGTAGAGACTGTAGAATACTTGAAAATGAACAGGAGGATGGCTAACCGGATCTCTTATCCACTTGAGACTCAAAAAGTCTACAAAGACATGTTGTTTATATTATTTATATTTATTATTTTATAAATTGCTTCGTGCAAGAGGTGCAAAGTGCAAGTGAATAAAAACAAACACATGATCATAGACCGGCCTGCAGCATGAGGTCTGTATGTATAGACATCGCTCGCCTCGGTCCCACGACAGTTGTGCGACCTTCCTCCTCCACCCCATCACCTTCATAAACAAATTATTCTAAAATCAACCTAATATCACAAATAACTATGCATGTTAACATACATTTATCTTCTGAATACATTTACGCATTTGCATTTTACTATACATTTGTGACTAAGTATGTGCAATCCCTGGTATAGCACCCATGATCTTTGCGTTGCTAGTGCCATGCTCTTACCACTGAGCTACACCCACATAAACAGTGAAACCAAATAATATTTGTGGATTTGAGCTATCATGACATCTCATGCTTATGACATTTCAGGTTCAGGTGGAGCAACAGAAATTTACATTGCGACCAAGTCTCAGAAAAGTATAAGGTTAATTCAGAGAAAAGCTTTAGTATGATATGTTTGCAGATAAATGTGCTTTGTTGTTTTGATGTTTATCTGTTTTGTATCTATCTGTATTATATATTCTATATATACCATTGGGTTTTGTTGTGTTCTTACAGACAGTGCTGTGTCTTTTGGACAGTGGAGCAGACATCAACAGACCCAATGTCTCTGGAGCGACTCCACTCTATTTCGCCTGCAGGTGAGTGGCCCATCATAATTCACTGAACCACTTGCATGTAGAAGATTTTGATTAATGATCTTTTCACTTCGGCTTGAGGTTGAGCGTTTGTACGTGTCCTCTTCAGAAATAGACTTCTTTTCAGGGATTTGAGCCTGACCGCACAAGAAACATAATTAGTTTAACGAAGGGTTTATATGGATGTGGTTTCCTCTATAAAACACAAGAATCTTGAGGCTTAATGAGAATAAGCAAAGGGATTTCAGGTTTCTTTGCTGTCAGGAGAAGCTAATGCTGTTTGATGAGGACGTTCATTCTGTTGTTGGTATTCTCAGCGAGTAGCTTCGGATATGCTCAGATGAGCTTGGTTGCCGAGCAACAGCACTCCATCCATCTCTTGTTTTGATTATATTTTGCCATTGATATCTGTCCTCTCGAGGCTGTTTAAATAACACAAACATACACCACAACAGATCACTGAAGAGAGATTAAACATAAAGTGGATTGAGTTGACGGGATAGTTCACACACAATTTCAAGGGTTTTCTTTATTATTCTCACCTTTATGTCATTCCATGCTTGTATGACTTGCCTTGTTCTGCAGGCATTTTGAGGAACATTGGTAACCACCAAATAACATTCATTGACGTCCATTGCTTACACACAAAGCCACTAAGGCATTTCTTAAAATATATTATTTTGTGTTTCACAGAACAAAGAGTTAAATACTAGTTTGAATAACATGACAGTTAATAAATGATTTTGGGTGAACTGTCCCCTTGATGTTTTTTAAGGTGAATGCTTGGCCTGGAACAGGGTCATTCACATTTGGGGGAATGTATTCATATTCATCTAAATGCAAATAAAAATGTTGTTCTGGGGAATATAACATAAATCCAGCAAAAAAATCCAGTAGAATGGTCACCAGTCACACTTGCAGAATATAACCATAATTCAACTGGGATGTTTTTAGTAGTTATGGTAATACAAATATTAAGAAATCTGCCAAAAACATAGGTACTGTGGTTCAAAAAAACACTAAGGGCTTCCTAAAAGTAGCTTTTAAATAAATACTTAATTTGTAAATCCTCACTCCACCTATCCAAAAGATTGGTGGAGTGTAAAAAGTATTAAATTGTAATTAAATTGTGACCTATGTGTGTTGTATTGCAGTCATGGTCAGAGAGACACAGCTCAGATACTGCTTCTCAGAGGAGCCAAATATCTGCCGGACAAGAATGGTGTTACACCACTTGACTTGTGTGTGCAGGTGAATGTTACAAACAAACAAATACTTACACAGGTACCTGTATTATTACTGATGAAAATGTAACTTATTCCAGGGTGGTTATGGCGAAACATGTGAAATTCTCATCCAGCACCACAGCAGACTCTTTCAGACACTGATACAGATGACCCAGAACGAGGATATGAAAGAGAACATGGTGCGGCACACATCACTTTTGTTTCTTATATGCTTAAATGTATGCAATATATTAAATGTGTTCATTTGATTATTTTAGCTAAGGCAGGTTCTAGAATATGTGTCGCAACAAGGTGACTCCAACTACCAGAGGATCCTGACCAGCCTGGCTGAAGTGGCCACCACGAATGGACATAAACTGCTCAGGTCTCAGACAACCCAACAAATTCACCTTTTGGTTAACAGTTTTTTGTTATAACTTCCCTTTTACAAATCTGTTTCTCTCTATTTCGATTCAGTTTGTCCAGTAACTTTGAAGTCCAAACAAAGAGTTTCCTTCGGATAATCCGGATATTCTGTCATGTGTTCTGTCTCGGACCGTCCTCCCCCAACAATGGGAATGACATGGGCTACAACGGCAACAAGACACCTCGAAATCAGGTGTTCAAGGTTAGACAGTAGCACATTAAATCATACAATAACCTGAACGAGAATGCTTACATTGAAATTCTTAAAGGAAAAAATATACTTGAATTGCTAATATGGCATAATTGACATCACAGACAGGCATAGTCATGTTAAATATGCAGAAATGCTTCTTGATTACCTTCAGTTTGGAGTAACCTTATTTCGACCTTATCAGTATGCATGTAATTGAACCTTTAAGCTTTGCACTGCTAAGGGATCAATCGACATTTAACAAGTTACAATATAAAAATGCATTTAATATTCAGTGTGTCGCCTGACATATATCGTCGATAGCTGTGTGAGGGACAGTATGGACTGGAGTAACCACTCTCAGAATCTCTGTTCATTTTGAATGACCGGGACTGTTCCGGTCTCCTCTGAATTCTCTGTTCTGGTTTGAAACTTATGCCGTTTTGTTGTTTTTAGCCTCTGGAGCTGTTATGGCACTCTCTGGATGAGTGGCTGGTTCTCATCTCAACTGAACTGGACAAGGAATGCAAAGACATCAACGTGTCATCCTCAGGAAATGACATCACCTCGCTTCTTCTTAAAAAGCAAGAAGCTGATAACTCTGTTTTAAGTGAAACCCCCCCTCTATTGCTGGACGCCGAAGGTGTGATGAAAACACCAGAGGGATATACTGATGGCCAGGATGTCGTGTCTATGATAGCCAATCGCCTGAGTGCTGTGATTCAGGCCTTCTACATGTGCTGTTCCTGTCAGATGCCACACGGGTACGACTGACATTTCTATCACCGTCCAGTTGGGCACTGACTGTACTATTCAAAAATCTCATACATTTTCTGATCTTTAAAGATACAGTGTAAATTAGAGTATGTTCTTTTTCAAGTCCATCAAGACCATTTCTTAAAGGTAAATTTCATTAAGAAGTATTACTGGTTATGTTTGTTGACATATGATCACATTTAAATATCACCACCTATTGAGTATTCAGCACCTCAGCCTGCCCTGATGAAAAACAGTGTGTGCAGGTACACAGAGGTTAGCCGGAAAATAAATCTAGTCATTTACATATTAGAAGTCTTAGATTCTTTTTCATTCTAAAGGTTAGAAAGAGGATGAAAAATGAAAATCTGACATCTACACATGACTTAAAGCTTTGTGTCCTCTTTCTAAACCACACAATCTGTCAGTTGTGATCTCCAGTGATAATGTGATTTCTGTTTATATAAATAGTCTACCCATCCGTACACTTTTGATTGAAACGTCTAAAACAGTACATACTATTTTTCTTTTCTAGCATGACCTCCCCTCGATTTATTGAGTTTCTCTGTAAACACGATGAAGTCCTCAAGTGTTTCGTCACAAGGTAATGCAAGAGTGTCTACAGACGTTGCAATGTAATTATGTATGAAGGACCCTTTACTGGATGCTCCAAAAAATAAACATGTTTTTTTCTTTTAAGGAAATTAATTTACACAATAGGCTAAATATATGTGTGTCTACTAAACGAATTAATTAAAACAAGTTCATCAAATGTTTAATAATAATGCGTACACTAAGTTTAAAAGATCTTAGAATATATACAGTAAATTGTTTACACAAGGTGTTTACCAATTGGTGTCCTAAACCCTGTTTTTAACAGGGTCTCTAAATCTCTCATCCATTGTTTGCAGGAACCCTAAAATCATCTTCAACCACTTTCACTTTCTGGTGGAGTGTCCTGAGCTCATGTCTCGCTTCATGCACATAATCAAGGGACAGGTAAGAGTCATTATGACTGACAGAGCTTCTGGAGTTACAGATTAGAAAAGTGGTCTGATCAGATATGAACTTCACTGGAGCCTCTGAAATAAGTTAAATGCCAAAATGAAATCAAAACACGGGAGTGATGTGAATGCCCTTTCATGTTGAATTGAACACAGTTTACACGGCTCTTAGCCATAACATATAATATCTGATGAGTTTTCAGCATCTCAGGCACTTTGAGCTTCATTACCCCACAGAGCAGTTTGGAAGAGAACGCAGCGTTTTGTTAATTACAGAAGTGAAGCTGCTGAATGTGTGATGAGTTATTTCTCTGTGTGCTTCCTGACTTCTGCTCAGTCAGATTCAATTATCCTCCAAGGCATCTGCATTACAAAACAAAGCCGGGCAGATATTATGCTAATGAATTGTGTCTATATACGAACATTGCTTTTCTTATTTATTTCACCATTCAAATGGTTTATCAGATTCATAGTTTGAGCGCAGGCCTGGTTTCATGCGTTGCTTTTCACAATGGTCGTTAGAATGCCATTCATAACATAACCAGAGGGCATATTTGTCTTGTTTTCGCATACTGTAGGCCACCAGGGCAGATTTTAGTGTGAACTCGTTTTCACTATACATGTTAAAAGCTTGACAACGTATCTACATCCCATTGTATTTGCTTGCCTTTTCTCAGCCGTTTAAGGACAGATGCGAGTGGTTTTATGAACATCTTCTGGCCGGACAGCCGGACTCGGATATGGTGCATCGGCCGGTTAATGAAAATGACATTCTTCTGGTTCACAGAGGTAGATTACTTTCTACGTGATCAAAAGTTCCTGTGCCTTTCACTAGTTCCCGGTTTCATTTAAATCTCTTCTCTTTTAGACGCACTGTTTCGCAGCAGCTGTGAGGTTGTGTCCAAGTCCTCCAACGAGAAACTGAAACAAGGCATCGCTGTGCGGTTTCACGGCGAAGAGGGAATGGTTAGTATGAACAAATGTCATCCTCGTCACACATGTACCTATAGCAGGAGGGTAAAACATCATCATTAGATGCCATGGGTCAGTGTGATTTTCCTACTGTCAAGGAGTGTAGCTAAGTTCTCTGTAATTGTGAATTACAATGGTAAAATCATTTTAACACACAACAGCAGCATAAATCAAATATGTTAAAGGAATATATCCCCAAAAAAGATCTGATTAATTACACATCTTCATTCCAGCCCAGATGTACTATATGATGTCATCCATCCAACACAAAAGTAATTTCAATGACTCCAGTTGCTTGATTAATGTATCTGAGGTGAAACCATAAGTGTGTTTGTGAACCAACCCAAAAACCAATGAGATTTAAAGTGATATGTGCCGCCCTACTTGATTTTAGTGCAAATTTGTTCTTTTTTATTAAACAGTTAAGCAACTTTAAAATATGAATTGCACACCTATCGTTACACTTCACCCACTAGACATTGTGCGCGTTTACATGCACAGTCTTACACCGATTATGCTTAATAAGATGATATAAGGTCACGTAAATGCGTAAAACGGTTTTCTTTTATAAGGGAAAGCTCATAAACGGTTTAAGCAAAACCCACTGGGCAGAGGTAGTTTTTTGCCCATTACTCCGATTTCGCGCAGCATGTAAACGCCTGTACAGGAATTTTGTTTATGTGCGCATGTCTCATAGCGCAATAGTACCCTGATAGCACACATCCATCTGGCTTACGTCTATTTGAAGTCTGCATTTACATCTGCAAGACATGTACAATACATAGTTTGCTCATCTGCAATACGTCTCAGAGATGTCTGTAAGATGTGTATGATTTAGAGAGGATGTAAAGCTGCTCTTTCTAAGATGTTTGGCAGATATTTTTACGCAGCAGATCTTCAGATCTTTAGCAGACGTATAAGAGACGTTCAGACGACTCCGAGACGTATTGCAGATGATCAAACTATGTATTGCAGATGTCTTGCAGACGTCAAATAGACGTAAGCCAGATGGATTGTGCTATCTGGGTAAAAGTCCCAAACGAAAGTAATAGTAAAATACTGTATAAAACTCTGCTCTCGAATGATGCAGTTGATGTAGAAACGCCAAAATGAAGAACTATTGTTGAATATGCAGGTACTGCGGAGATGAGATATAAAAATACAGCTTCTGACCGTTTTCTCGCTACATTTTTATTTACTAAACAGACTATAGACGATGATGTCACTGCACGGGAGAAATTATTACTATGCATGTAAGCGCGTGAAAACAGTTTTTTTTTTAAGCAGATTTTTGATAGATATCCGTTTATTTTGTGCATGTAAATGCACTCATTAACGCACTTGTCGTCTGAATTACTTTAATGATGTGTTTGCTTATCGGAGCCTCACCATTTTGAATCACGGCATATTTTTACCTGAATGAAATTCATAGTCACATTAGCATTGTTACTAACCTAAAGACAATGCGCACACAGTATTAACACACTGTCTGAAGTATTGTGTCGTAATAGAAATGTTTTATTTCCCACAAATGTATTTTTTTTTACAGTATTTTAATATTTGTAATTGGCATTTTTAACCACCAAATTTTTCCACTTCTGTCTCCAGTTTGATTAGTGAGTAAAATAAAACGACAATAAATACAAAGTTAAAATATCACCAATTTAGATGTCGCAATTGTAAAACCTGTAAAATAGGAAGGGCCTGTATAATTCATTTCTAGTATGTAACTTAAGCAAACTAGTGCTTTTTTATCAGTATTTAAAGAGAGTCAAGAAGTGGCACATTTTTTATTGTTGCCAGTAAAGACCTTCAAACCATAATTTTTGGTTGTTTTTTTGCCAGTGGGCTCTGAGCAGATGATAAAGCAAGTGGCATGTACATTCATTTCAGATTAATGCCACAAATAACTTTCATTCATTTCGGTCCTTCTCTCAGGGTCAGGGGGTTGTCAGAGAGTGGTTTGACATTCTGTCTAATGAGATCATCAACCCGGACTACGCACTCTTTACACAATCTGCCGATGGTAAATAATGTCTTGTGTTAAACCATGTTTAGTGAAAGTTGCCTATGCTCCCTTAAGTAAAGGCTTTCTATAGGTTTGAAATTTAGATGCGCCGAAAGATACAATTTCCTTCTCTTTTAAGATGCAGTTACACTCTGTTGTGTTTATGTATACTTTTCGCATTTTTAATTTGTGTGTTTGTGTTATTTCTTCTACAGGTACCACCTTTCAACCTAACAGTAATTCCTCAGTCAACCCAGATCATCTGAACTATTTCCGATTTGCTGGTCAAATCCTGGGTCTTGCCCTCTACCATCGCCAACTGGTGAACATCTACTTCACCCGTTCCTTTTACAAACACATACTGGGTAACTCGCTACTCGCGTAATCTTTTATAATGTCTTGAAACAACTAAGTGCGCATCACAGTACACATCGTGCAGTGAATTTTCACCTTTTTAAGGAAAGTTCAAGCATGCTCCCAAACATGGCTGTTGACCGGAGTGTGTTGAACAGATCACCCGTTTATGGTGTTTTTTCCGTGTAATCCGCACAGGCATCCCAGTGAGCTACCAGGACGTGTCCTCCATTGACCCAGAGTATGCTAAAAACCTCCAGTGGATCCTGGACAATGACATCAGCGATCTTGGACTTGAGCTCAGTTTTTCTGTAGAGACGGACGTGTTTGGAACCATGGAGGAAGTCCCTCTCAAACCAGGAGGCACCGCTATTCAGGTTACCCAGCACAACAAAGTGAGTATAAACAGGTGTAAATATTCAGGAGCACATTTATGACTCTCAATTTTCTTTCGTGTTTTACTTTCATCTAAAATGAAATTTCTGTCGTCATTCACTCAGACTCATGTCATTTCATACCGGTATAAATGACTTTGTTCTGATGAACACAGAAATATTTGGTAGAATGTTAGCGATTTTAAATTCTGTGACATTGACTGCCATAGTAGGAAAAATTAAATGGTAGTCGAAGGTGCCACAGATTCTTCATAATATATCCCTTTGTGTTCAACAAAATAAAAAATAGACAATTTTTGGGATATATATGGGTTATGTCACGTGATGGAATGATGACAGAATTTTATTTGTCCGTCAGCAGATGTCGCTGTTTTAATGGCATAACATAAGCATTTAAAATTTTAAAAAGCTCTTAAAATATGCTATATATAGTATAAATAGTAATAAATATATTAACATTCTATTTGCAGACAGTTAGGTTTTATTAAGTTATGCCCATTAAAATAGCGATATCTGCTGACGGACACAATGATTCGTTCTCAGGTGATCATGCCAGCTGAAGATAATGAGGAAATTACATCGCTTCCTTTGCCAAGTGCATACCAAACGTCTACATAATGGCACATAAATACCCTGTTCTCTCAAATTTCTAGACTTCAAGGGCTCTACGCTTCGAAGCGAATAGGGTAAAGGAATGACGACTTCATTTGGAATTTTCCCTGTGACTGTTCGGTTCCGTTACACCCCTAATTACTGATGTGCATCTTAAAACACAACAGTAGCACTGATATATTTTTAAATATGTCAGGGCAAGTTATTTTTAGTTATGACAGCTCAAAATTCATTTTAGTCTGGTATTATTCTAAAGCCTTGTCTTTAAAACCGGGCCTATATGAGGAATATGAATATGTAGCATTTATGAAAGAGGTAGCTTTGCATCCCCTTTAGTCATTCGTGAGCCAACCTCCTGAAGTATCTTGTGTTTATGTGTCTGTCAGGAAGAGTACGTGCAGCTGGTGACCGAGCTGAAGATGACCCGAGCCATTCAGCCGCAGATCAATGCTTTCCTGCAGGGCTTTCACACTTTCATCCTTCCCTCCCTCATCCAGCTCTTTGATGAATATGAGCTGGTCAGTAGATCTCAGCATGACGCTCATGCTTCTGTCTTTTTATATTCTCCTGCTGCATTTTTCATGCTTTGTTATGGACAGCATCGTGCTGTTGTTCACTTATATAACAAGGTTTTTCAACTTCAGTCCTCCCAGAATGTTTAAGATTCCCCCAAATGAACACCTGAGGATTAAATGGGGATACGTTTATATTCTGGGGGTTGGCTGAGTGCTGAAAGTGAAAAACCTTGCTCCATAACTATGATGATAACTATTAGAATCGCAATAAAAGCTCCATATAGGTTTTAAAAATAGTAGTCTGTATGACTTTTGACATCATATGGTGGTTTGGATGACAATTCTTTTTTTTTTTTAAAAGGAAATCTTTGCAAAAACGTCTCTGCTAAACCTCTCAATTATTTGTGGATTGACCGAGATTCGATGTCAATGGATTCATGAGGTTCAAATGTAAAGGTCTTTATGACGAGATAATGTATGCGTGAGCTATGAAATCTGCCAGAAAACTGCCTGGTAGGCTCACGGTGTGAATTTGTAGGTCAGAATCAAGTTCATGGTCCTCATATGCTCCTGACCTCATGTGATGTTTAGAGCTGTAAGCTTACAGGCATCTTATAGCGTCCTCCATGTCCTACAAGGTGATTCACGAAGTGCACCATCTGAGGTATTTTCTGACATTTAACAGCGTGGTGGAAAGACGAGTGAATGATATTTTCTTTATTTTGTAGAATGGTGCATTGGTCTCTAGCAAACACCATGTGATGAGGTGAATGCTGTGGTTGTTATTGTTGCATTTACTGTCAGCTTTTTAATATGGAATCCTGTTTCTGTAATCGACGTATTGAAGAGTTTTTCTAACTAGGTATGCCCTTAAAAGAGCTCCTAAGGTCCAAAATTTACGGAGATCACAAAAAACAATTAAAACACTTACAGAAACTTATTTTCTCACTGTTAATTTTCTATCAAATATGCTGACATTAACAGGATGGTAAATAAAAATTAAAGAATATATGTGTTTGTGTGCGAGTAGGGTAAAACCATGGTTTCCTTATTGGCCAATCAACCAATCACAGTGTTCAAAAGATATAGAAATGGGGTCAGCCCCACCTCCTCACTAAGATAAAAGTTATTGTCTTTTCCTTGCTCAGAGTTTCTCTCAGATTGATCCTGAATCACTTATAAGCTAAGACTCCTATGTAGAAGTTTTTATGCTAAATTAAGAGCTTTCTTAGAGGATTCTTTGAAGCTTATAGATTCCGGGCCCAGAACTTTTCATCAGCAAAATAAAAATGTCAATACTGAAGTTATGCATTGATCACTTCATGTATTTGTATTGTGTGGTATTGCGCATACGCACAGTCATATGATATCGTGTTCTTGTTATGTGAGTTTATGCATTTATTTCATTACATTCAATATTGCAGCCAACAATAAAATGTATGTAAATTCTGTTTGTTAATATTTCACAGAATAAATTTCCCTTAAGTATAGTGCATTATAAAGGGTTTTTAAAGGATATGACGCATTATTATTGTTCATAGTGTGTGTTGCAATACATTAAATGTTAAAATCAAATTAAAAATGCAAAGTGTAACAACAAATTAATACGTTTTATAATGTATTAACTTTAGTTACAATTACAATGCAATGCATAATAATTGCATTACCACGCATAAATAATACAATAAAACTACTTTTATAATGCAGGATTAATTTATTCTTTAAGTAAAGTGTTACCCAAAATTCTACAGGTTTGGGCAAACACGGGCCTGAATAAAAGATCAGAGAATTATACTTTTGGGGTAATATATTCCTTTCACATGGATGGTTTGTTAGATATGTGTGAGTAACCCGGAGCAGAGTATTGCATTATGGCAATGTTATTTGTGTTTGGGTCTGGGTAGGAGCTGCTGTTGTCGGGTATGCCTGAAATTGATGTAATGGACTGGAAGAGGAACACAGAGTACACTAGTGGATATGACATGCAGGAGCCAGTTATACAGGTATTCCTGCAGCACCAACTCATGCACACACACATGATGCCAGTGGGTGATATAAGCAAAAAAAATGATGTTTATATTATACATTACGTAAATTTCAATGTAAACCTGATTTTGAAGAGTACATTACAGAAAACGATCATGGCAAAGCCATCAGAATGCACTTTCCACAATATGCTGCATAGAAGTAATATTGCAGGACTTTGTTTTACAGTCCTGTTTTACATGTACATACTGTGTTCTTACTGTATAACTGTGTAATTACTGCATACTAACACTGAACCTAACCCATATTAAGCACATGTAGTTAACAGTTTGCTAGGCAAGCTGAACGTGCACATATTCTAAAATAAAGTGCAAGCAATAATACTCTGAAATCTCTAAAGTTTTATCAGTTTATTGTATACTGTATATCGGTTCTTTGATATTTTACTGCACTTATTTAGTTTCTTGAGCTTAACATTTTTGTGTTGCAGTGGTTTTGGGAAGTTGTTGAAAATCTTACACAAGAAGAAAGAGTCCTTCTTTTACAGTTTGTTACAGGAAGGTATGTACAGTTTTTTTCTCAAGTCACTTTTATTTATGCATTTTCAAGTCTCATTATCCATTGATTGTTATAATCTTATATATATATATTGTTATTTATGCATTTTCAAGTCTCATTATCCATTGATTGTTATAATCTTATATATATATATTGTTATAATCATATATATATATATATATATGAAGAGCTCTTTTCCAAAACGCTATAAATCAATTTTAATAGTTTTCATGAAAATGAAATTTTTTTACCTAGACCCAAACATTTTGTTAATATTTAAATTAATCCTGTTAAAATGGTCTGTTGGCTCAGTCTGAACATGTTAAACAATAATTGTTAAATGAAACAACAATATTGTCAATTATAAATTCAAATTTCATTTTTACTTTTTTCAAAACGCTACAAAATTTGGTTTATTTCTTTTTAAAAACAAACAACCAAGAGAACATGAAACATATGACATAAGGGACTCGTACTATAAATTAATAAAAATCAAATTAATGCAAATGCATGAAATAAATAGTAACAAACTAAATAGTAAAATAAAATTAATATTTTCAATTTCATGTTTCAATATTTTCCACCACATACAACAAATGATTTAGAAATAACACATACAAATACCACTAATGAGCGAATTCTGATTGGTTGAGTGGACATATCGCATTAAGGCTAAAAACAGGTTCAGGATTTATAGTGTTTTGGAAAGAAACTGCATCTTGCAGTACATTTTAAACAAGGAAATATAGCGATTTGGCATGAAACATGGATGGAGTAGTGAATAGGTTTAGTACACAGCAAAATGGCATGACAAACTCTTTTTTTTCTTAAATTTGGCACTTAATGCGTTTTGGAAAAGAGCTCTTCATATATATATATATATATATATATATATATATATATACGTATGAATATATGCATTTTTTTCTCAGGTTTATGTAGTACATAAGAAAATGTGGGAGTTTTGCCTATGATTTTGTCCTCCATTCTGTCAGTTCAAGAGTTCCTCATGGAGGATTTGCTTTCCTAATGGGTGGCAGCGGTCTTCAGAAGTTTACTATTGCTGCTGTGCCATACACATCCAACATATTGCCTACCTCCAGTACATGGTAAAACCATCACATATAATACAGTGTTATTCAGATATGAGCACTAGAGGGCAATGTGGCTCTTCTCATGTCTCTCAGCTATGAGATACAAATACAGAACTCCTTTGTAATGTGATGAAGCATCGACTCACAAAGACTAACAAACAGAACATGCATGTAATGTAAAACTACTCTTATGTTGTAGCATCACTCACTCACCTGTCTGTCTGTCTGTGTCTGTTGTCCTAGCATCAACATGCTGAAACTTCCAGAATATCCTTGCAAGGACGTCCTGCGTGATCGCCTGCTGGTCGCACTGCATTGTGGGAGTTACGGCTACACTATGGCATGACGCTGGCATGTGTGTTTGCAGGGCGTCTGCTCAAAGGACACGCAACGCACACATTAGACAGTTCAGGGATTCTTCAACACTCCTCATTTAATAGACTTTGATCACGATTCGATTTTTTCCTATGGGGCTGAGACACGTCAGTTAATAAACTTGATAAATAATAATAGTTCAAGCACTGTATCTGTTGTGTATGGATGAATTTAATATGTTTAATTTAGGCCATCAAAAGAAAACATATTTGAACCCAAATTTAGTTAGTTTAATGTAGTACAAAATGCTATTTCAATAATTAGAATTAGGGATTAAAATGTGATAAACTGTCATATTTTCCTTTCTTTTGATATTGCCTTGAAATATAACCCAGACATGTTTAACACACATTTTGTGAGATTCACTCGTATAGCTTTAGCCAATGACTGAAGCCAAATAGTCGATGTTATATGCAATGGTTATTTGACAGGTCAGTTTATGTGAATTCCAGGCTGTATTATTTGTTATTTGAAGCTGTTCAGCTCACACTGTGGTTGAATCGTGTGTGCGTGCGCGTGCGTGTGTGCGTGCGTGCGTGTGTGGATGCATGCAAGATAGTGACATATTTATAGCTTTCATCACAGCTGATAAAAAGCCAACACATTATTGAATATCAGCGTGTTCCTGAGAATACAGTTTATTTCGTGAAACATGTATTGGTCTGATTTGTGACATTTAAATAGTGGTCTAATAGGTTCTGTTGTATTTCCATCGTCAGATATTTTTACGTGTTTAGTTATACACTGAATAGGGTTGTCGCATTGTCCGTGAATGCTTAGTTTTAAATAGTGTATCATTTGTTTCATGTGCAGTAATGTTATTTTCTAAGTGTTTCAAATCAAGATTTTGGTTGTGCCAAATATTTTGAGAAAGACATCATATAGTTTCCTCTTTAATGAGAGATCTTTCTACAGTATGCTGGCAAAGTTATTTTGAAAAAGGGAAATCGTATCATTTAGGAATGTACCATATCATCTTTAGCACTGTTGTAGATGATTTCTGTGATACTATGAAACTGTACATATATAAATCTATTTATTCTGATTGATCATGATTTGAAATTCTGATTTGTTTTTGTAACAAGTGTGTAAACTTTATAATCTTTTGGATATTTTCCGGAGGTCATCGCAAAGATTAAAGTCTTCATTTTATTATACAGAAAGATGCTTGTTGTTATGATCTTTTTGTGTACGTTTAACTCTTTCTACCAGATTAGTTTGTTTGCACAGCAGTGTCACAGGCATAGTGTACCAGTCCAAATGCTACAAAGGCAACAATTCGAAATGATAATAAGCACGTCCTTGAAATAATATTTACACTGCACAACACAACCTTGGCTTTGATTTCATTCTGCTGGAGCTCTGCATATCAATACCAGCTGATGCCTAAACTCGACCAGGCACCATACACAAAGTGTCATGCATTGATTTCTACCCAGTATTACCATAGTGTGCACGAGGCCCTGGGCGGTTGGCAAAAGCGCTGTTTTGATATCACCTGCTCGTAATGGCAATGCTATTGTAATTGCAAGCTGCTCTCCATGGCAACGCAGCATCCAGAGCAAGAGCGACTCAGCATGGGGGCTTGCCTGAAGCTGGGACAGATGCGAACTAAACATATGTCGCCATGACAGCCAAGCAAAAACATGGCTGAGAATTGGAGAGTGAGAGAGAAGCAGAGAAACTAGATGAAATAGAGTAGATGTGTGAGTGCTTGTGTACTCCAATGGACAGATGGAGCAGATACAGATTGTACTTTTCATGCCATTGTGCTTTTCTCCAGTTTTGCTTTGTCCACACCCTGTTGTGTGATATGTATGACTTTAACTCTTGGGTCCCATTCCACTGCAATCTGTTCCAGTTCAGCTGAAGTTCTAGCCCATGAAATTGAATAGATGGGGGAAGGTTGTGCTTTATTCATCCATCCAGCTCTTCTTTCCATGTCAAACTTCTAATACGTGTGTATAGTAATCAACCAGCAGAGTGAATGGTGGTCTATAAATGGCTAACTAAAGTAGACTAATCAGATAAACCCTGACCTTTGGATTAAGTTGTCCCTTTTAGATTTATAAAATGGTTTCTGAAAAACGTGGCTACAAACACATCCTTTCCTATAAAAACACACCCCTGTCTTAATTATTCTGCACTCAAAATAACAAAGACTTATTATTAAATTATAATTAAATGTAATATTATTGTTATTATATTAATATTATTATTGTTTTTCGTTGTTGTTATTGTTTTTGGTGTTTATTGTTAATATTATTAATAACTTACTTTATTGTTATTATTGTTACTATTATTATTTTAATACATGCTTTGTTTTCAAAAGCTTTTCTCAATTTTTTTTAACTTGCTCATGGAACGTGACCTTATTCGTTATCCAATAGAAAAATAATCAGAACCCCTCTTGGTTAAATAACCTGTGGCAGTCTTTTGAAAGTGGGTGGTTGTTTTGAATCGACACATTAAAAGAAATGGATTGATTTGAAAAATGTAATAAAAAAAGATTGAATGTTAATTGCACCATTTTTACCTATGTGAATGGGCCTCAAATCTTAAAATTGAGGTTTTACGTGGAGGCTAAGAATCTTGTTTAATTTACCCATATCAGAGGTTCTAAGGCTTGAACTTTAGCATCACATCTTAAATTGAAGCATAGACAGGCATTATCTCTTGTCACAAATACATTTCAAAGACTTCGCTTACAGAAAAATCATATGTTAGAAAAATGTTTAGACATTTTGAATTTAATTATATAATTTATGTCTGTCAGCATTATAGTTTCTATGTCCTTTTAATTCATGCTGCAGCCAGCACAATTCCCCCTTGGGAGAAATATATTGCTATTAACTCTCACCTTGTCCTTGTCGTCCATTTGATTAAATTATAGGTGAAAGTCATAATGGTTTCTTGCATTATTCACACAGATTTTAAGCCTTTGAAATATTCTTGTGAAGAGACAATAAACATGTACTGTAAGGTGATAATGTTCTGCTATAAGTAGCAGGACTGATGTCTGTTAACTTTAGACTTGAATGATATAGGCCTTGACATGATGACATGCGCTTTATGGAGTTTCTTCTATTCGGTGAATGGAGGGGATGTTTATTGATCATATGATGAATGCGGAGAAAAGGAACTCTGTGCATCACGGAGTGATAATCTTTTGAGCCAGTGATGGACAGATTTTCCAGAAAGCTTCCTGCACATGCAGCAGCCTAACTAGACTGTGAGGATGTTCTTATGAGGATGTATTCATATGTTGCATAGCTTATTCCAAAATAATCATGGCCACTCCCACAACTTCCCTTCCAGTCTTACCCTAATCTTACCTTCATTCCATCATTTATGATCTACTGGAACGTGTGAAAAAAACCACAAGACTGGCATTATCTATTGTTCTCAGATGGTATCTAAGACCACACTACTTGTTTCATCTTCAATTTGTTTGAGAATGGCTCTCCTTTTTGAACTTATATGTCAGGTTTGAATTGTCTGCAAAATACTTAGCATAGAAATACAAAAGAAAAGAAAAAAATCTATAAACAAAATCTGTAAACTTTCAGTGATGCTACAGAGGGTAACACATTACATTGCACTCCATACCTTTCGCAAAAGATTCCTACTTTACTTTGGTTCAAAATCATGCAAGTAAAGGCAATAAAATCTGTGATCTCCAGCCCTTTTTGTCACAGGTACACAAACTCCCGTAACAGTGATGCCCCAGAGGAGACAATGCCGCCATGCTCACAGATGGTTAGCATGATCGGACACAAGCCTTAACATGTTCTGGCATCCCTGCTCTCATTCATTAGGTCTCTTGTTTGTTTGTTTTATGCAGGCGGGAGGGTTGCTGAGGTCATAAGCATGGCCAAATTTGTATTGTTTTAAAAAGCATTGTTATGCAGACTTTGTACGCCCGTATTGCTTTTGATAATGCTTTCCTCCACTATATCCTGCTGCTATTCAGCAATTTACATCGTCACAATTATATTTAAACAAGGGCCATGTCTTTCAAAAAGTCCAAACAACAGAAGCAAAAAACATGTAAAACAGTTGCTTGCTCTATTCTGTCAGGTTTAAATCATCACGTTAAGAGATTTTGTTCCTGACCTTGCTTCGCTGTAGGGGACAAAACGTCTATGTGATATTCTCTCTAAAAGCCCCCTTTTAGAGAATATTCCGTTAACAGTTCAGCTTTAATATGCATTCTCATGTATTTATTTTTTAACAAAAATGCTTTTTACTTTAATTATTCAAGAGTCAATTCAATGCAATATTGCCCGCAATTAAAAACATGAATGTTTAGGTCATTTTATAAGTGTTGTTTGTAGGACAACCATCACACATACATTTACCATTCAACCTAAACACTTGATCAGATTCTGCAAAGATTCAAAGCTACAAAAAAAATTGTGTGCAATGGAGAAAGTCTTTCATATAAAGGATATTGACATGTTAATGTAGAAACGTCACTGAAATACTAAAGGTTAATAAGAAGGGAAAGTTAAGTGGAAAGGATAAAAAATGCTAATGGAGAGTATTGCAGAAATCTGATCTGTTAGTCTTTGTTATATATTAAGGCACTTTTTATATCTTTTAACTAAAATTCAGATGAACGATATATAATTATATATGTATACAGTACAGTATACAGTACAGTTATGCCAAAGTCTATGAAAAGTGGTTTGATTAGTGATATTTCCTTCCATTTATGAGGTCCTAGAAGACATTTCTTATGGGACTGAGAATTTATTTCAAAATCCAATCCCGATGTTCCTTACATTATGGTACTTAGACAGGAGCCCTGCCTTATTCTGTAAGGGCATTTCTGGAATGCCTTATTGTATGCTGTTTATTACAAATAATACACAGGATTTTATATAATAATAAAGCACATTAAATGTTTACATATTTTTTTTCTTAGTAAGAGCTACAAACCTGTATTTGGGAGCACTGGCTTCTAGTTTCTTCCGGTGGAATTCTCAGAAGCTGTATAAGCTACTCCAAGATGATCGAAGACATCAAGGACTCTTCTTTACTTTCTCTATTATTTGTATGTATAAATAACTTTTTCACGAAGGCATTTGTTATTTTAATAAACTTGCATTCATTCTGCATATACATTTCACATGTAGCAGAAAGCATCTGAACCATAATTTTGTAAGTAGCAGAACATTTAGATGGCATTGAAAGGCAGAGGTGAATCTGTGGGTGGATACTGTATTCATGTTGACCCACGTGTCTTAGATCAAAGTAAAATGCAGCAGCCAAGGGCAGATTTTGTGTTTTGCGATTCAAGGTCAACTCACATGTGAACAGCAACATAAATGAACATACATTATATATCAAAACAAATGTTGATCTACTTTGAAAAAAATGAATACTGGCTCATGTATTGCTATCATTCATGACTAAACATCAGAGCTTCATTGAGTCTACAGGTTAGCGTGTCAAAGCATTAAATGGGTTTGTAAGTTTGAATTCCCTTCACCTTTTTTGACATTGGCGCAGATGCTTTGTACTCTGCTAGCTGGCTGGCATGTATTACATTGGGGTGATGTGAATTCCTCTGAAAGGCTTTGCTGTTTGCCTCAAATATTGATCAGGGTAGTCTACACCTCCAACTCAATGTCAGAAGCCCTGCTTCTTTTAAAACTCTCAATTTAACCACAGTTTGGGTTATTTTTGATATTGAAAGTTTAAAGAAATAGTTCATCAAAACCTTGAACATTATGTCGTCTGTCCTCATGCCCAACCCAATGTGACTTCCTTTTGCAAAAGAAAACTGCGTCAAGGAATGACTCGATCGTAAACGCCTGCAGTGTGACGTGCCTCAAAAGACAAATAATGACTGGAATACACTACAAGACTTTTAAAATATATGTGACCATGGACAACAAAACCTTATGGGTCAATTTTTCAAAATCAATATTTTTATATCATTTGAAAGCTGAAAAATAAGCTTTCTATTGATGTATGGGTTGTAAAGATATGATGATATCTGGTGGGGATATAACTAGATAAATCTCTGGAATCTGAGGGTGAAAAGAATCAAAATATTGAGAAAGCTGCCTTTGAAGTTGTTATAAGAGGCACTGTTATTGGTCATCCACTCACAAAAATATATATATGAAGTTTTTATGTATTAACAGTAGGAAATTTACAAAGTATATCCATGGAACATGATCTTTACTTAATATCCTAATGATTTTTGGCATAAAAGAAACATCTATAATTTGGTTATTTGAACTTGTATTTTTGACTTTAACTAAAAATGTTCCCGTGCTACTTAAGACTGGATTTTGTGATCCAAGGTAACATATACTTTTAAACAAAACTAGAATTTTCTCTTCTGACATGGTAGCCAGGTGACTAAAATGTTCTCTAATGAATTGTGCAAAAACACTCACTGGCTCCGCTGACGGCGCGGTCTTTGATTTAAGACAACTATTCGCTGTCTCGTTCCCATAGTTTGATCAAACTCCCCATAACATGCATTTCCTTTATATAGACTATCCCTTTCCTGTCAAATGTTTTGCCAGCTGATGTGCCTTTGGGATAATAGGCTGTGATTTAAAACACTAACAACCATCAGTGTAAGACAATTTTATTCATGAAAACACTTCAATAGCCTACACTGAATGTATTAACCTAAGTATTTCATTTGTACAATTAAAACTATGTTAAAGTAAAAAATTTTATTTTATAATAGCCTGAAAAGAATTTTATATAAATTCTTTATATTACATTTTATATGTGAAATTAAACTGCGATGTAGAAAGGCTTTTTGAATAGCGGTATGAACCATCAAAGGCGATAAGGTATAGACAAACCATGCGAAAGTATGACTTACAGAAGGTATACTTATTTAAGAAGGTTTCCGCAAACATGTATTATGATAAGGTAGAGTATAAGGTATAACTTAAGTATGACATAGCGTTAAGAAGGTTACGGGTAACGCAGCCCAAATCTGCAGATTGGCACACTTTTTGCAACAAGTCCAGAATGAAATTCTAGGCAAAATCTGAGCAGAAGTCTTGGAAGTATTAACAGGGTGCGGAAGCACTGCAAATCTGCTTCTGTCATTTTAGCCAAGCCCTGAAATGTGTATGAATGTGTGTGTGTTTTTTTGTCTTACCAAACTGTCCAAGTTGTTTTTGGTAAAATAAGTTAGAAATAGAGTAGACAAAAGACCTTTAAGTCGTATTCTCCCTGCCCTCGTGGAGTGGAGCATGCAAAGGGCTGCCTGTGAACATTGTTTATGGCTACCTCTTAGAACGCTCCACTCCCGTTTATCTTTGTTTGATGAGTAAGGCAAGATTCCCCAGTCACACGGTTCGGGACCCGTCACTGCCGAGGCGGCGCGGCATCTTCGTTTGCAGTGCTCGCAGATGGAACTTGATTAGGCTGTTGAGACGGCTTCGGCCTTTTCTTAGTCCCCCAGTTCCATCGCTTCTGGAAGGGATTTAGGAGCCACCATGACAGCGTGGCCTGCCCCATCTTGGAGTTCAAATGCACTGCTCTAGCTCTGAAGAGTTAAAGAGTGGTGGGTTTCATACATGGGACATCCCGTGAATATGAGGAGCTATTAGAGGATGTTACCCGGGCGGTAGCCAGACTTAGCGTTGACTGGCTTAGTCCGTCAGTAAACTCGTTGAAATATACTTAAAGAAGTGGATACAGCCCCAACGTCGGGGGTTACCTGAGGTGTCTAAACTGTGGAAAAAGCCTTATTCATCATGTATATCCACTACGTCCACTAAGTTTCTCTTCCATTTTAAGGGCTAGAGATAATGGCTATGGCATGATGCCAAAGGTGGAAGATACGTTGGCCATTTTTCTTCATCTTTAAAACACCCGAAGTTGCCCACCAAACCATGTCGAGTCATGTCTTATTTGGTGGGCAAGGCATATATGGCTGCAGGTTGGGCTGGGGCATGTCTGCACACCATGTGTCTCTTGCAGGCACACCATCAGGTGGCCGTATTTCAAAAGTTTATACCTCGCCGCTCAAACCCCCAGGGGTCCGCAGTCCAAGGGCAGCTACTCATATAGGCAGAAGCAGAGCATAGCTACTCATACTCCCCTCAGAGAGTTTGGGGGTCAAGGCAGCAAACTCAAAAGCCTTCTAGGCCTTTGTTCCCTGATTATATGGAAGAAACCTTGGTTTCTGAATCAAGGTCTGAATTTGGGGGTCACATGAAGATCGTGACAACTGATGCATCCCTCACAGACTGGGGAGTAGTGGAAGGTCGCTCAGCCAGTGGGCTGTGGATAGAGTAGCATCACTATTGGCACATAAATTGCCTTATGATGCTAGCTGTACTACGAGCACTGAAGTACTTCCTCCCAGTCCTTAGAGGCCATCATGTTCTAGTGAGAACAGACAATACGAGAGGGGTCTCTTACATAAATCATCAAGGGGACCCGAGGTCACTCCCTCTCTGCAGACTTGCGCACCAGGTTCTCCTTTGGCACCATGATACATTTTAAAGCGATATACATTCTTGGAGTCCAGAATCTGGGAGCAGACATACTGTGAAGGCATGGGCCCCGGGGAATGGAGACTCCACCCAGAGGTGATGTAGCAGATTTGGGAGAGGTTTGGTCGAGCTGAAATCATTCTGTTTACGTCCCAAGAGATGTCTCATTGCCCTCTGTGTTTTTTTTCTGACTCGCCCAGCCCCATTGGGACTGGACATCATGCCACAGACATGGCCAAGGTGGCGTCTGTATGCTTTCCCCCGAATCTATCTGCTCCCAGGAGTTCTAGAGAGAGTTCAACAAGAAGAGGTCAGTTTCTTACTAATAGCCCCTTTGTGGCCAGCCTGGGTATGGTTTTAAGACCTTCTAACTCTCCTGGCAGGTCAGCCATGAGAGATTCCCCTGAGGAGAGACCTTCTGACTCAAGCCGGGAGCAAGATTTATCACCCCCACACAGAACTTGGGAAGCTGTGGGCTTGGCCACTGGGAGGTGAGCTGTTGAATCGGGGTCTCTCACCTGAAGTTGTTGAGACCACCCTGAACTCTAGAGCTCACTCCACCAGAAAGCTTTATGACTTGATTGTTCATCTCAGGTCTTGCACCTTCTCCTATTAACGTATTCTGTATGTGGAAACTATCCTTTCACTCCCCTCTGACTGGGGGTCTCTGGGAGACATCCCTTGGTTGTTCAGTTCCTGCATGGAACCTTGTGAATGAGGCCTCCTTCACAGGTTCATGAGTCCGCCTCATGAGTCAGCGGATCACTAAAGATTGCATTTATTATGCCGTGTTAGGGCATTGGAAGGGTATGTACCCTTCCAATGCCCTGGAAGATGGTGGTCTAGTGGGTTAAACCACTGAACTGGTAAATCAAAAGGTTGCTGGTTCGATCCCAGCAGCCACCACCAGTGTGTCCTTGAGCAAGACACTGTACTCCATGTTGCTCCAGGGGGATTGTCCCTGTAATAAGTGCACTGTAAGTCGCTTTGGATAAAAGCGTCTGCCAAATGACTAAAGAAAAAAAAAAATGTAAGAAAATCTGACCAACTGCACTGTTGGTTTGTTTTGGACCTCGAAGTAGAGGTCTGCCTGCTTTTAAGCAAACCATTAGTAAACGGATCATAGAGGCAATTTCTTTAGCTTACGATGTGGTTGGCATGCCTTCACCTCTGCTGATAAGGGCACATTCTACTAGGAGTATGGCTACTTTGCGGGCCCTTCTATCGGGGGCTTCTATGCAGGATGTTTGTGATGCTACAGGTTGGTCTTCTCCGGATACTTTTATGAGGTACTACAGTCTGGACTTTTCTTCCTCACCTGGATCCACGGGTTCTTTTGTCCTGAGATGTGCAAAGACACCTTCACACTTGGGTAGACAATTCATTATGGCGTAGTGGGCTTTCCGTTCCCCATAGAGTCATTCCTTGACGCAGTGTAGATTTCACTCGAAAGGGAACGTCTCAGGTTATGACTGTACCCATATTTTCCTGAGATAGGGAACGAGACATTGCGTCTCGTTACCAATATGCCTTGCACCTGCAGCATTTGCTTCAACATTTTACAAAAGCTGATTTGCATTCCGCTTCCTATTTATTCCTTTCAGTATCCGCGTCGCTCATAATGTCATTGGTGACGTCATTGCCACGCAACTATAAATCACTCACATTAGTTTCACACACTATTTGCAGGCGCGTCAAACTGCTGGCGTTCCCCAGATAGTCTCTCCTTGACGCAGTCTCTCTTTCCCTATCTCAGGGAAATATGGTGACAGTTATATCCTTAGACGTTCTGCAGTTTTTAAAGATACATTTAAAAGATTCCCCTAAAAAAATTATTTTGAGAAATGTTTCATACAATGGAAGTCAACGTGGGCCAATGTTGTTTATAAGTTCCCAACATGAAGAAGAATTCTTAACCAATTTTATGAGATGAAACTGGATTATATTTATGATGAAACTGGATTATATTATACACACTGACTGGATGGTCTCGATATGAAATGACAGGAAGATTGGAGGATGCCAAGGAAATAGTTTGAGAGACACAGCATATTTTAGTTTTTCGTTTTAATCATGTGCAATAATGAGTCATTCATAGTTAGACAATGCCTGTAAAAATGTGAAAAAAGACGTCATGGCCATATTACACTTGGATTTGTTTCCAATATCAAACATTACTATATAAAAATTATTGTGACAAGTCTTTGACAAAAGTAAAGTCTTTTGACATGGGCGTAGGTTTGGTCTCAGCTTTGGTGGGGACATCTGAAATACTAATGAACCAAATACACACGTATCAGTATGCATTCAACGCATCATGTTTATATTTCAGAGCATATTTAAATATGATTTAAATATGAAGGGGACATGGTTTTTAAAACTTTTAACATCCATGATTTACTTTAAACACGCTTTAATAATTCATAGTTCATAAAGACTTTACCTGAAGCCCTGAAGGTCCAGCTACTTCTTCCTCAACATGCTCTAGGACATCTTCACACGATGTCTGAGTTTCCTATATGTAATTAAATGAACTAATGAATAAAATACACACGTATCATAGTATGCATTCAACACATCATGTTTATACCAGATAGTGTTATTTGGATATTATCAATCAAATAATGATTCATTATATTTGAATAACCAACAGTGTTAACTTTTGCCTTTTTAACATTGCCAACACGTTTTTCCAGCACATGTGTCTAGCAATGACAGTCCTTCTCTAAGCTGTGGGTGATTCCCCTTTTATTTCTCTGCATGTAGGGTAGGCTACACTCACAAATACATAAACAGAGTGTAGAAACGAAAAATGTCTCAGATCCACTGTTTATGTTGACTGCAAGATTCTAAGTTAAGGTAGGCTAATTAACATTCAGTGACTTGCTAACGTAGCCTATATCATCCAGGGTAACACATACTATTACCAGTTAATACTATTTTCCACTGTAGACTCTGCATTTGAAAGCCTGGTCAGTCACTACTGCTAGTTTATTTGTGTGGCTATTTTTTTTTCCTACTTACACTCTGCTTTATGAAAAAGCTTTGTATGTCCCCTTTCTTCTTCTTGAGTGGCATAGCTGATCTACAAAGTTCAAATATGGGGCAAAAAAACGGAATATAAAAATGTTTTACTCTGGCCCTGGTGACTTACCGTCGGTGTCATCAACACGCACACACCAACTCGCTCGCTCGCTCGCTGCCGGTGCAAGCACAAAAGTAGTCCCGGCCCGCGTGTGTAGCCTGTCAGATACCCCGCCGCCAATCAAATTAAGGAGTTTCTTGTACTGTCGTCGTCCTGGCCGTTGGAATCGATCCAAATAGCAGCGCAAAGATCCAAATAGCAGCGCAAAGATCCAAATAGCAGTTCAAAGGAGCTTGCTAAATATTGGTGGGGACAAATTTGTCATCTCAAAATATTGATTGGGACTAGTACCTAGCGTCCCCCCCTAAACCTACGCCTATGGTTTTTGACAGTGCAAATTGTCTTGAACCCACAGGGTGGGTGAGGTGAGAGACAGAGGACCCAAGTGCAGACAGGGAGGTAAGGGGTTGACTTTAATAAATTATAAAATACAAAACAAACACCCACGAGGGGGTAACATAACAAAACATGACAACAGGAACATGGACTAACTAGACTAAACTCATAACAACACTTGACATTAAACTACAATAAACTAGACTAACATAACTCCAAGGAACAAGAACTCACCCACATGGCACACACAAGAGACAAACAAAGAACAAGACAAGAGACACGAGGTCAATATATAGGGAACCAAATCAAGAGGGAACAGGTGCAGGGGATAAACTTATTAACACTAACTAGGAAACAGGAGGGCAGGAACAATGACAAGACCGGAGAGAGAGAGTATGGCAACAAATAAGTGCCAAAATAATCTCTCCAACATAAAACAAGAGATCCTGTCTGATTCCGCCTCAAGACCAAGAAATACCTGACATGGTGAGGTGGAATCATGACACAAATGAAAAAGAAAGAGAGCGGGAAAGAGACAAATGAAAAAAGTTTGGATTGGTGAGGCTGCACTGTGTGAGTTTGTATGTGTGTGTTAGACTACACAATGCCCAACTCACGATCACTGTTTTTGTATACAAAGAAACATGTTAAAAAAGAGATATGTTGTGCAGAGCAGCAAAGTCGACATTGTGAAAGATGTGTCTGTCCTCCTGATGTCCACAGCAGTGGGGAGGTTCTGGGTCACACAACAGGTAGGTAGATGGGTCAGACGGGCATTGTAACAAATCGGGGTGAAAAACTTATATTACAATTGATTTCCTTTATTCATGCCTGACACGACATTCAGTCCATTGTTTTTTTTGTGTTCTACACAGTAAGATTTTAAAGCCGATAGAGTGCACTCCAATTAACCATATTATAAGTACACCACCAACACTAATGTTGAAATAAAATACTTAAGTTTGTTGCAAAATAAGAATGTGGTTGAATGTTTCCTTAAAAAAATCTTATCATGCCCAGTGCACTACCTTGAAATGAGAAGGAAAATCTGATAAGGGGCTTGCTCAGTGTGCTGGGTGATTATGAGGCAGCGAATCTTTTTATTGTCTGGGAGGAGATAGCTGTAAACAGCTTTGAAGTTATCAGGCAGCACAGTCAATTGGAGAGGAGTAATTGGATAATTAATTCACTCTTGGACAGGTCAAATGGATTCTTCTCATCTCCATCACAGCGGTTTCGCGAGCTCTGTGAAAAACATGATTGATGTGTGGCACAGTGTGATAATAAGAGAGTCTTCATCAGCCTGAACTCCTTAATCCAAGGCAGAGGAAGGAGATGATGATTTGACAAAGGCCATTGGTTAATAGAGGAGAGTTTGAAATGAGTAAGGATAAGTGTACAACCGGAATTTAATGTTTTGCTTCAAAGTTGTGCAAAGGAATGAGCGCAGTTTAATAATCTCATCACACCGCTTTGTAAAAGCTTCATGTTAAAACAACTCCTACAGACTCACAACAAGAAATCTTTGCCATTAATTTCATTTTGATTTGAACCTGTACCTAGCTTTGCCCAAGCTTTCTTTGTGGGTAAACACAATATAATGGACAGTCAAGGGCCAGGGGCAGGACGACACACATCCGGGACTGCACAACTCTCCAGATTTATGCTGTCTTCTACATCCCATATAGACTATATGTCAATCTTTATAGAATACACGTAGCGATGAAGTACTTCCGCTAAAATGGAAGCCATCTTAGCCACGTCTGCTCTCATGGAGATGATGTTATTTTTCTGAGGTCAGTGATGACAATGTGTTTCGTAAGAAAACCTTCACATTTCAGCAAACCGACAGCACTACCGCTGAACTGTAATCCTACACAAATCTTGAAATGACAGAGTAAAAAATCCTATTCTTCTCTATGGACGCTACATTCGCCATATTTAACAGAGCTGGCAGAGATTTTAGCTGAAATATGTCATCGCTCCCTATTCTAGTGGTGGCCCGATTCGAGAGACACCCCCCCAAAAATAATAGACAAAGACAAACTTTTCGCAAATATGGCCAAGAGAATCTGTAGAGGTAGAGGTAGAAAGTACGTTTAATCATTCTGATGCACAAAAAATCCAACGGAGGCCTATCACAGAGAGAGAGAGGGATATTTCAAGTGTCCTACAGTGTAGGTCCTATAAAATCATTTCAATCTCAGTTTGGAATTAGGCACATCTATCTGCAGAGAACTCTTACAACTGGACCTGCAATGGTCAGAAGCACTCAGTTTGGAAATATATACAAAATTTAAGTTAACAGTGATAGATAAACTATCATAAATAAGCAAACTCCTTTTTATTGATTCGAAGCAAAATAAAGGCTTGTACATAAACATGATCAGAAAATCAAAGCCTACACAATTTTTTGTATTTTGCCAAGACTGTTGGTATTTACAATTGTGACTTAATAAAGGAAATAAAGCTATGGGCATGAGGGGGCACTAGAGCAGGGATAATTGCCCTTGCTTGGGTTCTTTAGTAAAGTGGAAAAGCAGAACGCAGCTGTAAATGCCACATATTCTCCTGCCTGATGGGGTCAGGTGTGCTCAGGTACAGACTGCTGACGGCTGGAGCTTTTAATCTCCATTAAGGTTGCATAATGTCTCCTTTCAGGGTTGATTTGATTTGACATGCTTAATGACTTACTCATTTCTGCTTCAGTCCCCTGCCCACATCCTAGGGTGAGCGGTGACATTACCCCCTGCCATTTTTTAATTATAATATAATATAAATCAGTTCTAATGCTTTTTTGCTGTCAAAAGCACAAAGCTGTCAACTTTGCTAAGAAGTTTTCGAATCTGGACAGCGATAGTATTTATTTTAAGTAGCAAGATTAATGTCTCTGGACATTGTTTTAGTTTTGATAGATCATGCATTTATATATTTTTTACTATTATTTCAATTTATGTTGCTTATTTTTATTTATTTATTTATTTATTTACAGCCTACGTTAATCTGAATTCCCGCACTTCTAAAAATTATTGTTTGTGTTATGCTATTTAACACATTTTGTGTTAAAGGACCAGTGTGTAATTTTGTTGGAGGATACATTGACAGAAATTCAGGGCTCTATTTTCACGATCTAAGTGCATGGTCTAGAGTGTAGGGCGCAAGTGAACTCAGGGTGTGTCAGAATCCACTTTTGCTAGTTTAACGACGGGAAAACGGTCGACGTGCACGGGCGCATGGTCTAAAGTAATGCGTGATTTTTCGGCGTAACATGCAATAAACCAATTAGAGTGTCATCTCTCATTCCCTTTAAGACCCATGCGCTATTTTCGCGGCGGAATTTGCAAGAGCAAAGACTGGATGCTTCTCCAGAGAGGAAATGCATCTGCTCGTACGTGATGTTAGAGCGGATCTACATGACAAGCCTTTATGGACACAATAATAATGTTTTACATTTAAATCCATTTATTTTTATTTCTCACATGATTCTCTGCTGCTGCGCTTCTCTCTGTGTAAACAAATAAGTATAAAGCATAAGCATTTTCTACTACGATTGGGCGCACAATGTTATATGCATTAACATTATGTCATTAAGCAGACGTTTTCATCCAAAGCTACTTAGAAATTAAGTAAACAATAGAGCCAATTTGAACAACATAAGGAAAACAAAAAGCGTAGGGGCAGTAAAACTGGTCTCATTTAGCCTGTCACAGTATACGAAGCTAAGGTTTATTTATTTTTCACTTTTTTAAGCATAGCAAGAATAGAAAAGAGATCGAAGTCAGAACTAATCGGTCAGTTGCTGACGGAAGAGACATGTTTTCAGTCAATTCTTAGAGATGGTTACAGAATCTGTTGATTTTGTAGCATCGGGCAGATCATTCCACAAATGTGGAACAGATCCAGAAAAGGTATGTGAGAGTGATTTTTCCCTTTAAGGGATGGAACTACAATACGGATATGGCGGGTACATAAATCTGTATTAGCGAGTGAAGATATGGGGGTGCCGAACCAGTGGTGGTCTTGTAGACCCAGAGTAGAGCTTTGAATTTGATGCGAGCGAGGGAGCCAATGTAACTTAATGAATATACCTACTTATGTCTTCAGAGGTGTATAAAGACCTTGCATAATGAAGCGTTAGGTTTTTATTACCTTAGAATGAGCTATTTCTATCTATTTCTATCCACTGATGGAATTCACCATGTTGTTTCTACAGTAGCCCTAAATGGACAAACTGCTTCATGAAGACATTATCAACTATATATAAATGTAATATTGCTCTCATTCAACAGATGATGAAATTGAGTAAGAAAAAAGTCCCAAAACACTTTCTTTTGAAATGGATAATATCGGCGGCTACAACTGCAAACTCAAAAAATGTGTGAGCGGCGATCTAATATACTCCAAGTGTTATGATTGGTTAAATGATGATTGGTTAGGTCTTTAAGTTGTAAGTGATGTAAGATTGAGCTTTTCCGGGCAGAACTTTCGCTGAAGATTACATTTGCATCCATGTCTCCATTATTAATTCAGAATTGTCACAATACAGGTAGCAGTGGCAGCTTGAGCGGTTTCTGAGGAGTTGGGGGGGTAACAAGGAGGCAAAATGTAAGACAGAGTGACATACTGAGAAAAAAATTGACTAAGTGTCTGACACGAGTCTGACATGACAAATTCACTGAGGAGATCTATAACTTTGTTGTAGTATAATTTAAATGGTTACTGGTGGAGGGATTTATTTATGGGGATACCATAAAGTAATTAAGGATTATCAATCAGCACTTATATTATATAATAAATGAACATTTCAAAAGAACAAAAAGGAGTTTTGGTTTTGCTTTTGAGGTGAAATCATCAAAATTATTTTGCCTGCAGTTTTAGAGGGGAAAGAAGATGCGAATAATGAGAAGCTGTACAGATATCGCTTGCTGTTTTCTGTCAAACACAGCAGCAATCCTGAACCGAAGACTGGGCTCCACTGACAGCCCTGGAGTAGCTCATCTCTCTACATGCGGGTGTTTTACTGATCCATGCTTTCTGCATTGCAGTCTTATAGAGGAATCTATACAGGTATATTTTCAATATAATATTCAATACTCTAAGCACCTCTTCTAATTTCTTACTTTTTGTTTCAAAATTCCTAAAACAAGATATTTGCTTGAGAATCAGAATGACTTTAGATGATAAGTCTTGCTCTGTGAAAAACACATGTCAGTAAAAAAGAATTGCCTGTGGCCTATAAAATAGCATATGCTATTGAGAAATTATATTTTAATATGTGAGATTATTATTTGAGTAAAGTATAATACAGGATGTCAGTGCTTGACATTGGAAAAAAGGGTTCTGGTACTCTCTTGTGCCCGATGCAATATGTAAATTATTACCACAACTGAAATCTCAAGGACAAAAACACTGAATTGTTGGACATTGCTGGTACACACATTTATTTAATAAAGAAACCATTTGACAAACAACCGACTTAATAATGTTAAATGAAACTAGTTATTTTACTACATGTGATAATAGTTATGCAGTCTATTGAATTCTTCTGTTAATTAAATCAGCATACATACACACGGTCATATCTTCTGCCTTATGTGCAGTAAACTTATGTTTTTAGGCATGTCAAATAGAACACACATTACATTATGTGATAAACCACCAAAGTTTTCATGTAAAACAGCATATAAAATAGTTTGCATCTCTAAAACCATTCGTCATTTTTATTGTACATCAATTAGCTTTTTTGTGATTGCCTTCACATATCTCACTACACAGTCGCAGTCATTAGCGCCCATCTACAGACAGTCTTCTTCAATTTGATTGGCTAAACGTTCTGTCTTCTTTAGTTTTATTGGCTGAAACGCTGATTGGCCTCTGTAATTTTATTAGCTGGAATTCCGTAAACCCTGTTTGATTGGCCAATCTGTTGAAAAAGGGGTTGCTCTGCGCCAAAGACATTAGATGAAAAGCCTGCAATCTTAAGCCAAATAAGGGTAAACGCTAATGATAACGGCCATTTTTTTAATCATAATGACGCTTTGACTGGGAGTGACAAAATACCAGCGACATGTGAGAAGTTTAGGTAAGCAAAAAAAGTGAAGGTAAGCTGAAGATTTAAAGAGAGAAGCACTGGAAAATGTTATTAATAAAAGTAATGGTCAAAAATTCATATCCATGATTATCAGCTTGCCATGAGCCAACAACAAAAAATGCTGATATACATTCATGGTTTGCTGTAAAACTATCGAAAAAACACAATCCTAACCTTTATCTCCCTTAACAAAATCCCAGATGTCCAGATGTGGTTCAGTTTTACAATTTACTAGAATATTGATGTATGAGATTCCATAAGACTGTAGTGTAGACTGTTTAAATAGTCCCCTCACTTGAAATGAATGGAGGCTTGGACGACTTAACCAGCAGATACTTCAGCATTTTGGTATTTCCAAAAAATAGAGATTTTCTCTTTTATTCTTTAAAAATTCAGAGGATTTTTTTACTGCCTTTACACATATTGGTAGAGATAATACGTACAATAATAAACAAAAAAGTCCTTGAAGGATCTAAGGAAACATCGTCTACGAAAAATTGTATAATGACTCCATTAAAAGCATTCAAAGTATATATAAAAAGCAAAGCACTACTGATAGAGAAACTCAGTTTCCTTATTGACATGCATTTCACATTTGCAGCACTTGAGTAACAAGATGGTGGCAGTCTGGGCATATCAATGAGAACAGACTGTTGTTTTTGATATTGTACATCTTAGAATGCAGAATAGACCCGCTACTGTTGACAATCAAACACAAGATTGAGTAATGCAGCAAACAGAGGCTGGTTTCTGAATCACAGAGCGGGGAGGGTACAGAGCCAGGGACTGGCTGGTCGTCGTCCTTGAGAGGGAAAGGAAATAAATGGGTTGTGAATTTCAAAACGTAATTCTCAGGGAAAACAGCCAAGGACTTGCAAGTGTTGAGGAGGAGAATACAGAGTGAAAAAACGTGTTAATACTTGAGGGGGAGTTCAAGGAAAAGTAGCGTACATGATGTGTGGCATCACAAACTTATTGATACCCAATGGAACGACAGTTCTATATACTGTATGCAGCTCTTTAGTTCCTGTTCAGACATTAGCAAAATACCAGTGAGAAGCCATGACTCTCTCAAGGTGTTTTACAGTGACTTTTGACTGTTTTGATTTTATGTGACGAGGCTTTGGGGTAAGAACCTACTCCTTGGAAACTTTCCCTTCGAAAGTAATGTGCGTTAAAGTGATTAGGCGTCTAATGGATGGGTGATTTATTTTTCTCTTTTTGACTTGTTAACCAAGCCTTAAGCAATTTTAAACCAAGACCAAGCTTTTATTTAGTCTACTCTTTTTCTGCCACAGAGAAAGACGGCTAGTGTTTTTTTACAGTTCTCTAGTGTTCTCTGGTGAAATTTAACCTCAGTCTCCTCAGTAAGAAAGTAAACTGGGGGATGTTTGTGCAGACAGAATAAATATTAACTATTTGTCTTTTTGAAGTGTAGTAATTCGTTAAGAATTATAAAAAACTGTCATATTTATAAAAGCAATCAATAACCATGATGTGGCAAAAACAATTGTCATGACATGAAGGAATGAAATACGACACAATTAATATTTACAGTCCTGAATTATAACAGGAGAAATGACTTTGCACCTGACGGTCTGTTTTGTCAGCTTCAGTCTGAACTCTCCTCGCAAGCACTGTTGTGCAACTTAATGATCCTCTGACAAATCATCCAACACACACACACCACGTTCACCCCACCTCAATCCCCATTATCTTTATGAGTGTATAGACTGAAGGTCGTGCTCTACCTGGGGAGCAGAAATTTCTCATTGCTCCATCTCCATCCAGAGTTCACCTCCCTCTGTGTACCTCCACATCTCCACAACTTATCACCCATGCATACCTTTCTCTACAGACGCAGACGCGCACACTCCTGGGCTGTGGGTGGTCCTCTGTCTCTGCAAGTAAACAAACTCGGGGTGGTGTACGCTTGCAGGGTTTTGTAAGGGTTTTCGTAAAAGCTGTGCACTTATGTGCAAATGCATTGCTCACGCTTTTGCAAAGTCCCACTGTGATATTATTCATAGAGAAGCAAGTCTGCCGGTTTCTGACGGCTGTTGCCTCCTGAGATATTCATGGTGCTTTCAGCTGCAGAGTACCATCAAAAAAAAAAAATTCCCATCAAACATCAAAGCACCTTTCCCCTCTCAAGTCTACATCAACACTTTTATTTACAGATCTAAAGGTAGACACTGAAAAATGCCCCAATAGAGTAATTACAAGGGCTAATTTACCCTTTAGCTCTGTCTTCCTAGGGAAATGACTGTGACCTAATAACCCAGGTCATCAATAAACTGTCAATTTGTCTCGCCATTTCTGTGGGTCCTACCGTCCCCAATCAGACTTTTATTAGGGAGATGTCTTTGTAAGGCCCAGCGTTGCCCTTGTAAGGCGATCGATCTAACAGACAGTTTTATTCTTTAGAGGATCTGAATCTGTTCTTTTAATGAAGTCACCATGTTGCTCTTCAGACTAAAGAGAGTGATTGACTTCGGAATAACGTTGTATACATGTGTGCTCCTTTTAACCCCTATCACCATATGCATCGCCTATGGACATTGTGTCACGAAACGTGTGGTGAGAGAACCCAAATGCAGGCAGACGGTGGTGAGGTAAAACAAAATACTTTTAATTAAATGGACACCGAAACACAAAACAAAAACCCACAATGGGGTAAAATATCTGGGATAACAGAGACAGCCACACAGGAACATAAAACTCACGGAGGGAAAACCAACTGTAACAAATCAACCAGGATAACAAACAGGAACAGGGTGCTGGAGCAGAAACGCTGGGACACAGCGTATGGAAAAATCCTTGGTACAGCAGTTCAGACGAGCAAGCAGATAACAAAGTTACAAGAACAAACGAGCACATGACAGAGAATACCAGGGCATTTAATAGGGAGACGAACAAAGGATAATTAACAATAGGCAGGTGTGGGCAATAAAACACTCAAGGGAAGCTAACGAGGAGACGAGAGGGACGGGGCCATAGACGAGACACGAGAAGGCGCATGACAGCCAATATCTAAGCCATGCCATGTCCTTCTCACACAAAACCCTAGACTTAGTCATGACTCCGCTGCAAGAATAAGAATAAACATGACATGATAGCGGAATCATGACACATTGCAGGCAATACTATATTATACAATAATGGCATACCTTTCATAACCAAGTTGTTTATACTCTACGATTGAAAGCACTGTATTACAGAAAGTTATTTTTGTACTGTATAACGTTGAACATTATAGGTCTGCACATATTACTTTCTAATGCTTAACTGAAGTCCAAGCTCTTTAATGGATTCTCTAATATCCCTTTAACAAGGAGGAGTAGCCTGATTTGAAAAAAAAAATACATTAGTAGAACAGCATTTGCTAAACATCGGTCAACTTCCTAATACAACTCATACCACAGGTCTATGATTTGTTCTGAAGTAATAAACTTTGGCCATCCCACATATTTGTGCTCTACACACGAATACAATTTAACTTAATTGTGCTTGTTGAAAAGACATGAGCTTTTCATTTAGAACACACTGCCCCACCATTTCCATCTTTCCATGTTTTGATTGATAAACAATAGGGGTGCATTTAATATATTGTATGTTCATATAGACAAAAATATTAGAGGCCTAAAAGGTTTTGTAAAAATGATCAAAATGCTGGCAGTGGCTGGCAACCTTTTTAAAAACCCGGTAGTAAACTTTGAAAGTTTACTTAATAAACTATACAACTAGTTTACAAGTTTATACTTTTTCTGTACTGCGTTTATACTACAAGTAAACTTATATGTATGCTTTACCTGTCCAATACTTGTAGAACATTTTAGTTGAAAACAGTAGCCTACACCTTTTCTAAGTTATCTACTAGTGTGAATAGCAAACAAGTTCAAAAGACTACTCACTCAAAAGAGTAAATACAACTAAAAGTTAAAGGTGCTGTGTGTAATTTTTCAGCAGCATCTAGTGTTGTGAGGTTGCTAATTTGCAACCCACCGCTCACTCCACCCCCCCCTTTCTAAGCACTATGGAGGCGAAGAGAGAATTAAGATGTCGTCAGGTTTTCGCTTCTTTTCCAAAAGAGTTTACAAAACGCATTCTGTAGAGTAACTTGTCAGTTTAGGGCTACTGTAGAAACAATATGGCGAATTCCATGTAGGCGACCAGCGGTTTATGTAGATAGAAATAGCTCATTCTAAGATAAGGAAAACATAACGCATCATAATGCAAGGTCTTTACCTATGAAGACATAGTTATGTATATTAGATTGCCTTTCTTTCAATAGATCCTCCAAATACTTGAACACTGGACTTTTCAAGTATAGATAAGTGTCATTTTAATTATATTAAGTATATAAAAACTTAAACTGATAATATACTTTTTTTTATTTCATTAATGAAAAACTTGAATAGACTACTTTTCTGCAAGGGATATTCTCAAGAAAACCCACTTAAGCTATCCAAATGTATGAGTTTTTATAGTTTCTGAATTATTTCTTAAGTGTAGTTTATAGGTTGTAGATCATTTGAACAAGTTGGCTTGAATAAGCAAATTAACACAAAATCCTCCACTATATTTAGTAACAATAGCCACCTGTTGTGTCCCAATGAGTTTTTTAATACCAGCAGAAACCTAGATTACATGATGCCTTTAGCTATGTAATTTATGGCTTATGCAGGGCAAATGCTATCGCAGAGTAGCCGATCATTATTCATCTCAGCAAAATTGCTCAAATGTGTCCCGACAGACTGCAGATACAGACACAGGCCAGTTGCTTTTGCTGAGCTTTTAACTTAACTGGAGCAAAGCACAGAGATTAATCCTGTGAAAACAAAGATTTTTGGAAATTAAATGACAAGATGCAATTTTCCACCCCGCTGACCTGCTGCACGGGCGCTGAAGGCAAACGACTCAGCTGATGGGAAGTGTCTGAAAATGTGCATTTGGGATTTCGCTGTGATTTACATGAGGGGTGATATATGCATTTATAACAATATGCCACACGGCTGTAATCTTTAATTTAGGCCACTGCTGTAGTTCTATAAAGGGTGTGATTGTTTTTTTTCTGATATTTGGGTGCGTGAGGTTTACCCACAACTGATGGACTTCTCTGAACTTATATGTGACCACAGCTAGTGGATGTCCAAAATACCTTTAAAATACATTATCAAAGCATTTTATAAATTCTCTAGTTTATGATTAATTTATAGATGTTACAAACTATGCGTGCACTTAAGCCTTCGTGCAATATTGAAATAATTTGGCTATTTTGGGGCATTGGTCACTCAGAATATGCTGAATATTGGTGCTATGCTAAGTGGGAGACTGCTGACTATAGTGTTTTAAAACTGCACTAATCTGTTAACCAGGTCAAGTGTTTTTCCATCATGTGCTCATGGTCCTTCATCATTGAGGCAATTTTCTGTGACATATCAGTGTCAAACTTGCTGAGAAAATGTGATTGAAAAGAGATGCTTTTGTCTTTGGTCTGATTGGCCACAATGGACCCTGCTGTAATTCTACGCTTCCAGTCACTTTATAGGACACTGAATTTACAGGGCATGCAGATTAGGCAGCATACTCATTTTTAATTTTTGGCATGGACCTCTATTCAATGATGTGTTTCTGTAAGGGCTGTAACCCGGTCATTTAAGATTGGTTAACTGAGCAATTTTCTCTGGTCAATATACTGTCAGCTTAGTCGAGAAAAAACTGTCATGTGAAGTGAAAGATTTTAAGAGCAGTTTAGGGGGCGGGTTTATCTGAAAGTGTTGAGGCCACCATAATATACTGCCATTACATTTGTATAACCTTGAATTTGTCATTTAAAGGGGTCAAATGACACGACTAAAAATAATATTATTGTTTGTTTAGGATGTAATGTAATGTGTATACACGATTTAAGGTTAAAAAACGCTGTATTTTCCACATAGGCCTACCGTACATGTTTGTATCTCCTCTTTGCCCAGCCTCTCTGAAACGCGCTGATATGTACAAAGGTCATCCCTCTGAAAAGCGAGGTGTGCTATGATTGGCCAGTCAACCAGTGCGTAGTGATTGGTTGAATGCTGCCAGAATGTGAGGTAAATGTAATGCCTCTTACCAAATTCGGAACAGGTGATATGTCACCGGTACTGCCTATTCGAGCCCGAATCTGATACGGAAAATGAAAATGATAAAGCCGATACGATGTCTTAACATTCTTGAATCAAGGTGCATTTTCTTGATGAGCAAAATTACATAGTTTGTGTGAGATAGAAACAAGCACGCAGTACATTAGGGAATGGTAACATAGGCTAATAAACATGAGCGCCACGTCTCGTCGCGACTCAACAAAGACTATAAACCCATAATAAATAAAATGACATTATAAACAGACATTTTGTTGCCACTGGTTGGAACATTTTTACTGATTATTAGTTTAGATTATTACTTTTTTCACATTTTGCAGATCACAAACATAACAAACTAATGTAAAAAAGTATTATAAATTGAAAATATACTTACAGGCTGTGAATCTGAAGCGCCAGTGAAGTTTTAATGGTTGGAATGGCCGCACTTTTTGACCAAAGCGTTCATGCATAGCCGGTCTTTATCTCTCTTCCACGTTCGTGAATCAATAGTCTGTGAAATGCGCTACACAAACTTGAATATTCGGATTGTACTCTTCTGGAACAGTTTTGTAAATAAAATGTAACCATTAGTTTTAAGTTGTCTCATCTTTTGGCAGGGCAAACAAAGAGTCTTTGTTTTCGCAATGAAACACACAGCGTCTCCACGACATGGCTGCGGCGGTGACGATACAATGAGATTTACAAGTATGTATACCTCTCGTTTAGATTTGGGCGATCTTAAGTCAATCATGTTACGAGGTTACGTACATTCGCCGGGGTGTGGTTACACGTTTCAGGCAGGTCTGGGTTCGCATTCGCTTTTAGATAGAATGCATCTTTTGTTCCGACACTTTAATTTGAGCAATTTTACACGTATAGTACATGCATGGGTAACTAATAACACACCAAACACACAGAAAAACATGTATTTGCGCCATAAGACCCCTTAAAAAAAACTTTCAAACTGGTATTGCACCAGTCCAAATATGTGTACCTTATACACACATGAATGAATGGATGAATGAATGCCTGCAGAATGAATGCATGAATGCATGAATGAAGGAATAAATCCATCCCTCCATCTATCCATCCAAAGATATTTTCGTTCATTCATTCAAAGCCGTGTTGGGTTATGACTGGCTACTTGTGTGCTTGTCTTTTGTACTGGATAATATTCCATATTTCAGATAACCAGCAAATTGAAAATAGAATAGAATAGAATTGGATCCAGAAGATCCTGAATGTACAAGGGTAACATGACAAAATGCGAAATATTATGTTTTAAATGTACATACATTTTAAACATGGCATTGGAAAATAAATAACTACAGTATGAAACAATAACAGGTTGATTATTCAAAGGATGATGACTAATTGTGAAAGAAAAAAAGGAAACAAAAGAAATGAAAAAAACATCCACATTCAAATTTTCCTATGTATTGACTTTAAAGGTTACTGTGGTAATAAAAGTAAAGGCCAGTGCTTCTCTCAAGAGCCCCTTGAATAAACTAAGGAACGGTGCCTCTACAACGTGAGATAACTTTTTGTTTCCTCTCCTTCACATTTGCAGTGAGTGGCTGGTTTGATCCGTATCTGAAGTAATGACCCTCTTGTCTTTCAGCACCTACCCCACAGGAAGGTCCTGCTATTGTGACAGTCTGTTATTGACTCGTCTAAGAAAATCAGCCAACATAGAGTAATTGGTGGAGCCGGAGGTTCCCCTCAAGCGCCCTCCTTCTTTGACAAGCCTAACATAAATAAAAAAAGGAGGAAAGTGATGAGAGGTGCCCGGAGCCATAGCGGATAAATAAAAGCCACACATATCAATGCCGCCCTTGCAAGGTAAACAATGACTCCTAATTATGAGCTGGAGTTTTAATTAAGACGCGGCTACACTAATAACAGCCCCTGACGGTGATGATTGACTCGGAGATTTAACGTTCTGATTAGTCAGATCTGTCGGAAACTCTTACCGCTGAGGCTGGAGACGATGATAAAATTACCTGCCCTCCCTCAGTGTGTGCTCAGCTCATCATTCTCATCTTCAAGCTCCTGCCGGTCCTGAGCAAAGGACACAAGTGAACTGTGGACAAAGGGAGTGATGTGAAGCATATGCTTAATCATATTATTAAATATTGACGATGTATGGGAAAAAGAGATCGGAAGAGGCGGAGTGAATTATGGTGGTTGTGTATACTTCATTTTTAAAATAAACAGTGTTCCATTTTTTCTTTAAAGAATGGTATCCCGTAGCCCTTTTGAGCGTTCCGAAATTTCCCTGGGAGGAACATGGCTTATTTCAGAGTATTACAGCCTTTGAAAGATGAAAAAGAGGGGTGAGGACAGTAGGAAGCCAAAAATGTATCCTGCTACCTGCTGGTTGATGTGGATAAGGGATGATGAGGTGCAGATTTAGTCGCAGAAGGGTTTATCTCCATTCTACGTGATGTAGACTTAGGCTTCACAATTGCGACCAGAGCCACTGTGATGAGTCCTCAAAACTTTGCTTCTCTTTGGACTGCCTGGGAATGACCTATGTGGTGGAGCTTTCTGAAGTCCCTTTCAGGCATATCTAACATAGGGGGTACCTTTAAGGCTCGATGATAACAATGGCACCATAGGTTTAGAACCCGGGGATGTGTGTTCTAGAGTTACTTCGCAGTCTGCATTGTCCATTGTCCTTAATGAATTTTCGACACACTGTAAGTGAGTTCTGGATGATGAGATGAGTCACAGTCCTGCTAGATGACTCAAGCCTCTCAATTTGTAGCGTGGCTCAATATGGCATTCAGATTTTAGAAGGAGAAAAACTTGATGACACTCAGGTAAGAATATGTAGGTACTTCTCAGATTTGATCATGTGACCAGTATTGCAATGTAACCTGCAGTCAACACCTGTCAGAGATGCACAGATTTTGCCGAGATGGTGAGTAACATAAACAAATAAAAGAAGATATTTAAAACATTGTAAAACAAATTTTACATTTGCCACCTTATTTATTGTAAATACAATAAAAATGCTATTACAACTGTCAAAACAACTTGACTAGAAATGACATTTGGCCAATAGTGTCCTTGTTTTTTTGAAGCCTTGGTTATTTGTTGAGCTGTCAATTGTCTAAATAAAGATAATTTAACACATTACATTATTCTGACAGATAAACGTCCATCAACTACGGTAAAGGCACAGTGCAGTATCCGGCAAAGCAATGAAAACACATTACAAAAATGCCAATTTATGATTGAGGTGATATATTCATATGGAAGCGAAACAAACAACACAAAGCAAACAGTGATCTGTTTTGCAGTAGTCACTCTGTCATGCACACATCATACAATGTTTCTATTTATAGTAATGTGATGGTGTACTGTCGTGATTCCACCTCATCTTGTCAGGTATTTCTTAGTCTAGATGTGGAATCATACAGGATCCTCTGTTTCATGTGGGGAGAGACGTTTTGGCCTTCCATACTCTCCCCGAGTCGCGTCGTAGTTTGTGTTCATTGCCTTCCCTATAAAAAGTCCTCATGTTTCATTGTCTTGGGCTGGTTCATTGTACGTTGTACTTTGTCTGTAGCTGTTGTGCTTTGCGTCTGTATCATGTTTCCTTGTTTGCCAAGTCCTGTTTCCTCAGAGTCCTCCAAGTTCGTGTTTAGTAAGTCTAGTTTAGTTATTGTAAATGTTTATATCAAGTGTTTGTTTTCTTAGTTCAGTCAGTCCGTGTTCTTGTTTTTGTTAAAGGTATTCTGTCTTGTTTTCCCCCTCGTGGGTTTTTGTTTTGCCTTTTTTGTTCCTGTTTTTTATTTATAATAAATACCCGCGTTAACCCCTACGTCTGTGCCTGCCTGCATTTCGGTTCTCCCGCACTTTCTGTCGTGCCTCTCCTGTGGCTCAGTGGTGGAGTCGGGGACTCGTCTCAACAGAGACCCGAGTTCGATCCCCGATCCTGACAGTGTACACAACCTAAAATGCACTCCACCTTACAATATGATTAACATATTAATACATATGTGACGATTCAGTATTAATATTACAGCTCAATTGCTCTCACGCTTTACAGAAGCTTTTTAGAAAGGTCTCTGATCACAGCTGTAGTTCAAATATACAAGACATTGTCAAATTTTTTGAGATGTGCACCTTTTTAATATAAAAGAGCATTATGCATCTTTGCTGAAAATATATACAGCATGAAACATGAAAAGGACCAACAACGGTGATTGTGACTGTGGAATCCTCCGCTGGCATTTCTTCACAATGTCACTTCCTCACAGAAGGTAAACACATTCTCAGATTTAATCATCAACAGAGCCTGTGGCAATCAGGTGTGTTTATTTGTGTGTATGTGTGTGTCCTCCTCCAGAGCTGATAACCTCTGAGAACCTCCATTAACCAGAAAGAGGAGAATGTGTTATCAGCACATACTGACAACACTCTTTTCTCTTTCCTTATTTAAACACACAGTCCAGAGGAAGTTCTTCAGCCTGATGATGGAAACAGCCCTTAAACTTGCAGAAACTTTAAAGCAGCTTTTAATGTGGCTTTTTCTACAGTAAGTGTACATTTAAGAAGCAATCCTATTTTATAGCTCATTTTCATTCAAACAGTAACAGACAGGTGAAAAAAAAGGAACAGTTCCCCATAAAACCAAGATGAGAGCACTTTGCGATGAGTGACATTTAAAAAAATGGTCAATACTTATAGAAGAAGTTCTATTACAATACACTTTATAGAACCAATATTTATTTTGGCCCCAGGCAAAGGTAACATTAAGAGAGCAGAGGGCTTTTGAGATTGCTCGGCGTGTGAAACACCAGCCCATAATTCTCAAAGTCTAATGCAGCGCCAAGCATTAAAGACATCTGTTTCGCTCTGTTATAGAGTGGGTATTAATTTAGTGTTTGGTTACTGTTTCATGTTGATGAGTGAGAGAAAGCAAGAATGAGGAAAACGACAAAAGGCAGGGGATCCCCGGGCCTTTCCAATCACAAAAATGGTGATTATTTTTGAACCAACAATGTAGCTGCGGGAGGTCATTACAATAAAACTGCTGCTTTTGAACATTTTGGAATAGGCTTCCACAGAGAGACAGTTAAACTCAACAGTCAGAGCACAGTCAGAAAGAACAGTAAAATGTTTAATAAACAAGAAACTACATTTCATATGGAAATCACATTGGATAGATACAATTGAATACATTCAAAGAAGTTTAGATTTACTGCAAAATAAGACAAAGATGATTGATGGATAAATATAGACCAAAACAGCCAGACTGTGAAAGTAATGTTTTTCACTATGTCAGCTCATGTCCAATGTTTGTCCACGGACACCACACTGAATCTGGATATCATGCAACAGATGGATTTATTTGTCAGAGTCAGCACTGCCCACAGCACCATTCAGCTCTGTCACTCCAGGGGCCCGTTTCAATAAGGAAGTTCAACCAACACTGAGTTAAAATCTGAACTCTGAGTTGATTTACTCACAGAATCGCTACTCTGAGTTTTCAGTTTCAGAACAGCTGATTTGAGTTAGTTCAATCCACTCTGAGTAAGTTCACTCTAGGTTATGCGCATGCAACCTGGCGATGAAAAGCCATCATCAATTGAGTGAAGATAGGCAACGATTCACCATGGCAACGGCACGTGACAAAAAGCGCATGTTCATTTCTGGCCAATCGAATTGAAGGTACTGTTACAAGCGTACGGTGAATATGAGCACATATTTAGAAAAAATGTATTCACTTGATAATGCGCAAGTTTATATGTCAACCACTTTTATATTTATTTTGTTAAAAATGGGAATTATATTTAACCCTCTCTCTCTCTCTCTCTCTCTAACTCTCTCTCTCAATCGCATGTAGGTGCAATCCTTCTGCAATAAAAAGATCTCTGCAGAAGCTGAATATGAAATACAAGAACATCATTCGTTCAGGAATGATAAATCAAATGCTCTTGCTGGTAGGATGCCTGATTGGGAAATGTTAAATACTACTATGTGGAATAAAACCTGCTCCCGACCAGGTTAGGTGCACGGAGCATGTTACTCTGGTTACTCACTCGGAGTAGAAGATACCTCGATTTCTGAAATGGGCTTGACTTACCCCGCGGTCGCGGGTTTGACATACCTCGCGTTCTGAAACCAAAAACCCTGAGTATTCCGTTTTCTGGGGTTAACTTACTCGGAGTTTGCACTTACCCTGCTTTCTGAAACGGGCCCCTGATGGTCCAAACCTGTGTTCATTAACACAAACCTGTCTCCAAATAGAAAATATAAACACCACTTAGTTCATGCTAAACCAGAATCCAAAACACAGAGCTGCTTATTTAAATAACTTTAAATTATCTATTACAATTTTGATTGCCACAAAATCTAATTTACATGAAGAGGGAAATTACACTTACATCCCCTAAGTGTAGCTATCAACTGTTTTAATTGTCTGGATTCACTTTGACTCACTATGTGCCGCTTTCCCTGTCAGTCTAGAATAATGCACGTCTAAGAGAACATGCAACTCATGTTCAATGCGTGCCGTTCAATGTCAGCACCACAGAAAGGCATCATGCGATCTCATCGACAATTTGTTTATGAGCCATATCAATTTGAACATTTGGTAACCTGGCCAGGGAATGAAGCAGGGGAACAATTCATCTGTTTGCATCATGTAGATCAGCTGCATGCCAAGTAAATTCCATGTTTCATCTGGTAGATCTGATTTACATCTGATTCAAAGCTTCATTTTGTTGGCTCTGCACAATCTTCAGTTTAACTGGTCCTCTGGCTTAGATGATATCCAAACATCGACCAATCTTCTAGTCTGCCACGTAAATTCCGTTACTAATAGTAACACTACATCACCATCATTGCAAATTTAGGCCACGAGGGCAAATCTTACTTTGACGTTAATAAACCATTTAAAGATTTGTGCAAGCTCAACCTTGTTATCTTATCGAGTTGCTCCAGTCTGTGTACATTCAACCAACTTATCATGTTTCCTCTTGTCCCTTGGTGTCAGACCTTGTTCTGCTCCATTCCCACACAGAGCAGTCTTGTCATCTGCTTCTGGATTAGGAGATGGGTGCAGTTATCTAAGGTGATAGAATATTTAAAGATGATATGAAATGCATAATGTAGATGATTCTATAACTTCTCCAAGAAATCCATGTCTTGATTAATTCTAGGTGAGCCTCACATTTATACTGTTACTAACTCCACAGCTTAATACCTGCTTTAGTGAAGAGCGTTCTTATATTATTGAAATTACTCTTTTTGTCCCAACACATTCATATTCAGCTTTAAGGAAACGTTATCCTGTTAACTGTATGCAATGTAACTTGTATAATCGTTATAGGAACCAGGAACAAGGGCTTCCCCAGAAATAAAAATTTCCCTTGGGCAATCTTCTTGGTAGGATTCAAACTGGCAGTAAGAACTTTTAAGTGACATAAGCAGACAGACAGTGCGTGTGACATAAAAACACATATTACATACAGTATATTCAGTTTTTCAGAAATGATCAGAGCTGTGTTGTTGTCATTTTGTTGTCGCTGTCTTTCATGGAAAGTGAGATGTAAAGAAGATGTAAAAGTTGTGAAAAAAAGCAAAAAAGACTGTCTAAAAAATGTATTTAAGAGGCTGAGAAGGACAAAAGTGATTGATAAATTCTGTAATATTGATTAATGATAAATTTAATTGATAAAAGTGATACATTTCTGTATGTTTATATCACTTTAAATACTGTTCTGTGTCGTTTAGCCGATCAATGTACTTTAGACTTATGTCACTGAACAGTTCCTGTTGTGCTGGGCTATGGTGGAACGAATTTAATTCCTACAAAAGGGAATTCTGCCAAAACGTTGATACATGATAAGAAACAATAACACAACATTAAACACCATTTTGTAATGTCTAATGCTTTTGTCTACACGGTACTTTAGTGTAGAGATTTTACATAGAAACTAAACGTGTTTCCGTCTGGATGGTAAGCTGGGTGGTGTATCTGCTTTAACTAGAATCTGCAGTGTGGAAAGCTTTGAATACTGAGATCTGGAGTACATTAATGAGGTATAGTGAGCCAGCGGGCTGTTGCTCTAAGAGCAGGCAGTGAGCACAGAGGCTGCACTGAAGCATGCCAGATAGACAAAAGAAAACAAGCAAGAGTTTGAGATTGTGTTTGACATTAGAGTTTGGCATACTTGTACAGCTTGGCCTGATCTCCTGGTCGAGGAGTGGTGATAATTCTTATTCCTGGCTTCTTTTGTAATTGTTTTAAGGTTCACCCAATCTCAGAATCTGGACTTTGTACTGTGAAATTGATCAGAATGTCAGCAGATGAACTTGAGGTTGATGAGAAGCGTAAAGAAACAATTGATATCTACCGTATGTTACAATCTTTATGTGCGTGTTTGTGAATACCATTGATTTTTTATAATGTATATTTATGTGGATTTTTAGTTCAATCTTAAACCAAAATCTACCCACATCTGTCTAATAGGTGTATGTTTGTTTATGTGTAAGAAGAATCTTGCAGCTACTGTATATCTGTATGAAGCCTATATAAAATTACATACATATAACATACAAAGATACACTGAAAAAAATATTTTTGATGCTTGTCAAATTTACTCAAGTCACTTAAGTTATATCAACTCAACTTTTGGAAAATTTGGTCAGAACATATTTTTTTATGTTCAGTCATGTAACTATAACAATCTATGTTGGGACAACATTAAAGGGCCGCAATCCCAGAATATGCAGTTTTAAATGTATATCTAGCAGAAATTGAGTCGCCAGCGTGTGTGCAGAAACACCTTGTAATTAAAAAAATCCACCTATTCTTTCTTCTTAACAGTGACAAAAAACAAGCTGTTGGCGATCCCCTAACAATCTGATGTCACATTGTTTACGCCTGCCCATGACTGCTCACAGATTCCGCCTTATGAGCACTAAGGTCCACCTTCAGCCAGAGACACGCTGTCAGCCATTTTCAGGCAAGAGCAGATGTAGCCACTAGCCAGCGACAAAAATTTCTAGACAAAACAAATGTGTGCTGTTGTTGGATGAAAAATGGAACGTAAAAGTAGGCCGGGAGGAGACCTTTCCGACGGGCCCGGGAGTTAGAACGATCGAATTCTCGGGCAGGACGATGATGAATTAGAAGATAACCGTATCTCCGGTCTGGAAAGACTTAGAGAAAGAGGCAGGAAAGATTTCCGCCGGGGCATTTGAACAACGCTGACTGCGAGTCGATGTGACCGCTAGGTCGGTAGCTAGAGCTCCCACTAGCCGGAAAGGTTGAAAGCTCCGGGACCCAGTGGCCTGTGAGTATTTCATGGGTTTCGCCCAAAACAATTATTCTCAACAGTGGATCAGTACCAGTTGTTCGTGATCAAGCTTTATCTCCGGTAGAAGTATTACACATAGATTTTAGATTGCCTTTCATAAATAATGTGTTTAGCACGTTAGCACCGTTATGTCCTAATGTTAGTGGTAAAACGCATCCCGTCCATTGATTCAGAAAACGTGTGACCGACATCATTTCTCTTAGATCTTTTAGAGTATCCTGGAGAGGTGTCTGAGTCCAATCATCTCGACACAGGTGTGCCTCAAGGCTCAGTGCTTGGTCAGTTGCTATTCTCTGTGTACATGACATCCCTAGGATCTGTCATTCGGAAACATGGCTTTTCCTGAAACTGCGGATGATACACAACTCTACCTGTCTTGTCGGCCCTTACAATCCGACTGTTTCTGCACGCATCTCAGCTTGCTTAGCCGACATCTCGCTCTGGATGAATGGCCATCACCTGCGTCTGAACCTTACAAAAACAGAACTTATTGTAATCCCGGCCGACACAAAGATTCATCACAACCTCTCCTTTCAACTGGGCTCATCAACCATCATATTTTCCAGAAAGGCAAGAAACCTGGGAGTGGTGATCGATGATCAGCTTAACTTCACAAATCAAGTTGCCAGCACCGCCCGGTCCTGTAGATTCATCCTCTACAATATTCGAAAAATTAGACCCTACCTATCAGAGCATGCTACACAAGTCCTAGTGCAGGCTCTTGTCCTGTCCAGACTAGACTACTGCAATGCGCTACTGGGTGGACTTCCAGCTTACACAACCAAACCTCTACAGATGATCCAGAATGCCGCGGCAAGAGTTTTCTTTAATGAACCGAAGAGAGCATACGTCACTCCTCTATTCATTAAACTCCCTATAGTCGCTCGCAACAAATTCAGACTCTGCTCCTGGCCTACAAGACCCCCAGTGGTTGGGAACCCCCTTATCTTCACTCGCTAATGCAGACATATGTAACTGCCAGATCCCTACGCTCTGTAAATGAACGACGTCTAGTGGTGCCATCCCAAAAAGGTAAAAAATCTCTCTCACATTCCTTCGCCGGATCGGTTCCACCTATGTAGAATGAACTGCCCGGTGCTACAAGATCTGCAGATTCTGTAGCCATCTTTAAGGAACGTCTGAAAACACATCTCTTGCATCAACACCTGACTGATCAGTTCTGACTTCTATTTCTTTTCTACTCTTTATTAAAAAATAAAAACTGTAGCTTAGCCCTGTATACTGTGTTAGACCAGTCTTCTTTTTTGATTGCACTTATGCTTTGGTTTCCTTAAGCTGTCCCAATTGCTTTCATTGCTTACCCCACCTGTAATTCGCTTTGCATAAAAGCGTCTGCTAAATGACTAAATAAAATATGGAAATTTCTTTAAAGCTTATTCATTAGAACAAAAGAAAGTTATGTCAATGTTTTTTCTCCCTGAGTTCAGTGTTTTCTTGTATGTCCTAGGTGAGACAATACTTTACAGACGTAACTGTGTGTTCCGCCATATTGCTTGTCTTGATGTCATCCAAAGCAAATATGTAAGTGCTCTAGCTCATATTCTGCATACGGGGAGGGGAACAGAAGCTCATTTGCATTTAAAGAGACACACACAAAGACGGCGCGTTTTCCATTGCAGCCACAAATGGCCATGTTCAACATCTTGTAATGAAAGATATGTGGGGTTTTGAGCTGAAACTTTACAGAGGCATTTTGGCAATACCAATGACTATTTTTACATTGCAGAAAACAATGTTATTTAAGGAGTTGTGTTTTTTTTACAATTGGGCAGAGGACTTACATTTCCCAGCATGCTTTGAGTATGACTGCATTTTGAGAGTTATTTTCTTAAATAAGTGTAATTTTATGCATTTTTGAGTATAAATAAACACTTTTCAGTGTTTAATATTCATTTATCTTTAAGATTTTGAAGAGTTTGTTATATTTTTGTATTTTGTGGTTACCATTGTTCAGAACAACTTTATCATTGGTTTGGTAGAGGTCGGTTACATTTACAATTTAGATTATCTATTGAGTTGTCTTATCTCAATATCTTCTTAATGAAGACAAATGAAAGTTTGGTCAGATTATTGTGTAAAATGTATCAAACTAAATTTGTTCTTGAATGCCTTCATTGAATAAACAAATTGCTTTAATCAGGTTTTATATTAGTTAAATGTTAAATTTATATTATAGCATAATTGAACTTAATCAAGTTAATGATTTAAAAGAAAAACAAGACAAGACTAATCAGATTTAACCAAACAACATTGCATTTACTTTATATAAGTATCTGAAGTTTTTCTAAAATAGATAATGCAACTTAAATTCAACACAAACCTGTTACAGTATGTGGAACCTGTTGACATAAGAAAGTTAAGTTGAACAACATATATACAGCATTTTTTGCAGTGTATATTATAGTATTGTTTAAAAAACTCTAGATTTGTCCAAATGAATCACTCAAGCTGAAGATGCTCTTATAGATTGGCTCAGTTTGGGGCAGTTTGAAAAACAAGGTAACTGTTAACAAATACCTGCACATAATAGCTTAAGGTAGAGACGATGTGTACTCAGCTGTTCATTATTACTGAATAAAGCCCTGCAGGGTAATTAGGACCATGATTTGAACCATTACAATATGATGCCTTATTACATGGCTGCTTTCATCATACATAAATGTGGATTGAATATTCTGAGTTGCAATTGTCTGATGGTTGGATGTATATTATACTGTTTACTGCACTTACCACACAAGAAAATAGTTGCCAACACTATCCATTTAAAATATTTTGGCACCAGAGAGATATAGAACAGTACTGAATGGGGGATCAGAAGCAAGAAAGCTTTGTCACAATGTTGGATATTCATCAAATTTCCTGCAAAAAAAGGTTTGCTCAATTTAATCACATTCATTTTTCTAACATGGAATTACAGATTTTTTTGCCGTAAAGTATACGATATGGCACATGTGGCAGTTACAGCATCTATTAGCAGGGATAAACTAACAAGGCTAATCAGCCAAACGTCGACCTTGGGATAGATATGCAGAGCAATACTAAATACAATATATATAGTTTTATAAATACACTGCTTTATACATTCTAGAAGTACACTGTTGTGCAATTGTGCTTCTGCCGTTAAATTGCCTTCCCCAAAATGTATTTTTTCTTCACTACAGTTAAAAATTCAAGGTAGTAGTTTATCAGTAGTTTTTACAAAAATATATAAGTTTAACTGTTGACACGGCAATGGTGGATCATGCAACCTATAATTTACATTAATTAAATACATTCTTGTGAGGGTTTCATGGTCACCTGTACCATGAAAACATCATAATGTGTGAGGCATCTTCGACGTGCACTGAACTCTCTGTCAAAAAAGACATAAAAAGGTTAAAAGAAAACAGCTGGAAAACAAGGGCAGTATAAAAGAGGGACAACCAAATCCTCAACCACAAATCTTTTGATCTAGAAGCTTGTTAGCAGTGAACAGAGGACTGATATTACACACTCTTTCTCCTCAATGGGTTTGTGTCTGTTTTTCACACTTCTCATATCAGTCTCTCACTTCGCTCTGGGACTATTCATATAATCTTGCAAGGTCACACTGTGAAATCCCCACACAATGCCTTATTGAGCCCATTTATTTTCGCCCCTATCATCTCTCTAACCTTTGCAGAAAGGCGCTTTACACACCTCTGGTACAGAACTCAACGTTCTGTCATATCTGCTGAATATGAAAACACACAGTCCAGACATCATTTGAGCGGGTCTGTAGCTGACACTATAGCCCAATAGGTCAGAGCCAGCAGGTATCTCAGAACCCTCCTCCAAATATGGGAGATAATTGGATGGCACAAACATTTGCTGAAGTTACCATGGCAACAGAAAGGTTAGGGATCAGACTGCAATATGCTTTGGGAGCCTGGAGGCTATTTTCGTTCTCCATGAAAACTATTAAACACAATGTAGGAGGCAGCCTCTCTTTCCGGTAGCAGGTAATGAAAGGTAGCCTGCGGTGTGAGGCGACAAAGCTTCAACACACAATCCTCTAACTGCTGTGGACACTTATGTTCTGCGTCTCCGTGATTACTAAAACGGCCACGTCACAATTGGAGATGTTTGTCCGAAAGAGGACTTTTTTTCCAATAAATATTTGGCTGAAAATTATATTACAACAAGGCATTTGGCAGAGTGACTTACAAAAGTTAGAACTACAAAGTGATGCATCCAAAAACATGAGAAGAAGAGGGAGAGAAATATGTACACGTTAATGAAAAAGAGTTATGATGCCTCTTCGATAGCGTTGTGGATGCAACTAAATGGGGAGTTAAGGTGAATGAGATACAAAAGGAACGTGTTTTTGATCTAAGCAGATATTTCCTTAAAGAAATGCGAGTGGTGCATACTTGTGAATACCTTGCAGCCACATAATGCTGTGTGTAGTTGCCTGATTGTCGCTCTTCCGTGGTTAATGTGCTGTGAGGTCTTCAGTTTTCTTTATGGTTGCTTGCAGCTGGAGTTTTTGGTAGGTGCTAACTAGCTTTCAGTAGTATTTATCAGTGTTATTGGTTATTGTGCACGGAACTATAGAGTATATACTATATATGAAGAGTTTGGTTCCAAATTGCGTGTTTCTTTATTTTGCATTCCAATTAATATCAACCAAACTGCGGTTGGTTAGTTTGCTTTTATTGAAGCCATAATAACAAAAAATTACAACTAACTTAAGTAATAATTTAAGCAATAAAATATAAAATAAAAACATGATAATATTTTAAAGTAAGGTTAAAAAGGGAGTTATCTAATTTTGGAACCAAACTCTTGTTTGTATATGATGTATATTTGAAAGTTTGAGTTCCTGTAACAAGGAGCCCTCAGAGGAAGCATGGAATCCAAGTGAAATGTTTAATACCTAAAACAATAGGGAAGGAAAGAAAAAAGTTAATTAATAAACGCCTGACTAAAAGTGACACAGGTCTTACGTTTAACTCATGTGCAGTACATGGATGAACGCATTGTCAGTGCGTTTCAGTGTGGATAGGCAGCGTCAGAGCCTTTGAGAGAGAGTGTCGCGTCAACTCTGTTGACTCCAATGGAACAGTTTTTTCTCAGCAATGGCGGTTCACATTTAATCTTCAAATTAATGTAAAAACAACAGTTTTCTTGAACAGTTATATTTTATGAATGAAAGCCAACATTCTGAAATTAGTACTTTTTCGGATGTCTCTATTAAATTGATTATTTTTAGTTTATTTTAACATTAATTATAACCATTCAAAAGTATAATTAAGAGCTATGTGGTAGGAAACATACACAAATACACAAATGAATAGAAGTTCTCAAACACAAATACAGTCTTTAATGTTAAATTGTAAATTAAATACAGAAGAATACTCATTAAAGCTACAAAGCACATTGAATTCCACTTTTCTTTTGTTCTTTGATTAACATTAGTGACAGGAGTCACAGCAGCAGATTAAAGAATGCGGCCTCTTTAAGAGGTGCCTCTTTACATAGATTCGACGCCACTCCAATCTTCACAACTCTTTGCATTCATTTAAGATTTTATTAATCAAGTTGAAGTCTCTGCTTATGAAAATGCACAACAAAACGGGCTTTCTGGTTTTTTTAATGTAAACGCGAAAGAGAACTTAATACTGATATGCTGTCCTTAATTGCGTTAAATATTTTGAAAGCGTAAATCAGAAAAAATAATCGCAAGCGTTAACGCTTTAATGTTGACAGCCCTACTTTTCACCCATATAAGAATAAAAGTCATCTAATGAATAACAAATGAAAGAGAAAACAAAACTTCCTGGAATTATACGAAGGCTCCATGAATCACTTGACAGACGAATATTTTCCACTTTTGTTGGCGCAACTCTCTCTTTCAATAGCTCTTGGCAGCACTAGGAAAACGCTTGAAAACACAAGTGTGGACAAAGAGTGTTTTTAGAATGAAAACTTTCATGTGTAAATGGTTTGCACTTAACCTAGACACAACAGAAGATAAAGCACAGAAAACGTCTCGGTTACGTCCGTAACCTTCGTTCCCTGATGGAGGGAACGAGACGTTGTGTTGAGAGACAGACTGGGGTTTGGTTCTGAGAACCTATCATCTCCGAGATAAAACGCCAATGGGGATTGGCCAATGACCCGCCCACGCCAGTCTCCGCCCCGTACATACGGGTATAAAAGGAAGATGGCGGCGGTCATTCATCACCCTTTGTGCTGAGGAACCTTAGAAGTGCTCCTTGCAGCGGATCGGCAAAGCGTTGTGGCATGAAGACACAACGTCTCGTTCCCTCCATCAGGGAACGAAGGTTACGGACGTAACCGAGACGTTCCCCTTCAGTCGGTCTCTCGACGTTGTGTTGAGAGACAGACTGGGGATATATCTAACACGCCACGGCGCTGAGCCGTATTACGACCTCGAGCTGAGCGACACTGACTAGGCTAGCGAGTCACAAGTGAGCGGTGCAGCGAGATGTAACCTTCCAGTGAATAGTAGTGGACCTACTGCGAAGCCTAAAACAGGCATTTGCGATGCCTGTACAGACAGTCATCACGGACAGGGCGTTCGCCTTGTAAGTGAGGCGCCGTCCGGAGCCGTCGCACTGGGAAAGAACACTGCTCTCCTCTTGGAGAGTATGTTACGGAGACCACATCCTGCCGTACGGGAGGTAACATGTGGAAAACTGACATGGTCTCCCGAAGGAGATCACATGCAAAAATGTTTGGCCGTAGGGGGCCAGCCAAGGTGGTTGTGCCACCGGAGGGGAGGTCACAGATTCGCCAACAGGGGAACCAGGAGTGAAGAATCAACATACGGGACTACCCAACGGGGGAGTTCCTACGTATGGGGCAATAGTCCTAGTATAGGGGTCCACCTAAGTAGGGGCGACACTGCCAGTACTGGACTTGGTTCAAACAGACCGCTCCGCCCGGTCCGTTACCAGATTGCTAGTGATGGATAGAATGCCTATACTTCACCCAATGAGGGGGAAGTAGGGAGACTAAATAGCGCACTGAACTTACCTAATAGGGAAGAAGGCGCTTTCGCAGGCGTACGCCCAGCCCAGATGCCTGTCCTACATATTAGGTGTAGGACACTGGTTCCTTTCGGAGGTTGTAAAGCTCACGAAGGTACTGGGTGTAGCCCAACCTGTAGCTACACATGTCTGCCAGAGGGGTGCCTTGGGCCGGTGTCCACGAGGAGGCCCTGCTCCGGTGGAGTGGGCTCTCACTGCGAGTGGGCACGGGTGATCCAGGGATCGGTACGCCGTGGCGCCCACAATCCAATGCGCCAGCCTCTGTCTGAGACAGCCCTCCCTGGTGCCGTCTTCTGAACAGACAAGAGCTGCTCAGAGCTAATGTTCTGAGTGCGGTCCAATTAGAGGCGCAGTGCGCTGGACACAACACTAGGAGGTTGGGTCTTCTCTCTCCCGAGGGGAGCGCCTGCAGGTTCACCACCTGAACCCGGAAGGGAGTGTGGGAACCTTGGGCACGTAACCAGGCCGGTATCTCAGAAGACTACCGCCCAATTTCCAGGCACCCATGAGACACGAAGAATACTAGAGGTCCCTACCCTCTTGCAGAGGCAAGCGCCATCAAGAGCGGCCTTCATCGTAACAAGGACGAGAGGCGTCTCCGAGGGGCTCACAGGCCCAAAGGCCATGTAGGACCTACGGTCCTAAGAGGGTACGGAGCGCAGCCGGAGTCGCGCTCCTGAGAACCTGGTGACCAGGTTATGTTAACCAAGAAACTTACCCTCCAGGCGATTGTGATGAGCGGCCATAGCGGCTGCATACACTAACGCGGAAGGGGAGAGATTACTCTCTAGTCTCCAAAAGGTCAACACTGACCGGATCAAGCAACTCCGTGGGTTCTCACTGAGGGAGAACACTAGAGGGAGGGGCGCCACTTATATGCGTGCACATGCAAGTGGTGGGGCTTTAGGCAGCGTACTGCAAGCCACTCCAGGCCTCCTCGTCCCATCTGGAGGTCAGGCATGGAGATACCAGAGGCCTGGCCTGGGGTGCCAACCGTGTCCTTCCCCTGTGAAGGTTTCATCAGGGGAATCGGCAAGAGGGGGCTATCAGAACTGAGAAGTCTGAAAATCAAGTCTGGTTGGGCCAGTAAGGCGCAACAACAGTACATGAAGCCACTCTGCTGCGACTTTGCACAGGCCCTGTGCAAGGAGGCTCCTGGGGGAAGTCGTACTTCCGCTTGTCCCGCGGCCAGCTGTGTGCTAAGGTACCCGTAGGGTACAAAGCAGGAATAAATGGGACTCTGGGGGCAACAGGATCTGATCCTGGCCACACCGGTCCCCTGAGAGCTGGACTGCGCGAGGATGGAGTGGCCACTCTCCGAGGCGTTTCACTGACGAGAGAGCGCAACGGCTGTCGGGTTCAGTTTGCCAAGGATAACCTGGCCCGCAGGGATAGATCATCCTGCTGACTCCAAAAGAGGAGGCATGGGGCGAGTTGTGGCATCTGCTGTGAGCGTCTGCCGCCACAGCAGTCGTGCTGCCCGACAGGACTAGCACGTAGTCCTGCACTAGAGGTCTAGTGCCAAGGGGACTGCCAAAAACTCTAGGCAGTAGGGAACCCGTCACTGCCCGCTACTGCCCATTGCACACTACACCCTACCCCGCAGGGAGGCGCTTGACGCGCCTCATACCTGCCCGAGCGGGCCTGCTCGGAGAAGGGTCACATCTGACCAGGGTTTGGGGTGTGTAGACACTGAGGCGTAGCCTAACCCACCTAGTGCCCGTGTGCCGCCATCCAGGAACCTGACTCTGCCAGTGCTGAAGTGGCTGTGTGCATCAACTCAAGGGATTATCCGTCGAGGACGCCACGTGTCCAGGAGCCTATGAAGTGATCAGCGGGACCCGGAGTCCGGCTGACCAAATTCATCCAGTTCAACGCCTACTGCAGAAACTCGTTTAGTGAGCATGCTGCATAAGGGCAGAGTCAGTTCCACACCGAGATAAGAGGAGCTCCCGCTCTTTTGGGAAGAGCTTGCTCTTTCCCAGTTAACCCGTAGGCCAGAAGGTCTAGGTGCCGAAGCACAAGATCCCATGACCGTTAGAGGAAACAGGGACCGACCTAGTACTGATACGTTCTTCGTTCAACACGAATTTCGCAGAAGGAAGGAGACGTAAGAGTAAGGGTCCTACGGGTCGATTGCCACAACCAATCTTGTCGCCAAGATGCGCTTCTGTAGCAACTGATACAGAGAGGGGCGCGGCCTCCCCCCCCCTAAAGGCACTGTGAAGTCCGGCCCGGGAACATCTCGGTTAGAGGGACAGGTTCGACCGCACTTCCCGCCATAAGCAGCAACCTCGGCCTGAGCACGGGAGCTTCCCCCTTAGGAGAATGCCCCGAACCTGGCGGGTGCCAGGCGCAAAAATGGATCGCATAACCGAGATGGATCGTCCTCTAGCCCTTCGTAACGGCAGGTGCTGTACGAAACCGGAGGATGATCTGCTTCACTGTGCCAGGGAGGCTGGTTAGTGGCTTGACAGAGCGGTCACCTTACACAGGGTGAGAACCCGGAGAGGTTTGACTGCTCTGCCTACTTACCTGCTTAGTGTTGCCGCCGGCCAACGCAACGTCACTTGGAGATTGCCGAAGGCAGCTACCACAGGGGGAAGCCCGGAGAGAGAGTGTACTCTCCATCTCCACGGCTCTCCTGTCAGGGCCGCCCTGAGGCGTTTACCCAACAGGGTAGAGTCCTCCTCCTGCGTGGCTCCACATCTCTGACGGGCCATCCTTGGAGGGCCCAGTATCAAAGGGGCCACCGCGGGGAGGCGGGGCTGATGGAGGGCAGGCTGCCGCTTCTTTACAAAAGACCACCCACGTGGATCTCCGGGGAAGCACGGTCCTCACTTTTGCGTTGCCTCCTGAGCTCGACCGGCCATAGGCGGGAGTTCTAAGGGGCTTCGTTCAGACAGGAGCAAGCCGAACGGCCTACTTCACGTCTAGTGAGCTCAACGTGTATCTCCGGCCCGGGGAAGCACGGCCGTCATCTCTGCGTTGCCTCTTCTTGGGCTCGACCTCCCGAAGGTGGGAGCTCCAAGGGGCTTTGCATCTGATGACCGGAGGTCAGTGTAACCATCCAGCCCAGCTTGCGCGGTGCCCAAGAAGGCGGACCTTCCGAGCTTCATCGCGCAAGGTTGAGCCACAGATCCTTGGACCACTATTGTGGACATCGTCCAACCCAGGGCACACACCCTGACCTTCGTCGCTCGATGCGCGAGGCCTGTGGCGGTGCGCAGCCGGGTCGACCTTTCCATCAACCAGATCTAAACGCTCTGGCATATGACCCAATGGGTCGCCATAACGCTTTGGACCCTATTGACCGCCACAGCGTGGAGCGTGAAAGCAGCTTGGGAGACCTCGTCGACTCCTCCAAGTGGCAGCGTCCGTGGAGTACCACGGGCGCTAGACCACCTGGGTGATCAACACAGCCCTCAGCTTACCTCACTGTCCAGGAAAGTAATAGCTCCCTGAGCCCTTCAGACAAGAGCACGCCGCGGACGGCATACCGACGTCTAATGAGCTCCACGTGGATCTCCAGGGAAGTCCGGGGAAGCACGGCCCTCACTTTGCGTAGCTTCCTGAGCTCGACCGCCCAGAGGCGGGAGCTCTAAGGGGCTTCGCGTCAGACAGGAGCAAGCCGCGAACGGCATGCTCCACGTCTAGTGAGCTCAACATGCATCTCCGGCCCGGGGAAGCACGGCCGTCATCTCTGCGTTGCCTCTTCTTGGGCTCGACCTCCCGAGGGCGGGAGCTCCAAGGGGCTTCGCATCTGATGACCGGAGGTAGCTATCAGATGTTATGACAGAGCACGTTGTCGGATCTTGCCCGATATGGGACGGTATCCCGCCCATCGGGGACGAGCTAGGTGAGCGTGTTGGGGCATGAATGACCCGCGAGCCGAAGCTGGCGGAGTAACAAACACGGGAATCCCCGATCACCACCGACGTTCGCCGAAGCGTTCAACCTCGCCGTGGCGGCGGTCACGCACAGGGAACAGACGGGGTTTTGCGGCAACATTCCGGAGAACGTAGCCGCTGTGAACGCCACACCTGAGGACAACCCATACTTGCAGTACAGGTGTCGTGCCCGTCAGACCCGAAGATGGGTCTGTCATACCCAGGAACACAGCTTGCAGCATCTCATCATCACCACACACCGTTTCCGGTGCGTGGTGTAGGAACAAGACGGTGGGATCGTCTCTTGGGGAACGGTCAGACGAGGGAAGGTGCGGACGATCCGCCAGCCAGGGCTGACGAAAACGTTCACATCCTCACATCACCCTCGCCCCTCCCCGCCGCGGACGGCAAGGCCGTAGCCAATGCCGTCACGAAACGGGAAGCAGTGAGTTGGTGGCTGAGTCCCGTGGGAACACAGCCGCCCGTGACGCAACGTCTTAATCATACACCGCCCGCAGTGCGGACAGAACTGATCCACAACGCTCACATCACCCTCCCCCCTCCCCGCCGCGGACGGCAAGGCCGTAGCCAATGCCGTCACGAAACGGGAAGCAGCGAGTTGGCGGCTGAGTCCCGTGGGAAGACAGCCGCCCGTGACGCAACGTCTGAATCATACACCGCCCGCAGTGCGGACGGAACTGATCCACAACGGCCGGCCCAGATGCCGGAAGCCCAACATCCGGGGTAGCCGCTATGTCCGTCCCCCCTCCTGGATGAGAGTGGAAACTGTGAGAATATTGGTCCTGAAAAGGACCTGCTCTTTTAAATCTGTAGCTCGCTGCCGAGACGCCGAGGGGAAGTCCGCGCTCCGGAGGAGAAATCCGCCACCGAGGGAGAGTCCACTCGCCGAGGGGGATCCGCCATCAGAAGGGAGAAGTCCGCTGCTCTGCGTCAAATATCCAGCAGGAACTCGAAGAGATAAACTCGACATATACGCCGAGAAGGTTCCGAAGAACAAAGGATGATGAATGACCGCCGCCATCTTCCTTTTATACCCGTATGTACGGGGCGGAGACTGGCGTGGGCGGGTCATTGGCCAATCCCCATTGGCGTTTTATCTCGGAGATGATAGGTTCTCAGAACCAAACCCCAGTCTGTCTCTCAACACAACGTCGAGAGACCGACTGAAGGGGAACTGGAAACACAACAGTAAAAAGCACTGAAACAAACAAAAACCGGATAAGATTTTTCATGAAGGTTCATGAAAAAATGGTATTTCAAAAGGCTGCTACAAACAATCAGGAAAAATAAGAACAAATAGGCTAATGACACATTGTGAATATCTGTGCATGCCAGTGAAGATCTCATAGTACACACTGTGGTGTCAGGTTCCCAAACACGATAAGGGATGTACTGTAGATTGCATAATATACACATTAAAGTGTCCCTCACACCTGATAGACACCAGTGATTATGTGATGATAAAAGATACTTTGTTTCGTACTTACTCATATGCAGACTTCAAAGGCTTTTGTGCCAGCACACCATGTTGATGAAGAATATTACCCCTCAGCCATTCATTCGCCTCTGTCTCTCCCACATCTTTTTGTGGCCAGGCCTCTTTCCCTCAGAAAGAAGCTTATCTACATTAAAGAAGCTGTCAGTGACACCCTGACAGTGGAATACTGGAAACACGTCTGGCACTTACTGTCGCTGCTGTGTGAGTGAAACCCCGTGCTAGATAACCTGAAACCTGCTGAGCCACAGAGAGTCAGAGAATGTTGGTCTTATCTAGAAAACCACACCGAGAAACGCTTAATCCATTACCACTGCAATCATTCCAGCAGACCCACAGATCAACACATTCTCCCGCACATAAACCTCAAACTGATAACAAACTAATGCATTATTCACATCAATTATCATAAATCCGTCAGAATGAAAATGTGGGTTTATATTCATTTTTGCTTCTCTCTAAAATCCGCAAATACAACTAAAGCATTTTTTCCAAATAACGATCTACTTTGCAACAAAGTACAAAGAGTTTTTTTTTGTTATAGCAGTGTCAGCACAGATTATGTTCTGCTACCTGTTTCACAATGGTCAAATCATTTATTAAACTTTGTTGATGTTAATTAATGTCAATTAAATTGGTAAATTGGTAAATTAACTAATGTGAAAAGTTACAATGTTTGATTAAAAAAATGTATTAGCACTGTTTACGCTGAGATTAACATGAATTTATGAAGTAATCAGTTCTGTATCTACAAATGCATTAACTTATGTTGACAAATACAAACTCATTGTAAAGTATTGCCACTTTCAAAATGAATTTTATAACAGAGGTTCTTTAACCAGTGTTTCTTGAAGCAAAATAATAATTTGATTATCACTGTCATAAGTAAATGCCCTTTCGGAGTTTTAAGCTTCCCCATACTTCAATAGAATCCTCTTTGCATTGCCAATGGATCATAAAACCATCTTTCTAAAAGGTGCATCTCAAACTGAATGTGGTATGGTAAACAGCCAGAAACTGCGTAGCACGTTCCCCTTTGTCATTCTTTTGTCCTCATAACATTGCTTAAGTCATTGACACAGAAATGTGGGCAGGTAACCTATGTTTGACTTTCTGACAATTTATTATGAGACATTTTTGAAGTTTAGTTTTTCATTAAATTTTCTTTTTGGATGTTTCTGAACATGGTGATCGGACCTGCTTTTTTGATTGGCGGTGCAGTGGGGTTCTTGACATCCACTTACTTCTAACAGCACCGCTTGGTTACTGACGAACCCGAACCTGGATAGAAACACTTCTCATTAGCTCCTTTCACTTAGCTTATTTGGTCCTCAAAGTTTCTTGTAAATCATTAACTGTCCTCTTCCAATTAAAACAAATGGATATATTTTTATTTCTTTTAAAGAGATGTGCTGTATTTAACTTTCCTGTAGCTCAGTGGTTAGAGCATGGCGCTAGCAACGCAAGTGTCGATCCCAGAGATTGCACATACTCAGAATCAAAATGAATAGTTTAATGCCATGTAAGTCACTTTGGATATAAGCGTCCGCCAAATGCATAAATGTATATGTAAGCACATGGTGAATTGATTATTTTCTTAGGTAGCATAACACGTTGGATACTTTTATTGATATAACTGTTTTATACATTTTAAGCAGTTTATGAAATAATATGTATCGTAATAATATAAAATAAAAATATTCAGAAGTAGCCTATCTGGCATTTTTAATATTAGACTTAAATTATGGTTAACATTAGACCTGTTTCTGTGAGCATGTACAGTGAGTTAATTCGGAGAAAAGAAGAGAAAATTTGGCGAAACATACCATTATAAATATTTAATATGTACATCAATGCTGCTGTATATCAAAATTTTAATCTTAAAAGATTAAAGGGACAGTTCACACAAAAATGAACGTTTTGTAATGAATTACTCACTCTCTAACTGACCCCATTACCAAAGTAGGAAGAAATACAATGGTAGTCAAAAGTGTCCCAGAACTCTTTGCTGTCCTACATTCTTCAAAACATCTTCTTTTGTGTCATTAAGTAATTTTTCTACAATGTTATTGTACAAGATTCAAGATAGGGAAGGAAGGAGACGGGAACCGGCAAAAATTTAAACATTTAATCACCATAATCAATGTAAAAAGACAGCCGGCCGCCCTTCACGGACAACGGTCGGCGAATAAAACATAAATACAAATACAAACATGTTGAAGCCTGGTCATCTCTTTTCGACAGTCTGGTCGCTCATTCTCTTATGTGCTCCCAGTCTCCTACGTGATCCAAGACCGGTTCACGCACAGCTGGCGCCCATTAACAATTACTCACCGGTCTAGAACCACGGTCTCGCCCCGCCTACTCCACTACAGTTATTCAAGGGGGCCCAATAACATATAAATCATGTAAAATCATGACAGCATGTGATATCAGCAGAAAATATAAGAAATTACAATAGCAAACATTTCCAGTTGCTCCTTTAAATTTATTTTCCTTGACCTGTATGTTAATGTATCGTTTTGCAGTTTAAATGGACATGTTAAAATGCATTTCTCTACAAACGTGATATAATACATAATATTATTTATATAGCTTTTTGCTAGATGGATTGTCCTGATTGGAATAACTGGATTAGTGCCATTTTCATATTTACTCTCCCCTAATACATTGACTAATACATGCAACAATAATAAACTCTGATTCAGTCTTTAAAGTACTTTTATAGCATGGTTTTAATTCAGCACTACCTTCACCTTAAAGAAAGAGCTTGCATTATCGATACAAACATATTTAAATGTGTTTAGTCTTGTCTTCGGTCTTCGTTACTTTATTTACATATGTATTGTAGTGTATTCTGTAAATAATGTGCGCAAAGAAACAATATAATTTTTTTTTTCTTCACATTTTAATATTTTGTTTATCGTTTAATGATGATCTAATAAAAACAATATTCGTTCAAACCTTTTCATAGCCTCCATTTCATTTTGTCCCTTTTGTTGTTATTTAAACACTCTTAATGTGTAAATATATTACATTGACAGATGTGGTCAAATTGTCACGGCCCAGAAGGGGGGTTTAGCCTTAAGTCCTAAAGGAGCGTTTTACTGTGAACATCTGCAAGGACCTGCTGTCATATCTCACCATCAGGCTTTGTGAGTCTGTAAATAAATACACCAGAGGCCTTTTTTTGTGTCCATTTGTGAGCCTACAGTAATTCATCATTCCTCTGTGCTCTGTCTGCTCAAATCGCCTCTCCAATTAAGTTTTGCCCCAAAGCGCTGTCAACACCCTGACCTTGCTCATGGACACTCTTCATATAGGCCTGTATGATCCACCGAAAACTTTCATTCATTTTTAAGTACACTTTACATTTTTATTGTTAAAATATATTAAATGTAAAATGTGTGTGTGTGTTCCTGTCATTTAAAAATGAATTATGCAATTGGCTATCTAGAATACCTATAGAGAATAACTAGATCCTTACAACCTATGTAACAGGCATCTTATTACTTTGTTTACAACACATGTTAATTTTCCATTATTATGATGATTTTTTTCACAGTGTATGTATATTTACCTTCCATTTTAAATTAATTCATTGCATTCTTAAGGCTGCAATTCATAACTTTTGCCTCTATATTGTCAAGATTGTCAAAATTGCAGGATGCTTCATCTTACTGATGCTTAACTCGAATGGCATTAAACTGACATTTCCAACACAATCGGACAAACCGCTTATATATCAATGCTGTAACTATTATATTTAAAGTAAGATAAGCAAAATGTTTCAACCCAAATTTTTATGTTCTTGCTCAACTGATTTTCATTTTTAACCAAAATTGTAACAAAAAAAGACCGGTGGAATCAGAATTAAACTCCAAATTGTTGCACATAAGCATGACATTTTACAGCGTACAATGTTTATTAATTTGGTCCTTTGACATTCAGCCATTTTTAAAAAAGATTTAAGCATGCAAATACCTTCAGGGGTCACTACGTTTGCATGCAAAGTAAAGAAAAAAAGCTGAGAAAGACTCTGATCTTTATATGAATGTACGTCGCTGAAATGGAATCTTGGTTATGTTATCCTACTGCTGTTGTCCTTGACTTAAATGAAGGAGCAAAGATTTGAGTGGCTGGTTCTCAGTGGGTTTAGGCAGATCACAGGCAGTGCCTTAGGGATTTCAGTGTCTGGCCATTTGTACCCGGGCCCTCAGCCAGGCGCCTCATTCTCAATGACACATCGGTTTAAACATTGGCCTTTACAGCATCAGATAATAAACTGAGAGCACAAGTAACATCTGTTCAATCAGAAACTGTGATCTTAACCATTGTAATTCTTTTTTAAAGCGTTTTAGCATTTCGTAAAACACATTATAATTAAAGATAGATGCAAGGAAATTGTATAATGGTTTATACACATTAAAGATCACCAAGGGGATGAATTAATACCAATAACCACACAAAAAAACAGATCAGTTATAAAATGTTTGTGAAACCAGCCAATTTAAAGCTAGTGTGTATGTTTATAAATACTTTATATTCACAAGATAATATGAATAGTAGTAGTTATTTGTAGGTTACAAATAGCAACACTGGCATAACAATGGGATGGGTTGATCAAGACCATAATATTGTCTAACCAGTGGGAAAAGTTTGATAAAAAAGCAATTCCTTTTTAAATTTGGTTTGTGACAGCAGAACTATAACATGGATTGCAACCATTTGGAAAAGCATTTTAAGTTAGGATACCACAGTGCAAAACAACACTCATTACACTGCATATCAGTGTTACATTGACGGTATCTGATTATAACCACACAATCAATGGTAAATTACATGATAAGAAAGAGAGACATCGTTTTTATATGATGATAACCACATATTAGATGGGAAATGACATAATAAGAAAAGTAAAACAATTTTGATAAATAAATGGAGATGCCCTAATTTTGAATGCATAAATGTTTATATATAATGCATATGAAGCTATAAATACATTTTAATAGTTTTAATGAAAATGACATTTTTTTTACCTAGACACATAAATTTTTTAATATTCAATTTATCCCGTTAAAACGGTCTGTTGGCTCCGTCTGAACATGTTAAACAATGATTGTTAAATGAAACAACAATATTGTTTTTTCAAAACGCTACAAATCCATCATTTTTTTCAGATTATTTTGGGTTACTTCTTTTTAAAAACAAACAAACAAGAGAACATGAAACTTATGACATCAGGGACTCATACTATAAATTAATATAAATCAAACAAATGAAAATGCATGAAATAAATAACAGCCAAATAAAATAAATAGTAACAAACTAATTAGTAAAATAAAATAAATATTTTCAATTTCATGTTTCAATATTTTCCACCACATACAACAAATAATTTAGAAATAACACATACAAATAGCACTAATCAGCGAATTCTGATTGGTCGAGTGGACATATCGCATTTAGGCTAAAAACAGGTTCAGGATTTGTAGCGTTTTGGAAAGAAACTGCATCTCGCAGTACATTTTGAAAACATGGAAATATAGCGATTTGCCATGAAACATTGAGGGAGCAGTGAATAGGTTTAGTACACAGCAAAATGGGATTACAATCTATTTTTTTTTATTTGGCGTTTAATGCGTTTTGGAAAAGAGCTCTTCATATATTATGAGGAATCTAATAGACAAAAAAGTACAAACAGCAGAAGAATGAAAGCATGAGAGAACGAGAAGAGTTCTGTTATTGGATGAGTTTTCTCTCACACCAGGAGATCTGACAGTGACCCCCGGGAAAAACACCATTAATGAATGCATGAAACTATTAGACCCAGAAGTGAGCCCATCAACGTACAACGTGACAAAGAGATGTGGTCGATTAAAGGCATATTTCTAAAATCATCCCTGAAAAGCAACATGAACCCTGGTTATGGGAGGCAGGGGACAGCAGGTGCTTTTTTCTGTACTGTGTTTACAAAGGAATTAAGCTGTAAAGTCAGAGAAAAGCTTTTCTGTGGAATGACACAAAACCATCTGGTGCTAATAAACAGGCGACTGCTTCACTCACTGAGTGGAGTATCAAATAAAACAAGACAATATTCAAAGGTTAAATATCTTTAGACTAATAATATTTTGAATTATTTAATCCACAAAGCAACAACAGTCAACAACAAATTTTAATTTTGTCTTAAAGATATATACTGATTTTTACAGTGTCTAAAAATCTATATAATTCACAAATGTAAATAATTCCTTAACCATGCATCCTTTTCATAGCATCCATTTCATTTTGTCCCGGTTGTTGTTATTTAAACACTCGTGATGTGTAAATATATTACATTGACAGATGTGGTCAAATAGTCAGGGCCCGGGAGGGGAGTTTAGCCTTAAGTGCTAATGGAACGTTTTACTGTGAACATCGGCAAAGACCTGCTGTCATATCTCAATGCAGATATGTTTGAACTTTCAGGAATAGCACTACAAAGTTATTTAAATTCCAAATGAGATATCATTAACATCTTAAATGCAACTTTCAAACTGCATTTAGATGAGAATGAATGGTAACTTCGGCAAAGGTTTCCTGGTTCACAAACTCTTCCCTGAAAAGACTCCAGCAATCTCTTCTGTACTCAGAAGAGAGCTCAACAATTTCAAAATGTTGTAAAGCTGAAACATTACTCATTAAATTTTCTCAGGACCAGATGATCTGAGCTAGGCTATCCACATTTATGGACATGCTCTGTATGTCAACAATCGACCCATTGGTTTCTGTGTGTATTCCTAAGGTATTTTATAAGAGATATTATTAAGTCTCTGGAGCATTGAAACAGCACACTCTAAGCAATATATCTTTGCTCTGAGGATCTGCAAAGAAAACACAACTATGAGTTAATTCATTTTATCTAAACATCCTTAAACAAGATATTTTCTTCTGAGATGGAAATACACACTTACGTCTTGTTTTCAGTCAAATCTAACAAAAAAAATGTGATGTTTATGCAAAACCAAGGGAAAATAAGTTTGCTTGGTTTAGAACAATAATCTTGATGTTCCTTTTACATTAGATTGTTACCTGTTTGTATTTTTTTAATGCTAAAACATAATTAAAATTTTGTTCGATTTCTCCAAATGCAAGGCATAAAGTACCATTTTGTGTGTTAAGGAAATTATTCAATTTTTAAGGATGTTGACAAACAAGAACAGAGTAAGAGAAAACATATATTTATTTATATACAATTAAAAAGTTGTGTAAGATAATAACTAGACATTTACACATAACACTCAGATGACCTTGTTTTTTATCAAAACTCCTCAAAGAATATTTTCACCTCTATAAGGCACAGATGCTTGGGCTACATTTTCTCATAGAAAATCTCATTGGAAATGTGCTTAATGTCAAAACCCTGAAGCCTTTTGCTGATTGAAGTGATTTTTAGAGATAAACAAAAAGCAAATGAGAAACATCAAAAGTAACAATTGTGTTCGAAAGTGTTCAATCATATGGAAAGTTGAATACCAGATATTTAGATTTTTAGGTGAAATGTTATTATTTCTTGGTTAAAAAAAAATATATATATATAAAAAAAGGGCACAATAAACTATATTAATATGAAGGAATTTAACAGAATAGCTTTTTAAAGTCATTATAGCAAATAGAGTTGCTTGTGAGTAGCGTATTAAAGCAATAAGCCCCGAAAAGACACTCCGCTTTGAATCGTGCCACAACGCCCTTAGCTGTTATAAAATGCAATGTAACCCACTGCTTTGCGGGGCTCGGTGATTTTACAAAACGGTTACTCCATAGCAAGGTTTCATAAAATAAAGTAATTCAAATTATATTAAGGCTATAGTGCGATCTAGCGTTATATATCTGGGTATTTTATAACACCTTAGAACTGACCGTTTTATAAAAACTGATTTATCATGCTTACTTACGTTTTATTAAACCTACTTACAGAAGGTATAATATACCAATACCAAATTAATGACAGTTTAGGGAAATCCAATATGAGGATGCAAAATAAAATACCAGAGAAAATAAATCATGTATTAATATGTTTTGAAGTGATATTTGATAAAGCTGGTTGTTTTTGGTAATATCTACATAAACTGGTTACACTTTAAGGTACAACTGCAAAACTGCTTTTGTATTGTGTTTTAGATAAGATTTTTCCTGCATATATTTTTGCAATGACGTTATGCCCATGTATGACTATTGCAGAAAAATAAGATTTTCTGCTATGCAGCAAATTAACCACTAAAAATATGAAGAAAGAAGCCATTACAGGCAAATATAGCCTATATGGTTGCTGAAGTCAACATGGTTAAATTAGGGACCATCAATCTGAAATGAGCAGGACATTATCTAAATGACAAAGAATGGAAGATTTAATGCTTTCTCCACTAATTCTACTCTATATCACTTGCCACATTTGTCACTTTGTCTTTGGCGTTTACCGCATAAACATTTAGCGAAATAGCACTGTCTCTAAGCACATGAGAGCTTTTGACACGTAACACACAACAAAGAAATGCATTCAGAAAAACAACACAAGCATTAAATAATCATAAACACAGAAAGATTTATGAACAGAGGAAAGTTTTTGAAGTAGCATCATACTTTATATATTGTTGCGTTTTAAAAAAACATGTCGATCTGGTGTTCTATATCATTAAGCGGTGATTCCATGTTCTAGGACGCAATCTCAGCAGTGGTTTGGGTCCCAGACATACAATAGTTTGATGTAGGTAAAGTGTTGTATAGCAGTTTATACAATGAAGTAGGATAAATACCACACAGTCACACTTGTTCCTTTATCTTGTGACGAATACGGTTTTAATTGATATGCCCTACTGACATTAAATGTTGCCAATGCGAAACCCACTTCCAAGGCGAGACATTTCACTGGCAAAAGAGTCCACCCCCATGTCTGGTGTCACAATATGGTTCCGGCACGATGTTATGTTGTTCCAAGAGTCTTCAGGGTTTCTGCTTGAATGTTATGGGTTGCTAGGCCACTGAAAGGGATTCTCCTGAAGGTGCATGGGTGTTATCAATTATACCCGGTGTCATTAGTCACATGACAAATGTTTCAAAAGATGGCGATGTGTAAGTTTCAAGCTTCCAGGACCGAAGGTAACCTAACTGCTATCAAGATGAATAGTAATGCTAATAGATAGGTATTATGGACCTCTTTGGTACATAAAGCAGAGCTAAGTGAGGCCTTCAACAGCCTTTAATTCATTGATAAAATAGCCATTAAGTCAAGGAATAGACTATTGATTTCCTGGCTGTCCTGCTTTCATTCCAAAGGAAGTGTTAGACCCCAGTCAAACAATAAGACGCTGACTCAATGTTGCTTAGTGAGGGTGTGTGTGTGTGCACGTGCATTCTGGTCTTGTTCTGCATTCTCTCACTGTGGGATGGACCATTAGCAGGGCCTAACCTAATTAATGCAGCAGCCAGTGGGAGAGGAGAGGTGCTGAGTGCTGCTGGTAATGCGATGTCACTGCGCATTAGACTGATGGTCCTGAACTCTCGGCAGGGATACACAGAAATGCTTTCCCTGTCACGGGCTGCTTTCCCCGCCACAACGACCCCAGACAGACCCATCTCCTTTCCCTGATTGAATCACATCTGTTTCATTCAATTCCACAGATCTCCATTGGAATGGTGATTAAATGAAACACAAATCCAGAAAATTATTTTTGTCATCCCCAGCTTCAGGATAACGGATGGACCTATCACTACTCCCCAGGTCTGTCTACGGTATCAGTGCTGTTTGCTTTTGCTTCAGTGCAAGGCAGCAAGATCGAATCAGGTGGATGAGGAGCTGGTGAAAGGATGGATCAACTGATAATCTGATCTTCAAGCCTGTGGGCCTTGACTTCTGGCTGTGAAATGAAGCCTCCTCTACCACAAATTAGTTAGTTCTGTATGCTGACAGAGCATGTCCCTGACCCCATGCCATGCATGGACGTCATTCAAAAGCCACTTAAAGGCACTCGTACACAAAATTGTCACATCCCCACTGATCTCTTGCTTGTCATGAAAGAGTTTGAATGCACTTGTTTGGTTTTTGTATACTAAAAGTTCTCAAATGGCTTTGCTTCAGGAGCCCCAATTCATATTGGAAATGAAAGAGGAAATCCTAAATATTGTATCACCTAAATTTATATCACTTAAAACTGATCTAGTAAGCTACATGTTTTTCACAGTTCAAATATGTATTCAATTGTTACAAATGAACTTGCATTATAACAGTGGATTGTTTGATATATAGAGGGATTGTGTTTTTTTTCCTTCAGAATAGGGCTGTGCGATTAATCGAAATCGTTGAAAAACCTCGATGTGAGCATCTGCGATTTCTAAACCGCAGATAACACGATTCTTTTCCCGCCCACTGACGTCCCGCAGTATGCTATCCGAACCAATCAGAATCCCTCGCAGCGAGCGCGCCCTCACAGCCCGCGAGAATTTAACAGAACGAACGGTTGATCAGAACAGGGGGATCGTACTGAAAGGCGAAGATGAGTTTAGAACAGATTAACGACTTTGTAAATAAGAGAAAATTGACCGAGATGATGCATCACAGAGCCACGTAATTTGCAAGACCTGCAAAACCATCGTTGCAGCAAAACATGGTAACCCATCTATTTCAACACCTGAGGCAGCGCCACAAAGAGCTCTACGACCAGTGCATGGTGAAGAAAAGCCAGCAAACGAACAATAGTGCACCCCAACAACTAGGTGAACAACAGTTATTTTTCAAGAGTTGCCATCCCTGAAATGTATTCCAAATGCAAGGCCAGTGTGGAATGCGAGTTAAAACAAGTGAAATACTGCGCAACTAATTCCGACATGTGGTCAAACAGAACATCAGAGCCTTACTTAAGTTTAACGGTGCACTTTATTAATGATGATTTCGAAATGAAAAGCAAAGTGTTGCAACCGTCATACTTCCCCTGATGACCACACTGGAAAAATTTTGTTACAATTAACTGTATATGTTTTTGAGATATATTAATTAGTATGTTGGTTCCAGAGACTAATTGTTACACTTTTATTTATTACTTGGCCCATTGTCTGTTTTATAGACATTTTGCTTAACTTGGTTTTTATTTGACTTATGTCTGTTCTAGACATATTACAGCTTTTTATGCTTCTTTTTAAACATGTTTTAATAAACACTGCATGCATTTATAAAATCTACAGTTTCCCTGTTCGTTTGTGTAAGGAAATAAAGTGTTAAAAAATTTGACAGAAAATCGAAATTAAAATCGAAATCCCCAAATTGATTTAAATATCAAGATTCTTTTTTGTTTGTCCATATCGCACAGCCCTACTTCAGAAGCTGACAATCATACTTATTGTGCTTTTTCTTGGAATCTTAAATGGTTAAAAACCTTTAGTTTGTATTCCGGTTTTAATTTTTGTCTACGACTTTTCAGAACAGACCTGCGATCCATTTTTTATTCTTGTCCCACCATCAAAAAAAACATTGCCATATATTACTGTGACCAGTAACTAGATTTCAGCTTTAATTTTTACTGAAACTGCTGTAAGATGGTTGCTGTTGTGAAGAAGGTAATTATCCTGCAGGTGTTCATCCTGCTAGCGACACCAAATTACAGCTTGATATCAAACAGTGAGACATGAAAATTTGTGTGTTCCACATGATGACAATGATATCGCCATGCTGTGACAGTGATAGGAAAAAGAAGCAGAATTCTTCTGAGCGTAATGCTGACCTGTAGAACAGACGTCAAGAAAAACAGTGTTTCACCTCCCTGTCATTATCTCTCCCCATTTAAAGCAAACTCACTCTGCTTTTGTAAACGAATGCCTATAACATAACTGTTTTGGAGACCAAATGTTTCATTGGGCTTGAACTATTGACATCATCTCTATCTGGTGAGCTCTATGGAGCTTGAAGGGAAGTACAGATGGAAAATGTGCGCTCATTCCTTATTCATCTAATGTAGCCCCCCATGCACACTTCTCGTTCTTGTTGCGGTTTGCTTGGTTAGCATCTGACCGAACCTCCTGCCACTCACAATCTCAGCTGCCACAAGTGTGCACTGAGCTGCAAAAAGAGCATCCAGGAAGCTACGACCCATCAAACCAGCCTCCATTTTCTCATGTCAGCATGAAACCATCAACTGAGATGATTTCACCTGTGTGACAGCTGCCTGTGTACGCCTGATTTTTTTTTATTTCAATGTGATTTTTAAATGTGTGTGATGGTGCAATGATCAGATGTCCAGTGACCCACTTTGAGACACCCACCAGTGAAGGTTTGAATGGATGAGATCCTACCAAATCTTCTAAAATACTCACAAACTTTAGAAAATGTCAAGAATTTAGATGCATTTAAATTTAAAAATGTATCTATTGTTATTTTTCAATCAAATGTAATGTACAATAAAAAAAGAAATTAGTTAACTTCAGTAGAAATCAATATGCTTTAGTATATCTAGTTCAACACCTAAGGATTTCTGTTGGTGTAAACATCGTCTCGCGTAGCTTGCTAGGGACTGCCCAAAAAGCCATACGACTGACAGGTAAAGCAACCGCTCATGTTTCGAATTGTCTGCAGAATAACAGATTGGTGTGCAACCAGAAACGTGTCAAATGTTTACAACAACACTATTTATGTCGGGAACATCAAATACTTTTAGGAATTTAGTGTTTATTCGACCTAGGGTTCCTGTAGAATTCTATCAATCAGAGCACTACTTTGAATCTGCTGAAGTTTTTCCATTTAAATGTGCTGTCTGCTTTAAGAGTGGATGCATAATTTTCCTTGATGGCCAGCTAATGTGTTTGTGCCAAAGGAGACATTGCACATCTCTGACTCCAATAAGCGTCAATCTTAATATTGATTCTGGTCATTTTTGTCATAAAAACTTTCTAGAATTCATAATAAATGTAATTTAAAACGAAACAACCCCGTTTTGGGAAACTGGAGTCTGGGTCTTCAACCAATTGGAAATAAGGGTAGAAGCAGCGTGGATTTATTAACCATCAGTCCTGTTTTGAACCTTCTCTACATGTTAGTCCATATGACACCCCACCAAGAACAAGCCTTCATCACAGCATCCAGCCTGGTGTTAATTGTCACGGCAACTGTCTCTTGGTGTGGTGCTTCATGAGATTCAGATTCTAGCATACACAATTAATGCGGAGCGGCAGGATGGTAAAAGCAAAATTTGTCACTGTTGGCATCAGAGTGCTAGCTAATTACAATCTGATTGGAGGAGATGTCTGTTCAGATGCCTTCCCTTTTTCTGGGCCAGATCCTCGTCTCCATGGAAAAGATCCAATGTCCCAGAGCCTCATCCTCGCTGTTAAGACACAGCTTCCACACACACAATTTGACCTGTAGGGCTCATGTGGGAGCCACCTATTTTGTGGGTGCGGATTCTGTTTTCCACCAGTGTTTTCTATTAACCCTTAAAGGGATGTAATTACCTGCTTTTCAAATCTTAATCATATTTTTAGATATTCGTCAAAAGACGGAACGCTCTGATTGGTGAAGCTGACCCAGTCTGCTGTGATCTGTAACCTGCTAACAGTTTGTTAAGATGTCCTTTCCCTTACCAGTCTTTTGTGATTGGTCAAATGCTTAGATCTTCCGTGGAGAATGTCCCACCTTATCATCCTCATGTGTTGCTTGTTCCCAGGGGGGAACATTTCTATATGTGTAGGGATTCATGTTGTCACTAACCCGGGAAATAGCATATTGTAGTCCCAACAAGCTGTTTGTTGTTATTCTTTAAAATTGATTTATGTTAAGAGAATATCTTTTTTTTGTAAATTTGGAGCGTTTTTCACTTTGCAAATGTTTTATGCTTAAACAGCTACATTATACACTAACTACAGCTAGAAAAAATGAAATCCCAGTGAATGACCCATTTCATATAGAATCACTGGAATTGAAAAATGACCATTTAATTTGTGTTGGCAAAGTGACACATTCCGTTAAAATATACAAAAATGATTTAAAGGAAATGCTCGACTAGCAAATTTGACACATTTTAAAAATGTAATCCAAGACAATTTGAAATTTAGTTTTGACCACTTTAATGCACTGGAGTTAAATGCACATCTTCACAAATAATTCCATGGGAAAGAGGAGGGGGCCACTCTACGTGGAACCAAGGTAGAGAGCTTCAGAAGCAAATCCTAACCCAGAACCCAAGGTGACAGTGTCAAGAGAAAACATACCACCTGTAGACCAATTTTTAAAGAGACTCGATCAAAAGAATCACACAAACGCATGACATATCACAAGCCTTATTGAGAAGACAGCATTCTTTTTACCTTTGAGATTGCCATGTGTGCAGAGCAACAAATTGTCTTAAGCTTCAGGGTGTATAGCTGCACAATGACTTACATTCTGATTCTACCTTTATTCTCTCCTGAATGTTGTCTCATCTGTCCTTGTAGGTTGGATTTATATGAAGTCAATACTGTTGTGTTGTCCATGAGAAAGTGAAATAGATGTTCATATCAAAGTAACAGAGACAAATTACATTCCTTATTCTCCAGCCGCTGTTCCTTCGACTGACAAAGTTGCATCTATACACCAGGGGGCAACATTATTCTGTACCACTTAGCCAGTATGAATGGATCAAAATCCAGCCGCTGTTCCTTCGACTGACAAAGTTGCATCTATACACCAGGGGGCAACATTATTCTGTACCACTTAGCCAGTATGAATGGATCAAAATCAACTCTGATGTTGCTTTTTAGACTGTCTTATGATAATGTGTCATTTATTTCATTTTCTGAAAGCCAAAGCTTCTGTTAAGGTTAGAGAATTGAATGTGTTTTGTATCATTTTGCTTGCCTTCGGTGCTGAAAAATGAAACTGCTAAAAACAACCGTAGGAGGTGCACTCAAGTACAATTTAACAGTTTTGAGCAGTACTTGTTACCAAACAGAGATTCCAATACTTTATAACCTGGTAACACTCTGCCATAACACTCGCATTGTTTCCTTACATTGTTTCTGTTGTCAGAGGCGAAAAGAATACTTGCGTATACTGAGAGTAAAAACGAAATTGAAAAAGCAGTGGTTGGCTAGAAGGGAACATCACTATGAGGTAAGAGAGAAGAAGACAAATGTTTGTAGTCAGGTGGTTTCACAAAGTCAATTTTTCGGGGTCGTTATAGATACTAAGAACAGCAATATATCCTGATAAAAGAATTACAAGAAAATATAAAAGAAAGAGAAAAATAGAGAAAGAAGGGGGAGAGGCAGCAAGCTGCTGCGCGAAGGAGAGATAGGAGAGAAGATTACTACAGTGCTATTTTTCATTTTAAGCAGCTTGTTGACCTTTCACAGGCAGGCCTGTAGGTGTAATTTAGCTTCTGCACTGGAGTCTACTGTTATTTAGGCAGGAGTTGAACCAAAGAGAGGAATGACACGGCACAGGATTGTGTCCATGTGTAGCTCTGGGGCGATGCGCGAGTCTGGGCAGCCGACCATCTCAAAATGATTGCCACTCATGTGACTGCACTTATATGAACGGGATTTACGGCCTTCCTCCAGGACCAGCTGTGAAAGGACTCCTGCTCATGACGAGCCAACAGGAAGTGATGATTCTATTGGAGAGAAGCCTATACATCTTACAGCACAGAAGGAAACAGCTGTCGTGCAGGACAACTATATCTGGCACTCCTGTAAAATATTGTCTAACAATAAAATACTGTATTTAGAATTTTGTAATTAAATAAAAAGAGGCTAGGGCATTTCATGTAAAAAATCATTATAATAATCAGGGAAAATGGGATTGTAAGCGCAAACATCTCCATTTAAAAATAAATTGCACATTCCTTTACATATTTTCATGTGCATTGAAAAACAACTGACATTTCTTGTAAAATCCCACCTGCCAGCTTTAATTATTAATGTAAGTTGAATATACATTTTTTACTATTCAGATTTTTTTTGTTTAAAGATAGGTTTTCCAATGAAGATTTCGGGCTAGCATTTCAGACAGTGTTTAAGAGAGATCGAGGTCATTGTATCATTTTCATGTGGCACATTCAAAGCAGCTGTATATCTGCTAACTATGGTATATCCATAAAATCACCCAGCTGCATTAAATACCATCAAAGTAATTCTGAACAGGTGGGTCAGTATTACACATGTCCTCACCTCTCTTTGAGCGTCAGAGGCTTTGACTTCCGCCTCTCAATCCTTTAGATTGTGCTGCCTCTAATGTGCCATTTAAAACTATTCTATCCTCAATTATAATATGGAAAAAGCCTTATTTTCTCCTCAGCAAGCCCTTCAATTGGGAACAGATGTTTCTCCCTCCCCAGGAAATGACTCGCTCTTTAGTGACAGAGGCAGGCGGCTGTGCTTTATTAAACATATAAAAAGCCTCTTAAATGATGTGATTCAGAGGAAATATAGGCTGATATTCATTCTTTCAATTTGGGGCAAGCGTTGCCGTTAAAATAATTACAGAGAGAGAGAGTGGCAACTCTGATCGTGCTGTGAAAATGTCACGTTTTAGATGCCGCGGCCCGGGGAGGAGCACCCCACCAGCTGATAGCTGGAAAAGTTACCACATTCTGCTTTGCATAAATAAAAAAAAAACATCATCCACAGGTCAGTCAATCGATAAGCGTTTCTGAAACATTTCACAGCAAACCCGACGAAGCATAAAGAAATCTTTTGATTCTTGTGTCTGACTTTATCTTGAAATATTATCTTAACAAACAGTAACATTTGTAATTCACCCATATATCATTGTAAATTAGTCAGGTATGGCCAATTAGCCTGGGTTAGATTTAGCAGTAACCTTCATGCTGCTCATATTGTAACCAAAAGCCAATTTTAAGTCCATTTCAAAAAGGATAAAAAAATCATTTTGATCCACAAACATAATTCCTAACTTTCTAAAGCCATATTTCTGTGCAAACAGCAGACATACATCTGTTTTCTCAAAATATAATTGTACATATGTATAAACATAATATCCTGACTAATAAGACAAACGAGAACCAAGACATTTGTCAGAATTGGAATCTAGCAAAGACTGTATCAATATATATTGTAATCTTCGTATATTAATTTTCATATGATATTATTCATTAAATATGAAAATATGAATACGTTTTTTTCCCAGTTGAAAATACAGTTTTCAATTTAAAGATGTACTTTAGGGGAGTTGCACCATAGGACAACAACACTCAACTCCTTTATAGTGTTTCCAAAAAAAGTTCACTGTTGGTACAGTTTGTATCTGAGACAAAAAACAGGCTTTGCAGGGGGCTTCAGTAACATGACCTTGAATGAGGTCCTTCAACTAAATTAATCTGGCCGTGAAATGATTTAAAATCAGGGTATGATGTCACACAGGAGGACAAGGGTTTTAGTGACAAAATGTAAATACCTATGCTTTTAGAAATGTATGGATTAAAAATTATTGCCATTTACTAAAATGGCAATTTAGGTTTTTATTTACTTTTCTATGCATTTCACTTCATTTGAGTTCCTATCAGATTTTATCATTTGTAGAACCATGCTTGAGACTGTCACACCATGACAATTTTGAGAATTAACACAAAAATGCAAAGTAGTTTTTATAACAGTTTCAGTTTCATTTAAGACAAATTAATATTTAACCATATCCTACATTTTAAAAGATGACAATACTAATACTAATAATATTTATTTTTTATTTATTTATTTATACTTATACAGTCAAAATGCCATGGCAAGTCAACAACCCTTTGATTTTTTTAAAATGGAGCAAGTGCTCCCCAATCTTAGATCCAAAGAGGTTTGGATGCATACATCTTTATAAATGAATATCTACAAGATTCAAACTCAAAACGCATATTCTTCAAATTGAATTATACACAGGGGGACTCCCAACACAAATGTTTTTGCTCCTAGGACTGCTTCAGTGTCACATTAACATGTCTTAGTAGTTGAACAAGTTACCAACATACAAAGACAACAGGAAAATCAAACAGTTGTTTAATGGTTTGTATATTTAACACCAAAAGGCTAAGGCCTAGTTTTACACGTACACGCATATATTTTTAAACAGAATTTTACATTAACACACAAAAAACATGCAATTTGTCAAAACAAGGCTAACTTAACCGTAAGGTCAAACTGGCCAATCAGAAGCCTGAAAAAAAAATGTATGACAGGTCACCGGTAGATAAACAACCAGGGTTGGTTCTAAACATTTGGGGGCCCTATGAAAAAATAATTTTGGAGGCCCCTCGCAGCTCCACCTTTTAGATTAAATAAAGTATTGTTTTTTTACTGTCATCACAGCCATCACTTCTCCACTCTTTTGGAAGAGTATATATTTAAAATGGAAAAAAGTACCATCTTAATCAAATTACTTACAGCCGAACATTCAGAGACTGGACAAATGGGCTTTAACTTAAATTTGTGCTTGCTGTCTTGACTGGAGGGCAAGTGTATAAGAATACTGTAGGCGTGTTCCACTTCTTCTTCAAAGAAGGAAAGAATGACGGACTATTTAGGCCAAAGTATGGGTTGAAAAAATCTTATAATCAGGTACAGTGGGTTATTTAACAGTCCAGTAGCATTTTATCAAAGAAACTGAATAATGTAGAAATGAAATACTGCTTCTTCACTATATTAATTAAATAATCATACGGATTTAAAATAAATAATCAAAACCTTTAGTCAAAAACAGTTCATGATTTTGTATGTTGTTGTTTCATTAACATTGACGACAAGAACAGCAGCAGGTTTTACGTAATGGATAATGTAAAGCAGCCGGTGAATAAGCTCTGACAGTGTGATCAGGACATGACGCAAAGCGAATGGTCTTCTTTATTTATATATTTATTTTTATTTATTTATTTATATAGCGCTTTTTACAATTTCCATTGCTACAAAACAGCTGTACATTATATATATTGACTATAAGCAAAATAACTCTAAGTCATAATCCTGTAAAAACAAGTAAAAGGTGAAAACACAGAAGACGGACTTACCCACATACAAACGCTCCACACGCACAATATGCACACATTTTACACACATCGACATAGACTTACGGACACACGGACAGGCAGCAACGCACACTCTCACACTGAAAGCACACAGTAAGGATGAAGTGTATTAAACAGACTATACATTTCTACATGCAATGTTAATTATGTAAAACTTCTGAATTCTAAAGTAGATGTAACATCAGCATAACAGTAAAGTGTCGCTTTATTATATCTCCTAGAGGTAGCATGTATAATGCGAAGAGCAGAGACCCTAATACTGAGCCCTGTAGTACACTGTACTGGACTTGCTATTTGCGTGACACCTCATTATTTATTGCTACAAATTGAAAACGGTCAGATAAATAAGATTTAACATTTCAATGCTATGCCGTTAATGCCAACATATCTTTTGAGTCTATGTAGGAGTGTGCCATGGTCAATGGTGTCAAATGCAGCACTAAGGGGTAGCCGCAAAAATAACGAAATACAACCTCAGTCAGATACAAAAATTAGATCATTTGTAACTCTGATCAAAGCAGTCTCTGTACTGTGACATGCTCTAAATCCAGACTGGAATTCTTCATTTATGACGACATTTTGTCGATTCTTCATTTTGCAGCCAGCGAATTAAACATAATATCAGATATGAACCGAAATCTCTTCACTCTGCTGAAGGATTTTAACGTTGTCCACATTTATACCGTAAGACAGTATTACATCTAAAGTATGATTACGAAGGTGAGTGGGTCCTGACACATGTTGACTAATGTCACGGGGTGACCAGGGCCGGAACCTTTTTTTGGGAGCTGTTGCTATGGAGGAACACTTCCGGTGTAACACCGGGTCATTTCCGGACTCGCGAAGGAGGCGGAAGTGCAGCAAGAGCGGATCGAGCTAAATCACCTAGATCGAGCTAAAGTGTGAAGGGAAAACCCCAAACGGTGATTGGAGCTCGAGAAGGATAAAAGACGCTGGCATTGGAGGAGAGGAAGTGCAAGAGAGAAGGAAAGAAACAGCGGGAGAGGCAGTAAGAAGTACAAGGACTGAGTACGGAAGACTGAGGACGGAGGACTGAGGATTGAAGGAGGAGGAATGATTACTTCTCCATTTACTAAGGTGTCCATTTGAGCCCGAATACATCCTTATTCATTGAGGTTTGGAGTGATTGCAGTGTTGTGTTGATATTTTCACGGGTGGAGTGGAGTGTTCTGCAGTGTACACAAACGAGTGTGGGAACCCGCAGATCGTTCGGGCGATTGAGCTCACCTCTCTATGAAGTCCAGTCCTGTGAGTACGAAATACAGAGATAAAGCTTGAGGCCTTCGTCTGTCTTCTGTCCGTGTTGTAGCACACCAGAGCTGCTGAGTTGAGCTCACCTCTATATGAAGTCTAGTCCTGTGAGTACGAAATACAGAGTTAAAGCTTGAGGCCTTCGTCTGTCTTCTGCCCGTGTTGTAACACACCAGAACTGCTCAGTTGAGCTCACCTCTCTATGAAGTCCAGTCCTGTGAGTTCGAAACACAGATTTAAAGCTTGATACCTTCGTCTGTTTGCTGTCCGTGCTGTAGCACACCAGAGCTGCTGAGTTGAGTTCACCACTCCATGAAATCCAGTCCTGTGAGTACGAAATACAGAGTTAAAGCTTGAGGCCTTCGTCTGTCTTCTGTCCGTGTTGTAGCACACCAGAGCTGCTGAGTTGAGCTCACCTCTCTATGAAGTCCAGTCCTGTGAGTACGAAAGAAAGAGTTAAAGCTTGAGGCCTTCCCCTGTCTTCTGTCCATGTTGTAGCACACCAGAGCTGCTGAGTTGAGCTCACCTCTCTATGAAGTCTAGTCCTGCGAGTACGAAACACAGAGTTAAAGCTTCATACCTTCTTCTGTGTTCTGTCCGTGCTGTAGCACACCAGAGCTGCTGAGTTGAGTTCACCACTCCATGAAATCCAGTCCTGTGAGTACGAAATACAGAGTTAAAGCTTGAGGCCTTCGTCTGATTTCTGTCCGTGTTGTAGCACACCAGAGGTGCGGAGTTGAGCTCACCTCTCTATGAAGTCCAGTCCTCTGAGTACGAAATACAGAGTTAAAGCTTGAGGCCTTCGTCTGTCTTCTGTCCATGTTGTAGCACACCAGAGCTGCTGAGTTGAGCTCACCTCTCTATGAAGTCCAGTTCAGTCCTAGTGAGTCGATGTTCCTGTTTATGTTCCCGTTCCTACCTTAGCTATTATGTTATTTTACTCCCTTGTGGGTTTTGTTTCTCGTTTGTACTTTTGTTAAAGTCCTTGTGACCCCTTACCTGCCGTCTGCCTCCATTTCCTGACAGCCTTTTGCTCAGTGCCACATAAGCTGCTGTGGAAAGGCTTCGACTTCTTTCACATTCCAGAGCAGGTAACAAAGCTGATTAAGGCCTATTTTCAGAATCTAATTTCAGAAAGGCTAGTACCACCGCGTGGCAACAGCTGTAGGTTGGCATAATGGCAGGATGACAATTTCAACACTGGCTTTCACAATGCCAATGGAAATAATAATCCGGGCATCGCATTGGGTGGTTGGAGGAGAGCGTTTGAAAAATGGGTTGAGCCTACCTCCAATCTAGGCAGACATGCATGATATGACAACCATCACAACAACCAAAGCATTTCTATTGTCAAGGGGTGGCTTACCAATGACAGGTTCTGTATAAGGGTGAGCCCATACCAACAGTCAGGGAAAAGCCCATCAAAAGCCTTGGACGTTGGTACACCACAGACCATAAAGACGCAGTACAAGTGGAACAACTCAGGCAAGAGACAGCAAGTGGACTCAAGAAATATAATAATACAACTTCTTGCTGGGAAGCAAAAACTCTGGGGCTTCCAATTTGGCTTGTTGCCAACCCTGATTTGGCCAATTTTAATGTAGGAGCTCATGGTGTCTCATGCCAATAACCTGGAGAGATTGGTGAGTACACAAGTGTAGAAATGGCTTGGACTACGAAGATGCCTTAGCAAAATAGGGCTGTATGGGAATGGAGCTCTCTCTCTTTTCATTTCAAGCCTTGTGGGGGAAGATAAATTCACCGAAACAAGGCTAGAGATGACTCTCATAGAATCATGTGATCGCTGCGTAAGAGATGGGGAGGAAATGGAACCCAACAACAGCAGTAGTAGATGCAAAGGCAGCCCTCAGACATAAGGACATCATGGACCAAGTTCAACATGGAAGAGGGGGACATGGTTAGGCATCTACTACACCCACTTTGCGAAAAGCAACACCAAAGGAACAGCGTCACCTAGTAGTGGAGGAGGTTTGGCATCAAGAGGAAGCAAGTAGATGCGCCAGAGCGCTCTCTCAAGCCCAGCAAGGCCGTTGGATGAAGTGGGAAGGCAAAGAATGGGACAAAATCACTAAGAGTGAGCTGTTGAATTTGGAAACAAACAGGCTAAGTTTTATCAAAAGAGCTACATATGATGTATTGCCCTCAGTAACAAATCTGCATGTTTGGTTTGGACAGGATCCAGCCTGCCACCTATGTGCAGCTCCAGCTCCAGCAAACCTTAAACATATTCTTGTGGGTTGTAATAAGACCTTGACACAGGGTTGATACATATGGCGCCACAATTAAGTACTAAAGTCCTTGGCTGCAGAAGTAGAGACCAAGAGAGTGGCAGCAAATGCTATCCCCCAAAATGCCAAGGCTAACTCACTAAAAAGCAACCCTTTATTTGGGATGGGGAAACATCCGCACTAAGCCCTTATCCTCATCCAAGGTGCGGGTAGTTGTGGCTTAATGGTTAGAGAGGTGGACACGTGACCTGAAGGTTGCCAGTTCGATTATAAGGGCAGGCGGGTAACGACTTAGGTGCCTTTGGAACTGCGTCATAGGCTAGACTAACTTAAACTTGGTCAATTTATTTGATAGTTTATAAATTATTTTTAACTCATAGTTTCATAGTTTAGATCCTCTTTGAGGGCCTATAGATGGTCTTGATGGTGAGAAAAATTAATTGCCCCCTTGGGAAATCATGAATTAACTGTGATGAATTGAACAACTGTCCATGGATGGATGGATGGATGGAGTTAAATTTCACTAGCCACACTCAAGCCTAATTACTGCCAGACCTATTGAATCAAGAAATCACTGAAGTAAAACCTGTTTGACCAACGGAAGTAGACTAAAATATCTCAAATAGCAACACACCATGCCGTGAACTAAAGAAATTCAAGAACAGATAAGAAACAAAGTAATTTATCAATGTAAAATGGGTTACAAAGCCATTTCTAAGGCTTTGGGACTCAAGCGGACCACAGTGAGAGCCATTATCCACAAATGGAGAAAACATGGAACAGTGGTAAAACGTCCCGGGAGTTGCCGGCCTTCCAAAATCACTCCAAGAGCACAACGACGACTCGTACAGGAGTACATGAAAGATCCCAGAACAATTCTGCGCTCTACCAGAAAATCCTGAAAGAGAATGTCCGGCCAACGGTTTGTGATCTCAAGATGAAATGAACTTTGGTTATGCAGCAGGACAATGATCCAAAACACACCAGCAATTCCACCTCCGAATGGATAAAAAAATCTAAATAAAGGTTTTGGAGTGGCCTAGTCAAAGTCCGGACTTAAATTCAATTGAAATGCCGTGGCATGACCTTAAAAAGGCTGAATTAAAACAATTTTGCAAAGAAGAGTGGGTGAAAATTCCTCCACAGCAATGGGAAAGACTCATTGCAAGCTTTCCCAAACGCTTGATTGCATTTGTTGCCGCCAAGGGTGGCACAACTAGTTTTAAGGCTTTAGGAGGCAAGTACTTTTTCACATTGGTTCAGAAATGTTTGGAATGTTTTTTCCCTTAATAAATACAACTGCATTTTGTATTTACTCTGGTTTTCTTTGTGTAATATAAAAATTTGTCTGACGATCTGGATCAATTACGCTTGACAAATATGCACAAAAAAAATCAGGAATAGGCAAATACTGTTTCACACCACTGTACTGTAGATGCCTCATTAACATGTGAGCAGTGCACATTCATGTTGCAGAAGCAGAGTTGAAATAGAACTGATCGTCTTTGTGCCATCCTTACTAATCCATGGCTCAAATGTGTCAAAGTCATTGGTAACATTATAATGTCATAAACAGAGGCAGTTTCAAAATGCATTTTTAAATTGCATTTGGAAACTTCAGTTTCATGAAAAAAATACTCAGCAGTGGTTTAAAAGGATGAATTGGCATATGGTTCAATCTAAAACTATATTAAAAACACCACATAAAATAATAAAAAATATAAAAAAACTTGATTTTCACTACTGGGGGACTTTAGGTTTTATTGTTGTTCGAGTAACAACAATAACCGGGTCCAAATCTGGATTCAACATTCTTGTGTAAATAACATAAACTGACTTGATACCTTATTGCAGAGTGTAGAAAGTTATAAGCTAAATTCAACGACACCCCACAACCAAAAGCCCAATAGTCGTTCTCTGTGTCGTTTCTTTCTCCATGTCTGTCTGGTTTGGAACTGCATATCAATAAAATAAACTGCATTAGGTTACACGAAAAACTAACCGCTCTCACCATTGAGCTATTCAGAAATACTCAATATTGTCTGAAGATTAATGCTGGGCTGTTTCTGGTTTGTAAAATTATCATTGTCATGTGAATTATTTTAACCCTATACGATGAAATCGGATATTTGTATTCGATCATTCAATTCAATTCAATTCTAGTTTATTTATATTGCGCTTTTCACAATGTGTATTGTTTCAAAGCAGCTTTACAGGGCAAACAGGAAAAACAGAAAAGGTAAAACACAGCACAGTGCATTGTATTTATACAACGAGTAAGATCATTCTAATAAATATTATATCATTTCTAAATAAATAAATAAATGGAGTCTCCCGGTGAGCAGGCCAACACTGCCCTGCTGTGGCGAGGAACCCAAACTCCAATGATTGATTAATGGAGAATAAAACCTCGGGAGAAACCAGGCTCAACGGGGAGGGCCAGATCCCCTCTGACGTGTCATAGCTGCACTCAAACTTCTGACATGTGATTTAAGTTTAGCATTTAATACCAAATATTGTAACTTCAGCATTAATAAGACAAATAGTCCGCCTTTGCTCTTGGTTGGGGGTGTATTGGTCTGAGCTGGGATGGTCCGATGGTCATATTTCTCTTGGCTGGTGGTGGAATTGCCTTAGATGGAGCTGGGATGGTCGGTCAGTCTGCAGCTGTAGCTGGCGTTATCTCAAATTGGGGATCGGCATCTGTCGGTCGTCTGGACATGGTGGAACTTCTTCCTACCTCGGGATGGGCATCCCGAGGCAGAGGCGAAAAGAGAATAAAGAGAATAATTAGCGTAGCTGCTGTTCATTAACTATGCATTAAGTGAAAGCTTGGCTGAAAAGATGTGTCTTTAATCTAGATTTAAATTGGGAGAGTGTGTCTGACCCTCGAATAGTATCAGAAAGGCTATTCCAGAGTTTAGGTGCTACGTATGAGAAAGCTCGAACCCCTTTGGTGGATTTAGTTATTCTAGGTGTTGTCAAAAGTCCTACGTTTTGAGATCTTAGAGAGCGTGCTGGGTTGTAACGTGATAAAAGCTCAGTTAAGTAAGTAGGGGCTAAACCGTTTAAGGCTTTGTAAGTAATTAAAAGAATTTTAAAATCAATACGATACTTAATGGGTAGCCAGTGAAGCGATGATAAAACTGGGGTTATGTGATTGTATTTTCTTGACCTAGTAAGAACTCTGGCAGCTGCATTCTGAACTAACTGTAGTTTGTTTATCGATGATGCAGGACAACCACTAAGTAGAGCATTACAGTAGTCAAGTCGTGAGGTCACAAATGCATGAATAAGCTTTTCTGCGTCAGCAACACATAAAATATTTCGTAACTTGGAAACATTCCTAAGGTTTCAAGAAGGCTGTTTTTGTGATATTTGAGATGTGATTTTTAAATGACAGGTTGCCGTCTAATATAACGCCTAGGTCTTTAACTGTATTTGTTGGAGTAACAGTGCAGCCTTCAATTTGCAGGCTGTAATCGGAGATATTCTGTTTACGGTTTTTGGTGCTATAAGTAATATTTCCGTTTTGTTAGAGTTTAAAAGAAGGAAATTACTAGTCATCCAATGTTTTATGTCCTCGATGCACTCTGCCAGTTTGGATAGTTTGAAGGAATCATGTGGTCTTGATGAGATATATAGCTGAGTATCATCTGCGTAACAGTGGAAGCTAATTTTTTAGCATGGGGCCCCAAGGGTGTGATCATCAAATTGAATAAGTGTTCACTAAGCTCGTAAGCATTGTTTAGGGAAATTTGACATTTGAAGTTTATGGGACTGGTCTTGGATCTATGAATGATAAATTAATTTACCAGTTAATTGAATACAGCTAGCATGGGGCCCCAAGGGTGTGTTGGCCCCGGACCCCACATAAGCTTAACACAGCACTGACCTGCGCACCACCTAGTCTGCAATATTTGTAAAGCCTCAGCTGAGAGGTGGGAATATTTCAGAACATGTTATACAAATAGATCCATTAAATGACCTAGACAAAACTACTAGAGGACCAAAGAAAACAAGATGGGAACCTAACAAAGCACAAACACACAAGCACAAGTTCCGAAATTGTTTTCCAGCTGATAACCATACTGTCTGAAGGTATTTTTTTCAATCAGACAGCAAGATGAGAACCGTAAAGGTGGTCATTTCCTCCAAATGGACTGCCACACAAGTCTTCTGAATGGAGTGCTGAAAACAATGATTTAAAATTGGGTAGGTGGGGGGAAGGTTGCACACACAAAATAAAAAATAAATTGTACGTCTGCCCTTGACAATGATTGGAGAGGTCTTGAAAGAACCAGAGATTGACAGCTAAACTACTTTTGCGCACTCTGCAGTCATTTCATAATTGCATCACTGGGGTTTTTTATTCTCTCCTGCACTTGCGCTGATGGCTTTTGTTTTATAATCTGACTTTTGAAATTGCCTTAACCACAGAAATTCAACCCCTCCTTTTCCACTCCATTCCATCTCACGCTTTCGCTGTATACACTCAAGGTGAGTCTCGTAAATTGACGCATAATGCACATTGCTGCTGGGGGTCAATTCAAAAAAGAAAAAGTTACCAAAATCCAGGTATATTTCTCAGACAAGCAAGAGTAAATGCCCCCTTAAAACTGGGATGAAGAATAGTCACCACTACAAAAATAAATCAAAATAAATATTTCAAAATGTATAATTAAAGTATCAGGGCCCTATCGTACACCAAGCGCAATTAGCGCAATTGATTTTGCTAGTTTCAGCCTGACGCAGTTCTAATTTTCCTGTCCTGTGCCGCATTGTTTTAAAGGCAAATGCATTTAAGCTCATTTGTGCGCCCATTGGTCTAAAAAGAGATGTTTTCAGGCGCATTGTTGATATGTTGATATTTTGAAAAACTGAAAATAGACTGCACCATAGGCTAGACAAGGGGTTTGCAGTTTACAGGATGGTAGCTCACCAGGAACAGGGTTGGAGATCCCTGGACTAGACCAACTAAAAACTGGTCTAAAGTCAATGGCACAATACTTTTGTCATTTAAAGAGCACGTAAATAGAAAATGCGCCTCTGGGTGGGTCCAATACGCTTTCACTTTCTACCCCCTATTTTCTTTTTTATGGGAGCTCCAACGATTACCCAATGACCCATAGGTCTTAATAACCTCAGTCCTGTGTCCCACGGCCTAAACCATGCAGAGATCCCATTAGAACTGGAACCTGGTGTTGTAGCAGCTCTAATGCCCCCCTCAACGGCCCGTGGTAGATGATGCAAATTTGAAACCTGCCCGCAGTGGCTGTCACTCTTCTCCTCAACGGGACACTGTCCATATCTGACTGGTCCCCCGGCAAATTGACGGGCCCCAGAGTTACACCTGGTACAGAACTGGATATCTCACAATTCCCCAGAAACAGGCTTTCCAAAACAGACCCTCCCGGCCTACTTTTTGGGTTTGAAACACCCAAAGGGAACCGGTACCTGAAATACTAGCCGCATACCTGCCGGAGGGCTCAAGACACCAACCTAAACAGACCGACATCTGACGAAATTCCTACGGAGGGCACCTCAACCTACAGAACAGGGGGGTCCAAGGAGACCGAAACCAGAGAGCCCTTCCGGATTCAGGCCTTCAAGGCCGAACGATGAACACATTTGACCCTACCCAAATCATCCACTGGCACAATGGTGTTTATCACCCCACCCTCCTTGGTTGATTTCACAACCTGATACGCCACCGGAGTCCATATGTCCTTAATTTTATGATGACCCCTAGCACCAAACTGAAGCAAGTAAACTAGCTGGGCCTCTTCCAGTGATGGATCAAAGACATGTGCATCATGTTTTGCCTTTCGGTGACCAGCAGCCAACCCAGTCGTCCCTGGGCCCCCTCAAAGGCTACCTGAAACCTGTGCATAAGTGGATGTTCCCTCATCCACTTATGCACACCAGCAACCCCAACCTCCTAGACTCTACCTTAAAGGAAGTCCACTGGGAGTCTTGGCTCTTGCCCGAACATTAAAAAAGATGGGGATTCACCAGTAGCATAATGGGAGAAGTATTGTAACAGAAAAGTGCTTGTGGAAGACATGAGACCCAATCCATCTTCCTGGACAGAGGCAGGGTACACAAGAGGTTGTGCAAGGTCCTATTAAAGCGTTCACACTGCCCATTCCCAGCCGGATGATAGGGAGTAGTGTGAGACTTTTCTACCTCCTATAGTGCACAAAGCTGCTGTACCAGGGAGGACTCAAAATTATACGTCTGATCAAAATGGATCCGACTAGGGACAAATTACCCTCTATTCTGGGCAGCTGCCGGCACTCTTCTGAAGTGGGGGGAAGCCCTCGCCACCAGAACCTTAACACCTCACCTATAACAGGTTCCTCTTCATGTAAGGCCTTCATGTCCACGGCAAAACCAGGCAGTGGGGTGACTGATGATTGATAGCCAGCATTCTATCTTCCCAGCATCCACTACCATGGCTGGGAGCGCTGTACCAGGCAAAAATTCTTCCAACTCACCCTGATTGGAAGGGCCCTGTCAGGAAAGTGCAGCCAATTGTGCAGCCCACTGCTGCTTCGTGGCGCCAAGCTTTGCAGTATTGAGGTGGCTGAGGGGATTGTTCTCAGTGAAGATGACAAACCTCTGTACCAGCAAGTGTTCTCTGAACTTTTCAGTTATTGGCCACTTGAGCACCATAAACTAATTCCATCGGCTATAATTTGACATATTGCGCTCAGTGGGCAAACTACCCTGCCAGCATAAGCTGTAGGAAACACAGGTCAAATATTAAACAGACTATAAATTCCTATATGCAATATTAATTATGTAAAACTTTAAAATAATTATTCTAAAGCAGCCCCCCCAGCCAGGCAAATTAGTATGCAAATGGTGGCGAGGAACCCAAAACTCCAATCGAGAAAAAAAACTTCAGGAGAACCCAGGCCCAACCAGGGGATTTCAGTTCCCCTCTGGCAAAAGCTGCTGCCTCTGCACAAGTTCAACAGTGCTTGCAAAACAAGGCTCTATGAAAATAAATAAACTTTGTAATAAGGTAAATTATAGATTTAAGATTATCATTAATAATTTAACAGCATTTGAAATTTTGTAGTGAAGTCAGGTTAAGTCGCAACATCCTTCTATATACAGCTCTGTAAACTCAGCTCTTGTCAGGTTGCCGCTTCCCATTCATTGCTTTGCCCTCAGGTCTGGGCATGACCTGGATCCTGTAGGAAAAGGATCTACCACTTGCACTTGATTTTGAAATTCTAGATATTACTAGCTGACCGGACTCCTGAGAGAGTAACGCACGTGAAGGACTGTAAGTTAAGTTCGCTCAAATACAGCGGAGCTAAACCATGTAGGGCTTAGGTAATAAGCAAGATCTTAAAGTTAATGCGATGCTATATAGGTAACCAGTGCAGGGTTGACAGAATCGGGCTAATATGCTCATTCTTTCTAGTATGAACAAGAACAAGTTGGAGTTTTTGTAATAAACCTGTAGGGCAACCACCTAACAGTGCTTTAAAGTAATCTAGTCTTGATGTCATGAATGCATGAATTAACTTATCTGCATCTGACAGTGACCGCATATGACGTAGTTTAGAAATATTCTTAAAATGGAAAAGCGCAATTTTACAGGTGTTGGAGACAAGGCTCTCAAATGACAGATTACTATTGAATAGAACGCAAAGATTCTTACCTGACGACGAGGGTTTTATGGAGCATCCATCAATCGTTAAGCAGTATTCTTGGTTGTTACATATGGCGGTTTTAGGTCCAATAAGTAACACATCTGTTTTATTCCGAGTTCAGTAATTAAAAGTTGTTACTATTCCTGTTCTTTTTATCGACTATTAATCCTATTATTCGATGGAATTGCTGTGTTTCATGAGGCTTCAGGAAATCTAAAGTTGAGTATCATCAGCATAACAGTGAAAGCTAACTCCGTGTTGCTTTATTATATCTCCTAGAGGTTGCATGTATAATGCAAAGAGCAGAGGCCCTAAGACTGTGGTACACCGTATTACAATTACATTTAGTCATTTGGCAGACGCTTTTATCCAAAGTGACTTACAGTGCACTTATTACAGGGACAAGCCCCCTGTAGCAACATGGAGTAAAGTGTCTTGCTCAAGGACACACTGGTGGTGGCTGCTGGGATCGAACCAGCAACCTTTTGATTTACCAGTTCAGTGGTTTAACCCACTAGACCACCATCTCATTGGACTTGCGATTTTCGTGACACCTCATTGATTATTGCTACAAATTGAAAACGGTCGGATAAATAAGACTTAAACCATTTCAATGCTATTACATTATTACCAAGATCATTTTCGAGTCTGTGTCCTCTGGTCAATGGTGTCGTATGCAGCACTACGGTCTAGCAGCACAAATAATGAAATACAACTTTGATCGGAGTTAAAAATTATCTGCTTTTTGCGTTTGAACAAAGTAGTCTCTGTACTGGGACGTGCTCTAAATTCAGACTGGAATTCTTCATTGATGTCATTCCTTTGGAGGAAGGAGCATAATTGAGTTGATATAGGTTCGATATAGGCATGATAATCCTTAGATCTCTAGGGTAGAATTGTTTTTTTTTGACAAGAGGTCTTATAACCGCCACCTTATATGCTTTAGGCACATGTCCTAATGTCAGAGATGAGTTTATAATACTAAGAAGAGGATCTTTAATTTCTAGAAGCATCTATTTCAGTAGTTTTGTAGGTATAGGGTATAGCATGCATGTTGTTTGTTTAAATGATCAAATGATTTTAGACAGTTCATTTTGGTCTAAGGCAGTGGTTCCCAAAGTGGGGGTCGCGGAGTGGGGTGCGGGGGGTCGCGAGATGATTTACAGAAACATAATTATTTTTTTTATATGTTAAAAAATGTTGTAATGATGAGAGTATAAATTTAGGATAATTAAAATAAGCTGGAAATAAAACTTTGTTTGCTCCGATTAATTATGACAGTGTGACGGCGTCAATCACAATTTACAGCACAATAACATGCGCTAGCTATCTAGATGCACATTTGGTGTTTTGCTAAACAGCGATCGGTCTAATTTGAGATCTAAACTTGATAAAAAATGAAACGGTGGTTATTATCATCAAAAGAAAACGAGAAGGGAGCAGAGATGCCTGCTGATGAGAGAGCGGGATCAAGGACTACCCTCCACCTCTGGAATGGCAGCCCGCCAAACCCGTGCCCCGCAAACGGACCATCCCTCCTCGAAAGCCAGAAAATATAGAAAAGAATACATTAACTATGGTTTCACGTGCATTGTTATAATTCAGGTACAACACCCTCAATGCGCTGTGTGCTCCGAAGTCCTCGCACATGTGAGTCTGAAGCCCGTGAAAATGCACACCTGAACACCAAATTGCACTTTGGTTCAACGTATTTATGCGAAAAACATTCTCCGCTCTGACTTACATTAAGAATAAACACAGGTCACGGCGTAGCGTGGAAGATGATCTGCGGGTGGCGATCTCCATAAATTGAACCTAGAGTGGACCTGCTTTGCTCCGCGCACAGCGCCCGTCCATCACATTAGGCGTTTTTTCTGAATACAAAGTTATTGTTGTATGCGTGTTACAGGTTGTTCGTATTCTGCCTGTAAGCATTTCACAGTTATGGGATGTATTTGTTTTTGTCCATAATTAGTTAATAAAATAGCCTGGCTTAGAGATTGTGTTCTTTTTGTTTTAGCTCTGCATATGTAACCAAATCGCAAATCCTCACAAGCTGTCGGAGGAAAACACAGAGAGGAGAAAGGAGGGGGGGGAGTCGCGGGTCGTCAGCAGTCTAATATTGGGGGTCGTGGTCTGAAAAGTTTGGGAACCCCTGGTCTAAGGTACAAAATAATTGCATTTTCTTCTTAGGGGCGATGTAGTTAGTTTGTTCAGCAGGTTTCACATCTGGTTGCATTGTTATAATTATTTCTCTAATATCTTGGATTTTACTTGTGAAGTAGTTCATAAATTCATCACTGTTATGCTAATATCCAGAATCTGAAGTGGCTGATGATATATTTTTTGTTAATTAAGCCACTGTGTTAAATAAAAACCTGAAATGAAAATAGGTGGATCTAGACATTTTTTATGACTTTCCTGTATTTTCGAGTACTATCCTTTCATGCGGTACGAAATACCACTAATTTGGTTTTGTTACAGTTGCTCTCCATTTTTTGGGCCCCTTTCTTTAGAGCCTGAGGGTGTTCTTTATACCACGGTGTTGGGCTGCCATTTCTAATATTCTTTAAACGCAGAGGAGCAACCGTGCCTAGTGTTTCCGAGAAGGTGGAGAAGGGATTATTACATGTTTTACATTTTGTGTATTCTGCGACGTAAGACGGCAAGCAGACAGTTGGTTGAGTCATTCTTTCTGCTGCCTGACCTAGGCCCCAGAGAGTCAAGCTTTAGCATAATTAAGACTTTTTGACATATTTCTAAACAGGAGGGAAGCCCCATCCCAGGAGGGATTGAGACCATCTTGTTTCAGGTCTCCCCTTAAAACTTTTCGAGATATTTATAAAAACTATATTATTCTGCAGGAATCCTTCAGACAATCAGCCATTTTGCTATAAATCTCATCACCACAATAAACAGTGTCTGACATCGTGCTTGCGAGCTCATACAGTTCTTTAATATCATTTTTGGTGATCTCCTATTGACGGAGTCGAACATTATTTGTGCCGACGTGAATAACAATCTTACTGAATTTATGATTAGCCTTAGCCAGTATATTTAAATTTGACTTGATGTCAGGCGCTCTGGCTCCTGGTAAACATTTGACTATGGTGGCTGGTGCCTCTATGTTAACATTCCGAACAATAGAATCACAGATACTTAGGGCACTTTCAGCAGATTTTTCAGTTGGTGCGTCACTGAGCGGGGCAAACCTATTCGAGACTGTAATCAGAACGGTCGAGTGATGTTTAGTCCTGCGGCTATGCCGTCTCACCGCCACAAACTTTCCCAACTGCGGGGGATTTTCAAGCGGAACCGAGCTGTGAGCGCTAACGTTGCTCACATCCAGAGTGTTTTCTACAGTCCTTACACTCTTACTATCCTCAAATAAAGATTGGTTGCGAGACTGTAATTCTAAGATCTTCTTTGTCCTCCTAACCATTTCCCTGCATGTGTAACCGGCAGAATAATCACGGTCTGGTTGAAGTTTGTCCCTCGGCAGTTATGGTAGCCCTCTGACGTCACCCAGCTAGCCGTGAGTGGCTAAATAGCTCATTTGCGGCTAGGCTGGTTCCTATAAAACCGTCTTCACTGTCGGGCTTAGAGAGATTCACTGGTGTCCAGATAACTTCAGTCTTGTTACGGCTTTGGTATGCGGTTCTCCTGTGCAACGAAGGTGTTTGACTGATTGCCAGACATTTCCGGGAAGTCGTGCTGTGTATTGCCGAAGGTCTTAGTCAAAGCACCCGCCGGGTAGCTGTACCGCAATTAAGACGTAACGTCTAGAAAGTACATGTCTGTTGTTTATTGTTACGGGTAGACCCAGTGTGGGAGGACTAATAGCTTTGAAGACGTGTAAAAATGTGTCTGATTGTGTTGTCCTGACGTAATGCATGGCTGTGTTTTATTGTCAATTTTTGATAGAAATGTATTTAATGAATATGCTGTGTGTAACGACTGTTATATAGGAATATGAAGACTGGCGCAAAGGGCTGTTGTTCCACTGTGTCATTTCGTATGTCAACATTGAGGTAAAAGAAAATAATGTTTTTATGAAATGTTTGGACGCTACGTGACTATGTAAGTGTGTGGCAAGGGGGGCGTGGTCCAGCACGCTTTGCGTGGAGAGGGAGTGTCGGGAGAAAGACTGTGAGTAGGCAGATCAACGGCTTAGTGAAAACACCTGCTTCTCGTTCTAGTAATTGGCGAGGAGACGCTTTAAAGCTCAACGGCGGAAGCGGAAGTGAAGAGAGAGACCGGCTGGGAAGACGAGTGTGTCGAGTGCGAGAGAGACATTGCGTCCAGGAGTTTTCAAGGAAGAATCTTCGACCAGGAGTCGTTTAAAGTTTATGTTTTGATACTGAAAGTTGAAACCCGGAAGTATTGTGAATAGAGGAATCTCCGTTTTCCCTGCCATGCTGACCCCGCCTCCTTTCTTCTTCCACAACGAACATTATTACAAAGTGTATATCAAGCACTAATTTCAATGATTTCGTGTATGCAGGCAGATTGCTCCTGCTGCTTTGCCTTGCCTAAATTTAGTTTTCTATAGATATACATTTTACATTTCTTTATTGTGGCTAGTTTGCCGTGGCCTCGGTTTGAATGAGGTGGTATTGGCTGTTCAAGTTGTGTATGATTTTATATTCTTATTGATAATAACTTTCTTGTCCCTTCCCCCTTTCTCTCCAGAGTTTTAGAGCAGCTGCTCACAAGAGAGGTTCCTGGTTCGGTCCTCGCGCATTGCTCCACGCGTTGTAGTGGTAAACTGCACTTCACAGTATTTATTGAATTATAAGATTGTAGTGGTCGTGCCTGTGTGTGCGTGTGTGTGGTTGTGCGCGCATGCATGCGATTGTAGACCTTAGAGTCCAGCGCACGGGTGGTGAACGTCACGCGTATCCCGGACAGGTACAGTAACCTGCCTCGACAGTGAGTCAGAATCTCCTTGTTAATTTGTTAATTATATTGTCCCTTGTAACAGCCAATGCCAAGTCGGCTCTCTCTCATTATGCCAATCCTTTTCGTTTGTACCTATTGTACCTGCCTCTAGTGTGATGGTGTTGCTCTTTTAATCATGTTATTGTATAATAAAGTATTATTGTTTTTCTATTGAAAGCATGTCTCTGTCTATCTTTGGTGCATTTCTAGGAACCTGCTTGCTTAGCTGAGGTTGTTAGCAGTTGAGGTGCAGAGTATATCCTGGTGTGATAGGCACCAGGTGGCATAGTCAAGAACCTTTAAACCTAGATCTTGTCAAAGTTCCATAAGGTCACACATGTATCGCAAATAAAACCCTCGCAGCTGACAGAGAAGGCTAAGCTAAACTTGTGACATGAGGTGCAAGTAACAAAAAATAGGTAAAGAAGCCATAACTCACTGGGTTTGAAGAGCAGTTCTGACTTTCCAAGGTTGCTCGATGAATCGTAGTATAAACGCTTAAAAAGAGAAACAGTTAGCACACAAGACAAACTAGAGGCAAGGTGATATTTTACATTGTAAACAGAAAGCAGGCTAACATGCTAATGCTATGCTTATGGCGTTTATTTAACTATACATTTTGGTAAATGTACCTGTTGCTGGAAAAACATACGCTTAGCTAACTTCGCCTTCAACCCCTCACTCTCCAACTCTCTAAACCACCTCTAGCCTCTCTAGATGTTGTGTCATGGAGGAGAAAAACACAACTTTGTCGTCCAAATACAAAAGAAGTGAATCTAATGAAGTGAAGCTGGAAAGTGCCTAGGGCATTTCAGAGCCCGGACGGCATACGAATCCATTCGAAAAGACCAAAATGTGTACAAAACGTGGTCTTATGTCTATGCCCCTCCGTAACAGAAACCTGATTGTATCCACTGGCCAGGTCAATAGTGGAAAACCACTGAGCCCCTGTCAGTGAACACAACGTTTCCTCTATACGCGGCCAGGGAAAAGCATCTTTTCTAGTTTTTACGTTCAGTTGATGATGATCTACGCACATACATAACGTACTGTCCTTCTTTTTAACCAACACAATGGGGGAGGCATAAGGACTACAACTCTCTCTGATAATGTTCGTATCCAGAAACTGGTTGATATGTTTTTCTACCACATCATACTCTGACAGAGGTATCTATCGTTACCGCTGTCGAACTGCGGCCGAATTGATCAGTGGGATGTCATGCGAAAGAAGCAGTGTAAATCCCAGATCACCTTCATACTTTGAGAAAACCCTATGAAATTTCATCAGCAACGACCTCATCTGTTCCTGTTCAGTCCCTGACAACCCACGCAAATCAAGATTCTCGATTTTTTTTTCTTTACTGAAGGAGTAACCGTAGCGATCTGAAGAGTTACAGAAGCCGAAATTAATTTACATTCGGAAATACCACAAGGCAGGCTCATTATAAATACATTGTGCAAGGTGCCCGAAACCAAGTTTCGAAAAATCATCACATTTTGAATGCATTTGTGTAGTTGAGTGAAGTTGGGCTTTTGCATAAACTGTAGTAACTAATCTATTTTGAGGATCAGTGTTTGTGTTTAATATTTTTAAAATGTTGTGGTGTAAATAGGGTTTCATTCTGGGAGAATTCTGGCTTTTAAACTATTAGCCAAATGTGGCCCACATAGGGGCCGTCAATCTTTGACTGAACCCAGCCAAACAAGAATAACATATAAGGTCCACATATGGGCAACATCCTTCTTTATTAGATGGCCCACTGTTATAGGAATTATAGCACAGATCTGGTTGAGTTGTGGCTAAAAAGATATGGACCAGATCTGGGCCAGGGTACACTTTCTTAAGTGGGCCACATGTCAGCAGTTTATTTGGCCCAGATCTGCACCAAATGAAATTAGCTGACTTTGAAATGACTGTTAATTTTTAAATGACGGGAGTATGCGGCAGAGCGGAGAAGGCACATGCTTGAGCACACATTTAGACTAAAAGACAACCGCACTAAAGAAATACACATGGATTTTTGATTTTATTTTCATTCAGCTTAACTAGGTTTAGGTTTAGGACGATTTAGTTGTCGTGTTATTTATTAGAAATAGAAACGGTTCTTTGTTGCGGTAAGAAGTATGTGCGCTAATGGCGGACAACACATACTCTGCACACGAGCCGATAGAGCGTCAATCTGTGCAGCAACGCGAAATCGACACAAAAAACGGCAGAAAAGCCGAATAAACATCGTCGTCGTTTTTCCCAAATGGAGGGCACTGAAGAAGGAAAAGGTTTGCTAAGCGACGCCGAAGCTGCCAGCTTTCTGCTGAACCGGTAAGTTTGTCTAGTTTCTGCTATATAAGTGTACTGTTTGTTTGATAGCTTTAGCTAATAGATGAGCTGATCATCAAGAGAAGTCGCGTTTTTCCTTGTAAATGTTTAGCATTTTGTAATTGTATCATAAGTCCTGCATGGCCGTGTGCAAATCAAGTTAGAAATCATGTTAACAATCATAATTTGCATAAATCGGGTGCAAGTTATATTATAATACTGCTTAGCTTCCACATCCTCTCTTGTGCGGTCCTCCCGGGTAACGTTAGCTCCCTGCCTCTCCTCGCCCTGCCTGCATCTCCAACACCCCTACCCCTACCTCTCCCTCTAACTCTCCCTCTTACTACCTGTGTTAAGTCCTCTGATTTACTCAGTGATGATGATAAAAACGTCTGCTAAGACTTTCGCTGACAGATTACACGCATTTAGCATTAGCAAGCTGTTTCAATAGGCTGTAGGTTACGAACCAAGTTACCGTGCCAAAAAATGCTCTGCAAAATAAGCGAAAAAATCACTGACACAATGTTAAACAAGTAACAATAATATTCACTATAACGATTACAGTAAATGATGAATTAAGTAACTTTTATTTATTTATTTTTCTTTGTAAATAAGCCTCGTCACTTGACTTGCAAAGGTTACTCTCTGCTGTCTCCGACGACATCATCTCTGTCCTGTGACCGTAACTTCAGTCTGTTGTTCGCCTGTGAGGCGTAGATTGCAATTATAAACACCACCGATAATGGCTGCTATCATTTACGGAACCCTTTTGTCCTGTGACGGCAACCGTAGCTTCTCTAATAGGAGGGGGAGGGGGGTGGCGGAGCTGTAGGTTGCAATTTCCAACTACGCCAATTTTCCAACTACGCCAATAGTGGCCTCTGTTACTTACACACAGAACCTTTAAGGGCACATTTATTCATTTCATTCGGTCAGTATAACATGTTTACGTGATCTTAATTTCTGTATTGCACATGTCACGGATTTTTGACAATTCACCATTTAAAAATTACCAAAAAATATCTACCAGGGAACGTTATTTTCTGGTTATCTAAAAAAACAGCCTGCAACGTTCTGGGATTGTTCTGGTGTAGTGCCGGAGACCGATCAGACTTGGAATAACTAGTTATTTTTCTTAAAAATAACAACAGCAGCCCTCACCCAACCAGCAAGCTACCCACCAGGGGGTCTATGGGAGTAAATCTCATTTGACAGTAGGGGGGGACAATACATATAACATTTCTCAAGAGCAAATTTTGAAGGGGACACAAATAATATAGTCAGAAATGTACTTACTTCGACACTAAGCGACAATTTGCATTAGGTTTATAGGTTCATCATGCAGACTTAACTGAACTGAACTGTCACATATTGTAATAAAAGTGAACAATAAAGCTTTTTTCCATTTATATATTTTTTGTCTTTGTTTTGAAGACAGGAACAAATATAAAAACACACTACCCATGATACTACATGTTGACAACGAGTCACTTTTTATCTTAATTTATGCTGCAACATCGTCAGAAAAAGTTATTTTTGGTTGTTATTTTCCCCCGTAGTGCACTGCCACCGCCAACAAACTTTATTCATGTTACTGTAGCCAAACAAACAGTCAAAAACAGTGTCCGATGCTTAAATTCTGTGTTGTGCTCGTTGATGAATCGCCTGAGTTTCAGTAAACTGAATGTTTAGCTTATCCGCCGCGCACATACTGGACAAAATAGACTCCGAGAAAACGACCTTCTCCAACTGATTGAAAGCTGTGAACCTTTTGTGGACGCTAAATATAGTGCCAACGTCACAAACTTGTAACCGGTATGTTCCCGGCTGTGTGTGACACGGGACCTGCATGGCAGAATCGGTGGTTGTTGCGGTTAATGTTCAGATCATGCCATGTCGCCCAAAATAAAACAAAGCATGGGAAACGGCTTCGGCATGTAAAGTTGCAGTTGGTGACGTCCTATGTAACAAGCTAACATTAACTAGCTAACGTTTACTAGCTAAGTAACGTTTTAATCGCAAACATAGCAGATTCGTGGAAAAATACATAGGAAATTAGCATTTTTTGCAACAACTAATTTATTAATGAATCAGCATCCACTACATTAAAGAGAATCACTTCATTTGAAGTGAATAAAATAGACTTCTTACTGGAGTTCAACAACCGCAGGTGAACTTAGCCGCTTACCTCACTTGAATGTGTTTCACAAAGCGCAGGTGAGATAAACGGGGAGAGTAGGCAGTGGGCCAAACCACTGTGAGACAGGGGAGGGGGAACTCAACAGTTGTTTAAACTCTTAACGTATTTTTTGCGTTTATATTTCTTCTAAATAGACAATTAGTTTAAGTAAACATAAACATATCTATGACAATAGCAAATGCGAGTTTAATTGATCGAGGGGGGACCACTCTCGGATAGAGGGGGACATGTCCCCTCCGTCTCGCCAGGGATTCACACCCATGGGTCTACCCCTAATCTGCAACTAACACCTAGGCACAGGTATAGATCTATGGTGACCATAGCAACCCATACCAAACCATCAAGATAAGACTATTTTACAACCCAATGGAATGTAGGGAGATGCACTCTCTTCATTCACTTTGGGGACAGACATACAGTCCTATACATATTTATATAGAAATGTACATATATCCATTTATAAACATTCCATGTATTGATTTTCTTGTTGTATCCATCAATCTATGTATAACTACTAGGATTATTAGATTCTAGTAACTCACTAAACCAAGATGATAAGTAAATCATGTTGTGTTTCCAAGAGGCTATTTGTGATTTCCTTAATGTTAATGTTTGTTGTGTTTTGGTGACTGTTTTTATATTCGTTTTTTCAAACTCTTAGAAGTTTTCTTAGTGAACATCCAATCAGCTTTGTTCTGGCTTCTGAATATCATATACTGCCATAAATCCATGCTTTGTTCTTTCTTTCTGCTTCAACTTCCAATACTAAACAGTATGCGTGTGTATGTTAGATTAGTATGTGTCTAGGTAATAAAGTCCCGTTTTATTTCACACGTGGTGTTGTTTGTAATTCATGCTCATAATCCGGAGTCCCTAAACATGCAGATTCTTGCTACCTTCTCGTAATTGTCACGTTTTGTTAGGAACAGAACCCAAACGCAGGCAGACAGATGGTTGAGGGGTTAACAGGGGTATTTATTGTACACAGAACACTACAAAACAGGCAAAACAAAACCCACAATGGGGAAAAAAAGACTGGATAGTATTAAACTCAAAACAAGGACACTGACTCACTAGACTAGAAAATAAACACTGGATACAAACACTAAACTAACACTTACTTGACAATGAAACAGGAACAAGGAAAACATACGGATCTCCACAAGGTATCTCCACAAGGTATATCCACATCAAACAATGAACGAGCCCAGGACAATGAAACATGAGGATGTCTTATAGGGAACAAACTTGAGAGGGAACAGGTGCAGGGGATGAACACTCAAGGGAAGCTAATTAACAAAAACTAGGAAACAGGAGGGTAGGAACGATGACGCAGACTAGAGAGAGAAGAAATCGTCTCTCTCCCACATGAAACAGAGGACCTGTATGATTCCAACTCTAGAACAAGAAATACCTGACAAGGTGAGGTGGAATCATGACCGTAATGCTAAGTGATTTCCCCAAATCATGAATTTAACTAGATAAGTAAATTTGATCATGATCAATTGAATTCATCCCAGTTTGGGCTTATATTTGTTTCCCTTTTATGGGTGTTCGAGAATATATTGCTTATAATTGCGATCATAGTTTATGATAATTCTTACAAATTTGGTGAAAAATAGTGTTTAAATAATACTGTTCCTCACTGAATCCTCTACACTGGTTACAAAAATAAAACATGAAAAAAACAGTATTTGAACTTTATATTTTGGTTCCACAAGAAAAAAAGTTAGATGTACGCTTTCACAATCAGATCCAGAATCAAAAAAAAAAAAAAAACACAAATAAAAAGCGCAAAATATTTTTGTTTTTCTTTTTGAAAAAAAGGTGAAACAAATTAAACGGTGGTGGGCAGACTTTCTGTAGTCTTTTTTGTACACGCCCTGCCTCCACATGCTCTTACCACTGAGCTACAGGAAAGCTATGATGTTAATTCAATCGTTTTTTTATTTGTGGCTCAACACAGCGCATCATCATAAGTAGTAAAATGTAAAGGTTACAGTGTTATTCTTAACTTTACGTTTAGTTAGTGAAGGCATATGTCGTTTAGATTCAGGAGTGAGGCAGAAAGAGCGCGACGGCCATGCCATGCCACGGCAGCTGCAAGTGTGAGACGAATCAAAACTGAAAAGTGAAAACACCAACAAAATACATTAGTGCATTTTAACAGGCTGGAGCTTAATTAGCCGTTGCTCTAGATCATTTTGGATATTTTTTTCTGTTAGACGAACGCGCCATTTCGACTGAAGGACATGTGAAGTAAGTTACGTGGTAAATCACTTGCGTATTTGCATTCTGCTTAGAAAGTAAGATTTTATGAAAGGATGCTGTGATTGTATGTCGCCAATTTATGTCTTACTATGGCCTTGCAGTAATTTGTGGCTAAAAGAGCGGGTTAAATATAAAGGGCATTGCTTAAGATATGATTCTAAACGTTACGTTGAGTTAGGATTATGTCATTATAAACTTGAAAATTCTTATTTCACGAGCCTGGCAGAAAGAGCGCGACTGGAAGAGCTGTTGTACTGCTTGTAATCCCGGCTGATACAAAGACTTATCACAACCTTTCCATTCAACTGGGCTCATCAACCATCACACCTTCCAGAAAGGTAAGAAACCTGGGAGTGGTGATCGATGATCAGCTCAACTTCACAGGTCAAGTTGCCAGCACCACACGGTCGTGTAGATTCATCCTCTACAATATCAGGAAAATTAGACCCTTCCTATCAGAGCATGCTACGCAAGTCCTAGTACAGGCACTAGTCCTCTCCAGACTGGACTACTGCAATGCATTACTGGGAGGACTTCCAGCTTGCACAACCAGACCTCTACAGATGATCCAGAATGCTGCGGCAAGAGTTTTCTCTAATGAACCGAAGAGAGCACACGTCACTCCTCTATTGATTAAGCTACATTGGCTCCCTATAGTCGCTCGCATCAAATTCAAGACTCTGATCCTGGCCTAAAAGACCACCACTGGTTTGGCACCACCTTATCTTCACTCGCTAATGCAGACATATGTACCCGCCAGATCCCTACGCTCTGCAAACGAACAGCGTCTTGTGGTGCCATCCCATGAAGGTAAAAAATCTCTCTCGCGCACCTTCTCTAGATCTGTTCCACCAATGTGGAATGATCTGCCTGCTGCTACAAGATCTGCAGATTCTGTAGCCATCTTTAAGAAACGCCTGAAAACACATCTCTTCCTCCAACATCTGACTGATCTGTTCTGACTCTATTTTCTTCTCTACTTTTCGACTCTATTTTCTTCTCCACTCATTTCTTCTCTACTCTTTTCTTCTCTACTCTACTCTAAAAAAAAAATTGATTGGACTTATGCTTTTGTTGTACTTATGCTGTCCCAATTGCTTCCATTACCTACCCCCACTTGTAAGTCGATTTGGATAAAAGCGTCTGCTGAATGACTAAATGTAAATGTAAAGGTGGTGCGAGACAAACGCCAATTTACAGATTGCCGAACAGCAGACCGCTGGAGTCAAGGTGAAAACTGAAAACACCAACAAAATTCACTGTATTTGGTAATCGACAAAAGGGTCGAACTAAATTCAAGTTTATTTTTCACACCCCATTGGCAGATATTTTGCATGTTTTTATCATAAACTTACATAATTCTTATATTATTTTCAAAAAACAAAACTAAATACCTTAAGTCGTTTTTCTTGTTAAGTAAATGTATATAGATTTAAGAAGTTACAGATATTTTTACTAAAAACAAGACAAACATGCTAAGTAAGAATGTCATTTTTTGTAATGAAACTGTTTAGTTGTTATATAGATGTTTGTAGTGGAGTAGGCGGGGCATGACCGTGGTTTGAGTAATTGTTAATGAGCGCCAGCTGTGCGCACACCGGTCTCGTATCACGAAAAATATAAACTGTTACTGATTTTGAAAAGATTTTCTAGTAAGCTGTAAAAATGGAAAGTCTTAAACATGTGGAGGTCTTGCATTGCATTGCCTTGTCGGTTTGAATAAATGTTTTTATTACTTTACAGCATTTTTAATGTTAAATTGTTACAACATCATCTTGCCTTTTGAGGTATTTGGCAACTTTATAGCCAGCTAATTCCTGTAAATTCTACAGCATATGTTTTACAGTGTAGAGTTGGGGTGTCAAACTCAGTTCCTGGAGGGCCGCAGCTCTGCACAGTTTAGCTCCAACCTGCTCTAAACCACACCAGCTTGGAAGTTTCTAATAATCCTGAAGATGTTGATTAACTGAATCAGGTGTGTTTGATTAGGGCTGGAGCTAAACTGTGCAGAGCTGCGGCCCTCCAGGAACGGAGTTTGACACCTGTGGTGTAGAGCAAGGCTATAAGTGTGAGGTTAAATAGCGTACTCAACTCAACTTTATTTATATAGCGCTTTTTACAATTTTCATTGTTACAAAGCAGCTGTACATGAGACACATTGAATACAAGTAAAACAACTAAAGGCATATACCTGTAAAAACAAGAAAAAGCCGAAAACAACAAAAGACGGACATACAAATGCTCCACACACAAAATATGCATACATACTTACACACATTGACATAGACGCATACACAGACAAGCACACTCGCACACACACACACACACACACACACACACACACACACACAAACACACTCTCACACACGCACAGTGAAAGCACACATTGGCGATAAAGGAGAGAGAACCACAGGTCAAATATTAAACGGACTATAAATTCTTAGATGCATTTTAATTATGTCTAACTTCTGAATTCTAAAGCAGCCCCCCAGGCCAGGCAGATTAGTATGCAAATGTTGGTGAGGAACCCAAAACTCCAATCGAGAAAAAAAAACTCAGTAGAACCCAGGCCCAACAAGGGGATTCCAGTTCCCCTCTGGCAAAAGCTGCTGCCTCTGCACAAGCTCAACTGTGCTTGCACAACAAGGCTAAATAAATAAAAATAAAAAAAAACTTAATAAGGTAAATGATAGATTTAAGATTTCCATTAACAATCTAATAGCATTTGAAATGTTGTTGGGAAATCAAAGTCAAGTTGCCGCGTCCTTTATCCAGTTATATCCTCTTAGCTCTTGTCAGGTCACCGCTTCCCATTTATCAGCTCTGCCATCAGGTCTGGAGATGAACGGCATCCAGCGGTAGCCTTGGAACAAAGAGACAAGACTGGCTGAGAGTAGAGTACTGTTCTGCACTCTTTGATGCAACAAGTACATAATTTGTTGTTGGATGTGATCCTGGTTCCGGTTGATCTAAATAATGCAGCCTAAATCCTCTGAGGATTAATATTAGGGAAGTGTAGTGTATGCAAGATTAAAAAGATGCGTCTTTTGTCTCCTGTAGATTTAAACTGAGAGTGTGTGTCTGCCTCCCGGACAGTACATGGAAGAATATTGCAAAGTTTAGGTGCTAGATAAGAAAAGGATCTACCACCTGCACTTTATTTTGAAATTCTAGGTATTACCAAATGACAGGACGCCTGAGAGTGTAATGTACGTGGAGGTCTGTAATACAATAGAAGTTCATTCAAATACTGCGGTGCTAGACCATGTAGGGCGTTATAGGTAATAAGCAAGATCTTAAAGTTAATGCAATGCTTTATAGGTAACCAGTGCAAGGTTGACAGAACCGGGGTTATATGCTCAAACTTTTTTGTACGTGTAAGAACTCGAGCCGCGGCGTTTTGAACCAGTTGCAGTTTTTGTAATAGGCCTGCAGGGCAACCACCTAAAAGTGCAGTACAGTAATCTAATCTTGATGTCATGAATGCATGAATTAATTTCTCTGCATCTGACAGTGACCGCATATGACGTAGTTTAGATATTTTCTTAAAATGGAAAAATTCTATTTTACAGGTGTTGGCGACATGGCTTTCAAATGACAGAGTACTATCGAATACAACGCCAAGATTCTTACGTGTAATGAGTAGCAGCTCAAGGTGTAATCAGTGCAATGGGTTCTGGGAAGTGAAGTCCTTGGTGTGGTGTGACAGTCTGTGGTGTAAGAGTCTACAACTATGTTGACCAAGAGGAAGGGGAGTCAGGGGCAGAACAGGCTGAGGCAGAGCCGGCAGGGCAGAAGACCTCCACAACAAGACCATCAGATCAGGAGAGAAACCCCTGCCTGAGACTGGGACTTATTGAAAGAGTAAGACACACTAGACATATTGAGCATTTATGGCTACAAGGACCAAAGTGGGGAGCACAGTGAGTCCAATAGGAGTATTTTGGGCCAATGTAGACAGTTCATTGTCAAATTCATTGACCGTAACTGGAAAGAGAAATAGTTTACCATTGGATACATTTGACAGACTGTACAAGACCAGAAACATTCAAGAAAACTGAACAGGCAGATTGTCCACAATCAGATTTAGCAATTGAACTTAGACAGACAGACCTCTCATGAAAAGGCTCATTGACTGGACTTGACATAACAGGCAGACTGAACTTGTTCATAACAATGGATCGTAGACAGACACATTATTCATGAATGGGCTCTCTGACTGAAATTGACATGACAGGCTGATTAAACTTGGACTCAACAATAGAACTTAGACTGATAGAGTGAATAGGCTCACTGACAGTAATGGGAAACATAAATGGGTCGACATCAAATACACAAAAAGGAAGTTCACTTAGAGCCTCTTTGGCTGGGTCTAGACAAGCTCGTAATCTGCCTCCATGGCCGGTTCAGGACAGGTCGAAGGTTCACAAACAGCCTCTGAAACTATAGAAACAGGTTCGTATTTGGCTTCCATGTCTGGATCAGGACACAAGAAGAGTTCATTAGGCACCACCTCACCAAGAGCCGAAGTGAACGCCCCCACTCCGAGAGATTCTAAAGACGAAGCTGAACAGCACGGTGCAGATCTATAAAAGAATCGAAGAGGCTTTTGATTGTTGTTTCTAAAAAACGGACATCCCACTTTTTGCATTGGTTATTTCTGTTATTTACTTGCTTATCTAAATAAAATGTCTGATGCTGATGTACAGTGCAGCTTTATACAGTGTTTTATGCATATTTTAATAAAAAAATAATCCAATTATGGATACAATTTAATTCTTAAAGACAAGTTTAATCACAAATTAATTTAAATCTACAGTGATGGACAATGTGTTTAAATTTAACTAAAAAAAACAAAGTTAACAAAGTGCTCATAAAGTCCCAGAACCATTATTTGGGACGTGGTTGCGACAAGTATGGTCGGGGCCCAGGTCCATCTTAAGAGGTAATCACCATGTCCTAACAATGTACAATGTAATGTCATCAGGACGAACATGAGAATTACAAAGTTATGTCACTGGAACTCTTTTTGGGACATTGCTAGAACAAATTTATCCCCACTGGTTTTAAAGTTGCAGTGTAGTTTTCTGTTTAGAGGTCACCAGAAAACTGATGGAGGATGCCCGAAAATGATAAAGGAACAAATATACACAACAGGAACAAACTTAAATGAGAGAGTGAATGTGACAGAGCATGGTGGACCCTTAATAATACCATGAGAAGAGGTGGCTACTTTGAAAATGGTAAACTAGAACATACCATTAGCTTTTACACATTTGTATTTGTGATCAACAGTCCTGCAGTGTTACAAGTTTTAGTTTTAAATGAAACAGATATTTTGGTAGTTGAAAGAATTAAAGCATGTTTGTTCTCAAGACAGTTCTTTAAATATGCATCAGGAGTTTAAAATCATTGAGAAATCCCTAATTATTTAAAGGTCAATGTATTTATTGATGTTTTACTTTATCTGTTACTGCATTTAAAAAGCCATTTGGGTTTTATCGGTTCATCTGTAGGTTATTTGAAGACTGCTGCCTTAATTGTCCTATATTCCCAATTTCTGCAACTCTAGTCATAATCAAAATTGAATTAATAATTATATTTCATATTTACATCCTTATTTTATAATAATTTAAATTTCAATGCCCAAGGCATTTCCTATAACTGCTATGTGGTCATATTTCCGATAGAAAGACAATTTTGCCATAACGCAGCACAGGAAACATCTATGAACCCGAGAACCAAAGTGACACATGTTTTACCACTTATAAAAGCTCACCTATCCCCATCCATAACCCCTCATGTTAAGCATGTAATATTGGCAGAATAAATTGCATTATAGGTCACAAATAGTATCGATGCTTAAGTCTCCACATTTTTTATTTAGTTTGTTTTGACACAGATTTCTATCTTCTATCACATGTCTACTATCGGAGCAAAGCAATTGAATTTTTGACGGCATACATAGGTGATTCTCCTGGAGCTTATCTGTCATAGTGTGAAAATGCCTTATCTGTCATCAGCAGTGACTTTATTCATTTTTAACAGCTTTCACCTATGTTCAGATTTATGGCTGTTTTGTCCTTGCTCAAAGCCTTGTGACTCAGCCTCAGCCAAATAGAAGAGGCGATTGAACGGAAGCCTGTTTAATGTCTCTCTCCCGAAGCGCATCAGAGGTGCGCGTAGGCCAGGTTTAATCTAGCTTCAGATTGAACTACACTCAGGGACAGCCCTCAGAGTCATGATCGATACCTCTGCTTTGATTATTGCTTAACATCATATTGAGCAGCCTGACAGAAAGAATTCTCTCAACCTCTTTTAATTGTGTATTGAGGGTATCCTATACTAAGGCACATACCCTGCAATTATGTGATGCCTTGATTCATCTCACAAAACATGATCATTGTACTCCAAATGGAAAATAAATATTTTGCATAACGAAAATAACAATTACATATATAACATTTAAAAACAACACAACAAAGACTATAGTAATTTGTAAATACTTTCCAAATTAAATTTCAGTATTTTTCCAAATAACATACCCAGCTATAATTATGGCAATTGTGTAACAAAAAAGAGAATTTGTATTGTTACAAATGATTATCTATTGCATGTATACTCATTGTGGCAAGGGGGGCGTGGTCTAGCACGGTCTGCGGCAGAGGGGCGTGTCGGGAGAATGACGGTAAGTAAGCAGATCAACGATTTAGTGAAAACACCTGATTCTCGTTCTAGTAATTGGCGAGGAGACGCATTTAAGCCGCGACGGAAGGAGCAAGAGAGAGAGAGAATCCAGGCTGGGAAAACGCACGTGAGGAATCTTACCCGGACGCAACGTCAAGGAGTATCCGGAGGAAAAGACAGAGTTAAAGCCAAAGCTTGAGTGTGTATCTGTCAGTGTTGAAGTGAGCGGGTCTGCAACCCGGAAGTATTGCAGTAATAAACAAAGTTACGTTTTCCCAGCCACGCCGACCCCGCCTCCTTTCTGCCTCAGACATTGAACCTTTTTACAGTGGTGCCGAAACCCGGGAAGAAAGGAAGGAGCCACCACCAGCATGCAGTCGCCGGCAGGATCGCCGTTCGCCGAGGTCATCAGCTCTCTCGCCGGTCTCCACCAGGAACATCATCGGGCCCTGGTGGGCCTTAGAGAAGACCAGGAGAGCTGCTTCCGGGCCCTCATCCAGACCCAACAGGAGGACCGGGAGTCGTTCCGGAGCTGGTTGAGCCAGGAAAGAGGCAACCCAACATCGGCTGGTTCCCCGACGGTACCTTTACATAAGATGGGAGCCCAGGACGAGCCGGAAGCCTTCCTGGACTTGTTTGAGAGTTCCGCGGAACTATCTGGATGGCAACCGGACGCATGGGCAGCCCGCCTCATCCCTCTCCTGTCCGGAGAAGCCCAGATGGCCGCCCAGCAACTTCCGGTTGAGAACCTCCTGAAGTACGCGGACCTCAAGAGAGCTATCCTCGAGCGGGTGGGACGGAGTCCCGAGCAGCACAGACAGCGCTTCCGGTCCCTGGAGTTCGGGGAACGTTCTCAGCCGTTTGCCTTTGCTCACCAGCTCCGGGATGCCTGTCGTAGATGGTTGATGACCGAAGCCAGCACCGTTGATACCATCATCGATCAGGTGACACTGGAGCAGTTCGTGGCCAGGCTACCCAAGAAAACCTCCCAGTGGGTCCAGTGTCACCGCCCGACGGTGTTGGCCCAGGCGATCCAGTTGGCGGAGGACCAGTTGGTGGCGTGCCACGGGGCCGGCGGAGGCATACCATCAATTTCTCTCTCTCCCCCTATTGTCTCTTCTCCCTCTGTCAGACCCATTCCCCTTCCCAGGTCTCGAGGGACGTTCTACCCGCGTCCAGCGCCGCGGACTCGGCTCTTCCCGGAGGCGGGACCACACGGGGGCGTAAGGTCCTCGGAGGGACCCTCCGGCCGGCCGGGCAACGGCACACATACCTCTTCCCTTCCGCCAGCCTCTCCTCGCCAATTCGGGGGTCTGCTTCCTGCCGCTGGGGCGGCGGGGACTTCTGGGCCGGCCTGTTGGCGTTGTGGGGACCCCGGCCATTTTGTTGACCGCTGCCCGATGATGGAGGTCGGCATGATGGTACGGGTGCCCGACAATCCTCAGGCTGTCCTCGGTCGGGACGGGCTGTACCAGATACCTGTGAGTATCAGGGGGGGTACCTATCAGGCCTTGGTGGACTCAGGATGTAACCAAACCTCAATTCACCAAAGTCTGATTCAATTCGAGGGTTTGGATACGAGCCGCGGGGTTAAGGTAAGGTGTGTACACGGGGATGTCGTGAACTACCCTTTGGTGCCGTTGACCATAAAATTTCGGGGACAAAAGCATAGGATAGAGGTGGCTGTTAATGAGCACCTCCGACATCCGCTAATTTTAGGGACAAATTGGCCGTTATTTTCAATATTAATGGGACAGTTATGTGCGGTTGTTCCTGGGCGTAACCAAGTGCGGTGGGGAGGAGCGGTTGCGCAGGTCGGAGAAGCAGAGCCGAGACCTCTGACGACGGTTCCGGAGGAACGGAGCTTGATAGAGAAAATAAATCTCTCTCAGAGCGATGATTTCCCTCTGGAACAGTCTCAGGACGAGTCGCTCAAACACGCGTTTGAACAGGTCTGTACAATCGACGGACAGCTTCTCCACCCTGCGCAACCCGTATCCTATCCATATTTCGCTATTTTAAAAGACCGGTTGTATCGAGTGACCCAGGACACTCAGTCAAAGCAAGATATAACCCAGTTAGTCGTACCGAAGAGCCGTCGGGGAATGCTTTTCCAAACGGCTCATTGTAACCCAATGGCGGGGCACCTAGGACACGCTGCCACGGTAAATCGCCTAACGACCCATTTCTTTTGGCCGGGTATTCATGAGAACGTGCGCAGGTGGTGCGCGTCTTGTCCTGAATGCCAGCTGGTAAACCCACCGGCCACTCCAAGGGCGCCATTGTGCCCACTTCCCCTTATTCAGGTCCCCTTCGAGAGAATTGGTATGGACCTGATCGGGCCGTTAGAGCGATCCGCACGAGGGCATCGATTTGCATTAGTCATCGTGGATTATGCAACCCCGATACCCTGAAGCAGTGGCGTTGCGCAATATCTCAGCAACGAGTGTTGCGGACGCCCTGTTTCGATTAATCTCCCGTGTGGGAATCCCTAAGGAGATTCTCACAGATCAAGGCACGGCGTTTATGTCACGAACACTTCGCGAACTGTACGGATTATTGGGGATTAAGACGATTCGGACCAGCGTCTATCACCCACAAATGGACGGACTGGTTGAACGTTTTAATCGTACTTTAAAAACCATGATCCGGAAATTTGTACACGAGGACGCCAAAAATTGGGATAAGTGGTTGGAACCTCTGTTATTTGCAGTCCGCGAGGTCCCCCAAGCCTCTACGGGGTTTTCCCCCTTCGAGCTTCTCTATGGTCGTCAACCTCGCGGGGTTTTAGACGTCTTAAGAGAGGCTTGGGAGGACGGGCCTTCCGCGAGCAAGAATCAAATTCAGTATGTCCTGGATCTGCGAACAAAACTCCATACACTGGGGCGGCTCTCTATGGAGAATTTGTTGCAGGCACAAGACAGACAGAGCCGACATTATAACAGAGGCACCAGGCTACGTAAATTTTCACCGGGAGAGAAAGTGCTTGTATTACTCCCCACGTCCACATCTAAACTACTCGCCAAGTGGCAAGGACCATTTGAGGTCACACGACGAATAGGAGATCTCAATTATGAGGTAGTACGATCAGACAGGAGCGGGGCACATCAGATTTATCACCTCAACCTCCTCAAAAAATGTAAGTGAGGCGAACACCGTGATGCTGGCGACGACAGTGAGTAGAGTAGATGATCTCGGACCAGAGGCGAATACCAAAGTGCAATCCCTCGCTCTGGCACCAGGGGGGATCATCTCTCGTCCTCCCAGCTCACGGATGTTGCGAAGTTACAAGCAGAATTTGCAGATGTTTTCTCGCCCCTGCCCGGCCGCACGAATCTCATAGAGCACCACATTGAGACAGAACCGGGTGCGGTAGTGCGCAGTCGCCCATATAGGTTACCTGAACACAAAAAAATTGTGGTTCAGAAGGAATTAGATGCTATGCTGGACATGGGAGTAATAGAAGAGTCCAATAGTGACTGGGCAAGCCCGATAGTTTTGGTACCAAAGACCGACGGCTCGGTCCGGTTCTGTGTGGACTATCGCAAGGTGAATGCGGTATCGAAGTTCGATGCCTATCCAATGCCTCGAATTGACGAATTACTTGACCGGCTAGGGACGGCTCATTTTTATTCGACATTGGATCTGACGAAAGGATATTGGCAGATCCCTCTGTCTCCCTTATCCAAAGAGAAAACGGCCTTTACGACGCCGTTCGGATTACACCAATTCGTCACGCTTCCGTTCGGCTTATTCGGAGCCCCGGCTACGTTTCAGCGGCTCATGGACCGTATTCTCAGACCTCATGCGACATATGCCGCCGCCTATCTCGATGACATCATTATATACAGTAATGATTGGCAGCGGCATATGCAGCACCTGGGAGCGGTCCTGAGTTCGCTGAGGAGAGCGGGACTGACGGCTAACCCGAAGAAGTGTGCGGTTGGGCGAGTAGAGGTAAGGTATCTGGGCTTCCACTTGGGTCACGGGGAGGTGCGTCCCCAAATTGATAAGACGGCAGCGATTGCAACCGCCCCGAGACCCAAGACCAAAAAGGAGGTGCGGCAGTTCCTGGGGCTGGCGGGATATTATAGACGGTTTGTACCCAATTATTCGGACCTCACCAGCCCGCTGACTGACCTCACTAAAAAGGGGGAACCAGATACCGTCCAATGGACGGAGCAGTGCCAGCAGGGGTTTACCCAGGTGAAGGCTAGTCTGTGTGGCGGGCCGTTATTGCACTCTCCCGATTTTTCACTTCCTTTTCTGTTGCAGACTGATGCTTCGGATAGGGGCGTGGGCGCGGTCCTGTCCCAGGAGATAGGGGGGGAGGATCGTCCGGTGCTGTACATCAGCCGCAAACTGTCTCGGGCTGAGATGAGGTACAGCACCATCGAGAAGGAGTGTTTGGCGATTCGGTGGGCGGTCCTCACCCTCCGTTATTACCTCCTGGGGCGGGAATTCGCGCTCTGTTCGGACCACGCGCCCCTCCAATGGCTCCACCGCATGAAGGACACCAACGCGCGGATCACTCGTTGGTACCTTGCTTTGCAACCATTTAAATTCCAGGAGATCCACAGGCCGGGGACTCAGATGGCGGTGGCCGACTTTCTCTCCCGGAGGGGGGGACGAAGCTACAGGCCGGATGGAGCCTCGGCCTGAGTCGGGCGGTGGGGGTATGTGGCAAGGGGGGCGTGGTCTAGCACGGTCTGCGGCAGAGGGGCGTGTCGGGAGAATGACGGTAAGTAAGCAGATCAACGATTTAGTGAAAACACCTGATTCTCGTTCTAGTAATTGGCGAGGAGACGCATTTAAGCCGCGACGGAAGGAGCAAGAGAGAGAGAGAATCCAGGCTGGGAAAACGCACGTGAGGAATCTTACCCGGACGCAACGTCAAGGAGTATCCGGAGGAAAAGACAGAGTTAAAGCCAAAGCTTGAGTGTGTATCTGTGAGTGTTGAAGTGAGCGGGTCTGCAACCCGGAAGTTTTGCAGTAATAAACAAAGTTACGTTTTCCCAGCCACGCCGACCCCGCCTCCTTTCTTCCTCAGACATTGAACCTTTTTACACTCATATTTAACAACTTTGACAAATATGCAAGATTCATTTTTCCTTTTCTCAAGCAGTTACCAATGCTGTGAGATGTACTGTATCTGAATGAAGCAACTCATTCATATCAAAGTGACAGGACATTAAAAGTCAAACAGAGACTCTTAATGGGTCTTGTTGCCTGTCTTGAGTTGTACACAGGATTTCAGGACAATTCAGTACAGGCACAAAGGCTTAACATCAGCTAGGCAAATAGCAACTAATTTGAGTGACTCCAAAAAACTTTTGATTTTAAGAATGAAAAGTTACGCTATGCTTGTTTCCTAAAGAGATTCATGCCAGGTGGTGCTACACTAAACAAAACAAGTATCAAAATGATGAATAAAACAATGATGCTCAATTTCATGCTAAAGAAGGGACACAGAGAGTATTGCTACTGTTAGAATGTGGCAGTATTGGACAAAAGAAGGAAATTAATAAAAAAGTAACAAGATGAATAGCCTGTCAGAGAAAGTGGAAGCTAATAACACGGATCGCTGCAATCAAAAGTTACTGGTTTGTATTTCAGAGACAGATAAATGTTTGAACAGTCCAACCATTTGGACAAATAATTGAAAATGTGTATTTATTGAATGTTTACTGCCACAGGGATTTCAACATATATATTGTGAAAGATGTCAATGATTGCTAGTATTGTACCATGCCAAACAAGCAAGCCAAACATTTTTATAATGGATATGATCGTTTTTAAAATGTTATGGAGATGTGTCCAAATCGATTGTTTAGATAAATTGAACATAATTTACTTTATATTTGCATCTCTACATTTGCTACTGTCCCTATGTGCAATGGATCTTTGCTATGCCTATTAAGAGACTTTCATGATTACATTCACGAAAATAAGGATGTATAGTACATCGAAAAAGTAACAAATTCCGGAAAAAAAGTTTATAAAAATGGATATACACTTAAAACATATGTCCATTTTGGGTCTTAAAGGAGAACTTCACCTTCAAAATTTAAATTTTGTCATAATTTACTAAACCTCTTTCTTTCTTCTGCAGAACACAAAAGAACATATTTTGAAAAATGTTGGTAACAGAACATGACTGCCCCGCATTCACTTTTTTTGGTTCGGTAGACAAATATGGTCTGTTCCATTTACATCTTCAGGATATAATCACCACGTCCCAGCAATTTCCGATGTTACGTTATCACAAATCAAATCATTATAGCGTTATTTGGAACGTCATGGCAATGAATATGGTCCTGTCCAGCTACGTTTTCTCAACTTGTTAGCTGGGACATTTATGGCCAATGTTTCAGATCATCCTTCACCTTTAATTTTAACTTTTCTATGGACGTTTTATATAATGATTACGGTGTATAATATTTTGCAAGATTATTTTTTTTGCTTGGTTGTTTTTGATGTTGACTTGTTTTTTGGGATTTATTTTGCTGTGATTTGTCCCAGATTTACTAACAGTTTGCGCCAGTGCAACACCTCATTCGGAATAAAAACTATTCTCAGGATTAACTGAAGTTATGAATGATGAGCATAGAAAAACGCGTGGACATGTATTTGTAGGGGTTTACCTTTGAGATGCAACATATATGGAAGAAGAGTATTCAAAGGAAACACACGACGTGAATTACTAACATGTGCACTTCTTAATTTTCTGGTAGAAGAGCCATAACGCTCCATATAATCTGGTTTTAAACCGTGCGATAATTTGCACCGCTCTTGACAGGTTGCCCTGAAATGAGATATTGCGCCTATGTTTTTAATGTGCGCTTTGAAAGTAAATTACCCACTGAAATGTCCACCCCCACACAGATCGGATATGACCCGCCATTGTGTAAACAGGACAAAAACGGATGCATTCGGAAATTTCAAGATCAGTTTCAGGCCTCATTCATGTGTGGAAATAAATCAGATATGTGTCAATGTGACATTCATGTTAACATGTAGATTGGATTTTCTCAGGCATTGTGACTACCCGATCCGTCACGGAAACAGGATTTGTTCCGCGCATATACTGTATCTTAAAAAAAACAGTTAAAAAAAAGTAGTTTGACAAAACTCAAAAATTATTTTTATCTTTATTGAAAATTGCACTTAACATCAAAAGATATTAAACAAATTACAATTTGTCATGGTTTGGAGAAATGTAATGAATGAGGGATAGGCTACTCTACGCTTTTAAGAACGGAACATTTTAAATTAATTTTGCTACTTTTTATTTACTTTTTTTACTTTTTTAACTCCCGTAAATTATTTTGTCCGGAAGTAGACGCACTTTCACGCACGCGCAGAACAAATCGTGTTTCCGGGACGGATTGGGTAGCGACATGCATTGCGATCTGTATGTAATTAAAATGTCAAATTTTGCACTTTTCCGCAGTTTTATGACGTATGATCAGGAGGAAGAACGTTTGGTTAAATCAAAGACATCAAACAATTTGATTAAACAATCAAAGCATATGTGAGGCTGCAAAGATGGCATTTCCTTCTCCTCCGCCTCAAAAGCAATTTAATGTTTGGCGTACTTGTCATATAACGCAGAGCTAACTTCAAGCACATTTCACGTTCATCCATCATGGCTGGAGAGCATTCTTGGCTCAATACCCGCATTCAGGCATGCGCAAAATTTAAAATGGTTTGGCAAGTGGAAGCACGTAAATCGGATTTGTGTCACAATTGAATACATGTAAACGGACCGTCCAAAAAATCTGATACAGGCAACAAATTTAACAGTGTAAACAGGGCCTAAGTTTAGAGTAAACATGGAGGCCACGGAAGTTTGTGTTAACGAGTTGGGAGTTTATTTTTTTTCAAACAACGTGTAGTGAAAGAAAAGGGGAACAATGAGCAGAGGAAAAAGGCAAAACTTTTAACCATGGCACTTTGTGTCGCAATTTCTGGTGTTTCTGTACGGAGGTGTGTGGAAGAGACGTCGGAGCCATGAGTGGTGGTGGGATTGTGATCTAAATAACTTTACTGAAATTGATTTCCAGACAATTTCAGGATATCAAGGGCTACTTTAAATTATATATGCCGGCGCCTCTCCAAAGCACTCTCACGGCAAGACACTCCCACTCACCCAAATGCTGATCAAATCTAGCACATCACTGTCCCTACACTGGGGATGGGTGTAAATACCTGACAAATGTGTTAACAACCATGAAACTGTTACTGAACTTTAATACATAAGGTAATACATCCTTTCCATTCAACTTTTGGCCTTCAGCGATAGAATAATAACAAACAAATAAAAAAGTTTAATTTTTTAAGAAAAAACACTGTCTTTTCAATGCCATAGGTTAAATTAAAAATCACTTGCCATTAAAAAAAAATGGGCATCGTTAACGCTATTCAGATTTTATGTGACACAACCGGAACCATACAAACCATACCAGAAATTATTTTATGTATAAACTCTTTATTGAAAATTGCATTTAACATCTGAGGACATTAAACAAATTACAATTTGTAATGGTTTGGAGAAATGTACTGAACGAGGGATAGGCTACACTAAGAGCGGAAAATTGTCTTTTTTAAATTAATTTTGTTACTTTTTTATTTTATTTATTTTATTTATTAATACCAACGAAACAACAATATAAAAAAAGTATATGAGTCAGAAGTGAAAAATATTTTTTATTTAAAAAAATGTATTTGTTTAATGTCGTTTGATGTCAAGTGCAATTTTCTATAACGAGTTTAAAAAAACTATTTAAGGTATGGAACAAGTTGTGTCAAACTCCTTTTTTTAACTACCGTAAATGGTTTAGGCTGGAAGTAGACGCACTTTCGCGCATGCGCGGAACAAATCGCGTTTCCGGGACGGGCGGGGTAACGACAGTGCTGAAGGAATGAGATGCACTTTGTTTACGTACGTACGTAACCGACCAATGTTGGCTAGCAAGAAGTGGTTGCTTTGCAAAAATTATAAAACGCATGCAATGAATGACGACTTTAGAACGCAAAACCCGAAACCCGGATATTTTAGGAAATTTAGAAATCCCGTCCGGACGCAGTTTTTTTGTCGCAAAAAGAGGACATGTCCGGGAAAAAGAGGACGTATGGTCACCCTACCCTACACTGACTAAACTCACTGCTCTCCTCCATTTTGTAACGCTTAAACTAGTGACAGGGAAGGTCGCAGGACTGGCACCGGCCCATAATTATGACCGGGGTCCTGAAGAATGACGTAAACATTAGCATGAATTCCGATTTGACAAGTCAGACTGAGGTCGCATTGCGAAACATCAGACCAGTATCTGATTAATGACTGTATATGGAAATGGCTCGGATTATCGGATTCTGGTATGTCATGTTCACACTAATTGTGCATTCAGACTGCCATCGTCCAGAGCGCCACATTGGCCGGAAGTTATTCATTTTCAATGTGAGCCGGCGGCGCGTCTTGGCCGTTGAGGGCGTCAAGGAGAGTTGAACGTACAGTAACAAGCAGTCTATATGAAATTCCACAAACATTGTGCAGAAGAAGATTGTTTTATAACAACATATCACATGTCCAAATCTCTTCATTCACCCTTAAAGCAGGCGTAACACACGCGGCTTCTGCCAATCTCATATTAATCTTGAGTACCTATCGAGTAATTTTGTAATAATTTGTATCTTTGAAGAGTATTTAGTTTGATCAAATAAATAAAATATAGGTAAAGCTTTAAGATTGTTTCCAAAAACATATGTCGTGTACGAGGGGGAGGGCTAGGCTGAACTACAGCCCATGCGCACCCATTGCCAACAAAACACAGACATCAGTTTCACTCACCGAATGCAGTTTATGTCCGACATCTTTTAGTGCTGGGACGGCTCCATATATCAGTTTCAAACGATCTCCAAATCCAGCGTTATATCCACAGTTTATATAACATTCATCACCACAATGCAGTGCACAAAACGAACACCTGAACTTCGCAAACATATGCTCTCTCTCCTGAACACAAGTGAAAGTGACGTCTGCACATGCTCCTCATGCTCTCCATGCTGCCGCGTGCTTTTCCGGGAGAATTGTCCAATAAGGGACTAAGAAAAATAGTTACAAAGCAGTTTGTATGTTCGAAAAAAACTTTCCGAAACCTGTACGATGGCTCTGGGAGTGTGGCGAGCAACGAAATACTACGTAATTCGACCAACTGTTTTTTTGACAAGTTGACCATGTTAAGCATGAGAAGACAGGCCATTTAACTTTGTAAGTAGTCAGAATGCAGGGGCACTTTAAATGAATGGAGTGATGTAAGCTTAAGCTTGTTGCAGATGTTATAGTCTCTGATTTCACACTCATAATTTGGTTGGGAGCTATAGAACTTGATAATTCTGCTATTGACTGGGGAACTGACAACTAGTGTCTGCTGATAGGGTGCATGATGTTGTCCCTGTAATTAAGAATGTGTACGTCTCTGAACAGGTATGAGGAGAAATGTTTGGAAATTGTCTCAGCAGTTTTCTGTAAAAAAACTGTGCTAGTTTTCTTGTAAAAAATTAAACAAAAATTTACTAAATTGATGTGTTAAGTGCCTGGTATTGCATTTGGTCTCAGACATATCCAGGATCCAGGGATTTTCTCTTCTAATAACCTGAGATATCCTAGACTCCAGCACATTGCAGAATGTAGAAAAAAGAGCATAGAAATAGATGGATGGATGAATGAAGGGAATTGCCTTAAAGCCTCAACTTAAGGTATTTTACTGCTGTGCAAGTACTGCCGTTTCCATAAGGGAATGCAAACCTTGATACTTTTATTGTTAAATGAAAAGCTTATTGTGGTAATACACTTTAAAGACCAAAGACTCTTAAGTATTCTAACTGTGATATCATGATGACCTTGAAGACCAAGGCACCCGAAGGTTGTATTCCTGCCGAAGGCCAAAAGCAGCTGCAGATGAATCATAACAAGTGAATTTTTTTATAATTCACAGGCTTCTAACCATTCATCCTCTTCAATGATTCTCACAGGATTCTCACAAGGTCTCCTTCCTGCACATAGAATTTACACGACAGTAAGCCTTTGTTCCAATTCTAATATGCTGAACACACTCATACTTACATTTACATTACATTTAGTCATTTAGCAGACGCGTTTACCCAAAGCGACTTACAGAGAGTTCAGGAAGCAATAAAGCGATATGTCATATAGGGTCGATAATACAATAAGTCCTAATATAGTTGAAGTTTCCACAAAAGCCAGAACAATACCTGTTGAGAGAGAGAGGGGGGTTAGTGAATTTTTCTAACTTGAATTGATAGGGCATATATTGGTCCTCGTTCAAATTTTATATGATGCATTAAAGTATGTGTCAGCTCAACACATTTAAGACCAACGTTTGTTTACAATTGGTTAAGTAGCATCCTGGAATGACATTAAAAAACATTGGCTTTGCTCTATGGGTGATAGGGCCGCCTTCTCTTATGTCTCTTATGCATTTGGTTGATATGATGGTTTTATTTTCATTTGATGTTGATTACGTGCATTTTTAATTGATGTGTTTATTTCTAGTCGGCAGCGAGAAAGTCACTTTTCAACATCAGATGTACTGATGGTACAAGATTGGTCTCTAGGTTGAGTGTCGACAGGATCTTTCATTATGTTCATCAGAACCCTGTTAAATACCCCCCGGCACTGATAATAGCGTGATCCCTCATGATTCATACATTTACTGATGTCTTCCTTCTTCCATTTCCATTCGGCTGGTATTAGTTACTTCCCTGAAAGTTTCTTAGTGATATCGTAAAGATCCTTCAAGTTTCCCTCTCTTTCTGCTTGTTCTGCTGCGGTTGCTAGGTCATCTATATACCTCTGCTTATTGGCTCTGATGCTCTTATTAACTCCCTAATTTAATTCTGTGTGCCCTGCTTGTGCCTTAGCTTTCTCTGCTCTTGTTCGACAGTTGTTGATGGTCATCTTCTTGTTCTTCCTCTCCTAAATCTTGGCCAGAGAGTCTACAGAGATCCACTCTTTATGTTGGTGCCTCTTGGGTCCATGCACTTCCTTGGTATGTCGATGTAAATGTGCCTCCTTAATCCCTTTCCATTTGCTTTCGAGAGTACCCACCTCCTCTTCCAGTAGGTCCTGTATATCTCCAGACTTGTTCTCAAGGAATATTCTGAACTCTAACAGCTTGCTAGTATCTCTCAGGAAGGCGGTGATATACTTATTTTGCACCGTGTGTGTTTCTATCCAGTTCTTCTTCAGTTTTCATCTGGCCACCATTAGGTGGTGGTCTGACGCCACGTCTGCTCTTCTTTTCGCTCTCACATCTTGCAAAGACCATCTAAATTTCTTACTATTGCAGACCTGGTTGATCTGGTTCTTTGTTGTGTGATCTGGAGAAACCCATTTGGCTTTGTGGATATCTTTGTGGGGGAACACACTACCACTAATAATCCCGTAGTTCAATGCGCACAGGTCTGCCTTCCTCTCAGCTTTCACATTCCTATCTCATAGCCCATGCCGCCCCATGAAACCTTTGTACCCGTAGTTATTCATTCCAATTTTGGCATTTCGGTCCCTATCAAGATGGTGAGGTCTTTCTCATACTTCTTTGCTACATTTACATTTCATTATTTAGCAGATGCTTTTATCCAAAGTGACTTACAAATTAGGTAAACAATGGAAGCAATTGGAATAACATGAGGACAACAAAAAGTGCAATAAAACGGGTCTAACAAAGCCTACCACAGTAGGCCTATACAGAGCTCTACGTTTCTTTTCATATATAAAGAGTAGAAAAGAGATAGAAATCAGAACTATTGTGTTTTCATGTGTTTTTTTCATGTGTTTCAGAAGAGATGTGTTTTCAGCCAATTCATAACTCTTTCCCCCCATTGACCAGTATTCTCAATAAATTAAATATGACTCAATAAAATCAACCGTTCCCTGCCAAAGAGAAGTTTTTACGGCAATCGGTTTTTGCACAGCAGGTGGGGCTGTTACATGCATTTGGAAAGAGTACAGATTCTCTGAAGCTAGAACAAATATTTGATCTGTTTTTAATCATTGTTCTGAGTGTAATCTGGGCAAAGTCTTTGACCAAAAAATGTAATTATCTGTTTAAGCAAAGTGATGTAATTTTTGAGAAACCTACCCATATATTAGGGGTGAAAAAAGAACAAATGAAGAGAGAAGAATACAGTTTATTATGTTTAAAAGCAGAGACTCTGTTCTTTCATTTGATAAATTGTTTTTCCATATATTCGTTACAGAAAATGTACTGTGACCCATCAAAGTTTGATTGAAAATGTAAAAAAACTCTGGTGCTGGCTGGCAACTATTTTTAAAAGGCTGTTAAAGATGGCTGCAGAAGCTGCTGATCTAGTAGCAGCGGGCAGATCATTCCAAAAATGTGGAACCAATCCAGAGAAGGTATGTGAGAGAGATTTTTTTACCTTTTTGTAAAAAAAAGGCACAACAAGACATCTGGAGGGTACATAAGTCTCCATTTGCGCATGAAGATAAGGGGGTGCCGAACCATTAATGTTCTCGTAGGCCAGTGGCAGAGTCTTGAATTTGATGCAATTGACTATATATAGACAATGGAAACAAGAGTGATGTGTAATCTCTTCAGTTCATTGAAGACCACTAATGCATTCTGGATCATTTATAGACTCTAGTCCATCCTAGAACTGATCCCTGTTTATGGTCGATGTCGGAAAACAGAAGAATAAAGTTACAACATGCCATTACTATTTTCCCTGGTTGTTCCTCTGTTTTCTGGTGTCGATCGTGGAGTGGGACCTGGTTGGACCTGCACGCTTTCGGCGTGTGGGACTGTCTGGGACGCGTATGTTGGGCTCTCCCTTTCCTCGTGGATATTTGCTTGGTGACCTTTGGTCGGGGTCACCCAGTGCAGCTATGACACGTCAGAGGGGATCTGGCCCTCCCGGCTGAGCCTAGTTTCTCCCAAGTTTTTTTATTTTTTTCTCCTATAATCAATCATTGGAGTTTGGGTTCCTCACTGCAGCAGGGCAGTGTTGGCTTGGTCACTGGGAGACTGCATTTATTTATTTATTAGATATTATTTATTATTTATTAGAATGATCTTGCTTCTTCTATAAACACCATGCACTGTGTTGTGTTTTACCTTTGTGTTTTTCTGGTTCTCTTGTTTGCTCCTGTAAAGCTGCTTTGGAACAATGCACATGGTGAAAAGCGCTATATAAATAAACTACAATTGAATTGAATTGTTTACTTAATCATTCTCATTGATGAGAGCCTAACATTGAATGACGTTCATTGTGATCATTTTCCTCTTTGTATGGAAGGATACTGTAATGATTCTGGGTCCATGTAATTCCCACCTATGAGCGCTCTCTGTGCTTCTTACGAGAGCAATAGTGCAACTCCTTGTGTGTGAGGCGCATTGTCCTCTTTATGCCCAGAGTACAGTAGCATCTATCCTGAGGCCCAAAGGACAATTGTAGTTGCAACTTATTCTACAACACTATGGAGTGCCTGGCAGTTGTCCTTTAATTCTTTTCTACTGGCAAACATCAATGGTTGTGTTCTCACTGAAACCCAATGACACTGAAGTGAACCTTTTCCACAATGGTGTTTGAAAAGGCCATTTAGAGGTCCTTCCTGCCCGCTGTCCACTATGGATCAAAGCACAATGCAACCACAGCAGAATGTGATTGTCTGATCATTCCAGGCAAACGTGACATGTGAAGTCATCTGCTGGCAGGGCAAACAACTTTGCAGGAAGGGAAAGGTTTCCAGCTGGATTTGCAGAAGTGTGTGCTCTTCATGATGAAGGATACACTGAGAGGTTTGAACTAGGGCTGAATGCACCTCTGTACAAAAAACCCAAAACAATGACACATAAGTTCAGCCTGTGAAGTTGGCTACATGAAAGTGACTTATTATGCACAAACTGTACTAATGAGCAGTACTATAGAACACATTTATCCTGTATGAACTGAACATTGTAGTATACTGTAATGTGTCTTACATTTGTTTGATTTAACAGTGCTGTGCTTATATACTGCTCACAGCCCAAACATTTTACTTCTATTTATATGTGGGTAAAACAAGTTATTTTGCATTCCATCACTAGTGAAGATTAAATTCTGTTCAGTTGTAATAATGTGTAATGTACACATTTCTTTTCAAGTGGGAACAGCTTTAAGATACTCCGATTAAAACAGTATGCTAAAATAGGCCTACAAAATAACAAATAATACCTAATATCCTAAACCTGATGAAAATGTCCCTTACTTCTTGCCAAATTTCAGTCATACATGTGCTTATTTGAACCTAAAACAAATACCAATAGCATTTGGAATGTGACCCAGTCTGTGAAAGCCCACCCAAAGTACATTTTTGGTAATTTACTGTTTTCTACATAATGACGTAGTATTTCTGTGCTCAGTATACTTTTCTAGGGTTCGCATAGGTTTCGGAAAGTTTTTTCAAACATGAATTCCTGTTACGTACCAAGTTTTCTTAGTCCATTAAAGGATATTTCTCCTTGAGGAGCATGCCTTCACATCAATAAGCGGGAGTGAGAACAGCTGTGTTTAGATGGATTCCATTTAATAGGGTTCCTACGCAGTGTTCACTGCTCCCTACTCCCTGAGCACAGGATATCTGTTGAAGTGGATTTCTCTAACAAAAAAACTCTTAATTTGAATGCCCTGCAACGTCATCAAAGAAAGGCAACGGCACAGTTGTTTATGCTTATGTTTATTATTTAACTGACGCAGCTTTGATTATTTGAAACTATTAAGTTATTCAATTTAAAACAACATTTTAATTTGGTCAACTATTTGAAGATGTGGTCTTAATCCATGATCACGTCTGTCTCATCTTGCTTTTTTCCTATGTGGTGCAGCCATAAGCATTCTTGAGGTAAATAACGTAACATTATAAAAAGAACTGCTGCTGCTGCTTACCCCGTTTACATTAGCTTGTATAATAATAGCAAAATGGATGAATCCTTACACGCATTTGACAACTAAAATTGCACAATAAATAAAAATAAAAGCATTCAACATCTCATGTGTGTAGCCTACATAATAGCAGTGTATAATAAAATTATTTTGATAAACTTTTACAATGTACAAACGGAATCCATAAAATTGTCTGTTGTTTTCCTGACTCGTGACGGAGTGTGCAATGGCAGTTTGGAGATTTTTCCTTTCCACTTCCGATGAAGTTATGTATCGATTTTCCCTGATTCCCTACACTTATTGCAGTGCCCTTTGAACTTAACATGTTCACTCCCTTCGGATTGGAATCTCACCTAAGATGGCGGAACAACCTGTTAGGTCCACTCCACAGTCCATTTACGGCCGAATGGAACGCATCTTTTGTTTGTTAACGGAATGTTGGATGATGAACGGTGGATATACCGCTGGATTTGAAATCAAAGTGAAATTAATGGTTCAAATCAAAATGTGATGTTTATTATCTCAAAATTTGATTTCAAGACTAGCTTGTTTTCCACAGACTGCTTGACATATCTTTTGGTTATTGTTTTTTATGACCTAAAACACTTGCCTTGTAACAAAGAAGTCATATTGAATACAGTTGTGTTATTTTTTTAGTATGTTTGAGCTTCACAGCCTGGTTAAAATCTATTATTAATGTATAGACCCAAGATGTTTATTTTTGTTCCATCCTATGTTAGAAAGTAGTTTGGGTGTACGCCAATATTAGAGTGAGTAAATTATGCTTAAAGTTTTTATTTGTCTTTGAACTATACCATTGAGACATTTATCAACATAAATTTTACTTCCCAGTAGACTTGTCTACTGTTGATTCTGTGTGTGTACGTGTTATTCTTGTCTTCATTGGAAGGACACAGGGGTTGAGAGTGCTTTGGCTGAACAAATGCTACTGTCTCTTCTCGTTATAGCTCTGATGTAAACCGAATAAAGCTCCAAACCACCAGTGCCAGAAGATCCGACTTCTCCAATGCTCATCCCAACCCTGGGAAATTTGTTTTTCTCTGCATTAAGAAGCCAGTATTATATGCAGCAGGATAGTGGCTAGACACAGTTAGTCAAGATTACCCTAAATAAAGCCTACGGTTTATTTTGGGTTTCATCATACTCTAATGTAGGCAAACTTGTAAAGTCTACACGTTCTGTGTATGCACCTGGAAACGTTTCCCGTAGAAGATAATTTCTGCAAGGAGTTCAGAAGAGACACACTTTCTTACAATTTGAGTGTAGAATACACAAAAGGGGTTTTAAAACTATCGGTCGCACACAGGAATAGATTGGATCATTTGGCTGTTGAGGTGAATTGCACAAAAGTTAATGACAAACCATGACTATTCACATCTTTTTTTACAGGTAATGGATTTCAATGAAGATCTATGCATCATTGCCATTAGGCCTTACCTTTTTACCCTAAGTATTTTTTATTGACTTTCTTGCCATTATTGTTTAAAAGGAGAGTGAAGAGTTGATAGGAAATTAGGAATTATTTATTACAAGTTTTAAAATGATGCCAACTTATAACTGTAAGCAAACAGAAGAGGACCACAGGAGAAGAAACAGGTGAGTGCAAGGATGTTTATTTAGCTGGTATGGTTTCGGTAAAATGGGACAACAGCAGGAAATCAATAGGTAAGATTGACATAAACGAGAGTTCCAAAGGACTTAGCTAGCTATTAATTTTCCTTTTCTATTTGCAGGTACAGAGGAACACACCAGCAGAAGGTCTTTGTGGAATCTTTGGGGATTGCAGGTAAGTGAGTCAGGTAGGAGCTGAGGTCTCAACTTTGAGACCACACAATGATGAATGGACACTGAGAGTGCTTTATGTGGAACTTGATTGCAGGGTGCATGCAGGTGCGGCGAGTTTGAATTCAGGTGCTTGGGATTGTGTGGGATAGGTGAGAGACAACCTCTGGGTGCTGGATATTCTGGGTGGCGACTGTGGAAGTCCTAGAGGAGAGAAGGTTCTAGGACGTCGTCTTAACTCACCCAGGCCTGCTCTTCGGGCCGAACCCCTCCCAGCCAGTGAGGAATCCAGAATGGAGCTGACCTTGTAGATAGATTCTTCCTCTGCGACTTTTGGAGGAGAAGGCGTGTCAGACTCTGTGGGAGAAAGAGACATCCCTGAATGGTTTCATATTGAATTTAAACCAGAATTTCAGTCTTAGTCCTTTGAAAAAAGAATGCATGGAAGTTATTTGCTATTTTATTTTGAAATTTGAACTGAAATTGAAAAAAACAGGGACACAAAAAAATGAATGTGATGTAATTGACCCTTACTGTTACAATAAACGTCTCTGTCATACCCAATACTACTGTTTCCTCTGGAAAGTACTCACAGTTCCCTGCTTACCCTCAAGCCCAAAACAGGCTCAGCTGGTTGAGAGTGGTCAGACTGCACAGTGGTGGTCAGACACAGATGACGTCTCACTCACAGAAGAACCGCAAAGCGCAGGTGTGCAACTAAAACAAATAGTGTTTTTGTTTTCTATGCACTTACCTGATTTAGTCGCTTCTAATATCCAGGAAAGAATATAAAACCCAGCGATATGAGACTCAGAGTGGATCAAGAAATATTTCCAGGAATTACAGACCTTTCCATTAGAATGTCATAAAGAGCAAAGACTACAGTCTGAACTACAGGGGCCATCACTCCTGTTTGGAAGGTAAGCTCTGTATTGATCTGTTATTTTCCAAGTCTTTTGAAGCATTTTAAAGAATGTAATAATACCTCCCAAGGCTTGCCCTTTCATTTTTACACATATTACATTACATTCAGTAAACCAGTAGGAATGTATGATTATATGTATTATTGACAGCCCTTTAAAAAGCAGCTTCCAACATAATATTTCATGTTACAGCCTTTTTAAAAAGAGTCATATCTGGCAAGACCTTGTTTGATCCAAAAATTCTCCTTGAAAACATATGAGGTCTACTACCGACAAATTAGAAAACTGCTTTTGCCATCTTAAGGTATATTTGCACAGGATATTTATTGACAGTCTCAGTTTTGCGCTGTCTAAGAAAAATATGCCTGGTTTGAAGTCTTGTCAACTGTGAGCCCCTTCGTTGAAAAATGGGTTCTTTGCATAAAACGTAGCCTCTTGCAAGTTTGTTCTACATTAGCAACTGAATACGCGTGGCCAAATGCCAAACTATGAATATATTAGCATTCAAAAGTGCTGCCCCAGCCCTGCTCTACACAGAACATTAGTCAAATTTTTCCCTCACACTCGGAAGTGCTGTTTATCATGACAACATAAAAAAGTAGAAGATTTCCTGTCTATTTCTCTCTTCGATGAACAGTGTTTAAGGTCCCGGAGAAGATGTGGGGATATAGGAGGCCTATTAGAACTAATTAAAATAGATTAACCAACAATCCTTCCATGAGTAAAATAAATAAATAATTTATAAAGGTGGGTCCAGGTCACAAGATATTGGAGCCTTAATGCTTGCAATTAGTTTGTCAGGATGTTAGGTCTCCAGCCTTCGCCAGCAGCAAATGCTGAAATTTCTGCAAACACTGTCACTCAGGTTTCTGATCTTTGATTTTTATTTTGTTATGTCAGTTATTAAAGGTACAGTTTGTAGAAATCATCGCTAGAGGGTGCACGATCAAAACAACAACAATCGCGTAGCTCGATGATGCTGTGTAGAAGCGTCGTATGATGGGATATGTTGTCTTCAACTCCACCGCTGATGGTTCCGCTTATACATCAATCAGACGGGAATGAGAATAAAGTTTTATAAATTAATTTTATTTCATTTTATTGAAGTAGACCCGAGTAATGTAAGGTTTAAAACTAAATTGTTAGTCCTAGATGTTACAGTTATTGTCCAATTCGATGGTTTGTTAACACTGCGCAGTTTTAATTTTTCAAATCAATCATAGTAAAATTTATTTTGAACATTCCCACATCATTTTTAATAATGCATCAGACTGACAGTACAAACTACTTCTGCATCTCTCTTTCGTGTCACGCGGTTGCTACATCAGTAAGGGCGGTAATAAATGGTAACGCGGATATGACGCCATTGACAAGCAACTAAACGGCTACAGTCCACTGTGTCACTTGTTGCCATGTTGCCGATAAAATGTGCCAAACATTTCTAATATCAGATTTTAACGAACCGAAAGCAATAATATCTAAAAGCACTAGAAACTTTCTAATTGTGGGCTAGTTTCGCAGCTGACCTCTCTGTTCTTTTTCCATCCAATACTGTCACACAATATAAGACAATTCCTCCCCCACATTCTGGTAAAGGGTCTCATTATGACACAGGTGAGAGAGAATGAAAACTTGATCTTTCCCCGTGGAGGTTGTGTCACTCGGTGCTGATGCTGTGGCTTTAATTGATGGCAAAGGAACAAAGTATGATGAGAGCAACCACCCCCTCCTCCAAGCTCTGCTCTAGCCCTATAAACAGCTTTAGCACTGATGCCGTTGCACTGCCATCACAATCACGCCACATCTGTCAACGATGAATGGAAAATATTTTTCAGTCATTTCCCCTCACAGTAATACCCTTAATTAAATCGTATTGAATATGTCTCTATTATGCTAATGCACCATATTGGAAAGTAATTATTTTTAGCAGTAATTTGCCTCAGAGGCTTTGATTGACATATTCTGATGCCATTGAGACTTAATAATGGAAAACTGAAGGAGTTGGTTGTTTCATATGAAATCTATATAACTCTTCATGCAACTTAATGAATGAAAGAAAGTGGTGTGTGTGTTTTGGGGGTATAGCGGTCCAGTGTGTCCTGATCCCTACTTGAACTGTAGGGCTCTTCAACTCCAAAACCAAAAATCCAACGACTGTGCTGCCTAAAATTGGAATTTACATGTATGCATTTGGCAGATCCTTTTATCCAAAGTAAATAGACATTTTTGTGCTTCCTGTTAATAAAATCCACAGCATTCTGCAGTGCCAATGCAAAGCTCTACAAGTTTCAGCAACAAAGCAGTGTCAGTTACTTAAGATGTCATGGGTCCATCATATTTATGGTCCAAAAGCAAATCTTCAAAGAGCATTGTGGATCATGATCAACTTAAATTGCATGGGTGTTTTGGATTGTTATCTTAATTATTGTAATATTTTAGGCATTATCTGTGTTATAAATGTTCATACTTTAAAGAAGAGAAATCTTGTACTGATTAAATAGTCATCACATTTTCTCACACGTGTTTATGGCCGGCAGAATATAAAGTCTGTTTGTGACTTTGGAATAGCTTGACATAGGCTGTGCCGTAGTCCGCTGACATTCTCTAATGTACCTGTCACACCGTTGATATATGGCTGCATGTATATTTTAAGGTTCACCTGGCATGCGTGTCACTTGCACTCTGTTTGTGGCATAATGATTGATCAACATCCTTTCTTTAGAGAAAGAGAGAGTAAAATATGTTCAGCTGGTAGAGTATTTGTTTTAGGTCATATGAGAAACAATTAAACATCTTAACTCGAAAGTTTTCCAAATTATGTTAATAATAAAAAAATGATCTCATTATTTAATACACTGAATAATCGCTACATTTAAAAAATAGTTTACCCCAAAAAGTAAAAAACAAGTTTACATACCGTTCCGTTCACTTTTAGCGCAATTGAACAAGAACATTAAGCTCTGGAAAAAAATTCAAGTGTTAATTTGTAGCAATTAATAGATGTTTGTACTGCTTGTGTAAAAATCTGCTTCATCGCTCTGTTTTTAGAGAGAGGGAGATCCAAAAAATGTTAGATTTTGATCATCTTATTTGAGATTAATACCAGAGAATATCTAAGATTTAATACAGGAGGTAAGATTTTTCTTTCATTCATGACTTACTCTCTGGAGGCATGCTTTTTATTGCCAATGTGAAGTGTTTCCCAGTAACGGTAAGTTATTGAGTTGGTTTTGGTGTCCTTTTTAAAAGATGACCATCTCTTATTGATCTTCAACAATGTTATCATGAGTACACACATATAGGTAATACTAAAGCTTAAATGGGAAATTTTACAGCAATTTAGACCAAGTTAAAAGCAAGAAAAATCGTTATCAATATATCAGATTACTCAATATAGATGTTTAGTTGTCCTGTTTTACAACATGAGAGGTTAAAAAAGTATATATTTTTTCTTACACATGTTACATGTGGTGATATCTGTTGTACCATCTGATATCATTAGGAATATGAATCATATGTGCAGATAGGATAACATCTGTGTCTACTCTCTTTTATTATTTCATCCCAGTCACACAGACTTATAATGCATGTGATTCCATGCAAAATAATTGGGGAGGGATTTTGTGTAACACAATCACTGACAAAAGTCCTATTGATAATACAATATACAGTGGTGTGAAAAAGTATTTGCCACCTTCCAGATTTGTCATGCTTAAGTGATTCAGATCATCCAACAAATTTTTATATTACTCAAAGAAAACCAGAGTATATTCAAAATGCAGTTTTTAAATTAAGATTTTATTTGTTAAGGGAAAAAACTATCCAACTATTTCTGACCCTATGTGAAAAAGGAATTGCCCCCCTTGGTAAATCATGAATTAACTGTGATGAATAGAATAACTGAGTTAAATTTCACTAGCCACACTCAAGCCTAAATACTGCCAGACCTGTTAAATCAAGAAATCACTTAAGTAGAACCTGTCTGACAAACTGAAGTAGACTAAAAGATCTCAAATAGCAACACATCATGCCGTGATCTAAAAAAAATCAAGAACAGATGAGAAACAAAGTAATTGAAATGTATCAGTCTAGAAAGGGTTACAAAGCCATTTCTAAGGCTTCGGGACTCCAGCGAACCACAGTGAGAGCCATTATCCACAAATGGAGAAAGCATGGAACAGTGGCAAACCGTCCCAGGAGTGGCCGGCCTACCAAAATTATTCCCAGAGCACAATGACGACTCATTCAGGAGGACATAAACGATCCCAGAACAACACCTAAAGAACTGCAGGCCTCTCTTGCTTTAGTTAAAGTCAGTGTTCATGATTCTACAATAAGAAAAAATAGTGTGCAAAAATGGCATCTATGGGAAAGTTCCAAGGCGAAAACCACTGCTGAACAAAAATAATGTTGTCGTCTCACATTTGCTAAAAAAAAATTTTGGTGATCCCAAAACATTTGGGCAAATATTATTTGGACTTGTGAGACAAAGGTTGAACTTTTTGGAAGGTGTGCGTCCCGACACATCTGGCGTAAATCTTACGCAGCATTTCATAAAAAGAACATCATACCAACATTCGTGGTATGTGATGGCCATCGTTGATGGAATCATGAGTTCTGCGCTCTTTCAGAACATCCTTAAAGTCTGGCCTTCGGTTTGTGACCTCAAGCTTAAACGCACTTGGGTTATGCAGCAGGACAATGGTCCAAAACACACCAGCAATTCCACCCCTGAATGGATAAAACAATGTAAATAGTGGTTTTGGAGTGGTCTAGTCAAAGTCCGGACTTAAATCCAATTGAAATGCTGTGGCATGACCTTAATAAGGCTGTTCATGATCAAAGACCCTCCATTGTGGCTGAATTAAAATAATTTGGCAAAGAAGAGTGGGCCAAAATTCCTCCACAGCGATGTGAAAGACTCATTGCGAGCTTTCGCAAACGTTTGATTGCATTTGTTGCCGCCAAGGGTGGCACAACTAGTTTATTAGTTTAGGGGGAAATTACTTTTTCAAATAGGGTCAGAAATGTTTGGATAGTTATTTCCCATAATTTATACAACCATCATTTAAAAACTCCATTTTTTATTTACTCTGGTTTTCTTTGTATAATGAAACAATTTGTTTGATGATCTGGATCATTTAAGCATGACAAATATGCAAAAAAGTAATGTCTTGATGACTTGATCATGGATTGCAACAGATAAATTACTAAACAGTGTTCCTGTAAAATAGTCTCTGTCACTTTTCTATAAAGTCTTTAGTCAAAGTAATTTTATAATATTGCTGTAGTGTGGTATTTTATTTAGAGCATTTTATAAATATTACTAGACCGTATTGGCCAAGTTTGGTTTTCGCGATTGCCACCCTGAAACCGGATGTCTTTTTCACAGTAAAGATCTCTTAAAGACAATTCTTTATTATTAAATTGTCTTCATCGAAGGATAAAAACATTCTGTAATGTACCAAATGGTACCCATCTATCCACAAGTTTCCCATGCCCCATGACGCTCTGCGTGAAAGATGGAATAAACTTCTGGTTCAATGTTAACAAAAGTATTCCTGCCGTATTTCAATTCATTCTTTTATAGAAGAATTTGAACTTGCACACTGACAGTACTTATAAAGTACATCAGCATACTGTCCACTACTATTTAAAACTTGACGACAGATATATAGCAACTTTATTGATTTTGTTGTTGTCACCATGAACCAATGATGAATTTGAAATTCATGGAGGGTTATCAATATCTTTACATGATGTCCATTGTGGGATATTTAAAAATGGGGTAAATTATATATTTTTGTATTTAAAATCTAACTGCAAAGGGTTGCACGGGGCCACGTGCACATATCATAAAGCTGGCCTTAATCGGATAAACAATATACTAAAGATCTCGTGCTTAAGATGCCTTTTTATATTTTTTAACATTCTCTCTGTTTTGTTAAAATGACGATAAGTTTAAGAAGTACCCGCTGTACACCAAGCCTATCAGAATAGAAATGTATTGTCCACATGATGTGATATCTTCCATATTAACCTATAAAATACAGTAAAGAATCCTTGTTAATCCAGTTTAATGTCTCACGTTTTATTGAAGACCATATAGTGTTTTGATGATTACATGAAATCTTTTATGAACTCCCTTTTAAAATACCGTAATCTCTTTTAAAACTATGAACACATTCAGTTTAAGTAATGTCAATGTAAATGTTTGTTATCTAATGTATTTGTTTGAGATAAGGGGTCCAGATTTTGAAGTTCGTCTCTTTTTTTACGACGTGAAAGATTCCCACATGAAACCAACAATATTCTGCTTTACCAGACGTTTAACCTACTTTCATTTTTACAGTAGCGCCCTCCGGAAACTTGTGAATACAAAGAGACATTTTTATATAGTTTTTTTGTGACAGAATGTAAAGTCGAGAGTTGACAGAATTTACTGTGAGATCCTGCCCCTGCACAGTAAAGTGGGAAACGTTGTTACTGATAAACTATAGAATGCCAATATACAGTAGTAACATCTCTATCTTTTTTTTTTAAATGCATCATTCACTCCGCTTAGAAAGAATGCAAACACCACATTACAGTGGGTCAACTCAACTTGTTTATCTCGAACACCAATATGTCTACAGACCATTTTTGTGAGTCCGCCTCTGCAAACTAGTTCATGTCACATTAAGCGGAACTGTGCACTCTGCCTCTATTCTAGCTTAATGTTGTTTCCCTTGCTTTTGTCATTTCCACGCTTCATTAGCATAATGTGGAAAGGATGTTTGATGACTCCCTAATGACAGCAAGATACCCTTATAGCACACATTTACATATTAACAAGCTTTTACCTATAATGGCAGCTGAAATGGAAAAGTGCAGCGCAAACCGTACTTATGAAGTAGATATACCTTGATCTCTGCCTCCTACAGCCATATTAAAGCCAGTCTGTGGATAGTTAATCAGAGAAGAGACTGATGATTACTATCACCACTGCAATGACTGAAATGAGGTCCTCCGTTAAAGCTTTAGTGAGAGTTATAAAGTGATTGAGAAAAATGGAATGACGCCCGCTCCGATAAATGACTGCTGAATTTCTATCCGTAGATGAGGTCATAAAAACAAGTGATAGAAATCCACGATGCAAGAGAAAAGTGATACAACCCCTTTGACTTTTAAGTTCTAAGCCTCGTAAACTTGACTTTACTGTCGCAACATATTTCCTCTGACTGCTGCAGTTTTAGGAGTTGTAACAGTTTAGCAAATGCATCACAATATTTTTTCGTCTTGCTTTTTTCATTTAATGGCACAATGTCATCAACTATCAGCAATATTACACAAAGACACTTGTTTACAGTGAAAAATGTCAGACAACCAGCATCTATTATCAAAAGGGCACAGACTAGAAACTCATGCTCTATTATGCAATGTGACAAGCATAATAACACACAAAGCGGTTATGTGTGGATACGTGCCACTTTGTAAGACTGTCTGTGTATTTACTGCCTGGCATTGCTAGCTAATGCATATGCATTTAACAAAGAGCTGACTGTTTTGCTCTTTTAACTATAACATTTAAGACATGATCCAACATTTACACATTGAAACATGACACACGACATACAAGCATTATACAGTGCATTCAAGAAATACATCAGTTTTGTGTTCTCTGGGAATCAAATTCATTTTTCCTCTAATTTACTTACAGGAACACTGCAATTTGTTATTCATGTAACTCATGTTTGCTCAAAATAATATTTTTTTATATTGGAAGTTGTATGTGTTTAGTGCTCTTAAAGGGGCAATCTCTGGTTGATACTGTCTGAACAGCAGAAAAATATATAACTCATAAACCTAAATGTACAAGTATTACAATGCAGTAAGTTGTATATTATATTGTAAGAGATCTTGGAAATTTGTATAAAAATAACATGCAAATGCAAAGTGAAGCCTTTTAGTATTTATTGGAAATTAAAGGAGACAGCATTTGCGACTTTTGCTTTGCACTAGGAGGTCTCCGCCGACTTTACGCCTGGATGTGCAATTTTAAAGCAATATATAGTTGCCCAGATTACATATTATTTATTTTAAACCTACAGTAATATAATTGCATGATGTTATAGATTTTTTCTTGAGTGAAAAGAAAATCCAAATACTGTTTGGGGCTGCTCTCTCTCATGTCATATTTTCCTTGCCATGTTTTTGAAAAAGCAAAATTGTATCTATATATACAATCAGCTGCAATTTACAGGTGAAATTAGCTATTTGGAGAGAGGGGAACAGGAGTCAAAAGAGGAACATCAGGTCCTCTTGGAACTTCATTGGTAATGGACCACTTTGGAAAATGTAAACAAAGCTGGTATTATGCTCGTGCAGGGTAAGGCAAGGCTAGGCAAGGCAAGGCAAGTTTATTTATATAGCACATTTCATACCCAAGGGCAATTCAAAGTGCTTTACATAAAATGATTGACTGAAAGAAATAAGACGTATCTTTAAAATGCAAATGATTTAAGATCACAAATACTTTAGATTTTAAGAAACAATAAAACAGCAATAAAATTGATTAAAAATGTGAGTGTATATGTAACGGAGGCAAGCTAGTGTAGAGCTGTGCAGTATGTAAACCTCACTCCTCAGCCTCAAGGACTCTCTAGAGACTGCGGTCTTTAGCCTCCTCGCTAGAGCGCCCGATTCCCATGCCGGACCGACCCGGTTTGAGGCCCGCTTAGAGCGGTGCGGAGCGTTCCGGTTATATATATTAAAAGAATAAGAGCAAAAAAAATTTGAAATAGAAGTGCAGTTGATGTAAACCAGCACAGTACTCAGGTTGTGAATGCACAGCTAAACAAGTATGTTTTTAATCTCGAATTAAAAGTAGCTACTGTTGGTGAACGTATGATGTCATCTGGAAGCAGATTCCAGCTACGGGTGGCGTAATGGCAAAACGCTGACTCGCACTGTTTTGAGTGAACCCGTGTTATCTTTAACTGACTTGATCCTGATGATCTGAGAAGTCTGTTTGGTTTTATATTCAATGAGCATATCTGAGATGTATTTGGGTCCTAAACCATTGATTGATTTATAGACAATTAATAATATTTGAAGTTGATTATATAAGTCACTGGTAACCAGTGTAAGGACCTGAGGATTGGAGACTCCAAAAAAACCCCAAGATTTGTTACCTTGCTTTGTGTCTTTAGACCTCTTAAGCGAAGGAGAAGTGCAGGAGATCTTCCTGTTTCAGTTTTTTAGCAACAAACATTTGAACAAATGACAACCAACAGAACCAAAAATTAAGTTTTATGTTACCAATAATAATATCTTTTAGCAAAAATCTTCATGATGAAATCATACTGTATATGTTTTATAAAATACAAAAATTATAATCATAATGAAGTCCTTCTGGTCACAACATTTTCACCCAAGTTGAAAAAGAAAATCTTTACAATAAAAGGTCTTAGCCCCATTTACACCTGGTATTAACATCAATCTCAGATGATCTCTTACAAGTGGCCAGTTTAGACAGATAACCCTCTTTACCAGGTGTTAAAATGTGTCCCCAGTGAACAGACTCCAGTGATTGGATTCTGTTGAGAGGAGAGTTTCTGTTTCCATCTTTTCAAATTTCACTTTAATGAGTAACTGCATGTTGACATCAAGCATACGAAAGATGTTGATATTGTTACACATATTTAGCCTAAGAGATCATATTGTGTGAATACGAGTTTTTCTGTGTCTTTGGTGTGATAGAAGTTGCCCATGCATGCATTAGACTTGTAAAATTGCAAAAATTAAAGTGTCGGAGCAAAAGATGCATTCTATCTAAAAGCGAATGTTGACCTAGACCCGCCTGAAACACCTCGTGTAACCACACACACACAAATGTACGTCAGTTTGTGGTAAGATTTGACTAAGACCGCCTAAATGCACACGCAAGTAATGTGGGCGTACCTGTCAGTACAATTGCTTTGGAACCTGATGCTCCAAATATGGTTATAGGCTATACATTTCTGTCACACGCTTAAAGTATTCAACCAATCACTATGCACTAGTTAACTGACAAAACATAGCGGACTTTTCAGAGCCATCAGCGTTGTAACAAATCTGCCTGTTTTAGAGAGGCGGAGCAAAGAGGAGATGCAAACATTCACGGTATGTGGAAAATATTGTGTTTTTGAACCTTAAATCGTGTATACACATTGCATTACATCGAAAACAAAACAATATTCTTAGCCGTGTCATATGACCCCTTTTAAGCCAAACCTAACCGATGAAGCTTAAAGCCTGTTTTGTTACAAATAATAGGTCTTATGGGAATTCAAACATTATGAATTTCATGTTTTAGGTTTGAGAAAATCTAGTTTGAGAAAGTTCATGAGGTAGATGTTTAGTACTGGCAACAGGGTTGCCAGGACACACAGACACTAGACTGATTTCAGAAACAAAATTGATTTCAGACACAAGTCTGCCAAATGCATAAATGTAAACTATTCTAATTGCCCGTTGCACCCAAATTTCTTTCTAGAAAAACTGAAGGGAATGGAGAGGCGAGGTTTGGCATGAGACCACAGCACTGAAAGGTTGCTTGTGTTAACTGGGTGTTTCGTGTGGGAAGATGAGTGCTCAAGCGGGCGTAAGAGGATCAAGGTCTGTGTTGGTGCATACCACTCTGGCCCTGCAGAGGTAGTCTTGCTTATGAAAGTGTTATTGCTCAGAGGCTCCTCTTTCCTGGTTCTCAAGGTTTAATTAGGTTGTCAATTGTTGTGTTTGACTTAACCCTTGTGTGGTGATAATATTTTTATTATATAAATACACATAATCATACTAAATTGAGGCCCATACATGAAGAGGACACGATGAAGGTACACAGAACCTACAGTTTCCACAATTGTATAAGGTCTGGGTCCAGTGGACCCAAACACCCTGTATGTGATATAAATGTGTAGGGGGGTACCCAGTGTGCAGCAATTGAACATTTGTCCTGATATATTTTTTTTACAGAAAATAAGCCAAGGCCAATGAATTTGAAACAATGATTAATTGTATAATTTTTCTTTTGATATGAAATGAAAACTTACATGATTCTGCAAAAAATTGCTTAGGAGGAAAAAAAAGGCTAAATTTGCTAAAGAAAAGTTTGAGTTCATATTGAAATCTGCAGTATTTCGATTGTAGACTTGACCATTCTGAGCTCACTTTGTCACGGTTGATCCTTGAGATCCCTTATGAAACTTTGTGAGATTTCTCTTTTTCTCAGGAGAAATACCTGAGATGCAGGAGCGTTAACCAAAAGTACCCATGTGGACTTCATTTAATCTCATTGATGTCTAGAAGAATTTTTTTAAAATAAAACATCTTCTCTGTGATTTTTCTTTCATATGAGTTGGTGGTACTATCTACAAGAAGAACAGTGGAAACTTCTATAAAATCTCCCAAATTCCCAATAAGTATGGATAATGTTTTGTCCTTAGTATGATTTTAAATAGAAATTTAACTTTTTATATTGCCATTGCACCAGCGAGTTACATACAGTTTACATGTATGTTTATAGTATGTGAAAAACAATGATGGCATCACTTACAGATAGTTCAGAGCTGTTGTGGAAGAGAGCATGTCAGATTTATCAACACATTTCTCTGTAAATGAATATTTCCTGCTTTACATTTCACGCTGTCTGGTGAATGTTGACAATGGCTTCAGCTTCTCTACTGCAGATTTGGATCCCTATTTTAGAATCATGGTATAAGGTTTCAGAAAATTAATGAAAAGGCTTGCGTAATGAATGAATTAAGAGAAACGACCTAGTTTAGCCTAAGACATCGTTTGGCAGTAAGATGATTTCGGGGATTTCTTGTTTAAGAGCAATTGAATTGAAAGGATTCCAGCATGTTGACAGATTAGGGGGATTATTTAAAAAAGGATCTCTCTTCTAACACAGCTATAATCCAAGATGTTCTTTTGACGCCTCTTAGTGGGATGATGAGCAAGATTGTCCTGGAAAAAAATGCAGCTTGCAAGATCAGTGCAAAACTTGGTTTCTTTGCACAAAAATAAAACCTAGTGTTGGTGAAGTTAAGCTTGTGAATGTGGATGCATTCCTTTCATTTTTGAAGATAAAAGCTGTAATACTAAAAAAACTGATTAGTCTCGTCTATTTCAGCACTTTTAGGTGTCACAAACACAGCTTGCATTTTATCTATGTACAGGTAATTTCGTGGACATTTTTTAATTGCAATTAAAATGTTTGCACACTCTGAATATTGTGGGTTAATTTCAACCCAATGGTTGGGTTTGTCCCCTTTTGACCCAATGCTGTGTTAATAGTTATTCTGAAGTATAGCTCAGAAAATGTACAAAAACTTTTGTCTAACTGTCTGTCCTTTAAACTGAAATTTATAATTTTATGATGTTCTTGTAATAATGTAATCTTTCTGGGGACATTTTTATAGCGCTTAAATGGTGCTAAAGTGGTTATCACATACTCAAAGAAGTAATTCTAAGTACAACCGTTCCCTGAGACCTAATCTCTTTATTGACTAAGCTGAGAGTTTGTGTGTATTTAACTGCTTCTGCAAAATTGATTGGTCAATCTGTCCGTTATCTCCTACATACAGATGTGAATATATGCAGAATAACAATCTCTCTCTGTCTCAAACCTTCATTTCTACTGGTGTGTGAGGGAATTTCACAGTCAGACATGATCTGTGTCTGTACATCAGGATTTGAGTGGGTTGCAGTAGTTTTCTAGTGTTTGTATAAATAAACAGTTGAAATGTGTTAGGACACATTTAATTCAGCACATTGTATGAGTTTGATGTGGTAAATCCATTTGAAGCATTGTTTGACATTGGTCAGTATTAATAACCTTACAATGATTTTGCTATTGTGCAATGTCAAAAAGTAATTCTTTCACTGTGAGTGCATCTGCTCATGTAAACATTGTCTTTAGGGAATTTCCTCTGTCTGTTCAAAACTGTTCTTGTCAATAGTTCGATTTTTGTTTGCTCAATGCCCTTCCTGCTCTCCTTTTTTTAATATTGTTGTGATTTTATGGCACATTTGTCATACAAACTTATTCTGCACCCTTTGCAAGGCTGCCATTTTTGTCTTTGTTATAAATACATGCTCAAATTGTGAATGCATTTGGTATCCATCTGAGAGAATGTAGCGCACCAGGGTCTGTTATTCAATTAGGAAAAAACAATTTCATTGTCATTTGTTTAAAAAAGGGTGCTTAAAGAACTTGTGAAACAAATGTATTATAAATGTCTTAAATTGTTGAATTTAAATCAGATGTTATGTCTTGACAGCCTGTTTTATCGAGTCATTTTTGTTGTATGCTGTATACTGACACTGCCTGCTAGTTGCACGCTACATCCCAGCCAAGCAGGGAGGGGTCTGCCGTACCACAAGGCACCTCGGCGCCTGCTTTAACGGGATTCCAGCACGGAAAAGGACATGTCTGTCCGAGGGGCTAGGGTGCTCCGGCAGAAACATGTGATGGGAACACACCTTGTGCCGGTCTGCCAAGCTCATCAGGGAACTCGACTCTGAAGACAATGCTTAAGCGGTCTCATATGCATCAACCCGCGCGGCATGGCTTACGACGAGGACGCCATATGCCCCAGGAACACTCTTTATCAACTTCTGGTTTCACGTTTGAACAGTAAAAGGAGTTTCTTATGATACAAGTTGAGCATTAAGGTCGAAATGGACAGGGTTATGGCGGTGGAAAGAATGTGTCAGGAGACTGATCATGCCAGGATGGAATATGAACGTGAACTTGAATCAACCAAGAAAATCATTGCTTCGGCGACGACAAGTTTTGTTTTTGATGTGGTTGGAAATCTGAAGCTAGTACCTATATTCTGCGAAAAGGATCCAGGTTTGTTCTATGCGTCTGCTCCTTAAGTCACTGATTAGCCTCTTCAGGTGTTTTATCAGAGTTGGGGCTAAACTCTGCAGGAAAATGGATCTTGTGGGCCAGAGTTGAGAACCACTGCTTTAAATCAACATTGGTGTCAGTTAAACAGTAGTCTAGGAGGTAGCAGTGTTACTAGTGAGGTTTTTACTTCTGATAAATTTTGTAAGTCCTTCCATAGACGTGGTCATGGGAAAGAGGGCTGTTATGTGCTGAAGTCAAATTTAAACTTATGCCTGATTCAATGTTTAAAGGTACAGGTTTGGTGGTGCATGTGGATTCCTAACATACCCCTTGTTTGCAAATGAAAAATTCTCATTTTGCGGTGTTAGAGTCTTTTCTATCTTTTGTTAGGCAGGGATCCATGTCTCTTGTAGGCAGTGATACAAAAGTGCCGGTTAGAATTTTGAGAGACACTGGATCATTTGATTATTTTATTATGGATGGAGTTTTGCCCTTTTCAGAGAAGTCAGATTTGGGTAGTGTTGTACCAGTTAGAGGAATGACGCTGAATGTTTTGCAGGTTCCACTGCAAGAGGTAATGCTTGACTGCACATTATTTCAGGCAGAAGCGGTGCTAGATGTAAGTGAAGCGATGCCGATTTAAGGAGTTTCAATCTCGGAAACAAATAAGCCGGTGCTCGGATGTGGTCAGAGGCTTCTCCGCCTGTGGCGATTAGGGCTGCAACAAACGATTATTTTGATAGCCGATTAATCTAACAATTATTATCCTGATTAATCAACTAATCATCTATTATTTCAATAACTAATCGGTACGTTTTTAATGATTATTCAGCTTTTGCAACTAGTTAAAACATTGAGTTATACGTAATTTATGTAATGAATGAAATCAATTCAGCTTTTGAAATTTGTATTAATGAACTTGAACCAACTGGTTACTCTCTTTAAGTAAGCTGATTCTGTCCAACTCGAATCACACAAATACTCACTACAAACTTTTAAATACAAATAAAAATAAATAAATAGATCAGGTACATTACAGACCAAATTGATTAAATGTAAACAAATCTTTTGACAGAAGCATTTCTATGACAACAGTTCAGTTTAATGAAAAAGTTACCAAAGTGGAAGCCCAGATACCTGACCTCCACTCGCCCAATTGCACACTTCTTCGAGTTAGCCCTGAGACCCGCTCCAGTCATCAAACTCAAGACCGCATTTAGATGCTGCATATGCCGCATGAGGACGTAGAATGCGGCCCATGAGACGCTGAAAGGTAGCTGGGGCTCTGAATAAGCCGAATGGAAGGGTGACAAATTGGTGTAATCCAAACGGTGTAGTGAAAGCTGTTTTTTCCTTGGATAAATGAGATGAGGGGATCTGACAATTTCCTTTTGTCAAATCCAATGTCAAATAAAACCGAGCCGAACATAGCCGATCAAACTATTAGTCAATCCGCGGCATTGGATATGCGTTGAATTTCGACACAGCATTCACTTGCGACAATCCAAACAGAACCAAACCGAGCCGTTGGTTTTGGGAACCAACATTATCAGACTGGACTCCTCTATTACTCCCATATCCAGCATGGTGAATAATTATTCCTGAACCACTGTCTTCTTGTGTTCAGGCAAACGGTACGGCCGGCTACGTACCGCCACTTCTGGTGTGGTCTCAATATTGTGCTCAACGAGTGTAGTTCAGCCAGGCAGAGACGAGAACACATCGGCAATACGAGCCTGCAACCTGGCTACGTCAGTGTAGTGGAGTAGGCGGGGCAAGACCGTGGTTTGAGACCGGTGAGTAATTGTTAATGGGCGCCAGCTGTGCGCGCACCGGCCTCGTATCACGTAGGAGATTGGGAGCATATAAGAGAACGAGCGACCGGACCGTCGACGAGAGAGGACCGGGCACGAACATGTTTGTATTTTTGTATTACTCACCCCTCACGGACGACGGCCGGCTGTCTTTTTACTTTCGTGTTTTTGTTTTTGATTTGTTTTGTTCGCCGGCGGTCGACCGTGAGGGGCCGCTGGCTGTTATTATTTATATTAAAACTTTATTTGAATGTCTGCCGGTTCCCGCCTCCTTTCTTCATACAATTTACGAACCCCTCTACAGTCAGTGATCTGTGATGGTGAGAAGTGATTCTCAACAGGGACTAGAGTGCTAGGTCGAGGCCTACCTCCTACTTCTGGGCCGAGATCATCCTCTCTGTCCACCAACGTCGCCAGCATCACTGAGTCCGCCACACTAAATTTTTTAAGGTGGTTGAGGAGGTATAATTGATGTGCACCGTTTCTGTCTGGTCTTACTACCTCATAATTGAGATCCTCCACTCGCAGTGTAACCACGGTGGTCCTTGCCACCTGGCAAGTAACTTTGAGCTAGCTGTTGGGAGCAATACAAGGACTTTCACTGCCGGTGAAAATTGACGTAATCTGGCGCCCCTATTATATTGCCGGCTTTGTCTGTCCTAGGCCTGTAACAAATTCTTCATAGAGAGCCGCCCCAATGCCTGGAGGCTTAGGAGACCTCGCGCACGGCAAATAAAAGGGGCTCCAGCCATTTATCCCAATTTTTTGCATCCTCGTGAACAACCTTTCGGACCATGGTTTTTAATGTATGGTTAAAACGTTCGACCAGCTCATACGTTTGTGGGTGGTAGACGCTGGTCCGAATCGTTTTCACCCCCTGTAACCCATATAGTTTGCGGAGTGTCCGTGACATGAACGTTGTGCCTTGATCCGTGAGAACTTCTTTGGAGATTCCCACGCAGGAGATTAACGAGAACAGTGCTTCCACCACGCTCTTGGAAAAAATATTTGCGGAGCGGCACTGCCTTGAGGTATCGTGTTGCATAGTCCACGATGATTAATGCAAAGCAAGGCCCTCGTGCTGATCGCTCTAACGGCCTGACCAGGTCCATAACAGTTCGTTTGAATGGGAACTGGATCAGAAGAAGAGGGTAAAATGGTGCTTTTTGGGTGACCGGTGGGTTTACCAGCTGGCATTCCAGAAATGCAGCGCACCACCTGGCACATTCTCATGGATGCCCAGCCAAAAAAAAGGGTCGTTAGACGATTTAGTGTTGCGGTTTGCCCAAGGTGCACTCCCATTAGATTTGAATCATTCGGCTGAAAAAGCATTTATCAGCGTTTCTTTGGGATGAGCAATTGTGTTGTATCCTACTTTGACTGAGTGTCTTGGGTCACTCAATACAACTGTCCTTTATTATGGCATAATATGGATAGCTGAGCGGGTGCGTCCGTTGGAGAGGCTGTCCGGGGTTAGTCCAACCCTCTGTAGGACTGCCTTTTGGAGGTCCGTATAATCCAGGAGGTTATGTACCAGCAGCTGTTGAGCCGCCAGTTGTCCCTCCCCCGAAAAAAAGGCAACCCAGCCCTCGTGGGGCCAGCCAGATACCTCCGCGGACCTCTCGAAGATGTCTATGAATGCCTCCGGGTCGTCCTTGTGGTGTAGTATGGGAGTCAAAGGGACGACGGCCACTAGTGCTCTGGTGGTTTGCCCGCCTTGATTAATCCAGCTCCGGAACAGCTCGCGGTCATCCGTCTGGGCCTGGAAGAGCCTCTGGAACTGGTTCTTCTGCTCTCCCTGCAGCCCCAGCAGGGCTTGGTGTTGCTCCTGATGGAGACCTTCGAGCGCGTGGACACTTCCGCAAATGGTGAGGCGGGTGGATTCTGCATAGCGGCAGCGTTCTCCTGTCTTCCCGGGATTCGGCACCACTGAAGTGAGGTTCAAGTGTGGAAGCAAGGAGACTCTGTAGGTTGATTCTTTTTTAATTAAATTCAAAACATAATGCAAAAACAAATAATATTTCACTTTGGCCTCCTGGCACAAAAGTTATCTTGTATCGTCTTTTCCAGTGTCCGCTCTCTCCGTAGCCTTGTGAACTCAGCCAAACTCTCTCTCGATCCTCCCCTCGTGTTGGCTTTTCTACTCCTCTCGCCAATCACTGTAACAAGACAGGTGTTTTCGATCAGCCTTTGACCTACTTACTTCCCGCCGATTTCCTGACTCTCTCTCTCCAGACTTTGCAAAGCTGCGCCTCCCCTGCCATACTTATATTTTGTCATCTTGTTGCTTTGGCGGATGTTGTTAGATGATTCATTGTCTATTAAATAAATGTATTATATTTCTGGTGCGAAATACAGAATTTCGCATTCTTTCTTTTATTTTGTCGCAACCCTGAGCCAGGCTGTGACAATGAGCAAGTGATTTGGGCCTGTCCTATGTTGTTTGATGAACGTTAAAGAAGTAATTTGCGCTCTGACTCTCAAGGCGCGCATGTTTAAACATGTTTCCTGCATTAGCCTAGCACAGCATACAATAAACGCAACACAATTTGCTATTGTTGCTGTTTTGTGTCTAAGCTGGAGAAATCTTTGTATTCTGCACGCTATATTTTTCACTCCGCTTTATGATCAATAGCAATAAATAAGCCTCTTACACCCTCATAATTTACCTCTTTGTGGGGCTAGGGCATCGATAGATAAGCACATGGCTGAAGGAGGGGAGACGAGATGGAGTGACAGGATGGGCCTCTTGCGCAATATAACATTTTTGCGCAGTACATTTATAACGCACAAATATTTTATATTATCAGCTTGGCAGTCGTACCGGTGCACCATTAAGAAAAAATTGGTCAAACAGGTGGGAAATATATTCTTAAATTACGACCATCTTGTTGCAGTGGAGAGCCTTGAATAATGTTTGTTCTATCAACTCCGCCGTCTGGAAGAGATTTAAAAAAAGTCCTTGAAAACCAAGTTTGGTACCCTTCTCCATTCAGTTTATTTATTTATTTATAACAAGGACAATGCATATTAATAAACATTTCCGTCAATATGCCAGAGTTAGCCAAATGGCTATTTTTCACCTGCAGTCCCTACACAAAATCTAAGAGTCAGACTAAAAGAGAGTAAAATTACATATTTACGTAACAATAAACCGATTAAACTACATTGAAAAAAAACCACTATAAGCTAAGAAGTACAATAAAAACACTGCATACCGAGAAAATAAAAATAAAATAATACTTAAAAAACTGCCCAGTCCTAGTATGTATATATACATATATATAAACGACAAATTTTATGAGATGGCCAAGCAACGATAAAAGCCCATCCTTACCCGCGACTTAAACCTAACGTTACAGGGGCTTACAAGTCAACACAAATGCAATCATACACTTAAAACGTACAAATGAGATTTTTGGAATTTACATGAATGAGCCACCCGTGAAACAGTAGGAGGAAGACTTTGTTATCAAGTAATTTGATCATCAAATTGTAAGTTTTTTGTTGTATTGTAACTGATGTGCACAGTTGTGTACGAGACAAATGATTTTGACTGTGGTCAGTCTAAAATTTTACATATTGTGCATATTTCCTATTATTCTGTGAAACGATAAATGGTAATTTTACTACGGTCAGATTCATACTTTAGTTCCCTGTACCGGTTAAATATTAAGATTTATTATTGTCATAGTTTATTCACTGGTGAATCTTTGTTTACTGTCTGCTTGTGTAGTCACCAGTTTTCTTAGCTGAGAATGCTTTCATGAAGTGTTGCTTTTTAAACTGGTATCATGTACGTTTGTCTGTGTCGGTTTCATCATCAGACTGGGAGGCAGTGTCTGTCGTGTGGTCCATTATTCCGCTGAAGATCAGAGGCGCGCGCGGCATCCGATCATAATGCATGTGTGTAAAAGTGATTTTTATTTGTATAGCGCGTTATGGGGGTGAAAACTCTCTTGTCGCGTTTCAAGTCCGGAGTAGCAGTGTAAATGTATCATGTGGTAAGTATGATGTTATAATGATGTATATGCACTATAGGAAAACACTGTGGTGATTGTGTGTGTTGGGGGGATGGGTGTGGTGTGCGCAAAGGGGCTAGGCTCAAACGTCACGGTTTGCTATTAATATTTATACTTACGAAAGATACCACGTATTAAAATTTGTTAGATTGAAAGCACCCATGCAGGGTGACACGAAAAAAGTTGTGTCACAATGAGAAGCTCTTACTAATGGGCGTACAGGCGGTGGCTTTTGCTACTCTAGAGGCGATATAGCCTTCCGGCAGCGTGAGGAACACTGGGAAGCGCTTGCCCCTCGCCTAAGGGGTAATGCTACAGAGACTTAATCTGCCACAGGGAGATAATACATGGAAAACCTACATGGTCTCAACAGTGTGGAGATCTCATGTGAGTAATAGTGCGGGGCCCCAACCAGGGGTGCACAGAAGTTGCCCAGTCCACCAAGGGTAGGTCACACATTCACCAACAGGGAAACCAAGAGTGAGGAAACATCAGACGGGAGTACCCAAGGAGTATAGGGGTCCACCTCGTGAGGGAAACTCACCTATACTGGGCTTGGACTACGAGCCGCTCTGCCCAGCTCATAAACTCAAAAGTGCTTAGTGATGGATGGAAAGAGTATACCTAACCCAGTGGAGGAAGCAGGGAAGCTGGATGTGCAAGACGCAGGCAGACACCAGCTCTACACGGAGGTTGTAGAAACTCAACAATGGATTCTCGACTCTATAGATGTCTGCCAGAGAGGTGGCCAGGGCCAGTGCCCATGAGGAGGCTACACCTCAGGTGGACTGAGCCCTTACTGCCAGTGGCACTGCCAGCATGGGAGATCTTGGGATCGGTAGGCCGAAGTGATGGTGTTCACAATCCAGTGCGCCAATCTCTGTTTGGAGACAGCTCTCTTCTTCTGCTGTCCTCCAAAACAGACAAAGAGCTCCTCAGAGCGCATACTGGACACAACACAGACACAAAACAAAAATATAGCATACATACACAAAATCAATTACGGTTATCCAAGTCCGAGAAGTATGTTTTCAGCAGAGACTTAAAAGTGCAAGGTTAAGAGGCTGTTCTAATAGAAAGGGGCAATGCACTCCAAAGTCTGGGGGCAGCAACAGAAAAAGCATGATCACCCCTAGAACTTAACCTAGACTTTGTGATACACAGTGAACTCTGGTTGGATGACCAAAGAGAAACATTGGGCCTATATTAATTAGCTTTCCTGTGGTTCAGTGGTCAAAGCAAGCTACTAGCAATGCCAAGGTTATGGGTTGAATCCCAGGGGATTGCATCAGTCGCGATTTCTTTAAGACTGCAAGGGAAGCTCAGCTTCCCCAATAATTGTCAAAAAATGAATGGTCAAATGTATGTACTATTATGTTAACATTTTATTGACTAAAAATGCGTTAAACACGTTCATCTCGAACGAAAACAATTTCGTTCAGAATCAGCTACTTAGGTCGGCTGACTCGATTTCCTTCTCATTCATTCCCGTAGCGTACAGTGTATTACTCTGTTGAAGCCCAGCGTCCATTGAAGTCAATGGGGCTGCTTTAAACAGTTTTTTTCAGTGCTTAGAAACAAGACGGTCATTGGATAATGCTGCGATTATGTCCCGCCCACGGACGCACAGCGTCTCTGGGATGAATGGAGGAGTGGGCTGGCCCGGACTCCGAGCGTCTGCGTGATGATTGGAGGGTCTGTCGAAAGACTGCATCTCGTTTTGATTGACAGCGATTTTGTTCTATAAAAAGTCGCTGACGCTAAAGCTATTCAATCTCAGTCCCATTGCGGATTTTTCAAGTGTAGTTGAAAGAAAAACTGCTGCAAACTATTTCTTGGTATTTGCTTGCCGAAATTGCTTGCCAATTTTCATCATACATTTCACACAATTATACACCACATTCCTTGTTTCAGTTTAATGTATACCCACATTTCCTCCGTCGTGTTTATATATTTTTTTAGATAGTTTGTTCATTCATTCATTGTGAAATGAGCTTCCCCTCTTTGAAAGACCAGCAGCCGCCACTGGATTGCATATAGTCAGAAATAAATGAATAATGCAATGTAATGTAAGTCGCTTTGAATAATAGCTCCTGCCAATTGCATGAATGTAAATGAATATTCAGGTCAAAGGTCAGATGTAGCATTAATGCTTTAAAGGCTAAAATAATAATTGTTTAAACCAATTCTATAGTGCACGGGCAATCAGTGTAGGGAGCAAAGAACTGAAGGAGCACTCTTACGTTTGTTGGTACTTGTTCAGCAAAATTTTTAACAAATTTTTAATGGGATTGGGCTGATTGACCAATCCTGTCATACAGTAGGCTGCAATTGTCCAATCTAGTTTTAAAGGAGGGATGCATAAAAAGGGCATAAAAGGGAATGTCTGTGTCAGAACTGAAAACGCCCTTGTTACAGATTACATCTGTTATTGACACCAGGCCCAGCGAATGCCAGGTTCTGGAATGCATCTATCTATGATGACATTGATAGGTTGAACACCACTTCCACAGAAAATACTAATGACTACTTCTCTAGCCCTGCCCAGAACAAGTGGTGCGGAACCAGATAGCCATAAACAAACACGCCTTTAAAGATAGCTAAATATTGTGCCATCTCCGGTTGTGGATGAATACAGTCGCTGCATAACCTTTCTCTGGTTTCAAATATTAGGAATGCTGGGTTAAAGTTTATTTTTAAAGACGTACCATGTGGGAAAAAGCATTTGTTCATTTAAGTTCTCTGAGGATTCCTTCGCGAACAAGGCACAAGTCGACACTGAATTTGTGGAGAGTTTAAAATTAAATTAAAAAGTAGCTAGTGCCTTCAATATTGGATTCCAATAGGAATGGCGCAGCAATCTTATGCGAGTAAAAAAGCATTAGCATTACCCGGGGACCTCTAGTCATTTTAAATAATTGCAGGTTGACTGTGATCTTAAGCCTGTGTGAATCGCCATCTCTGTGATTTGGGGGGTCATATATAATTTTACAAGGTTTTATACACCGTTTGCGAATAATAGATTATGCTTAGAAGTGTTTTGGTATTATTTCGGGTGCTGGGTGATATCTGTCATGAAACTGGGGAGGCAGACGAGAATACAGGAACAGGGGACCCATTTGCCGACAACGGGAAAGGACTTTAATAAACAAAAGACAAAACAAGAACCCACGAGGGAGAAAAAACAACAGAACCGTTAGGGTATAGAAGAACTAGATACAACATGGAAATTACTAAAAAACTAAACAAGAATACATGACAATCAGGACAAGGCGGGTTACACGGACACATAGCAAACACTCCAAAAACTAGCACAATGATCCAGCTCAAGACAGAAGACACAGGGACATTAAGTAAGGGAGCAGATCAGGAGGGAACAGCTGTGAGGCATGAAATCTTAATGAGGACTAACGAGGAAAGAAGAGGGCAGGAACAAAGACCAGACCAGAATGAGAGTATGGCGAGCCATAACTGCCAAAATTGTCTTTCTCCACATAAAACATGGGGTTCTGTCATGATCCCGCCACTAGGTCCAGAGAAACATGACATGATGCGGCACAATCATGACAGATATCTATAAGCTACCAGCAGTCTGCTGCTTGTTTATTTATCATGGAAACTCTCGTGACATTTGATGCCTGCGATCGCAACGATCTTTTGTCTGGTTCGGGATCACTGTTTTCAAATGCTGATAGGTACGGTCATATATCATTTAACGCATTACAAGTATAGGCTATACAAACGCAAAGCCTTACCATCACATCCGGCGAATAAGCAAGTCAATTTGAATAAAATCATCCTGTACAAATGCGTCACATGAAATACTAATGAGGGGAGGTAATTTATAAATCGCAGGAGGTGTCCAGATAATACTAATGTCCTGCAAAAACTGTGAATGGTGCTAATGTGTGACCTAACGTTTCATCTCGAACCAAATTTACAGAAGGCTCCAACTACCCAAACTGCTATCCAATCAAAGCGGTGGGCCTTTACTTCCAAGTTTCTTCAATACGGCACGCCCATTAAAACTATAAAATAGCCTATTACTTATTGATTTTGATGTTTTTGGATGCAAAAACCAAATGAAGATCATTAGTAGACCTCATATAACAGGATAAAACAATAAACAAGCACAGTTCATCAGAACTTTATTTTAATCGCGGTTATCTTTTCACAAAATTTTACTGGATAAAATGGTCCCGGCTTTAGCAAGAAGTCGAAGATGGAAAAAGAAGGCCTTTAACACCATTTTTATCTGTTTATCAAATTTAAGACCTTCATCAAAGATAAAACCCAGATTTTGGATACAGGTTTTTTCCAATAGGTCAATTAACCTAGATTTTTAATTGGAGTGGTTGAGTCCCGCGGGCTAAACACAATAACACTATCAATACAACGGCGAGAGACCCAAGAAAAGGGAACCCCATTCTGTTGGTTCAACACAATGTTTAGAGACCGAGAGAAAGGGAATCATAGATAATATTTTTTTGTACATTGTCACACATTACCGTGAGACTGTGTTGATATAATATAAAATGATAAACGTTATGCAAGATGTACCATCCTTGGCCTGAAAAATGTTGAAAACCTCTGCATTACGGTGTTCTTGGTGATTTCTTTGATGCCCCAAAGAGATATGTACCTATGCTTACTTGATTGAAACAGTAGAGTAACAGTTTTGTTAATTTTTGTGATTGACGTCCAGGTTCTGCTTAAACCTTTGGAGATGTTCAGGTTCAGATTGTGCAGGCCCGCTTATCATAACTAGAAATGTTTCTAACATGTAATTTATTCTGTATCATTTCAGCTCAATTATTTGTAATCTAATCTAGCAAAAGTTTAATATAAATATATGCGTTTCATACAAGCAGCCAGTATACATTGATTAAACCGACAGCCTTGGACCTCAGGACCTTATTAAAGAGCAAAGCATCTCGTCATATCTCATGGGTCAGCTCTTCCTGGAGCAGTGTGGACTATGACATTTGTTCAGAAAACATTCTTATCCTACCATCAGTCTCAATAAAAATGGCATTTTTCCGTCAATGTTAAGCAAAACCCATATAAAAAGTCCACAAAAATATGATGTCTTACAGAGTTCCAGAAAGCGTCTATTAAAGAAATCAATTTTCGAGTATAGTCATCTGAAAACGTCAAAGGAACAGGTTATGCTGATCTAAAATAATATTGCAGATATCAGAATCTGGTTTTAGGGCAACTTTAATAAGCTCTAGAGTCCTGAAATGCTTGGAACCTAGCCCAGGTTGTATTGATCTTGTCTAAGCAACCTTTCACTACTGTGATATTCTACGAAGTTTTAGATAACAACCATTTCCAATTCACCACAAAGAACAGCTATGCCTAGCTGCACCAATGGCCAAACTCACATTAAAATACATTTTGACAAAAGGCAACAGAAACCATTGAGAACAGGGCTTTGTAACGTTAATTTGTGACACATCAAGTGAAAACAGGATTTCTGTTTTGATTTCTACAGTCTTTTGTAACCACGCATGCGGTGTAGATTGGCTGTTAACAAATACCACTAACTCAAAACTAGAGTTTGAATGTTGACCTGTACTACAGTTTTTTCAGTTGCTAACATCCCCTTGACCAATCTATAGTCACATTTCAAAAGTTTAAACACAATTATCACAAAATCCGTCTGTTGTGACCATACCTTAAACACAATTCATGTTGTTTTCATGCAATACTCAGTCGATGAACACGTTTCTAAAATGTTCTTTTCACACAAGCTTTTGTACAAATGCTTAAACACAGCATTACAAAAATGAAGAGCTTATGTTCCAAACCCTTCTTCTGCAACAACCGCAGCTTACAGTAAATGACCTGATAAGAATTGTCTAATAGTGATAACTGAAAATAGCTCATTACATTCTCAGTCTGAGACATAGTTAGATGTTGAAGTCTTTCCATTACATGATCATGAGCATCCAAATGCTGAAGATCACATAGATTAGAATTGTACTTTGTTAACACTTTCCTTGAAACATGGATGTATAATGCATTATAATTCTTCATAATGTGTGTTGTAATGCATTATATGTAGTTTAAAGAATTATAACCAATTTAAATGTGTAGTGTAACAATTAATTGCTAAGTGCTATAATGTATTACAGTTTTTTTCAATTGCTAAGAAGCGTTTGCAAATTTTTAAAATACTTTTTCTAAACTCTTAACACAGCAACACACCTACATCACACAATTAGCCAAATAGTTAATTTTCTTACCAAAACCACAGTTTGTTAAATAAATACAAACTCTACATTTCAAAACCCTTAAAAACTTTTTCAATATACACCAACTCTATCAAAACACTGCAAACCCGTTTCAAAATCGAATCATTCGGTCAAAACTTTAGCACTCGTTTTCTATCCAACATGAACACATAGTCAATCATACCGCATGACTGTCAAAATACTAACAGTTGGTGGCATTACAAAAACTGCATTACTTGTCATGTTTCAGTTCTTTCTGTATAGAACATACAGTATGAAATCTTTTTTTTATTCATTCAGCTGTGTGTGTGTGTGTGTGTGTGAGAGAATTCATGGTGCATTAGATGTGTACAACATAATATCTAAATGTGAAGGAGTCATCAATACTTTATAGAATGTCAACTGGAAAAAAAAACAGCAAGCGACAGAATTGCTGCAGTGAAGACTTTATTAGCAATATGAAATTGCTGTCAGTGATCAAAACGAAACAAGGACAAACATACATGGCTTTTGATTTACAGTAAAGTGTGCAAAATAGAACAAAATGACAGAAAAAAGGACCAGAAAAAAAGTCCTGTTCTAATCTATACGATCTTCAGCATTTGGCCACATGTTCTCATCTACATCACATCTTATGTTGTCTCTCGCTATACACCTTGGATAGAAACGCTTGGCATGCCTTATCCATCCCTGACAGTCCACAACTGAGATGTCTCTGCAGCCAGCATCCATGGCATCCAGGAGGGACATTTGGTCTTGAGGCCGATGATCATAAACTTTCCACCTCCAAGCAGAAAAAAATTCCTCAATGGGGTTGAGGAAAGGAGAGTACGGAGGAAGAAAAAAGGGAAATCACTCTTGGATGTTCTGCAAACCATGAATGGTGGAATGCTACATTGTCCCATGTAATCACAAATGTCCTCATGTTTCCTCCCACCTGTTCTGCTTCTGGCACCAGTTGTTGGTGGAGGTCATCTAAAAACAAAAGAAGTCGCTCTGTGTTGTAGGGACCAATCAGGCTTTTCTGCAGGACCAAACCAGCACTTGACATTGCAGCACACATTGTGATATTTGCTCCTCTCTGACCTGGCACATAAACGGTGGCCCTTTTCCCAATTACATTTCTTCCTCGTCTACGAGTTTTTGCCAGGTTAAACCTTGCCTCGTCTACATAAATGAATTCATGTAGTGTCTGATTAGCCTCCAACTCCATAATTCTCTGAAGGAAAAAAATCAAGAACAATTTTTACATAAATGTTTTAGAGTAGCAATAGAGAATAGTGAAAAAAATAAGTGTTTATTGTAGTCACTGTAGAATCACACATGGTGTATAGACATCTTACCTGGACTTATTGGTGCCGGAGTTCCTTGACCCGATCACTGTTTCTCTCAAATGGAACCGTGTACAACTGTTTCATTCGAATTCTGTGTTTGGTCAGAGTGCGAGCAATGGTAGCCAGGCTGATGCTTTCCACGTTTTGGAATTTACCGTAAAAATGCTTATCAGCTGTATGAATATATTTTTAAAATATTTGTTTCAATACTTTTGAGCTGATATTGTTGCAGAAGTAGAGATTTTATACTTTTTCTATGGTTTGGAACAATAGGTCTTCATTTCTGGTATGCTGCGTTTAAGCATTTGTAAAAAACATTATAAAGATCCATGATTTTGGTATTGGGTATGCTTATATGTAAAGAAAATGTAGGCATTCTAGAAACGTGTTTATTGATTGCATTTTGTGTGAAAACAACATGAATTTTGTTAATGGTATGGCCACAACAGACCGATGTTGTGTTAATTGTGTTTAGAGTTTCAAAAATGTGACTATAGATTGGTCAAAGGGATGTTAGCAATTGAAAAAAACTGTAAAGCGGACGTAACACACAGGGTTTCTGCCAATCTCATATCAACCTTGAGTACCTATATAGTATTATTGCAAACTTCCTATCTTCGAAGAGTATTTAGTGTGATCACATTTATTAAAGATAGATACAGCTGTAAGATTTTTTCCGAAAACATACAGTGCGTGCGGGGGAGAGGGGTAGGCTGAACCAAAGCACATGCGCACCCATTGTCAACAAAACACAGACATCAGTTTCACTCACCGCATGTGGTTCATGTCCAGCATCATTAAGTGCTGGGATGGCTCCGTAAATCAGTTTCAGACGATCTCTAAAATCCAGCTTTATGTCCACAATTTATATAACATTCATCACCCAAATGCAGTGAACAAACAAACACCTAAACTTCGCTTCGAAAGTCTCTCTCATGCTCAGAAGTGAAAGGGACGCATGCTCCTTCTCCTGCTCTCCTGTGGCCATGCCGCAAGCTTTTCCTGGTAAATTGTCCAATAAGGTACGAAGAAAAGTTGTTGCGAAACAGTTTTATATGTTCGAAAAAAACTTTCCGCAACCCGTACAATAACATAGGGCTAAACAATAATGCTGAGGACAGTTCACAAATATATTCAGGTGCAAAAATGTGAAAAAAAAATAAATTTGGTCCTGTGTAGTGAAAAAGCATGCATTACATGTTTAAAGTTTGAAAATATTACATCAACAAGTAGCCCTCTAGATGATTTAATCTCTTCAGGTAACCCTTGCTAAAATATAGCACCATATTGAAACTGAAATTACAATATCAGCGAGAGTAATTGATGAGTTCACATTTATCTATATATGTGTATTGATCTATACTTCAAGGGTGCTAAGATGAGGGATGGCTGGATGATAGATGTGTGGATGTTTATCTAATATAGACAAATGTAAAAAAAAAACAATCAGCTTTAGTTTATTGACAGGAAATAATGAACCCCGCCTACTTTTGCTGTAATTGTATGGTAACGTTTGCACTTCTGTCACTTTTGCGGTAAATTTAAGGTAACTGTAGGTTCTAGAAACAAACTATTGTTCATTGTCAGCAGAGATGTGTAAGTTGTTTGTGTAAAAATATAATAAAACAAGCTCAAATATTCTTTGAGTGATTGAGCTAAAACCAAAAAGCGTTACACTGTGCCCCGTTCTCCCCCTTTCTAAAATGAATCCACATAGAGTAATCGTACAGTACAATACAAAAAACATGTGTTAACAGCTGACTGAATTATAAAAAAAATACATTCATATTGTATGTTCTATACAAGTCGAACTGAAACCTGACAAGTAATGCAGTTTTTCTAATGCCATTGATTGTTAGCATTTTGACAGTCTTTGCGTTATGATTGACTATATGTTCCGGTTGGAGAGAAAACTAGTGCTAATGTTTTGACCCAATTACTCGATTTTGAATGGGTTTGCTCTGTTTATGAGTAAGCTAATGTTGAAAAATGCATTCAAAATGTGGTTTTGGCAAGATTAGCTATTTAGCCAATTTTGTGACGGTGTGTTACTGTGTTAAGAGTTAAGAAAAAGTGTTAGCACTTGAAAAAAACTTAAAACTATTTGGCTAATTGTGTGATGAAGCTGTGTTACTGTGTTGAGAGTTTAGAAAAAGTACTTTAAGTATTGGTAAATGCTTGTTAGCAATTGAAAACACTGTAACAACGCAGACAGACGTATTGTGGTGTTTCAATATTCTATTTAAAAAAATGTACATTGCAAAACAGAAAGCAAAAGTAAAAGAAGTGCATACTTTGCACAGAAGAACTGCTAAGAGACTGCTGAAAGAAATCAAATCAACAGGTCCTACCTGATATATCCGGAATTTTTAATATCTGCTGGAAATTCCGACACTCTAAACTTATTTTCATCTCAGTTTTCTTAATTGGATTTAGTAATGAATGGAGGAAATACTTGCTAAATGTCTTGCAAATACTTGCAAAAAATGTCTGCGTTTCCTTCCATTACGTCTCATTAAAAACAAACCTGAGGGCGAGATACTTTTGAGTAAGACCTATATTTTAATGACGCAGTCTAAAAGTCAATGGTGACTGTCCTAAAAGCGGACTCAAAAATACCCTTTTTTCAAACTAACCACTAGTTTGCATGGAGAATGTGTTTCTTCATAAAAATCATAAAGGCTCTAGGGAAATATAGCGTTGTCTTGACAGAAATGTTCTTCTACTTAAGATAAGAAATGAGAGAGGCAGGTCACAGGAAGTTAAAACTAGTACAAGAAGTAGGTCATGAATTTCAAAAGTGGATATTACCATTTCCATGCCTCTTCCCATTAATCAACACTTCGCTTTTGAGTCCCACTAGAGAAAACAAAGTATAAAGGACGTTACCCAGAAATTATTCTATTAATCATATGACGCATGAAGAAGTACCTGCACTAACGGTGTCTAATGATAATCTCTCTGCTCTGGAAGTTGGACTGGGACTACACTTAAAGAACACAGGGGATTGTGGAATATGGTCTTCGAACTGCCATGCCGATTATGCCTGTTACGAAGTGCATTGGTGCTAACAGCTTTGTCTGGGCATGGATTATAACAAACTTTAGTGTGTGCTGGGCTTTGAAACAACTTCTAAACATTGTTAAAGTCTCCAAGAAACTCGTTCTTGAAGGGATTGTAGACAAGATCACATAGTTTTAATCATAAACATTTAATTTGGTCAGGTTTCACTATATAGCTGAGATGTGGGTTATTTCTATCAGACTATAGACAAAGTAAATTGTTGTGTTTGTTGTTTATTGAGTCTTTACTTGTTTAATTGTGATTATGCCATTTAATGAGGCATTTAATTAGCATATTAAGCCAATGGTTTTCCATCTAACGAGTATTTTGCCTATTAATTCTAATGACTAACATAATTTACCTTCTATGAATTACAAAATTCAAGCTATAACCTTTCTAAGGGAACTCGCATATCGTCTTGCAAGAGACGCTATGGGGAACGTTATCCGCGTGAACTGTGTCTGAAGCATGAGTCTAATCAAGACAATCTTACTGGCCCACAACATTACTGTCATCATCTTCGTTTTTAGGAGCTGCTTAGATTAGATTTAGTTATTAGAAATGTGGTTTAGAGAGTGGTCAAGCTGATGACATTCTCTATAGCGGAAGCCACATTCACAACCCGAGATGTTCTATTCTAGTACATGCACATCAGATTTAATCTTAAGAGTTTCCCGAGAAGGATTGTGATTGATGTGGTTAAAATCTACACCCTTTCAGTAACCAGTCCCATATATCATACAGGTGTAAGCCACAGTAGTGGTGACTACAGCAGGAATAGTGTCCATCTATCACAAGCCACCTGTATACATGTAAGGTCTGTATAACCATGTTGGTCTGTTACATCCGCGTTCCTTTCTTGTGTAAAAAAACTGTTATATTCAACCGTGTTCAAACGGACAACATTGTAGAGCTTCCATAATGTAGAACTCGGCCCACGTTGTGATCATTGAAAACATGATGACAGTCACCATGAATTCACATTGAAGGTAATAAAAAGTTACACTTTCTAATATTTGACTGATTTAGACCAGTGGTTAGCAGCTATACATTTGTACACTAGTCATTATTCTTATACCCATTCCATCCCATGAAGGTCATTGCTTCCAGTCTAATCGCGGACAGGGGTTCATTGACATACATCCATGTTTAGTCCACTAAAGCACACCATTGGTCTCATGGGGTTATACAGAGACTGAATATGATCATTCTTACCAAGTGCTGGAGACATATTTTTTCCATTCATTCATTATTAGTGCATACATGGCTGCAAAACATTAGAATACACTGTCCATTGAAATGTGAAACCAAGCCATACAGTACATGTGTTAGCTGTGGGAAGTTTCATACTCTATGTTCCAGTTACATAGTAGTATTTCTCAAACTGCTGATCAACTGGTATGTTCACGACTAACCAGCTTTACATAACCGGGTTTACATAAATTGATCAGAAAAAAATTTAATACGGACAGACTGTTTCAATATGATAAAAAGTCATACTGAGAAAAACAGTCTCTAAATGCTGTCACCAAATCTCTATCAGGACTAATGCTCCCTTTTTTATCATTTTGAGACAACATCTGCTGAGATCAACATGTTACAGTAACATTGAGATCAACCCAAAGCTTCCATATTCTTTCACAAGGACATCAGCTATGGTGCACCATCCAAACTAGAATCGTATCATCGTGACAATTTCTAAATTCCCCTCCAGAATTGATTGATAACTTGTGATATTTTGGTGTCTGTGTGTCGAAAGGAGAAAACAACACAACCTTGTTATAAAACTTAAAAAAAGAATGATGGATGTGATTACTTTCTCCCTGTGCTTTTTCAATCAAAAGTTTCTATACATGTGATATTGCATTGCCAAAAGGGCATTCAAATGTTTTCCAAACTACTCTAATTTGATTAAAACTAATTTGGCAGGTTTCCCCTTGTATTAAGATTCTTCTCTAAAGCCAGTAGTTTCTTTGTTCAGAGAACTACTTCAATGGTAGCAATCTATTTTTTAATATTGCTAACCATGTTTCCTGGCTAGCAAGATCTGCCTGAGGTACCAGAATGTTTGATATAATCGCTACAAATCTTAAAGCTGTCTCTGGAAATATCTTGACCTCACTGATTCGCATACCACCACGATCACACATATAATGACTAATTATTAATCATGAAAGGCAGTATGTTTATGCAGTTTATATCTAAGAATTGCGTATTAACTATTAGAAGGGCCTGCAAACAATGTCTACCAACTTGGTAAAGTCTTCAATGTCTTATCACCATTTAGTTCCTTATTTTCCTTTTTAACTACCTTTGCCTTAAATTCTATAGATCCATATCAAACTTTGTATCTGCATAATGCCCCAATACCACATAAATACCCACAAGGAGGAAGTTGTGGCCTAATGGTTATAGAATCGGACTCGTAAGGGGCAGCAGGTGGCGACTGACGTGCCCTTGAGCAAGGCCCCCATTTGCTCCCCTTGCTCGAGCTGAGCTACCCACTGCTCCGGGTGTGTGTGTTCAGACTGCAGACTGGAGACGGGTGCACAGGATAAACAAACGGCTGTGACACTGGAGACTGGAGACAGGCAACATAACCACATTGTAGGATCAAGGAGAGCCTGGTTTTTGGATGGCTTTCTTGGCTATGATGAGGGATGCAGCGACAGCCACATTAGCCCCGGGGATAGCTCAATGCAATTATGACCACATCTGTGATCTCTGAGCTACCCCCTGGAGAGCGGGCTCCTCATTGAGTTCAGAGAAGAAAGCAGGCTCCTCACAGAATTCATAGGAGTGGCTCATGGTTGAACTTGGGAGCAGACTCGTTTGAAGGCGGATAGAGAGGATCAAAATCCTAGAGTAGCTGATGGTAGAGGGTGTGCTCTGTACCTGCCTTTTGGGGAAACTCTCGAGTGAATACTTGGGAGGTGGACTTTGGTTGGAATGTGGATTTGAGTGAAATCTGATGACTTGTGAGGAATTCTAAGGCATCCATGATGATCACTTCAGACGGAATGATGTCAGCATCGCCTTCAGCCTCGAAAACCGTGAATGGGGAACCAGAAAGTCACAGCAATGTGTCCATGCAATGGGCTAATGATCATCTGGTAGCAATAACTATTACCTGAAGGAAGAGGTGGTCTGTCAGGAAATAAATAAAATAAACAAAGTCAAAATAATATAAATAAAAAGTCCACAAACACAACGAGGCAAGGTGAGACTGGAACAAGGTAAGTATCACAGGGACTAGAAATAAACATTAAAAATGTCGAACCAGGCAAGAGCACTAGGGCCTTAAATGGGGAGAACCAGCGATGTAAATTTGCACTGGCCAGATGAGGGGAATGGAACTCTCTTGGAAAGATAATGAGAAACAAGGGGGTGGGGGCAAGGCATGCGACTAGACACAAGTGGCCCAAAGTCACAACAAAGGCGACGTGTTTCCACAAGAACACAACAAACACAAAAGACATGGTACTGTCACAAGCCAGTCCACAGAACTAGAAAACTCATGAAAAGAAACCCAGGATCATGAGAGTGCCCTCGCCCCAAGGGACGCCCCAGGTGGACCAAGACAGCTCAAGGGAGAAACCTCAGCAAGCCTCTGCAGCCACGAATTCCTAGGTAAAGTCCCAAATTTAGCTTGGTGGGATCACTGTCCATAATGCTGTCTGCCTGATTCAGTTTTGGCTGATTCGTCCAAATAATACGAATAATAAGTCCACAAAAACGACAAGGCAAGGTAAGACTGGAACAAGGTAAGAATCACATGGACTAGAAATAAACATTAACAATGACAAACCGGCACTAGGGCCTTAAATGTGGGAAACAAACTATGGTAAAATAACAATGGGCAGGTGAGGGGAATGGAACTCAAATGGGTAGATAACAGTAAACAAGGGAGCAGGGAAAAGGCAGGCGACAGAAGAACACGTGGCATAATGTCACAACAAAGGCCAAGTGTTTTCACCACGAACAAAACAAAACTCAACGGATATGGTACTTTCAAGACCCTGTCCACAGAACTAGAAAACACCTTACAAGAAGGACAGGATCATGACAGTGGTCATTCTGTCAGTTCTGGATGATGATCTTCAGAGTGCCATCACTCCATGGCACCAGCTTGCTCAGTTCAAGGAACTTCTCCGCGTCGTCCTCCATTGTGAGCTCCAGATAACAAACGTTAAGTGGGAATAGAGAGAAAATTCACCATCAAAGATGCACAGAGCTTGTACACAGTTTTCAGATTTATTTATTTAAAAGCTGCCTTTTAACATAAGTTACACAGAAAGTTTCTAAAGAACATAGAAGTGTGTATATGGGATCGTTGATGAGGGAGATCGCTTACAGGAATGGGTGATTGCAGCTCAGTGGTAAGAGCATTGCTTTAAAACCGCAAGGTTCAGGCTTCGATCCCAGGGGATTGTAGATACCTAAGTATAAACTTATAGGATAATGCAATGTAAGTTGCTTTGGATAAAAGTGTCTGCTAAATGCATAAATGTAAATGTAAATGGGAAATAGAGTCCTTGTGTGACAAAAGGTAGAAAACACACCGGAGAACAGACGTGATTGTGACAAATTGAACTGCTGTGCATTTTCAAACATCCCTATACTTCTGCTGCGACCAAACAAACCTACTAAACCATATACATGTGCTTGGCCCTATATGCTACTTGTTAGACCTTTTTAAATAAATGGGCACGTTTGCAATAATGGTTGATCAGACTGCATTACCAAGAGCTCCAATGATTCAGCACCTCCACCACAATAACAAGACATTCTGGATGTCTTATACTTCTATCAGCTGTGGTGATAAATTGGTACGGTTTAGTAAGCTAGTGAAATGCATGAACAAGGCATTTGTTTTCATGATGTCACTCAGTATGCTAGAAATTGCTCAGATTTTTGTGGCAAATGCAGTATGGGGAAACAAAATGTTGCCTTACAACTGAGAGCAGCCAGGGAAGCACTCAAAATCCTACAGCAAACAGATATAAATCATGTGGGTGCAATATCACTGCAACACAAAAGTTATGACATAAGAACAATAATATAAAAAAGCTCTTCGTTTAGTTAAAGTTTAGTATGTGTTGTTGAGAATGTGAAGAATACAAAAGGAAAGATGCCCTTTATAACTAAAATAAAATACTTTTTTTATTATTTTGCAATGATTTCAAGTTGTATTTGATCTGAATAGCACAAGGGAGCTGAAAAAAAGCCTTAATAAAAGGGTTTTCTTTAATGTATACACCACATTCATGCAACATTTTTTTAAAATGTTTTCTTACTTTTTCCATTTTATAATATCTAAAGTTCAAAAACGTATGTTTTCTTTTGCTTTTGATATAGACGGTTTAATTGGACGCACATGCGTTGGTTCCTGGGCCGAAGATAACTTCCAGTCTGTGTTTGTTTGCTTGTCTGATCAGTAGCTAATTTTGAACCACCTAAAAAAGCAGTTAGAGTTGAAGTGATGAGTTGACTGAAGGTGGGCTTAAGTTGTTGTGCTTGTCTCAACAGTTTGTTCATCGGGTCTGGTAGTGTTACTTTTCACATTTAATTCTAGCCAAGTATCCTGATAGCAGACGTACATCTGACAAACATTGATGTCAACATTTCCAACTGTAAGACATCTGGGAGATGCTGTCTGCTCATCTGCCCTACTACTCTGGGACGTCTGCTGTAAGATGTCATATAGACCTCTAGAAGATGTCTGCACGATGTGTATGATTTGGAATGGATGTACAACAGCTTTTCTAAGATGTTTAGCAGATGTTTTATAAGCAGCAGATGTTTCCCATATCTGCAGATCTTTAGCAGACATCTTACAGATATACATGTGCTATCTGGGTAAACTGTTTCTTGTTATCTACCGGTAACCCAATAACTTGCTATCTGATGTAATTCAGTTTTTTTGTGTTCTATTTAACGTTGTTGTCGTTTAAATGTTCTAGGATGTACTGTATGTTAAGGCAACCATTTTGGACATACATTTTTTTTCCTTTGCTAGCTTAAAAGTATTATTGCCTGTTGATATTTTTAGTCACAGTGAGTATTTGACTTGACATTTGGGGTCTTTAAAGGTTTTTAATCTGATCAATAAAGTATTAAAATGGAATACATATTCATATAAAAATTATAACTGCCACCATATTTTTGTTCACAAGAGAGCTTTTAAACTCTAATGTTCATATAACATACAACTTCATTATAACATTAACAGCACAAATAAATGATGATAGTTACATTTCTTTCTTCCTTTCTTCCTATCTTTCTCCCTCTCTTCATTCCTTTTTTCTTGCACTGTTGCTTCTTCTAAGGAGCCTTATTCTTTCTCTTTGCCTTCCTGTAATATTTATGAATTGCGTCTTTGTTGTTGTGAAAGTGATATGTGGTCACATCCATTCTGGAAACTCGAATGTACTTGAATGATGAAAAATGCATGAGGCCCTATATTGATGGAAGCACCGATTCCCGTTTGATAGATTATCTCTGATAGCCAAAAGACAGATAAAATTGGTTGCTTTAAGGTACTTGGAAAGTATTTGAAATCAATTGTAATGCTTAGCCACTGTGTGTTAGACTGCAATAAGTCTGCACTGTGTCAGTGTCACAGTTTCAGTCAGTTTTGGTTTTGTTAAGTTGTGGTTTGATTTTGTCTTCTGTGGTCATTGCCTGTGTTCGATTTGGGTTAATTGTTCCCCCACCCGATTCTATTTAACCTGATTATGTTCCCCATGTGTTATTAAGCCTGTATGTTCCCATAGTTCATTGTCTGCTTTCGATCATGATACCTGTGGTTGTTTTATCTCCTGTGTTTGCTCCTGGATGTATATTAAAGTTTTGTTCTGGATTTACTTCTTCATTGTGTTATAAATATGCAATGCAATTTTACGTAATAGTAAAAAATAAAAATTATATTGTCATATTCGAGAGCTTAACTAATTTAAAGCTTTTTCCTACAGTACATTGAAGCTCAAAATGTAAGTTTAATAAACTAAACTTTGCAACTCTGAATTAATAGAACACATATCTGTGGGCTGCAAATTTGGCAGCTTTTTCTGCTGTTTGTAGAATCACACATTATCTTGTCAATAATTTTGCCTTTACTGCTTTAGAGATTTATCTGATAAGAGAACAGTGCTGTAACCGGTGAATTTTTTTACTTTTTATTTTTTAGTATATCAAGTAAAATTAGCTGGGATATGTGCAAATGTTAATTGTGACATAAGGGCTGTCACATTATAATGATAACTATAAAAATAAAGTTTTAATCTTTCTTCATTTAGGAGAATAACAGGGTTCACATTACACCTATAAAAAAGATCCACAGAACTAAATAATTTGGATCACTTTCAGAACAACTTTTTCAAACTAGTGAACGACAAAAGACACTATTAAGCACTGTTACTGTTACTGTTAGCCTCCCTAAGCTAGTGATGACCGCGAAGCGGGTGTTATGTCATAATTAAAGACTATAATGGTGGCAAAGCGGTGTGTTTAAAGCGGGATATTATATATGTAACGATTATATAAGTATAAGCAAGCTTGCAAAATATTTGTTTTCATCCCACACACGAACGCACCTTCATCCTTCAGAGACAGCATTCAGCCTGTTCTTTTATATTTTGGAGAAATTACTTCTGGAACGAAACTGAGAACACTTCACTGTGCAGGCTTTGATTAAACACTGGGTTATCGATATTGTCCGCTGGTGTTGATACAAATATCGCATAGTTAGAGTTATGGTTATATGTGAACGGCCCTCAAGTCAGTTTATACAGTATACTTTCAATATCAAGAATATTTGCACCAAAATGCTACACCTCAACATTTTATGAAAGTCATAAATATGATTAAAATGGTAGAAACAACCAAAATAACAACCAGTAAGACGATGTAAATAAAATTCTCTTTATATTATCCGTAGTATTTGTCTACATTTTGCAACTGTAAGAAACTTGTTTTGGTCTACATTTATTCATTTGGAAGACGCTTTTATCCAAAGTGACTAACAAGTAGGAGAGCATAAAAAACACTTTGTAAACACACTTAACAGTAACGTTAGTTTACAAGGCCATGCTACTAGGAGGATTAAAGCCATAGTGTGCAAAGGAGAGAATTAACAACAAGATATATATATATATTAATTTTAGACACAAGACATACACAGTTATTGGTTAGTAAAATAAATGCGGAACAGGTATGTTTTGAAAGATGCTGCAGTTCGGATGAAGGCTGGCAGTTCATTCCCCTACAGGGGAACCGAATGATTAAAGGTTTTCGCAAGCGATTTTGTGCCTCACTGTGTCATGGTTTCACCTCTCCTTGTCAGGTATTTCTTGGTTTAGAGGTGGAATCATACAGAATCCTTTTGTTTCATGTGGGAGAGAGACGATTTCTTCTCTCTCTGGTCTTGTCATCGTTCCTACTCTCCTGTTTCCTAGTTTGTGTTAATTAGCCTTCCTTGATTGTTTATCCCCTGCACCTGTTCCCTCTTGATTTGGTTCCCTTTATATTGACCTCATGTCTCTTGTCTTGTGCGAGTTCATTGTACCTGTGTATCTGGTTGCCTGTATGCTGTTGTCTCTTGTCGGTCTCTTGTCGGTCTCTTGTCGGTCTCTTGTCGGTCTCTTGTCGGTCTCTTGTCGGTCTCTTGTCGGTCTCTTGTCGGTCTCTTACCTGTTCTCCAAAGTTCCTGTTATCCATGCTGTGTTAGTAAGTGTAGTTTGTGTGTTTGTATCAAGTGTTTGTTTTTATAGTTTTAGTCAGTCAGCGTCCTTGTTTGCCTTTAGTAATTTACCCTGTCTTGTTTTCCCCATTGTGGGTTTTGTTTTGCCTGTTTTGTAGTGTTCAGTGTTAAATAAATCTGTTAACTCCTTAATTCCCTGTCTCTGCCTGCAATTGGGTTCTCCCTATGCCAATCCATGACACACTGTGATGGAAGAACCAGCCCTCGCTTAATTTAAGACCAAAGAACACAGGAGGGGGAGTAGACCTAGTGCAGTGAGTCAAGGTAAAGGGGCACATTTGCGTTTATTGTTTTGAAGGCCAGTGTCAGCGATTTAAATGTAATGCCGACGTCAACTGGCAGCCAGTGAAGTGAAATGAGGAGGGGTGTTACATGGGTTCTTTAAGGCTCATTGAAAACTAGACATGTAGCTGCATTCTGGATCATTTGCAAGGGCTTGACTGCATTGGTTGGAAGGCAAGCAGGTAGAGAATTGCAGTAGTCCAGTGTTGATATGACCAGAGCTGGGACTAGTAGCTGAGAGGCATGCTCCGACTGGAGCGGCCTGATATTCCTGATGTTGTAGAGCACATCTGCAAGTTTGAGGGGTTATTGCGATGTGGGAGGTGAATTTCAGCTTGTTGTCGAACATCACCCCCAGGTTCCTCACAACCTTGGTGGGTATTAAATTTGAGTATCCGAGCTGAATGGTAAGGTGGTGTTCAATTGATGGGTATATCCAGGAGTTCTGTCTTGGAGAGGTTGAGCTCTACTTGATGCTCTTTCATCAAGGAAGAGATGTCCAGATAAGGCATACTATTCTTAGTAAAATTCTAAAAGAGTTTTTAAGGGGCGATGGATTAAGACCTCAATTTTAACCTAAGCTTTTGTTATCTAAGAGGGAATCGTATTCAAGCGAACATCCTGTGAGTGTCAGAACTGAAATGCCCTTGTTACTGAAATTACAACTGTTATTGACACCAGGCTCAACGAACGTCAGGGTCCTGGAATGCTCCTATCCATGATATGTTGAACACTGCCTCCACAGAAAAATATCAACAACAACTTTTCTAGCCCCGCCCACTGGTTCACAAATGACGTTACCCATACATAGTACACACTCCCACATTTGTGATGATTTGCAAACTGGTAGTGCTGTAGAACTTGAGTCAGTGGTGGCAAAAGTCATCTTGATTCAGTGAAGTTATCACAACAAGCTGAGAATTTGAACATTTTCCATTGGAAGCCCAGATTGTGATTGTTACACTACAATAAAAGACTTAAAATCTGAAATTGCACTTCGACCTAATGCGATACGCTTTCATTTATGATCATCAATAATTAAGTATGTGGTCTTGATTTTTGAAGTGGATTATTTTTTCTGTCTCTGTCTGTACCGTCTCATTTTGACTCGGTCTTGACTTGGAATCGAACCTCTTTAGACTTGGTCTTGACTCATTCTAGATTAGTCCTGGTCTTGGTCTCAACAAAGGTGGACTTGACTACAGCCCTGCAAACTGGTAACCAAGGCGACATGTTTTTTGTTTATGCTCGGAAGGCTACATATCAAAGCACTCTTTTGAGCGGCTAGCCCCGTCTCATATGTACAAAAGTGAGGACTTCCTTCACTGTTATTTTCATTTAGAGTGACCAAGCAACAAACATGCAGCATTGTGCAGTGCCTGCTTGTTGGTGAAACATTGAGCATTTGTTCCCTTAATTTCACAGTGGATTCCTGTGTGAACAAGGAGCTGGATTTGCGGAGAGACTCAAATTAAAAAGCAGAGCTGTGCAGTCAATATTGGACCCGACAGGAATGGTGGAGCAATCTTGTGTGAGTAAAACATATTTGTACCACTGCCGATCGGTGCCTCCTCTTCAGAGAAAGCAGGAAATAAAAATACGTGTTCAGCGCTTCACGTGGTCTTATGTGCATCACGCATCATGTCAAAATACGTGCCACTGCGTCGAAAGGGTTTATGATAAAAGAGACGCTCGCTTTCAGAAGACACTGCGTTTTACACTTAACCGTGATTACACATGAGGTAAGGGAGTATCTAGCAAACGCGAGCGTCTCTTTTATTAAAAATCCTTTTGACGCGTCTGCACCAGGCACTTATTTTTACATGACGTGTCACACGCATGGCGGGCTAAATACATGTTTTGCAAAGCTTCGCATTACTGCTTCCCCTGAAGAGTAGTCAGGGATCACCACTGATTTGTACTATTGCTTTGTAAGAGATTGCTTGATTTAACCTCATATCTAAAAAAAGGCTCCAACTACGTTAACTACGCAAACAGTTATCCAATCATAGCAGTGGGCGTTTACTTCCAAGTCTTCAATGCGGTACGCCCATGAAACAGAGTGTGTGTCGAGATGGCCTCAAAACCCGTGTAGAAAATAGCCTATTACTTGTTGATTTTTATGTTTTCGAATGTAAAAACCATGTGAGCGCAATAAGTAGACCTCATACAACAGTATAAAATAATAAAAACGGCCAATTCAGGACAGTTTTAAATCCGATCAGTGCATGTTATCTTTTCTCATTACCCCAATTTCACTAAGCTGATTTAACACCTTTTGCTGGACTGTTTCTCCTCCTCTAATTGATGAAGTATGATATTAACAGTGCCAAAATTGTAAGAACCATATACTTATTCAATTCAACTAGATCCTACAAACAGACTGTAAATTTAGTGTACTTTGTTACATTGGATAACAACGCAAGGGCAAATATTTAATGGCAAGGTTGAATTAAATTCTATTCTGTTTATCCCCCTGCAGTACACATGAATGAATGAGTTAATGAGGCATTACATTTTTGCTTTATTGTGTACTGCTGTACACCCAAAGCGCTTTACAATCACATTTTGGGGGTCTCTCGTCAACCACCACCAGTGTGCAGCATCCACCTAGATGATGTGGCAGCAGCCCCAGTACTACGCCACCAGTGAGCTCATCACACAACAGCTATAGGTGGAGAGGGGAGAGAGATAGAGCCAATTCAGAGGTTGGGGATTATAAGAAGGCCATGATTGACAAGGACCTGTGGTTTCTATACTGGGACATTAGGACCCATACAGACCACAGGGTGAACACCCCCTGCTGGTCTCACTAACGCCTCTTCCAGCACCAACCTAGATTTCCGATGAGGTCTGCCATCCAGGTACTGACCAGGCTCAGCCCTGCTAAGCTTCAGTGGGAAACCAGTTTTGGGCTACACTCATTGTTTTGCATGGCATAGCCTTAGGGACATTTTTGAGGGGATGGGGGAAAAAACTTTCCTCATACCATAATTAAGAATGGTCACCATATTTAACAGCATTTCATAAATCATTTAAGAGGAGGGTACCAAAGAGGAAAATTCTTTGCAAATGGGTGTCGTTAAAGAATCATAAAGTGTCTGGTCTAGCCCACTGGTCCCAAAACCAGATGGCACCTTCCATCTCTGTAATGACTTCACATAATTACACAAGTATCAGTATGCATAAGCTGTGCCCTGAGTGGACAAAGTAATCAAATGGCAAGGAAGATCATGTTACATTTCTAGTCTGAATGTGACCAAGTGAATAATGAGAGGTGATATCCACCTTTTCTATAGGCATTCAGTGTAGGGCTGCATTAAGGTCAATGTTCTGAACAAGGAACTTCCTCAAGACCTGACAAATGACTGAAAGATGAGTGTATATGAAATGATGGACTTAGTGCCAACCCAAAGAAGTGTGTGTGATATGTGAAGGAATACACTGCCATAGACTTATATATATATATGGGTAGATATACTCTCAAAAATTCTCTTCCATTTTCTTGACTTGAAAACAAGTTATAAAATGTTGGCATATTATTAAGAAGATATATGTGCAATGGCTAAAATACAAGTAGCCTACTTTTAACAGTGGACTTTTGCTCTTTGGTTGCGTTTACAACTTCACCCCATCCCAGTATTCCATTCTGCTTTTATCTCACATAGTTTCTGACATTATTTTAGTACTGGCCCAGTTCTTATACTGTTGTACTACTCATAGGGGCTGTTTCCCAGACCGGGCTTAAGCCTATACTTAAATGTTAGAGGTATCTTGAAAACAATTTACAGATCTTAAACCATATCAGTGCAACTGTTTTGTCTCAAGAAGCACACATAATTCTTTTTTACATATACACTTATGCATTTTGCAGACGCTTTTATCCAAAGTTACTTACATAGCCTTTTACTGTACATATGCATCTGAGCATGTGAAATCCTCACATGACACAATTTTCTTTCTATTTTAAGGTTGTACGAGAAAAGTCTAAAATATGGAATATTCCCAAAGTCATTGATTTAGTAAATCCTCAAGCTGTTGATTTAGATTTACAAAATAACTACACATCTCTGTCAGTTGGTATTTAATTATAAGGATGTATATGGACGTTTTAACATTTAAATAAACAAAAATAAATACTGTCTCGCTAAAGCCAAGTTCCCATTACACAACTTTAAACGCCGGCCGATCGCTGAGGCGTTCAGACTTAATGACCTGGTCACTGTTAAGTCGGGAGTCTTTAAGTTGTTAATGTGTTCACACTACGTTAAACTACATAAATGAACTGCAACAGGAGGTGACACACTACACAAGCAGTGAACAATTCTGTCAGCGACTCAATCTGGTGCCCAAACCATGTCTTGTCAGGGAAAAATGTGAGAAGTAGAACGGAAAAAGACACGAAAAATATTATGACAGTCATATGTTTATGTGAAAATGGACGTCGGAACGAAATTTGCGTTTCAATCTGTTTGCTCGATGATCTGCTCGGAAAAACCTATAAAAAAAAAAAAAAGGATATGGGTCAAAGAATGGATCAGCATACAGTTTCGTGTGACCTCAACCCATAGCTTGCTGTCATTGGCTGTGGCTCATCGCATCGCTTGACATTACATGATGTTGAGTCGGACAAACTAAACTAAAGTTACATACCTGTAAAAACAAGAAAACAGTGAAAACACAAAAGACAGACATACCCACATACAAACGCTCCACACACACAATATGTACACATACTTACACACATCGACACACACATGGACGGACACAAGCACACAGACAGAAACGCACGCACTCAAATTGAAAGCACACATTTAAGATAAAGGAGAGAGAAACACAGGTCAAATATTAAAAGGAGAATACATTCCTATATGCAATATTAACTTTTGAATTCTAAAGCAGCCCCCTCAGCCAGGAAAAAAGTGCAAAACAATATGCAAAAGGTGGCGAGGAACCAAAAACTCCAATCGAGAAAAAGAAACTCAGGAGAACCCAGGCCCAACCAGGTGATTCCAGTTCCCCTCTGGCAAAAGCTGGTTCCTCTGCAAAAGCTCGAAAGTGCTTGCACAACAAGGCTAAATAAAAAATAAATAAACTTACTTATAAGGTAAATTATAGATTAATGATTATCATTATTAATTATTAGGTCTCTGCATGAACTGCATCCTGTGGTAACCTTGGAAAAATGAGACAAGACTGACTGAGAGTAGAGTACTGTTCTGCACTATTTGATGCAACAAGTATATCAGTTGTTGTTGGAAGTGTTTCGTGATCCGGTTGGTCTAACTAATGCAGCCTAAACTCTCAGAGGATTTATATTATGGAAGTTTAGTGTATGCAAGATAAAAAGATGCGTCTTTATTCTAGATTTAAACTGACATAGTGTGTCTGCCTCCCTGACAGTGCAGGGAAGACTATTCCAAAGTTGAGGTGCTAGATTATAAAGGATCTACCACCTGCACTTGTTTTTTAAACTCTAGGTATTACCAACTGACAGGATGCCTGAGAGCATAATGCACGTGAAAGACTGTAATACAATAGAAGTTCGCTCAAATACTGCGGAGCTAAACCATGAAGGTCTTTATAGGTAATATAATAATTTATCCTATATATTTTAAATAAACAAATGAATTTGTAAACAAATGGATTAATTTCAATCTTTGTTGTACAACTAGTTATTTAATGATAAAATGACCAATTAATTTTCACGTGACTGTTTTTGTCCTCCATAACCAGATACAATGTTACATGCTCTGGATCTTTGACTTGCTGTATTTTATATTGGGGCATGGAGTCTGCCTTAAGCATGTTGTTTGTGTCTTAATTCTTGTTCATGGCATCAGGATATAAGGTCATGCTGTGTTTCTTAGCATATGTCCTTGGTTTGTTTGCTGTGCGTCATGTGCTCTCATGTCTCACTGTTATGTAATCACCATTGTTTTAAGATGACGACATGTGATTGTAAATAGGTTCAAATAGAACGGAAGCAAGGAGGCGGGGTCGGCGGGGACTGGGAGGTAAGAATCTTTACTCTTAAATCACAACAAGACGTTGCGTCAAATTAATGGTTCAAAACTCATATAATAATAAGGACTTTCGTCGGTTCTTCCCAGAATCAAGTCCACACGAATCAGGTTTCAGCTTTCAGCTTTCAGGTTTCAGCTTTCAGGTTTCAGCTTTCAGGTTTCAGCTTTCAGGTTTCAGCTTTCAGGTTACAGCTTTCAGGTTACAGATCTCCCAGTCCGTCTCTCTCTGTCTTTCCTCCGAATCTGCGAGCCTTTTCAACTGTCTCCTCACCAATCACTGTAATGAGACGTAGGTGTTTTCAATCTGTAATCGACCTACTTGCTTACCGTCTTTCCCGTGTCTCTGCCAGGTCCGGCGCAGACGTCACTAAACCACGCCCCCCTTGCCACAGTGATGTTCGAAGCTGTTTACGTCCTTGAACTGGAGATTATGCGCGAGGAGGGACGGCAAAGCGCCATCATTTTTCTGTGTCTTTGTATAAGGTTGCAGGGGTCACCCGCGTAACTCTCAGACCATTCTCAGTCTAAAGGGGTACTTATAAAGTCTATGAGGATGTCAATGCTTTGTATATGTTAAAATGATGTATTTTACGGTGTGAACACACCTTTGACTTTATCCCTTTGACTTTATACCTTTGATCACTCATTAGCTCTCCCATTATTAGTTAGTGCCCCACATCTGTCTGCCTGTTATCCCCCTTAAATTCCTCTCCTATTCAATATTTTTTTTACTGTCCTGCGCTGGGTCGTTCTTACTTTGAAAACTTGACCATGTAGAGTCGAGCAAAGTCCTGTCTAGGGATCAAATTATCATATTTTTTGGGATGTACTGCAACGGATAATGTTGTCTGTATTTCACTTACAGCTTTCTGTTTCATTATGCTATTTTGGCCCTTTTTTGGTGTGTTTCCTTTAATGAGGACTGTCTACAAGTAACAATTAGCGCTATTGTTTTCATAAGTAACTTATTACTAACTAGACTAGACTGTTACTCGTAAAGCTGGTTATGTTCTCATTGCAGCGCAACCAGTTGGAAAAGGCCTATGTAGCTCAATGAGGGAATTATTAAAAAATGTGACTTGTAGACTTATAATACATACACAAACACAAGTTAGACTAGCTTACTTTAACCTGAGAAGAACAGATGCTAATGAAATGTCTAAGAGACTTTCACACAGTAGTTAAGTCCCAAACGTTAATTCAGAATCTTTGGGCCAGCAGTCACGGAAAGAGAGAGAGAAAAATATAATTTAAATTGTCCTCTAATGACAAAAATACGGTCATACTAGTGATGATTCTGTAGCTCTTCCCTAAGGATAGGCATAAATCAACTTAAAAAACAGTTGGCATCAATGCTTACACTGCCTGTATTCACTTCATAAAACTCTATTTAAATCAGATGCCTGAAACCATGGAGCAAAAAACAGACTGTGCAGGGGTTTTGGTCTTGATGTAAAAAAGTTACAAGAATAAAAATGAAGAGAAATGAATCTAGAGAGTGAACATTACGGAGAGAAATATAATAAGACATTTTATGCAGTTAAACAATTTGTACAGTAAGCTTAGATTTTATTACAGTGTAAGTTGCTTTGTTTTGTAATACATACTGTTTATAAACATAACATGTTCTAGAATAAAGGGTATCAAAAAATAAATAACAAAAGTGAAGATTAAAATTTTTTCTCTTGTAAATTGTAAGCTCAAACCTAATAAACAAGACATTGATTCACTTTTGTGGTTGCTTCAGGTTCTGGGCATGTTGTATGGACAACATTGTCAAACCCCTGCACAGTCTGTTTTTACTGAAGAGCAAATATCTGCCTTTTTAATTTCCACCAACAGTTATGCTGTATCCCAATTAGCCTACTTATACTATGCACCAAAGTGTCTTCTGTTTTGTAATTGAAAATATGTAGATTTTAATGTAAAGCAAAACAAGAGTCCCAATCCACATACTATCTGTCCTAAATAGTGTTCGAAAGTAGAATTATTATGTCCCAAATCGTAGTCTGTTGAAAAGAGTATTCCAAAGATTCCCGGACGTTCTACTACTTCCGATAGAAATTCGAAGTGACGAAAGATGCATGTCGCTACCCGATCCGTCTCGGAACCACGATTTGTTCTGCGCATTCCAAAAGTGTGTCTACTTTCGGCTGAAACAATTTACGGCAGTTGAAAAAAAAGTACTTTGACACAACTCGTTCCATACCAGAAACATATTTTATAAACTTTTTATTAAAATGCACTTAACATCAAAAGATATTTAAAAAAATGTAATGGTTTTGGAGAAATTCACTGAACGAGGGATAGGCTAAAGTACCATTTTAAGAGCGGAAAATATCCTTTTTTGTATTATTAATATTGATAATTGAACGGGTCAGAGGAATACACTGAAACGATCCGACACAAGACAAGACGATGAGGGGAACTAAATAGGAAAACTAAACAAGCCACAGGTGGCAGGGGATGACGATAATGATGATTGGAAACGACTACAGGTGAACAGGGTGGAGAGAAGACACCGGTGAGGAAGAAGCCTAGCAGGGATACACGAAGGCGGGGTGAGTGACGCAGATAACACAAACAGTGACAGAAAGAGAACCCACGTGATCGGGATCACAACAGTATCCCCCCCCACTGGCGCCCACCGGGCGCTAGGGAGGGGGCTCACCTCGTCTCCGGTGGAAGTCCATGATCAGCGACCTGTCCAAGATGTCACGAGATGGCACCCAACACCTCTCCTCTGTGCCATAACCTTCCCAGTCCACAAAGTACTGAAAACCCCTGCCATGGCGACGTACATACACTCGAGGGACAAAAACATCTCTCCCCACATGAAACAGAGGATCCTGTATGATTCCACCTCTAGAACAAGAAATACCTGACAAGGTGAGGTGGAATCATGACAGAAACCTCTGTTTCATGTGGGGAGAGATGTTTTTGACCCTCGAGTACGCCCACAACTCTTCCCCCGTCTCTTCATCAGGTATGTCCACTTTTGAATGCTCATTAGGTTATCAACCCCCCTTGTTTCCCACGCAGGAACTCGAAGCTGCGGTCCCTTCGGTTCTGGCATTCGTCCAGCGTTGCCGTCGCACCTGGACGAGAGCCAGAAAGGTTCTGGCTCGAACCTCAGAAAGGACCAAGACAGCGGCTGATCGCCACCGGTCCTCTCCTCCAGCCTATGTGTGTGGTCAAAGAGTATGGCTCTCTACCAATGACCTTCCTCTCAGGGTGCCTTCTCGTAAATTAGCTCCCAGGTACATTGGGCCATACCGCATCACCAAGGTGGTTAATCCGGTGGCTGTTCGGCTCAAACTTCCCCCCAGTCTTGGACGTGTTCCCCCTGTTTTCCATGTTTCCAGGGTTAAGCCTGCTGTCACTTCCCCTCTCAACCCTGCCAGTAATCGCCCCACTCCTCCCCCCCCACGATTGGTTGACGGTTCTCCATGTCTGTCTGGTATTTGTCAGTGTCCCAGTCTGTCCTGTCTTGTTTGTGCCTTTGAGGAGCATCAGGATGCTGCTCCTTAAGGCGGGGGTTCTGTCATGACTCCACCTCACCTTGTCAGGTATTTCTTGTTCTAGAGGTGGAATCATACAGGATCCTCTGTTTCATGTGGGGAGAGATGTTTTTGACCCTTGTGGCCTTCCATACTCTCACTGAGTCGCGTCATCGTTCCTACCCTCCTGTTTCCTAGTTTGTGTTAATTACCCTCCCTATAAAGAGTCCTCATGTTTCATTGTCTTGTGCGCGTTCATTGTAAGTGTTATCTTACCCTGTAGTGTTGATGTGTTCCAGTCCACAGCTTTATACTTGTTACCTTGTTCCTGTTCTCCCCTTCCTAGTAAGTTTAGTTTAGTGTTGTTTCATGTGTTTGTTTTGTAGTGTAGTTAGTCCCTGTTCTTGTTTTGTTTTAATATTTAACTCTGTCTTGTTTTCCCCCTCGTGGGTTTTGTTTTGCCTTTTTGTTTTGTCTTGTTATATATTAAATCTGTTAACCCCGTACCATCTTGTCTCGTCCTGTGTCTGCCTGCAATTGGGTTCTTGCCATGAGTAATCATCACTTACAATGAACGCGCACAAGACAATGAAACATGAGGACTCTTTATAGGGAGGGTAATTAACACAAACTAGGAAACAGGAGGGTAGGAACGATGATGCGACTCGGGGAGAGTATGGAAGGCCACAAGGGTCAAAAACATATCTCCCCACATGAAACAGAGGATCCTGTATGATTCCACCTCTAGAACAAGAAATACCTGACAAGGTGAGGTGGAATCATGACAGAATATGATTCCCTCTTGTATAACAAAAGCTTGGGTTAAAATTTAGATTTTAATTCATGCCTCCTTTAATGTGTAGTTGATGAAAGAGGTGGTCACACTTCGAAATAAATGTGTCCACTATATCCTGACATATTGTCTTGTAGAATTGTAGGCAATATGCTTTAAAAAACTGTGGGGTGAAATACCTTACAGCAGCTGATGATGAGGGGGCTGTTGGAGATGTTGCTGCTGCAGTTGTTTGCTCTGCTGTTGTAGAATTTTTTAATGTTTTGTCATAGTAAAAATATAATTATGTTCTATCTGTCTTCTGATTTTTTACATTTACATTACATTTACATTTAGGCAATTGGCAGACGCTTTTATCCAAAGCGACTTACATTGATGTTTCATTCCCCAACCTGGCCTTTGTATTTCTCCATCGTGTGGTCATCCTTAATAATGCTCATTGTCTTGTGCTGCTACATTTTGAGCTGTTCGCTGTGTAACTACCTATCTGAAAGTTTTTCTTTATATTACTAGCCTAGTATCTTGCCCTAAATTAGAGTTCTGTTTGCCCCCTCGTCGGTTTTTGTGTTGTCTGCATCTTGGTTCCGTGACTTGGAATTCCTGACACAGCCGTGCATGCTCTTTTCACAGCTTTCTTGTATAATGTTACTACAAATAGTAGCAATAGTAGCTCCACTGAAAACACCACTTACCGATAGCCGCAATCTGCATGTATCATGGAAATGCGCTATACTACGGAAGGCGCCTGAACATGAGTTGAGGTCGTCAGATGAAAGGTCATCACGTTGGTCATTTTATTTAGGACTAAAATATTATTAATACATTTTACTAATAGTTAGATTAGCATTAAGGGCCAAACAAGCAGGTGATCAAGCACCCTCTGCCCACCCTCTCTGCACGTACCTGAACCAGATATTAAAAGAAGTCTTACATATTTTAGGGGATGGTTACCAACACTTTACCTCATCCCAAATGCTAAAATCACTGACCAAAAGGCTAATTTATTTAAAAATGGCAGTTTCACGAGGTTGTAAAGCAAAAATACATGGCAACCCTAAACCTGGCCCTAAACCTAACGTCACAGAGGTGATATAACAAAACATACGCATGAGATCGACGGAAATTGGAATTCTCACAGATAAGTCACATTGTAAAATAGGTATGAATTTCCATCAGATTGCATTGATATATATTTATACATATAGTATGAAAATAATTGCATATTAAAATGCATTAGATTGAAAGTCATTCTGGGTGACACAGAAAAAGTCATGCTGACTGACATGAAAAATGGGAGAAATTCGTGTCCATGAACACTAATTAATAGATTAGGGTTCGTGACAATGTCACAAATTTCCGTGAGACTGTGTTGAAGGATCACACTCTACCAGATTTTAAAATCGTTCTGAACATAACAAACACAGAATCATGCAGCTTGTTGGGCATGTACTCATTATAAAGTTTCAGGAGTAACCATAATAAAGCTCTGGGGTCACGTGTGTTAAGCATCCGCTTTTTTGACCAAAGTAGTAGTTTTATTACTATAAGAGTAACAAAAGACTAGTTATGCATTGCAGTTTTAAGAAAAAACACCTTCTCCTGAGACATTTATATAAAAGTGAAGAAGTGCGTGTTGCAATATTTCTGTCCTGCTGATTTTTTTGCAAGATCTGACGACACAACTAAGACTGCATACCTCTTTCTCTGTGATTTATTGCCGCCATTCAAACAAGTGATAGGTGCCTGATGCATGTTTAAATGTGGTCTTGAACACTCTGGCTGTTTTAAAATGGGCCAAAATATCCAACATGTTTGATATCCTCCCACTAGATGGAATCATAGTTTGAAGCATAAAATTGGAGTCTGTGCCCATCACACACTACGCAAATTTCATTAAAGGTGAACTTCCCAAAATCTGAAGACTGTCGCGGACTTTCTGCAACAAGGGTCAACTCGTACAGGCTAAAAATCAGGGCAAAAATCTGATCAAATGTGGTGCTCTAGCATTTCTATTACAAATACAGTCAAATCAATCCTAAGTTTTCCCTTCTTGTAAATTAAAGATAGCAATATCTTCGAGATCATTAAAAGTTCTCTTTAACCCATGTTTTACAATTCAGTCATTACAATTTAATATTTTCCAGCTTGTCTTCCCTCATCCCTCCTGAATTCATCGAAAACTACCAAAAAGCATTTAAAAGAAGAGAATAGAGTATTCTAAATAGAAAGCTATAAAAAGAAAACAGTCGTGTGACACACCAAACAGACTTTCGGAAGGATTTCACTACATTACACACAGATCAATGCACATTGTAATGCAGTGTAGAGCTTTCACCTTAAGATGACTGAGGGGAATAATTACCTCGGAGTTGCACTCTCGAAAAATACACTCAAACCCATCGGTGAGAGTCAGATCAAAGCTGCAGGCCAGCCTTTTGATATGTGTTGCATGCAAACATCAAAAAGCTTGTAAATATGGAGGGGGTGATGTGAAGTCAATACATGTTTGAAACAACAGCTGCTTTGTAGGCAAATTAAATTGCAGAAGACGTTGGAAGATCAAGAAAAGACATTTCATGTGTTGATATTAGATTTTTTCTTCTAGTTGAATAAAATGCACCTTGAAACTCCCCAGCAAATATACATCTGCTTCATATAGAATGTCATAAGTGATCTCATTGGCTTAACCTATGCTCAGACAAGATCATCAAATATCCGTATAAAATTTCCCTAGATCAAATTTTGTGAGCTAATCTATCCACAAAATGTGTTCCTATTGATTTTCTGTCGTTTAATAAGGATTTCAGAAAAAGTATCATTTAAATGCAGTTAAATCCTCACGTGCAAGAGCAATGTAAGAAAAAGAGAGAACAACAAAGTACATACAACATTACAAAGTAAACATAGTAGAATAGGCCCAACCACAGCAGAGAGACAGCCTTGCTCTGTAGGGCTGCTGAATATAATTGTTTACGATGCATTGCGATGCAGATGTGAATGACTCTGCATCAATGGATAAAGTAAAATAATCTTTCATTTTAAAATGCAATTAAATACAGCATGTAAGCCTGGACAACAAAACCACCTCTAAGTAGTAAGAGAACATTGCAGCAATAGCCAAATATACATTGCATGCATGCACTGTTACTAAAATCCCTGTTAAATTACAGTAAACTACTGGCCGCTAGAATTGCTGTACAATAGAATTGAAGAAATCTGAACAATAAACACTATCAAGTCTTACATTTTATTCTAAAGTACATAAAATAGCACTTTTTCACAAAAATGACTCTCCTAATGCTGTCGCATGCAGAGCATGCTGGGAACTCTAAATTCTCTGCTATGCTCACGTCACTGACTGAGCAAAAATACTTTAGTATTCTGTAATACTGAACGGTAGCTTGCTGTTTCTAATTTGCTCGTCAAATTCAATGTCATTTAGATTATTCTTCTGTATTCATGAAAACAGGAAATTACTGTTCAAAATTCTCTGTATTTTAACAGCATATTTTTACAGTGTGGTTCAAAATTATTTATTTTTCTTTTATGCCAAAAATCATTGGGATATTAAGTAAAAAACGTACTAGAAGACTGAGGTAAAAAGCTGTTTTAACACTCAGTCAACATGTAAAAGACGGCACATTAATTGTCTATTGCTCGGTTTGCAAGGCTTAAGACTAGTCCCAGACTAAAATTTATGTTTGAACTGTCTCAACTGAAAATAACTTGCTCTGACATATCTTACAGTATATCAGTGCCATTGTTTTGTCTCAAGATGCAAATTATTGTTGCAGTAATGTTTTTTTCTGAGGCACTTTTTAGAAACCTTTACTTTAACTAAGGTCTAGGCCTGGCTTAAGCCAAACCTTGTCTGTGAACATTTGCATAAGTGTGTACTTGTATAATCAGAGAAGCACATAATGGCCTCCTAATCATCCCCATATATACCAATTGGCTTTGTAACTCTGTCTCCACTCCACCAATAAGCTGGTGTATGGTGGGGGTTCAGGCACAAAATGGCTGCTGTCGCATTATCCAGGTGGCTTCTGCACATTTGTTGTAGTTGAGGTAATTCCCCCTTCCATGTCAAATGCTTTGAGTACTCAGAAAAGCTCTATATAAATGTAAAAAAATATTATTATTATTTTTGTATTATTGCTCTGGAGGGTGGTGCTATTTCAGGGCTATGACAAGAAAGACGATACATATCTTTAAGGCCCTGTTTACACTACAGTTAAATGTAACCAAATTCCGCCCCAATGTGACACAGATCGGATATGACCCAACATAGAGTAAATAGGAAAAAACGCTTGCATTCGGATATTTCGAGATCAGATTCAGGCCTCATTCATATGTGGAAATAAATCAGATGTAGATCAGATATGTACCAATATGACTGCCATGTAAACCGGCAGATCAGATTTTCTTAGGCATTGCGGTTTGTACGTGATTAAAACAGCAACAATTTGGTACTTGTCCGCAGTTTTATGACGTATGATTAGGAGGAAAAATGCGTGGATGCGGTTAAGTCAAAGACATTAAACAATTTCATTAACCAATCAAAGAATATGAGCAGGCTGCAATGATGGATATAGGCAACAAATTGGAACTAAACATCAAGACCAGCAGTGTAAACGGGTCCTTAAACTCTGTCTACACTGCTCTTGAGCGTGTGACTTGACAATAGACAATAGAAACCATTAGCAAACCAGGCGTTTGATGCTCCACATCCAGTGGGGACATAAATTCGGTTTAAAATATGTTCTATAGTCATACTGGATCTTACTGCAGATTTGACACTATAAATCAGGCCATTCTAATAGATAAACTAGAATAATATGTTGGCTTCAGTGGTCAGGCATTAACTTGTCTTAGTTCTATTTATTACATTGTTGCCTGTCCATATATGTATATGATGAAATTAGGCTGTCAAACGATTAAAATTTTTAATCTAATTAATCACAAGGTTTCTTGAATTAATTTCGATTAATCACAATACTAAATATGATTGAAAAATTCACAGAAACATAAATGACAAGAAGCGGATAGCCTATTACATTTGTCTCTTCTTTTTTATTATTGACAAATCCAAATAACTATTTTAATTCTTAACAATTTTGGCAATTTAGCCATTGCTCTTAGCAAATAAGTGAATGGAACGTTTTTCTTTTCGAGAAATCTATTTCAATTTCATTAACCAATCAAAGAATATGAGCAGGCTGCAATGATGGATATAGGCAACAAATTGGAACTAAACATCAAGACCAGCAGTGTAAACGGGTCCTTAAACTCTGTCTACACTGCTCTTGAGCGTGTGACTTGACAATAGACAATAGAAACCATTAGCAAACCAGGCGTTTGATGCTCCACATCCAGTGGGGACATAAATTCGGTTTAAAATATGTTCTATAGTCATACTGGATCTTACTGCAGATTTGACACTATAAATCAGGCCATTCTAATAGATAAACTAGAATAATATGTTGGCTTCAGTGGTCAGGCATTAACTTGTCTTAGTTCTATTTATTACATTGTTGCCTGTCCATATATGTATATGATGAAATTAGGCTGTCAAACGATTAAAATTTTTAATCTAATTAATCACAAGGTTTCTTGAATTAATTTCGATTAATCACAATACTAAATATGATTGAAAAATTCACAGAAACATAAATGACAAGAAGCGGATAGCCTATTACATTTGTCTCTTCTTTTTTATTATTGACAAATCCAAATAACTATTTTAATTCTTAACAATTTTGGCAATTTAGCCATTGCTCTTAGCAAATAAGTGAATGGAACGTTTTTCTTTTCGAGAAATCTATTTCAATTTCATTAACCAATCAAAGAATATGAGCAGGCTGCAATGATGGATATAGGCAACAAATTGGAACTAAAATTCTATTTCAATTTCCCTCTTGTGTGCCACGATTTGAAACTGTTGAGCACATACCTCTACAAAGTGACGCTCTTCTGTTTTCATTAAGGTTAAAGCAAAAGACATTACTTTCCAGGTTTTTGTTATGTGATGCGCCGTCACACCCAGATAATTGTTGTTACTAACGGAGCTCCAGTGGTCTCCTGTCAAAGCAACATATTCCGCTGAAGCCAAATCCTATTCCTTCGTTTTCTTTTTAGCGTCAGTTGATTTTTGTCATCACTGTGCCTCTCGACGGTAGCTTGTAGAATGCGTCTAAACTTGCCGCTTTCAAAAATTCTGCGAGGGCCTTGTCCTTGACAATATTAATCAGTTTACATTTCTTGTCCATCCAGAGTGCCAACGGGTTCTTGCGGCACCTCCAGCTCGCTCGTGTCACCCATGCTATTTTCGCGACGAGGAATGAACGCGGCGGGGGGTTTAATTGGGGGTAAAACATGGCGGGAATGAGTTAATGCGTTAATAAAATTATCGCCGTTAATTCCAAAAATTAATCCTCTCGCGTTAACGCGTTAATTTTGACAGCCCTAGATGAAATGTCATACAATCCATTGGTTAAATTTGGACTGCCACAGGGATCAGTTTTAGGCACCATCCTTTTCTCACTTAACATGCTTCCTGTAAGGGACATTATTAGTAAACATAGTCAGCTTCCATATTATACTGTTGATACCCAGTTTAACATTCCCTCACAATCGGGTGTTGATAACATCAAAATCTCCTTATGTTCAATTGAGGTATTAATTACTCCAGATTCTGGTTAAATATAACAAAGTCAAGTGCAAATATGCACCGAAATGAAAATTCTTGTGCAAAGCAGCATAGAAATTTAACACTAGGAGGAATACCGAACACCGAACACGGCTTTTTGTATATTTTCTATTTATTAAGCCATTCTTTCACTATTGAATAAACTGAATGGTGAAAATGTGCTTTTTATTTTTTGTCTTGTTTTTCAATATAATACAATATAACTGAAAATAAAATTGAGCAAAACAAAGAGACAAATTAAAATCCCTTGAAATCCCTTGACAAGTTGTTTAGTACAGGAAACTGTGTGCACGCGACCACTGTATGATGCCATAGGATGTCGTGATAGGCGGGGGTACTGTCAGACCGCCCGCTCCAGTCTGAAGAACACAAGACCTACCGGTGAAGACGCACATTCTGAAATTTACTCCAGGGCGGCAAGTTCCGTGCTGTGTCTTTATATGAAATGTAAATGCTCCACACACACTGCCAGCACGACTGATGCATAAAAAAAGTGCTCTCTCTCTCTCTTTCTCGATGTCCCTGACAGTTATGGTTTGTGTCATCTATGCAACAATGGCCACTTGCATTTCACATCAGTACAGTTTTGCTACGCAGTAAAATGTATACACTTTTCTATAACAAAAACAGAACAAAATGTACTTTTACATTTAGTCATTAATCAAACGCTTTCATCCAAAGCAACTAAGTAGCAATAAGCAATATGTCAAACGGGAGCAATTATACAGTAGGTAACAATACAAAGTTACTGGTTTCAACAAGAGCTAGACCACTACCTGTTGAGAGGAAAAGGAAGATGAAGACAGGCTAAGGGTCAAGCAGAAGGTAGAGCCTAAAAGTAAACACCGACAGAGAACATACAGAAGTGAGTTAGAAAAGGACCCTAGTTTGCAGAACGAAGACTTGTTTCAGGCAATGATACCAAAGCTTTCTGCCGGTCCTCTCAAAAAAAATTGGTCTAGATAAATAGCGGCATTTCGTTTGTTTAAAACGTGTACGATCATTTTCTTCGGGTAGTATTCCTGAGTTCGCCTCACATATAATAAAGGTGGACGGTATGCATATTTTGCCCGCTGTCCCGGGGCTAGGGCTCAGAGCTCGTTGATTCACCCCGAACCAGGAGCATACCCCTCGTGCTGAGGTGTAACGGACTTGTGGTGTAGAGTCTGGGTGGAGGAGGGATTTTGCGAGACATTTGAGAAAATGGAGGTAAGACGGCATTTTAGGTATTTGTAGGGTTGATGGGATGATTGCTGTGATTGCTAACCAATAGCCAGCTGAGTTATTTGATTGCTGTGTTAGTTATCTGCACGTCCTCGTCCCTAACCTTGTTAATGAAACATCATTAGTTGGACCTTTCCAATCTGGCAACACTGGTCAGTCATTTGACAGTCATATCCCCAAAGTGTGTCGCACAGCATTCGTCGATCTTAGAATCATCTCTAAACTGCAGCCAATGCTTTCTGATTCAGATTTGGAGAAGCTTATGCATGCATTTAGGACCTCACAAATAGATTTTTAATAGAAGAAATTAGAGATGTTTCTGTTTTTGTTAAGCTAAACAGAAACACATGCCAGATTTCTTCATAATTATTTCAAATGATACATTTAATGGGTAAAGCATGGACATTTAGGTCAAAAACTTGTGCACACTAAGTGAATGTGAGATTTTATCATAACCATCGACCACATCCATATTGATAAATGCAAAGTTTCTGTGGGATGACCATACCGTTTATGTTGTACATGAGTCCCAGTCTGCTTTCAGAGATGTATGGCTCTCAGAGACTCGCATCCACTCCAAGACAAGAGAAATTTCCCAATAATCTTCACTCAAACTACTAGATGAATTAAAGCAGCACCCCTCAGAAAACATGTGCGTATGTCGTTGACTGAGGCAAACTTGATCATTCCCAAGTCACTCACTCTCAAAATTACTACTCCAGGGTTCACCAGGCCAAGAGTTTGATTTGAATTGAATCACTCATGCAGCCATTTTATTCTGAAATAATAGAAGTGAGAGCACTGTTTTATACGGCACAGGACCATGAAAGAATGAATCTCATTTTGTGCCTGAGACATTTGTCATTCAGTTTTGAACTGAGACCAATTACCTGTGCCTTATTGTATTACTACTTTCACAGCATTCCTTCATTCTTCATTTTCTGTGTGGTCCGAAGGCACCAAAAACTTCCATTAGTACCCTGCATCGCTGAGGTGACTACTGTAATTCTCTGTCTGCCCGTCTCTCGTTCTGTTTCGCTCTTTGCGTCATTGACCGTGGAAAAATTGCAGTCGGAGCACAATGATGTGATAGAATTGCTGATGATATCCACACTCAATCCGCCTTGAACTGCACTCCAGCGCTAGTATGCTTCTTCGAGCCCATCGGCATTGTGCCTGTCCAAACTAAGCAGCCGGCTTGAAGATGAAAAGCTGACCTGCTAATACAATAGACTAAAAAGCAACTGGCACAAAGTATTCCTGACAATATACTGTACTGGCTGATTGTCAAACCATGTTTATTGTTGATGATCAGTCTTTTAATGCTATGTCTATGGAGACATTTTAAGACCTTTCAAAATAAAATATTCAGGATGGATCGGGCTAGATAATTAATTATGACCCAGGATATAAAATTGTCATTGAAGTGTATGGTTTCTGCATTCTAACTGCAGCTTGGCGCTTCGGTTACTGTATTTGCTGTATTTTCGTTTTTTTAATTAAACAGACCTTAAACTGCCCTGCAATGATGTGTCATACGACACAACTCACTGTGTTGGGGGTATTTCGTAGTATTTCTGTGTGCACGATACACTCCTCCAGCTATCTTACAGGTTTCGGAAAGGTTTTTTTCAAACATATAAAACTGTTTTGTAACAACTTTTCCTTGTCCCTTATTGGACAATTCTCCCGGAAAAGCATGCGGCACGGCCACAGGAGAGCACAAGAAGGAGCATGCACAGACGTCACTTTCACTTGTAAGCTGGAGAGAGAGAGAGCATACGTTCGCAAAATTCAGGTGTTTGTTTGTTCACTGTATTTGAGTGATGAATGTTATATAAACGGTGGATAAAACGCTGGATTTGGAAATCATTTGAAACTGATGTCTGGAGCCGTCCCAGCACTAAAAGATGCCGGAGATGAACCACATGCGGTGATGTCTGTGTTTTGTTTTCAATGGGTGGGTACGTGCTTTGGTTCAGCCTACCCCTCCCACTGCACACCCCGTATGTTTCCTAGAAACAACCGTAAAGCTGTATCTTTCTTTTATAAATGTGATCAAACTAAATACTCTTCGAAGATAATACTACTCTATAGTTTCTCAAGATTAACATAAGATTGGCAGAAACCCCATGTGTTACACCTGCTTCAAGAAACATACAGAAACATAAAGAGTACAATTATTTTTATACTACATGTCTAGCATTGTAAAATTTAGCCTTATTGCTTCATCTTCCTACGTAGCACTCATGAAACTGAAACCGTTATCCAAAATCAAAGTGTCTCTTCAAAAGATATTTGCTTTGGACATGTTACGGGATGTTTACATTATAATAACAGCTATAAAGTTAAATATATATTTGCTTCCACACCAGCGGACTACAACGATAAATTTATATTTATTTTAAACACGTGTGCTGCATTGTCCCTAGTCACTAAAATGAATGTAGATGACGTCTTTTCTTTACAAATATGACCTTTAAAGGCTTGATGCTCTCTCTGAAGGCTGACGACTGTTCAAGACATAAAGCATATCATTTGCCATCTTGCTCAGACTTATAAGCAATGAATCAAAATATAATATCCTGCCATATATGCACAGATTTCCGATTGTTTGACAGTATGACTTTCAGAGCAATATTTTTTCTACCTGATGAACGATAAAACAGCAGCACGAAGCTGCTCAAAGTAATTTCAACCAGATCAGCCTTTATATTGTCCAAAGTGTGAACGACCCTTTCCTTTAATTAATGTTTCAGATGTAAAAGAATATTGTACAAGGATATCAGCTGAAGGAAACTGCTGACCAAAGATAGAACACAGAAGAAAAGAAGGTAACCAAGGTAACCGACAAAGTGCTTGATCAAGGCTGTCCCAGCAGCACAAAAGAAGAATGACAATAAACACCCTAATGCAGCAATCAAATAGTGATACCTAGCTATCACATTGATTATATATGATTACCATATATGCATTTTATATATATATACAGAATTTATCCCCTCTGATGCCATCCCAGATATATCGGACCCCCTTTCTTTAGTTGTATATGCACAACTCTGCCAGCGTTTTCTTGCATAACGTTACTTGTCAACACTACCGTTTTTGCCAGGATTCACACGTTATTCACACCCATCTGCAGCCATTCAACTGCTTTGTTATTTCTCTCGTGACTCCAGTAGTCCATTTCAGTTTCTCCAGTGAACGCATTTGCGAAAGGACCGACAGAGACCACGAACAGCCCTGGGAACCCCAAAACCCCCTGGGTTTCCTGGAATTGAATATTGAGTTGTATTGCTTTTGCCACCATTACTAGAATATCAGTACATACTATCCTGTTATCAGGCTGTTCCGCAATCATCTACTCATTTACCACTCTCTCTCTCTCTATTCTGTTTTTGTAATCCGCACTGTGTTTCTCATACATACAATACATTGTGCTTCCAGACGAAGTGGACTCACACACGCCATCCTGGATTTTGGCGCTCACTCAAAATGCTTGCTACAGATGCGAAAAAACTCGATTTTTATTTTTGGATTCTATGTGCAATTACCTTTAAACTTGAAAATGTGCTACAGTAAAGACATGTTGCAGAAATTACATTTTTGCTAATATTCCAACTAATTGTGATTAGTTTGAATCTTAGCATCTTAATATAAATGAATTAAACAGTATACATTTATTTAAAAAATTTGGTGCAAAGTACATAATTATTAAATTGTATGGTAATACATATGGGGTGGTCAAAAGGTGAAGCTCCAAATAGCACATACACCAGCCTTGTCAATAAAACCTCAAGCTATCGTTAACAGTTTTCCAAACTAAATGGAATAGATCAAAACATGGTGGATTTCTTTATGACAGATTTTTGCCCATTTGAATAATAACTGGTAAACGCCCCTGGACACTGAATAGTTTCACTCTACAGTATGTCAAATCTCATTTTATTTTCCATGAAATTACAAAATATTATTTTGAGAAAACATTTGGGTAATTAAGAGAGTTTATAAAAATATTCATTTCTGTAAATATTATTAAAGTAATCAATTGTTTGAATAGAAAATGTTATCTTTACAAAAAATTCTGTATTTATTGTTTACATCTGTAGAATACGCGATCATGATTTGGTAGCATACACAGAGACACACATTAATGGTGATATTTTGGTGAAGCTAAAAAAAAAGATATGCTCAAATTCTCATCACACAATTGTGCAGTTGAAATACACTTTCTAACGCTTTGACAGAATATGCCTTCAGCTTTCATATCTTGCATGAGCTTATTGCCTAGATGCTACATGTAGCCCCTTTATTGTTGTCAGGGTGTTTTCTTCAAGATACCTTCTGTGCCCCAGAGGCAATGTGCGTTTGAGATCAAAGGCACTGGGTATTATATCTGACAGCTGTTTTTGTCTATCAGAATCAATGGGTTGATATTCCAGAACTTTCATTCCATGAAACGCCTGGCATGCCTGGCTTCCCTCAAAATGTGAGACGCACAGTAGCAAAGTAATTTTAGGGGATCTCATGGGAAAATAAAAGTAAATAAACTGCTCACCAAAATAATACTATATAATTGTGTTGTATGGTCAGGCTGTTTCATGACAGTGGAAAAAATAATTACATTCATGAGGACACATAGACCCTTTACAGATTTTTTGTATTGTAAATGCTGGCAGAACCAAATAAATGATATAAATCTGGACTATTAATCTAATGGGGTCACTGTGTATTATGTAGATGCGAACAATGGGCTTGCAAGTACATTCATAATGATAGTAAGCAAGTATAACGTCACCTTTGTAGATAAGTTATTTCAAACCTATAAAAATGAAATGGACAAATTTTTTACTAAAAGTAGACTATACAGCTTATCTACAGTAAAAGGGCTAAATATTTTTTTGAAACATGGTGAAATAGTGAAACACGGTTGTATTATTTGTCTAAAGCTAACATAATATATTTAATAAGGGGACTGGTGCAGGATAAACAAGTTGATGATGAGGCTAAAAGTGAAACGAATGAAATATTGTCATGCACATTGAAATTGTGTAACAGTTGTAGCACAAGTATAAAACGTCTATTGTCATCTTTAAAAAACACAGAGGCAGCTATTACACGAACAGGCAGGTAACTGACAAAACAGATGGATCAATTATGGCCATTTAATTTTCAGTTTACCTAACTTAGTTTTCCTTTTTCAAAGTTCTTTACTTTTCAAAAGCAACATATTTGTCCACATAAAAATACTGTAGTATACATTCTTTATTATTGATTATAGTAAGCTGCACTAAAATCCTAGATACTATAGTATTATTAATCTTACAATAGTATACTTCTCACGGTTTTACTCTGTTTGTTTTGTTTTGTTTTTGCCTTCTGTTCCTAATGTCCGTATTATTTAATTAGTCCCTCAACTGATTCATTTTCCCTTGATTGCGTTTCCCCATGTATTTAAGCCCTGTGTGTTCCTCAGTTTTAGGTCTGCTATTGTTTAATGTTAATGTGTGTTCTGTTCCTACTTCCTGTTTTGACTTTGGATTTTCATATTAAAATATCATCTTTGGATTACCCGTTGGAGTATGCTCTTGTCTGCCAGTACAAGTAACATTACTAGAGGTATACAGCAATGTTTTAATATACTACAAGGGCACTTGAATTATTTGTAGCAGATTTTTTGTAAGTGTTCAGGTTAATGGGACTATCAATTTTACGAATCATCGCGAAGGCGATTGAGTTCCTTGTGGTTGATTGTGGCTTCCCTCAAACTTTGAAATGCTCGCGAAGAGAAACTGCAGAGTTAAAGTTCATGAGTTCATGTTCTCATACAGTGAGCTGCAGACAATTTCACGGTCATGTATTTAGATATAACTGTGCAGCTCATTCACTAACACGCCCAGAGCAGTCGAGGAGGTCAGCGAAGCACCCAAGAGCTTTCCTTAGGGCCATGCCCCTCCCAGTCAACGAGATATTCTAGGTGGCTGCCTAGAATCTCGAAACCAGTGGTCCACAGTTGAGACAGGGTTCGCTTGACCAGGGGAACAGAGGTGGCTGGAAACCAAGAATGGATTGAAACGTATTTGATAATACCTTTGCAAGCTGTACTGATGTTCATGGGATTGACTTCAGATATTTTCAAATTTTGCGCTCAGTCTGGCCACAAGCCTGAGGGTGGTATCCAGAGGTGAGGCTAACTGTTACTCCAAAGAGGTTGAAAAAGGCCTTCCAGACACAAGAAATATACTATGGATCTCAATCTGACACTATGTCCTCTGGTAATCCAAAGTGGCAGAACACCTGGTTTCTGTGTTTTCCATAGCATTGGCCAGCTGAGGAAAGGGAATTAGTTTGTAGGCTTTGGCGAAGCAGGCTAGTATTACATTTACATTTAGTCATTTAGCAGACGCTTTTATCCAAAGCGACTTACAGTGGGGTAGGTAATGGAAGCAATTAGGACAGCATAAGTACAACAAGAGCATAAGTGCAATCAAAAAGAAGACGTGTTTCATATAGCCTAACACAGTATACAGAAACATACATTCATACATTTTTTTTTTGTTTTTTTTGTTTTTTTTTGTTTTCAGAGTAGAGAAGAAACGAGTAGAGAAGAAAAGAGTAGAGAAGAAACTTGAGTCAGAACAGAACAGTAAGATGTTGGCGGAAGAGATGGGTTTTCAGGCATTTCTTAAAGATGGCTACAGAATCTGCAGATCTTGTAGCAGCAGGCAGATCATTCCACATAGGTGGAACAGATCCGGAGAAGGTGCGCGAGAGAGATTTTCTACCTTTATGGGATGGCACCACAAGACGCCGTTCGTTTGCAGAGCGTAGGGATCTGGCGGGTACATATGTCTGGATTAGTGAGTGAAGATAAGGTGGTGCCAAACCAGTGGTGGTCTTGTAGGCCAGGAGCAGAGTCTTGAATTTGATGCGAGCGACTATAGGGAGCCAATGTAGCTTAATGAGTAGAGGAGTAACGTGTGCTCTCTTCGGTTCATTAAAGATAACTCTTGCCGCAGCATTCTGGATCATCTGTAGAGGTTTGGTTGTGCAAGCTGGAAGTCCTCCCAGTAGTGCATTGCAGTAGTCCAGTTTGGACAGGACTAGAGCCTGTACTAGGACCTGCGTAGCATGCTCTGATAGGAAGGGTCTAATTTTCCTGATATTGTAAAGGATGAATCTACAGGACCGGGCGGTGCTGGCAACTTGATCTGTGAAGTTGAGCTGGTCATCGATCACCACTCCCAGGTTTCTTGCCTTTCTGGAAGTTGTGATGGTTGATGAGCCCAGTTGAATGGAAAGGTTGTGATAAGTCTTTATATCAGCCGGGATTACAAGCAGTTCTGTTTTTGAAAGGTTCAACTGCAGGTGATGGCCGTTCATCCAGAGTGAGATGTCGGCTAGGCAAGCTGAGATGCGTGCCGAGACAGTCGGGTCGTCAGGGCGAAAAGACAGGTAGAGTTGTGTATCATCCGCATAGCAGTGATAGGAAAAGCCATGATTCCTAATGACAGAGCCAAGGGATGTCATGTATACAGAGAATAGCAACGGACCAAGCACTGAGCCCTGAGGCACACCTGTGTCGAGATGTTGGGACTCAGACACCTCACCCCTCCAAGATACTCTAAATGACCTACCTGAGAGGTAAGACCTGAACCATTGTAGCACCATTCCGGAGACCCCCATAGCCTTGAGAGTGGACAGGAGGATGTGATGGTTAACAGTGTCAAAGGCGGCAGATAGGTCCAGTAGGATGAGAACAGATGAGTTAGAGGAAGCTCTTTCCAGTCTCAGGGCTCCGATAACAGAGAGCAGCGCAGTCTCAGTGGAATGACCGCTCTTGAACCCAGACTGGTTGCTGTCCAGGAGGTTGTTCTGGATGTGGAAGGATGAGAGCTGGTTACAGACAACACGTTCTAGAGTTTTAGCAGCGAAGGGGAGTAGGGATACCGGTCTGTAGTTTTCTAACAGTGCAGGATTAAGCACACATGCATACGCACACAAGCATACATGTCCGGTAAAATGCACAGCTACGCGAGACAAAAATTGTTGTGGTACTGGCAGAGATAAGAGTTTTCCTTGGGCAGACGATGGGGAAGTTTGTCCATTGCACAGACTGAGCATCCTCTGACATACCGGGAGCCCTCCAGCATCGGTTTAACAGAAGCGAGAGGGTTTGCTGGCTGCCTGGGTGACCCAATCCTAAAACAGAGTGAGCTGAGTCCATGAAGGGAATGCGCAGGCCAGCTGGTACATTACAATTGCCCCTCAGGAACTGGATTAAGATAGAGGACCTGAATGATCAGATTTTTTTGATGGCTCACTGTATGGGTCCAATTACTATGGCTGGATGGAGTATGGGCTGAGGATGAACAGATTCAGGGGCAGATGAGGAGAACATGGGACAAGGCGACTGCTTTCACGTTCTGTGATCCTGGGTGTCAGGGTTCCGTCCTTCCTGTTTCGAGCTTTCATGCATTGTGGACGGGACCGTGACAGTACAATGACTTGTATGTATGTTTTGTTATTTGTGGAGACACGCGGCTGTATGTTTTGTTAATTCGCGGCGTGTCCTTCTGTCCGTGTAGCTCCGCCCCTTGTTTCTCTGTTAGTCTCCCATTATTGTTTTATCTCCGTCACCTGTCTCCCTTTAATGATTAGCCTTGTTACGCCTCCTGTCTCATTATCCCTTGTTAGTATTCCCTTCATAAACCCTGTGTTTCCCGAGTCCGGGGTCGGTTCGTTGTATGCTTTATGCTGTTCGTTCGTAAGTTTTATGCTTGTATGTTTTAGTTTTGTTCTGGTTCATGCTGTGGTTTACCTGTGCCCCCTGGATTATTTTTCCCCGCCTTTTCGTGTGGGAATGTTCGTGTAGTCTTCGTGTAGCATTGTCATCTGTATGTTCTGGATTATTTTCCCCAGCCTTTTCGTGTGGGATTGTACCTGTGCGCAGTGGATTATTTTTCCCCGCCTTTTCATGTGGGAATGTTCGTGTAGTCTTCGTGTGGCACTGTTACCTGTATGTTCTGGATTATTTTCCCCAGCCTTTTCGTGTGGGATTGTTCGTGTATTCGTCGTGTGATATTGTTTGTTTGCTCCTGTTATTTTTACCCCCTCGTGGGTTTTGTTTTCACTATTTTATTAATTAAACTTTTTTACTCGCTGTACTGCATCTGGGTCCTGTTTCCCTATCACACCTTTTTTCGTGACACTGGGTGGTAAGTGACAACAAAGTTAAACCTGGTGAAGAATAAAGCCTATCTTGCTCACCCTGAATTGAGTCGTTTGGCATCATAGTTCCTGTGGTCAGTGATTACACCGAAGGCTCCCTCCAGCCAGTGAGGGCATTCTTCTATGGCCAATTTATTGGCGAGAAGTCCCCTGTTCCCAATGTCCTAATTACGGTCTGTTGGAGACTGCTTTCCGGAGAAGGCAAAACGTGGGTTGAGGCACAAATGATTCCTATGCATATTCCTCTTGTCCATTTAAACATAATGTCAATGATATAACTAAGAAAGTGGATTTTGGGTAGATAGAATTCAGATTTTTTTGGTTTTGAATAAAACTGATATTCTATATAGACTAAAGCGTTGGAGGATTTGCTTGACAGGCTGAGTTTGTTCTTTTTGATCTGTAGTCAGGATTGTCATGGTTCCACTATCATGTCATGTTTTATTCCTGTCTCAAGTGGAGACATGGCATTGCCTGATGGTTTTGTGTGAGATAGAATGATTGTTTATATTGTCTCGTCTTTGGCCCAGCCCCTCTCACTCCTCGTCAGCTTTCCCTGAGTGCTTAATCCCCAGCACCTGCTTCTTGTTAATTACCCTGTGTTTGTTCCCTATAAAGAGTCCTCATGTTTCATTGTCCTGTGCTCGTGCATTGTACCTGTACCCTTTGTCATACCTTGTGAGCTGTATTCATGTCATCGTCTTACCTTGTCAAAGTAAGTGTTAGTTTAGTGTTGCGCTGCGGAGGATCTCGTCCTGGCCGTCGCTGCCCGGGGGGACTCAGTACCCTCTGGCTTGAGCTCCACGGCCGCCGGTCCTTCTGGTGGAGTCCGAGATGAGTGGGTGGGTAGAGACTCGGGGGCGACGTCACATGTTGCCTCCCCCTTGCTTTCAACACTCTTGGTACACTAGCCATTATTTCTGAATGTTAATTATTTTTTATATTTTATTATTATTTGATGCCATTAGACTGCACCCTTGATCAGGAGCCTTATCAAAATATTTTCGCTGATGTTAAAGTGAAGGAGCTGGGTTTGTTTGCCAACCTTGCACATGAGTCAGACCTTGCAGGAAACCTTCAGATTTGTTAGCTAATTGTCATTCCCTTTCTGTCGGTCTCTCGACGTTGTGTCGAGAACAACAGATGGGGTTCGTCCTTGAGAACCAATCAGCTCTGACTACTATAGAAAAGGCCAATGAAATTTGGCGAATGAAATATGCATGCCGGACTCCGCCCCCGGATATCCGGTATAAAAGGAAGTCGGCGTGCAGCATTCATTTACCTTTTGTTCTTCAGAGCCTTCACTCTTGAGTACAACTTAGTATTCAAAATCCTCTACAAACTACACTGCTGGTGCTACGACATGTTGCAGCGGATCGTCCCTCCCTGCAGCGACCTTCCCCTGGGCGTCTCGGCGGTTCCGGAGGTGTTAGAGATTTTCTAAAAAGTCCTTTTCAGGACTGACTGAGCATTCTCCAGCGCGGCATGTCCCGCTGTTCTTTTGGGTGCGGCACCCTCATCGAGGAGGGGGATGGACACGATCGCTGCATTAGGTGTCTGGGCGTCCAGCACACTGAAGCAGCGTTCGTTGACACATCTGCCCGCACTGCGGGCAGATTGTCTTTCAGAAGTTGCGGTCACGGGTGGCTGTCTTCCTACGGGAACCAGCCACCATTTCGTTTGCTACCTGGGCTGTGACATCTGTGGCTACGGCCCTGATGACCACCCACGTTAGCAGCGTTAGTGATATGGGGAACTCTGCGAACGTAAACCCGCCAGCCAAGTGCTCACGGGCCGATCGCACCCCGATTCGCTCTTCTAAACGTTCCCCAACCGGCGGTGGCATACCGTCCGGATCCTCACGCACACACTCGGAAACGATGTGTGACATAGATGAGACGTCGCTCGCAGCATCGGAGGGAGACTGGCATCCGGCTCTGACGAATCTGAGCTCCACCCCCGGGTCGAGTTCAGGAGGAAGCAGAAGTGATGTCACCCGTGCTAACCCGGGGATGCGTGGTTCCTGGGGTCGGAGCGCGGTGCAAACCGCGCCCACCCCGGGTTCCATGTTTTTCCTGGAAGTGCATGAGGAGCTGTGTAAAACTTGGAACGCCCCACGGACCGTTCCATTGAAACCAGCTCCGGCTCCCTTACTTCCCTCGATGGTGGGGCAGCCAAGGACTACGTCGACATCCCCCGGGTGGAACGTCCGCCCGCGGTGCACCTGTGCCGCGGACGGCTACCACCTGGGGGGAATCGGCCACACCTACCGCCCAAAGCACGCAGACTTCGGCATCACGGTGTCGAAGGCTTGCGATGCCGCGGGCCAGGCTGCCTCCTCTCTCTACACCATGGCCATCCTGCAGGTCCGCCAGGCCTAGGTGTTGAGAGAGCTCCACGAGGGTAAGGCCGACCCGGGTATAATGCAGGATCTCCGTGCCACCGCTGGCAGCGCTCTACGGGCGACCAAGGCGGTGGCACGGGCCCTGGGTCGGACGATGTCCCCGGTAGTGGTCCAGGAGAGACACCCCCGGTTATACCTTGTGCAGAGTGACACCAAGGAAGTCCGCTTTCTTGATGCACCCATCTCGCAGGGTGGGTTGTTGGTAACACCGTCGAGGACTGTGCTCAGCAGTTTTTGACGGTGAAGCAGACAGTGGCAATAAGCCACATTTTTTCACGCCGCGACTCGGCCGCCTAGATGCCTCCGAGATCCCGCGTGACGTCTGCTTCCCTTCAACCCAGGACCCCTTCGACATCGGCTCCGGTTCCTGTGCCCCCACTGGCAGCACCCTGGTAGCAGAGGTCGAGGGGGAAACCGCCACCCCGTCAGCACCCTTCTCGCGAGAAGGGACACTGACGGGAAGACCCCAGGGAGGACAACTTCGGGCCCGAACCTTCACAGCCACGGCTCTGATCGGTCGGTACGGGACGACTCCTGCCTCGTCACCTAAGCCGGGCCCTTGTCAGGGCCTGGCGCCCACTTACTCACAGAGTTTTTCCGTTCTCCCCGGGTGTACTTACAGCCGATCGCACACTCCACTGGACTGTGCTCGGCGAACCGACCTCACACCCTGGCGAGGTGTGAGGTCGTACACATACGACAGCTGTCACCACTCTCAACCGACAGTGCGTGCCGTTGTCCCGCCAGGCAGGTAAAAAGGCGGAGCCAACCTTCCCTCCGGGGACCCCCCGCGACAGATGGTTGGCTCCGCGGGGATAATACCCCTCGGATTGATGCACATGAGACCGCTTCAACACTGGCTACAGAGTCGAGTTCCGAGGACAGCGTGGCACACCGGCAGCAGGTGCATGGTGATGACGCCCTGCTGCCGACGCACCCTAACCCCTTGATCTTCCATGACCTTTCTCCGGGCGGGGGTTACCCTCGGGCAGGTTACGAGGTGACGACGGTCGCCTCGCTGCAGGGGTGGGGTGCAGTGTGCAACGGGCACGCAGTAGCGGGGCGCTGGGCTTTGCTGCCTGCGCTAGAAGCCCCCAGCCTCTAGTGCAGGGCTAGCACGTGTTGGTCCTCCTGGACAGCACGACAGCCGTATCGTACATCGCTAGGGTGGCGTACGCTCACGGCAGCTAACACAACTTACCCGACGCCTCCTCCTGTGGAGTTAGCAGGTGATCCGCTCCCTGCGGGCCACACACATCCCAGGCAAACTGAACCAGACAGCCGACGCGCTCTCTCGTCAGTATACGCCTTGCGGAGAGTGGCGACTCCACCCCCGGTCCAGCTAATTTGGTTGCTGTTCGGACAGGCACATATAGACCTCTTTGCCTCCCACGACACCACCCATTGTCTGCTTTGATACTCCCTGACCGAGGCCCCCCTCGGCACGGATGCCCTGGTGCACAGCTGACCACGGGACGGGCGGAAGCACACCTTCCCCCCCCCAGGAGCCTCCTTGCACAGACACTGTGCAAGGTCAGGGAAGAGGAGCACCAAGTGTTATTGGTTACACCGCTCTGGTTTAACCACACTTGGCTTCGCTTCAGTCAAGAGGGTAGGGGACCTCCAAGCATTCTCTGTGTCCCCGGATTGCCTTAAATTCGGCCCTGGCAACTCTTCGGGGACCAAGTGGTGGACTTGCAGGCGCTCCCCATCGGGGAGGAAGACCCAACCCCATCCGTGTTGTGTCCTGGACCGCACGCAGAGCTGCACTAGCTCTGGCCAGCTCCTTGTTTGTGTTGGAGGACAGCAGAAGGGGAAGGCTGTCTCCAAGCAGAGGCTGGCGCACTGGGTCGTGGATACCGTTACGACGGCATTCCGATCTCAGATTCTCCCATGCCCTTTGGCAGCAGGGCTCACGGAGTTTAGCCTCTCCTGGGCACTGACAGAAGCGCCTCTCTAGCAGACATCTGTAGAGCTGAGGGTTGGGCTACGCCCAAACACCTTCGCAAGGGTTAACAGCCTTCGCATAAACCCGGTGTCAGCCCACGTCCTGCGTGGCGACATGTAGGACTGGCATCCGGGGGGGCGTATGCCTGCGAAAGCACCTTCCCACCCTCCCCGAGGTTGGCTAAGAAAATTGGTACCTCACCAGCCTTCCTTCTTACCCAGACTCTGGTTAAGAACAGGCATTCCATCCATCACTAAGCAAGCACCTCCTGGGGGTTGGCTGAGCAGAGCAGCCTTCCCCCTTAGGCCGGGATATATCATGACCTATCACACATAGTTCTAACCGGACCTGTGCTATCAGACGCAGTAACACCCCTACCGCGGGCTGTTCCGTCTTTCATACCCTCATGACTATGGTTCCCACACTTGGTAACCCATGAGCTTCCCCAGGTGGACCTCCACCTCGCGGTTAACTACCCAGGCCGCACGTTCCATGCATTCTCCTCCTAGGACGAGACCATACTTATCTCCACCATATTCCTCCCCACGGGTAGGAGGTGGCCTCTGCAGCGCTTCTCTGATTAAGAGTGCGCTTTCCCGGTGTAAACCGATCCGGACGGCCTCTCGCCTGTAGAGAGCTAAGGCCCCGTCCGTGAAAGGTTACCGGTCAGGGCTGTTCCCATCTTTCTCCAGGAAAGCTCTAGAACCCCCCGACCACCACACTGGAAGGTTACAAGTTTCACGAAAGCTTCCAGCTGACACGCCCAGGCTTGTTACCGTCGCTTCGCTGAGATTGTGAAGCGATACAGCGTTTGTGGCGTTTTCCATAGATAACCCCATACGTCGTTCTCGACACAACGTCGAGAGACCGACAGAAAGGGAACTTCTTGGTTACGTATGTAACCTCAGTTCCCTGATGGAGGGAACGAGACGTTGTGTCCCTTATGCCACAAACCCGTATCGTTTCTGTTGCAGTTTGAGAGGCTCTTCAGAACAAGAGGTAAATGAATGCTGCACGCCGGCTTCCTTTTATACCGGATATCCGGGGACGGAGTCCGGCATGCAAATTTCATTCGCCAAATTTCATTGGGCTTTTCTATAGTAGTCAGAGTTGATGGGTTCTCAAGGACGAACCCCATCTGTCGTTCTCGACACAACGTCTCGTTCCCTCCATCAGGGAACTGAGGTTACATACGTAACCAAGACGTTCTCTGACAACATGGAAGCTCATTATCAAACCCTAAGGCTGTGAATGGAGTTGAGAGAAATGGGCTACTTTGTTTGCATAATATTTACTCTAATGGTATTTCCATTAGGAAAGAAACTATCATCTGCATGGTAAAAGGGATTTCGCAGTCAAAAAAATATGTCTGGTGAGAGACACTGTATCCTCTGGCTTTTTCAACCCCCCCCCTTCTCATATTTATTATGTATTCCTCTCAAATATTTTTACAAACTATGTTGTTATTATACAAATTGGCATATTCTGTGTCTTTTGCACATCCTAGAACTACTGATCTTAACTCGTTCTTCTGCATTATTTCTTTTTTTATTAGATGATAAGGTGTAAATAGCTAAACAATATTTTTTTGCAATGATTCTTGAAGAATAAAATTGAAACTTGAGTACAAACGTACTATAGAATGTGCTATCATAATGTTTCACTAAATCTTTGGATTAACTAGAATATCAAAAATATTTTATGAACAGATTAACACACTTATAGATTGCAGGCAGCAATGATCCAAGTTTTCCATGGAGATTTGCTTGAACGGAAAATGTAATAAATAAAGAATCCTGATACAAACTGATAAAACCCACATACAAACATAAAAAAACTTTACTTACAATTTCACATGTCACATGTTGGTATATTTATATATAAAGCAAGTGACGCATGATTACATTTCCAAAAATGGGTTTCCTTAATAAATCCACATAAATCCACAGGAGCAACTCCCACATGTTAAACCACACGAAACCAAAACAATACCGGAACTGAGGAGAACACAGGGCTTAAATACACAGGGAAAACAAACAAGGGAAACAGAAACAGGAGCAGGACAAAGGCTATTCCCAGACTGTCAGATCAGATTATACATCAATATCTGATTGAAATCTGACCATATTTAGCTAGGGTGAAGAGTAAGACATTTTACAAATGTGTTTCAAGCTATATTCGTATATCATTTCTGGAAATCCGCTTCAGTCTGACCGCTCAGATCGCAAATATGAGTAGCATTTGGCATACGTTACTTACCTGCGCCATGTGAAACACCACGTTAAAACGTAAGTTTGTCAGACTTCTCTGCAGATACAAGGTTGCTATGTTGTTGTCTGTCCGCTGGAGGAGACAGTAGCACTGAATAAAGCTGCACTTCTCTAGCATTATACGCTACATAAGCAGGTTCATTAGACATAGTAATCCAGATCAGCTGCTCAACAGAAAAATTTGCCATGTAAGACTCTACATAGTGCTACTCAGACTGATAAGCGTATGAAAATCACCATACTGCAAGTGCTATGGAATCACTCTTGCGGTACTACAATATCATACACCGATCAGTCTGCACTGTGACGCTATATAGAGTCTACCTGAAAAGTTAGGAGTTGGTTTGGTTTCTAAACCAATGTAGAGCCATAGGAACCAAATCAGATATTGGAAAAAACAATAGAGAGCACCACATCAGATCTAAACAGTTGCTAAACGCAGTGTTGACAATCAATAATTTAACTTACACTGCCCCCATTTTTCATGAGCTGAACTCAAAGATGTAAGACTTCTTCTAAGTACACAAAAGGGCTATTTCTCTCAAATATTGTTCACAAATTCATCTAAATCTGTGTTTGTGAGCACTTCTGTTTAGCTGAGATAATCCATCCACCTCACAGGTGTGACATATCAAGATGCTGATAACAGCAATATTATTGCACAGGTGTTTAACTATATCTGGTATGACCACAATTTGCCGCATAGAGTTGATCAGGTTGTTGATTGTGGCCTGTGAACTGTCGGTCCTCTTCAATGGCTGTGCAAAGTTGCTGGATATTGTCAGGAACTGGAACACGCTGTCGTATACGCCGATCCAGAGCATCCCAAACATGCTTAATTTATACATGCTCAACAACAGACAGCATCAGAAGCATCTCGCCTGGGCTAAAGACAAAAAGGACTGGACTGCTGATGAGTGGTCCAAAGTTATCTTCTCTGATGAAAGTAAATTTTGCATTTCCATTGGAAATCAGGGTCCCATAGTCTGGAGGAAGAGAGGAGAGGCACATAATCCACGTTGCTTGAGGTCGAGTGTAAAGTTTCCACAGTCAGTGATGGTTTGGGGTGCCATCTGCTGGTGTTGGTCCACTGTGTTTTCTGAGGTCCAAGGTCAGCACAAACGTATACCAGGAAGTTTTAGAGCACTTCATGCTTCCTGCCACTGACCAACTTTATGGAGATACAGATTTCATTTTCCAACAGGACTTGGTACCTGCACACAGTGCAAAAGCTACCAGTACCTGGTTTAAGGACCATGGTATCCCTGTTCTTAATTGGCCAGCAAACGAGCCTGACCTTTACCCCATAGAAAATCTAATGATGTTTTATTAACAAAGTTAGGGAGGAGCATGAGCAAATAATTACGCAGCTGCATGGCATCAGCGATCACGCAGCCGCCCGGAATCAGCAATCACATAGCTACACGGCATTAGGAATCACGCAGCTGCCCGGCATTACCAATCACACCACCTATCATACCAAACCAGAGCAAGCTCTATAAATAGTGAAATAGCCTTACATCTTTACTTTCAACCAGCTCGGAGTTCCCATAACCGCTCCCACTACGAAGCCAAAAGCCGTCGACAAGACCCGCAGCACCACAGTTCCATGACTCGAGGAAACGACCATCCCAACCAACTGCGAGGAAGAGGCATCGTTCACAAAGTCAGTCTAGGCCGCGCCCCAGAAGGCCTATCTTCTGACTATAAACTTTCTCATTTTCCCTCCGGTTACCGGCCTGCAGCCACACTGCCAACTGATAACGCGAGGCTGCCTCCGTGACAGGCACAGGCGCAGGCCCAAGCTTTTTCTCCATTTCCTATTGGCACAGGCTCTGGAGCCGCCCAAAGCGCGAGGCTGCCTCCGACCTGGGTCGTGACAGTCAGAACTGAAAACGGCCTTGTTACTGAGATTACATCTGTTATTGACACCAGGCCAGCGAACGCCAGGTTCTAGAATGCATCTATCTATGATAAGTTGAACACCGCCTAGACAGAAAGAATATCGACGAGGACTTCTCTAGCCCCGCCAACTGGTTCGCGCATGAGAATTCTGAAGTTACACAAGTGACGCTGAGGCAGGCCAGTCATGCCTGGGTCTCCTCTCTAGGCCGGAACACCCTCCCGTGTCAGGTGAACTAGAAAAAGCGTCATCACACAAAAAGAAACCAAAAGAATCCCCAAACAAACATAAGAAATAACAAGAGCAACGGTTAGGCCTTGCAGAGCCAAAGTAGCCGTTGCCGTACTGCAAATGAAAACAAAATATCTTTATTATAATTACATTAAAAACCCTCATCCCACATTCCCCTATTAAACAACCCTTCTTACCCGTCTCAATAGTCCAATGAGACCCACCTATGTGCACCCGGAAGTCACACAGCTATAATATACAACCATTAAAACCTTCTCGTACATATTAAAACCAAGTTCCTATTCACTCTAATAAACAGGCGGGTTACCTTTCCGATATTCCCTTCCAGGTGTTTCAAAGGACACGCACCACAACATCCACATGCGAGTCGGTATGTCACCTATTCCTGCCGGCCATACACATACATCTCTTCAAACTCTTTCCTGTCGGGCACCTTTATTCTTCTAGCCACACCCCTTGTCTTCGGGACGTCCCTCGGTCATCCCCGCTACACACCATTTGCGAATAATGGAGGCTGTTTTAAAGTGTTTTTTGTATTATTTCGGGTGCTGGGTGATATCCATAAGGTATAAGGAGACTTTGTTTGTTTATTAATAATGGACACTTTTAACATTTGGACCCTGCGATCACAGTGAACTTTTGTCCAGTTCCCGACCACGGGTCTCAAATGAAAATTGCCTTTATTGATTTTGATGTTTTTGATTGTAAAAATCAAGTGAACGTCATAAGTATACCTCATACAACAGTATAAAACAATAAACAAGCCCAGTTCATCACACCTTTAAATCCAGTCTCTAAACGTATTTTTATATGTTGGGTTTTAACTCAGAAAGCGGTTTTATTTACCTGTTCGATGTTAATGTCCGTTACTTTCTTTTTTGTATAAAATGTGTTATGAGTTTTTAATTTGATTATGCTTGAACAGCACTTTGTTTTAAAAAGATTATAAAACAATTATTGTTTTAAAAGGTGTTTTATAAATTGAATTTGATTTGTAATAGTAGATAATATTTTCAGAGCCTTCACTACCCCTTACGCTGCTCACGTCTTCAAAGCCCTCTTTACCCATGTATTTCATCATTTTGCCATCTCTAAGGACATTGTTTTCAAAAGAGGTCCACCATTCATCTCCCGGGTGTTGAAAACCATTATTCAATCTATAAGGAGTGACTGTTAGTCTTACTGACTGAGCACAAGATCCAGGAAATCAGGAGATACCGGAGATCCTCTGCCATGAACACCAGCAAAGCTGGCACCGATACCGTTCCAATGCATGCTCAGCTACCAGCCGCTCCAGTTTCCCATAAAACAGCATATAGTAATAACGTCTGCAAAAAAACAATTTAACAAGTAGATACCCAGGCCCATATTTATCAAGCTTCTGAGAATTACTCACAAGAACACTGCTAAGAATTGGCTTAAGAGTAAAACAATCTTGGCTCAAAGCTGCGCTTAAAAATTGGTTATAAACCAGATCAGTACTTTAAGTGAAATGTAGGACTAAAGTTGAGATCCTTGTGGAAAGTCGAATCTTGGTGGACGTGTCCAAATTGCATTGTTCCAACAGTTTGATGTACTTATTGTCCACTCCTGCACGAGCGAGCGAATTCCATACTGCGTTCAGCTCCACACTGTCGAACGCCTTGGTGTAGTCGACGAAGCAGAAGAGGATTGGGGTCTTTTACTCCCTCGCCTTCTCGATGATTTGTGTGACGGTATGGATGTGGTCCATGCAGCAAAATCCTTTTCGGAAGGCCGCTTGTTCCCCTGGTTGAAACTCGTCCATCGCCTTCTCCAGTCTGTTCAGGATGATCTTGGTGAACAATTTATACGGTTGGGAGAGCAGAGCGATGGGGCGATAGTTCGTGATGTCATCTTTGTCGCCTTTCTTGAACAGCAGAACCGTTTTCGAAGTCTTCCACTGGTCGGGGATTCTTTCTTCTTTCAAGTACCGGTTGAATTAGCCCGTCAGGTTCTGGAGGATGGTGGCTGATCCGGTCTCGAGTAGATCGCCAGAGACGTTATCCGGTCCAGAGGGCTGTTTTTCTTTTAAGTCGGCTGACTGACTTTCGGACTTCTGATGGTATGATGTCCGGGACTACTTCTTTGGTTGGTGTTGGTATTCGTGCCACAGGCGTGGAAGATCGGTATAGTTCCGTGTAGTAGTCCACGACGGTGCTCTCGATTTTTTGGCGTGTTGTCTGCTGCTTCCCTTGTGCGTCCTTCATGACTGTCATGACCGGTCTAGTTTCAGTCAAGTCCATGCGGCATCTTTTCAGGCTGGCTCTGGCTTCAGCCGTGGTCTTCATCCGGATCGGTGTGGACTTTGCTTCGTCTATTTAGAAGATCCCTGGTGGCTTCGTCCAGACAACGTGCTTTTCCTGACGGGGTCTTTGATGTGGCTTCGGCGGCGCAATGGAGAATTCCGCCGTATAGATGTTCGTAGTCCTCCGTCAAGTCCAGATGTTCCTGCCAGTCGAATGCAGCGACCGCTTCTTCTAGACGGGCGATGTTGTACTCCGGGAATCTGATGAATGCTGATCGATGGGTGTCTTGTCTCTTCTGCTTCTGGCGAAGTCGAATTTTGGCTCTGATCAGTCTGTGGTCGCTTCCGGTCTGAAACGGCTCCACCATTTCAATGTCCAGCAGGCTCCAGCGTCGATTGGTCAGGATGTGGTCTAGTTCAATGTTGGAGATTCCATTTGGACTGTTCCATGTCCAGCGCGATTTTGGTTTCTTCTGGAACATTCTGTTGCCGTGGAACAGGTTGCAGGCGTTCAGGAGGTCCGTCAGTCGGTCATCGTTGTCGTTGGTGTCTCCTGTGGCGTGCGGCCCAATTCTAGCTGATGTGGCGTGAGGTTGTTTTCCGATGGTGGCGTTGAAGTCTCTGCAGATGATCTTGTAGTAGGCTCTCTCTCTCGTTTGATAGTGTTCTCCAGTTCTGCATAGAAGTCGTCCTTGTCCTCGTCTGATGCTGCTGATGTTGGTGCATAGGCGTTGATGATGGACATAGTGGTCGACTTGTTGACTTTGATGCGTAGAACTGCGAGACGTGGGCTGATGACATCCTCTGAATCGACTTTAGGCTCGAGACTTCGGTGAATGATGAAACCGACACCTCCGATGTTCTTCTTGTCGACTTTTGCACCAAGGATGATGATATCTCTGTCGTCCATCTTTCTGGTAGTTGAGGCTTTGGCTTTCGTTTCTTGAAGGGCCAGCACGTCAAAGCGGATTCTCATGCCGGCCTCCATGAGCATTGCAAGATCAGCCTCCGAGTTAACGGTCCTGCAGTTGTACGAGCAGATCCGTAGGCAGGTGTTTTGTCTCTTCGGCCGGTCCATGTTCTGTGCACTCCAAATCCTGCGGCAATTTTCTTCTCCAGGTCCCTTCAGGTTGTAAGTTGCACCAGTGCACGTAGAGCTCGTGCTTCCGTCTGTGCCGCTCCGGACCCTCATTTTTGTGCGTGTCGTAACTGATGGTTGCGTCTTCCTGGGTAGCTAGCCCATTAGGTCGACGACCTGAACTGGAATTTGCCGTGGTCGTGTTGCCGAGTCCACGTTGCCGCCCCCTTGCCACGTCGAGGCTTCCAGTAGGGTTTTAAGGGGGTTCCACAAGGATCTCATTGTTCCAATCTGCAAGGGAGTACGTCAAGGAGATACCATCTCTATGAAGCTGTTCACGTTGGCATTGAACAACGCCATGCTGGAACTAGACTGGAACGACAAGGGAATCTCCATCGACGACAAGAAAATCAACAATCTTCGCTTTGCCGACGACATCGCCCTGATCAGCAGTTCCCCCGAAGAACTCCAACAGATGGTGGATGAACTGGACGCTGTTGGCAGATCGATTGGACTGACTATGAACCGCAGCAAGACGGAAGTCATGAGAAATCAATGGGCAGACCGTACACTAATCACAGCACAAGGAACCATACTACCAGACATCGATCAATACGTCTACCTCGGACGTGTGATCACGATGGACAACGACCTCAAAGTAGAAATCAGTCGGAGAAAGCGAGCTGCATGGGCTGCCATAAGGAACATCAAGGAAGCTGCGCAACTCGTCAGTGACAAGAAGATCAGAGCGCAACTCTTCGACTCCACCGTTCTCCCTGCACTCTGCTAGGGAGCTGAAACTTGGGCTGACAACAAAACCTCAACCAAGCTCATCACCACGACGCAGAGAGCGCTGGAAAGATCGCTTCTAGGGACAAACCGTCGCGAACAACACGAACGAGGGCTGAGAAGTGCCGATCTTCGGCAACAATCAGGCATACGAGACGTGGCAGAACATATTAGAACAGTGAAACACCGAAGGGCTGGCAACATCGTCAGAAATACTGATGATCGATGGTCTTACCGCACGTCTTTCTGGTACCCAAGGGACGTCAAAAGAACACTAGGTCATCCCGCAACACGCTGGAGCGATTCGATGAAGGATCTAAACCCACCTGGCGGCCACTGGACTCAAGTCGCTCATTAACGAAAGAAGTGGAAGGAAGCGTGTTCCCGTCGCCATACCCCGGCCGACTAGCGGGCATCCAAGTATCCAAGTAAGTAGGACTAAAGTTTAAGGCTTAGAGCTGATTTACGACACTTTGCTGTGCCGAAATGGGACGACATTGGCATGGACAAATCACTGAATAGATTCAATCTTTTTTGGAATATTCTCTGATACACTCACGTTGAATGGTTATATTCCTAAAAGAAGTTTATACTCAATACAGATATGACAATAAAGACTTTTCAAGAGAACATATTATGATGTAGAAATTGGAAATTTAAGATAAACATGTTTCCACCATTTCTTAATTACCCATTTTAAACCGGTGCTGAAATTAGTTTTATTTGCTTTGTATTTAAACGCAACTACTCGACTAATGTTATTTCCGGTTTAAATGTTTTTCTTGAGTGTGGTATCACACATACCATTTATAACAAAATACGAGAATGCGAAAAAATAATGCAAACTCATTTCAATAGAGCATAACATGATGATCCATAGCAATACAGCAATACAGCATAACGAGAACACGCAATAGTACTGATGATCCATAGAGCATAACGAGAATGCACGCAGCATCAACGACATGTACGGACCGCGTGGCTTTTATCCTGCGCACAAAGATGTTTGTTAAATGTATAAATTTGATTATGAAAAAGGATGTTTATGTTGTTTCATTAATAAGTGCCTTTCGCAGAAGTTCCACCCGCAATAACATCTATGCAGGGGATGCATTGTTACATTTTTGGAGAGGTGCATGTTAGGCTACGTCGTAGGGAACGCAGCTTTCCCTAGGCTATGGTGTAGGTCCGACGCGGAAGTAAAACTTTGGCTTTTAATAGAAAAGTTGGTCTACGTTTGGGTTGCCATCCATCCTGTAACAAACATGACTATCCCTGCACATATATATATATTTTATTGCACAGACTTACAAGGCAGATTAACATTCACATTGTATTATAATCACTTTTGAAAGTGCTTTAAACGTAGAAAAGGTCCTTTTCTACTCATACCTTAAAGTACCATGTTGTTTTATGCATTCTGACTTGTATACAATGTTAAACGTGCTGGCGTCTCCTTTGACATGGTGATCTCGTCAAAAAACAAGTTGGATGTATGACGTAGTATTTGTGTGCTTGACACATTCCCCCGGCATTCGTATGTTTCTGAATGTTTTTCAAACATGAGATTCCGTTATTTAACAACTTTTCTCAGTCCCTTATAGGACGATTCTCCCAAAAGCATGCCCACGTGTCAACAAGCGAGAGCATCAGAAAGAGATTATGCACACACGTCAGCCTCCTAGATCCAGAGCACGTCCGTCATTTTGCTGCGTTCGAATTTTCAAATGTGTTTGTTTGTTCGTTCATTGCATTTCTGTGAGGAATGTTATATAAACGGTGGATATAACGCTGGTTTTGGAGATCGTTTGAAACTGATAGATGGATCAGTCCCAGCGGTAAAAGAATCCAGGCATGAACCGCACCCAGTTAGTGAAACTGAGTTGTAGGTAAGCTCCATAAGGTAGACTACAGCACATTTAAGTATTTTTAATCAACAGTTATGTTGGGATAATGCGATAATGTACAGTACTGTGTGCTCGTGCTGTTGTTCCCACCCATGCACTCCTCCAGGTGTTCGCCTGTTTTTGGAAAAAATCGTACAACTATGTCTATCTTTTATAAATGTGATCAAACTAAAGACTCTTCGAAGATATGTAGTAGGCTACTACTCTATAGGTACTCAAGATTAACATGAGGTTGGCAGAAACATCTGCTAGTTTAGAGGACAGGTACTCTACTTACACAACATGGTAAGTGACAGTACTTTTACTTTAAGTACATGATACCAAGTGGCAGAGTAGGCATATGACATGCTGATTTGTTGTTTATATTCATAAGAATCTGAGTGAAAAAATGTATACATTATAAGTGAAACTTTTGGTAGTTTAAGTATTACAATTTTTTGTTGGATAGGTCTTTCCCTGCAAAGGACTAAAATCATCTGTATGCATTGTCAGATACGTGATCTACTTTTCAGGCTTGACAGAGTACAGGCCAATTCTTCATTTCACAAACCACCACATTTGTCTTCAGATGCCACAGGTGAATGCTTAAGTGAGGGAACCATCAGTTTGTGTGTGTTCAATTAACCTTCATTTGACCTGATCTATTTTTGCAACATTTATCAATAGTTTTTTATTTGAATCCCCATTAAGGCAGGCATACACTGTGCAATTTCAGCAAGGTTCTCATTCAGTACCAACACTCACTGTACAAGAAAATCACAGTGCAAGACAAAAGACGCAGGGCCCAACTTAAGAAACATAGCACACAATAGACATCTTACCTTTTCATTCTTTTATTCTCTCTTTTAGTATCTGATTTTGACTTCATCTTATATGTGTCAGTGAAATGCTGCATTTTTGAATAAACTTAATGTCTTGACATTTGCGAGCCACATATTTTCTGTGACTTTCTGATTTACATATTTAAATTCGGTGGACTATACTGGGTGTTTGTAGAGAACTTTATTCCATAAAATGTGCTCACTTTTTTAATCATATAGGCATGGAATGCATGAGGGCATGTAAATGATCAAAGAATTTCCCTTTTTGAGTGCACTATCCCTTTGAAACAGTTGCTTGTAATTAAATCTCCAAGAACGCTCTTTGCTTTTGCATATAGGATAAATCAACCGGAGGGAACAGAACCAACGGCATAGCACACAAGGGGAAAAACAGCGAATCCCATTTCCGTCACTTTTGACAGCAAGCATGTGTGCGGCTCACTGCTTCTCTGTCAGCCTGTGGGCAACCAAAATGGATGTACTGGTAAGGGCTGGTGGCAAGAGCCAGCAGATGATTGATTTAACATGCAGTTAAATAGAGGGTAAATAAACATATTAGGCCATTGGAGCTTGTTTATGCTGATCTGGGGGAAAGACATATTCTGAGCCAGATCCCGATGCCAATGCTGTCGCCCAAGGACAAAGTAAATATGATGTTGATAAGGAAAATGAAGGGGGGATGCTTGGGTACTTTGTTGTGGAATAATGAAAGAGAAGTGTCTCTCTTTTTGCTGTGGACTTGTCAGATGAAGGGCTATTATCCGCACGGTCACTTCATTAATCTGGTAGAAAGGTTAGCTGCAACAGGAACTGAGTATTTGTATGTCCTCGAGTAAACAACAGATCAATATGGAACCTTCTGCATAATGCTGCTACACCTCTATTAATTGACATATCCACGTTGTTCCACTGCCATGAAGCTCATTAAGGCAGCAATGAAAAATGTAAGCCAATTTAAAAAAAAGTTTGAAGCATTTGAAATGCACTGAAGATGGCAACATGTTTTTAAGTGCTGAAACATAGTGTGAGGGACCATGTTTCCAAAAAACAATTATGATGCATGTTAATGATAAATTATATCTATATGAAGAGTTAATGAACAGTACGCAAAAGAATACAGTTAGAAAATGTTGCAACCTAGAATGTTGGTTTTAGTAGACAGTTCAAAACCTTATTGTTTGTTTAAAAGGCACTGAATGGTTTGGCCAGTATACAGTTGTCTGTCCTCAGGCCAAGTTTCAAATTGAGAGAGAATGGTGCCTTCTCAATTGCTGTCTCAAAGACATGGAACAATAAGCCATTTCACATAAAATCAGCACCTAGATCTGATGGTTTTTAATCGTTTCTTAAAACTCATCCATTTGTTATTGCATATGGCCATGAGCATGCATAGTGATTTTACTTTTAATGTCTCCTAAATGCAATTTTTGGTATATGTTTTTTAGGCTTGTGTATTTTAAATCCGATATTTGTATATCACTTTGGACAACAGTTATTGTCTTTAAATGTGCTTTATAAATAAAAAAATGTGACTGAGTAAAGGGTCTTGATGATAAAGTCTTTAAATATGTTTAGTCCGTCTTGTAATTCCACTTTTGTGTAATGCTAAATTTGGACTTCCTGCCAAAACCTGACCAAACCTAGTTTAGGGGAAAGGCTTTAGATGGAGAGACCGATCAAATAGCAGCCTGGCCATTTACATTCACAATTACTTATTTGGCAGACACTTTTATCCAAAGCGACTTACAAGTAGGATAGCATATAACGTTTTGACAACACGCTTAACAGTACCATTAGTTTCCAATGCCATGTTACTAGGAGGATTGAAGTAAGCAAGGGAGAGAATAAACAAGATTCATTTTTTAGACATAAAACATAGACCGTTATCATAGACTGTCCAACTTATCAAGCAATCAAAAGCAGGGGAGTATGATTTATCCAGCGAAAAATCAGCACGCAAACCAAATGAAGTTACTGTAAAGCTGTTTTTAAACTATTCAAAATTGTCAAGACTGCAACACTTGCAGATTCTTGCATGCGTCAAGTGCATCCATGGTCCTGCTTAATGCAATATACTTTCAAAGGCTTGTAATTAAAACATGAAAAAATAAGTGCACCTGGGCCAAACACACATTTTAACTGCTGCAATATTTATTTTAAGCCAGTAGCATGCTTTATTGATTAAAAACATGCTCAATAGTCCAGTAGCAGTTTTGGAAACATGGTGTGTCATTAAGGTGACACTTTACAGCAGTGGTTGTCAACTCTGGCCTGCGAGATCCACTTTCCTGCCGAGTTTAGCCCCAACTCTGATAAAACACCTGAAGAGGCTGGTCAGCGATTGAGTCGCGTTCAATTTAAAGTTAGGCTGCGCAGATTGTTTTGCATAACGCATTAAAGTACCACGAGAGCAATTCAAACGCGAGATTCAGTTGAGAACAACTGCTTTACCCACTTGCTTTACCCACTTGAACAGCTTCAGGCAATTAAGACAAATGTGAAAAATGCTATCAATTTAAGACGAAATATTAACTGCACATCTGTAAGTTATCAAGAAAACAAAGAAAATTAATGAAGCACTAAAATGTCAGATAAAACGGTTTAAAATATCTAAATAATGTTCAATATAATGTGAGTGCGGTTCTTCAGAGGAGAAAGTGTGTGCTAGAAAGGAGAGTCCATGTATCTGACGTGCAAAATAAAGGAAAAATAACAGATTTTTAATTGTTTGTAGTGACTGGATCATTGTGAGAAAAGCCATAAAACCTCTCACTCCCTTTTGTCCTCGTTTCTAGATACCATCTTCAAAGACCATAGCAGACCTGGGTCCATGGGGTCTGGTTTTGCGTTTTGAACTCGCACCGATAGTAAGATAACCATTTGGTTCCTCTATAGGATATTTACGACTCCTTAGCTTCAACGCCTTTGTGATAAGTCTCTGTCTCATCTCTTACTTAACATCTGAGGCTAACCAGAGAAACTTCTCTGACAGTAGGAACTTATGTGCTTAAACTGTCCTTTCATGTAAATGTAACTAAATGTCTGGTTATATGTTGGCGCTCATGCCATCTTAAATAGTCTGTAACTCTTAGATATAGAAGTTTAATTAAGGCATGGTTTGTATTCATACATCCGAAAGAATCATAACTTGATACAATTTAAACCTGTCCATTTTTGAAATCCAAATGTTTCTCTCTACAATTCCTCATTGTTGATACATATTGTGTGACCATAGAACACATTACAATCATTGATATAATTTGGACTGGTATCTTGTAAAGTTACTTACAAGGTCATAAGATGCAAAGTTTGCTGTTGAGTGAACAAAGAATCTCTTCCCCCACCCAACTTTGATTGGCCGACTCAAACTCTGAGGGCATGCCCTTCATGAAGTTTAATGTCGACCAGGACACAGTTTCGTCTCTTCTCCTTTGCCCTCTTTCTTTGCCCTCTTCCTGAATCACTGAACAAAATCAGAAATTAATTGATGCTCAAACTGCAGAATAGTAAAAGGTGCACTGAAGTGTTCGGCAATGCATTATCTTTCAATCAACCCAATCTTGTGGATTTGGCCACAGGTTCTCATGCACATCAAATTGTATGTTTTCATTTGCCAAATGTTTACATTTACATTACATTTACGCATTTGGGAGATGCTTTTTTAATAGTAAACATCTTGTAAAGAAGCTTCTGTCATGGTGAAACCAGGCCTGACACTGATCTGCTGTTATGTCGTTGTATGCATTATCCATGGTAACCTGTACGTATACATACCAGCTTCATGTGGAGAAAAATTCTTGGTAACACTTTCTTTGAAGCATGTATGTATAATGCATTATAAAGAGTTATTACAGGGTAAAATGCATTATAATTCTTCATAATGTGTGTTGTAATGCATTAAATGTAGTTCTAAAGAATTGGAACCCATTCAAAATTATTACAATTATACAGTATAAACTGTTATAACAATTATTTATAAGACATTTCCATGCATTAAAAGGTGCATTACAACGCTTTGAAACTACTTTTATAGTGTATTATACATACATGCTTCAAGGAAAGTGTTTTCAATTTGGTTAAGGAAAGGAGAGAACGGGGGTAGATACAGGCATGTATTCGTTCTCTACCACCTCCCACTGCTGGCTCCATGTCTTCACTATGTAGAGTCAGATAGCCCTCGTCTCACTCTAGGCACACCAGTATGAGAACTGGTTACAGTACTCATTACAGTTAAACCATATATGCAATTATCTCTGCATACAGTCATGTCAAATATGAAAACGAGGTCCGTAAAAATGGTACACAGGCCCAAAGAAACCATGTCTGATACTGTATGTAAAGACAATAATGATGATGAAATACTGTATGGCATCTATAGATAATGAAGTCCCACTGGGACGTGTTCTGTGTTCATTACTCTCAATTGATCTTTCACGATGCATTTATTTCATGATGGAATATGCCATAAAAAACGTGCATCAAGAGTAATGGAACAGTAACTTATCATTTTGAGAAGTTTTATCAAATGATATTCAGAGGTTGGTATTCTCTTTGGGAGTGACAAGGATGGACAGGATTAAGAACAATCACATCAGAGGGACAGCTCAGGTTGATCGTTTCGGGTACAAAGTAATAGAGGCCAGATTGAGATGGTTTGGACATGTACAGAGGAGGGATTGGGAATATATTGGTAATAGGTTGATGAAGATGGAGCTGCCCAGACGGGAGGAAAAGAGGAAGACCAAAGAGGTGATTTATGAATGTGGTGAAGCAGGACATGCAAGATGTTGGGGTGAGAGAAGAATATGCAGGGGACAGGGAGAGATGGAAGCAGATGATTTGCTGTGGGGAACCCTAAAGGAAGGAGCCGAAAGTAGTAGTATTAGTAGTATCAATTTATATTTAGATCATTGCAATTAAAGGAAGACACTGTCATTTCACATGTAATGTGTGGTTTGCATTCTCAATTGATAATACTTTGATGTTAAGTTGTTTCATTTTTTAACAGGTGATTTTGTCATGGTTTCACCTCTCCTTGTCAGGTATTTCTTGGTTTAGAGGTGGAATCATACAGAATCCTTTGTTTCATGTGAGAGAGAGACTATTTTGGCACTTATTTGCTGCCATACTCTCTCTCTCTCTAGTCTGCGTCATCGTTCCCAACCTCCTGTTTCCTAGTTTGTGTTAATTAGCTTTCCTTGATTGTTAACCCTTATCACCTGGCCCCTATTAATTATCCTTTGTCTGTTTCCCTTATAAAACACCCTCTTGTTTCATTGTCCAGTGCTGGTTCATTGTTTGATGTAAGTCTTACCTGCCCGTTCCTTGTTCCTGTATCATTGTGGATATTAGCTGTTTCATGCCCGTTCTTGTGCCTTGCCTTGTTCCTGTTTTCCCTGTGTCTAGTAAGTCTTAGTTTAGTGTTTGTTTCCAGTGTTTGTTTTGTAGTCTTAGTCAGTCAGTGTTAGTTGTTTAAGTTATTATTTATCCTGTCCTGTTTTCCCCATCGTGGGTTTTGTTTTGACCTTTTTGTAGTGTTCTTGTTTTGTCTAATAAACCTGTTAACCCCTTCCTCACCACCGTGCCTGCCTGCAATTGGGTTCTTGCCTCGAAATCCCTGACATAGACGCCGGACTGGATTCCGGCTGGAAAACTGCCGGCTGGGCAGCGCTCTCCAACGCCGCTTTCTGGACCGAACCAGCACTGGACAATGAAACAAGAGGGTGTTTTATAGGGGAAACAGACAAAGGATAATTAATAGGGGCCAGGTGATAAGGGTTAACAATCAAGGAAAGCTAATCAACACAAACTAGGAAACAGGAGGTTGACGCAGACTAGAGAGAGAGAGAGTATGGCGGCAAATAAGTGCCAAAATAGTCTCTCTCTCACATGAAACAAAGGATTCTGTATGATTCCACCTCTAAACCAAGAAATACCTGACAAGGAGAGGTGAAACCATGACAGATTTTGATTTATGTTAATAATTTCCAAGCATTTGGGAGAGATGTGAAGAGTTCTGAAAAACCGTAAAGCATATGTTTAGCTCTGTCTTTTGAAAACTGTACAGTCGCTCACAAAGGCAGTGTGTCTTAAAGGTGCTGTGTGTAATTTTTTGGAGGATCTGTTGACAGAAATGCAATATAATATATATGACTTCAGAGGTGAATAAAGTCTTTACATAATGAGCTCTTATGAGTGATTTCTATCTACATAAACTTGAATGTAATTTGCCATGTTGTGTCAGCTGCTGTAGTGCTTCGAAATTAGTACCATCTTTCAAATATCTTGGGATTATTCTCACTGATGATAGCAGCATTGAACGTGAAATCCAGAGCAGCATTAAACAGGCATCGACTGCGTTTGGAAGACTAAGGTGTAGAGTTGTTCATAACAAGAACCTTCATAACAAAAAAACAGGTTGTTGTATACCAAGCGGTCTGTGTCACAAGAGGTCGACCATATGTTTTTTTCAGGGCCAGTGTCGATTATTACAGGTCAAATAGACCTATGACCAATATTTTGAATGGATATATGTGTCAGGTGGTAAAACCATGGATATAACACGTTGACTATAGTAACACCATGGCTAACCGTGAGGAAATAAACAAACAATAGTTCAATCAACATATTTAACAAAGATTACTGGTTGTAGTAGAGTAGGCGGGGCGAGACCGTGGTTCGAGGCCGGTAAGTAATTGTTAATTGGTGCCAGTGGTGCAGGCACCGGCCTCGCATCACGTAGGAGATTAAGAGCATATAAAGAAGCAATGGCGACCGGACCGTCGAAGAGAGAGGACCGGGCCCGAACATGTTTGTATATGTATTTATGTTTTACTGTGTTGTTGTTCGCCGGCGGTCGTACGTGAGGGGCGGCCGGCTGTTATGTTTTGGTTTGTTTGTTAGTTGTTATATTACTTTAATAAATGTTTAAATGTCTTCCGGTTCCCGACTCCTTCCTTCCCAACTTTGAATCTCGTTACACTGGTGCCGAAACCCAGGAGGAAGGAGAGACATGCTGTCGGAGAGCCCTAGCTGCTGAGGGGCATCGCGGTGCTGAGGAGTTCGGGGAGCGCGGACGAGCGACGTTTGCCAGTGGCTGCCCGAGGCGGTTGTTCTGGAGCGAGGATTCAGATGGGACGGAGAGCTCGCTGTCGTGCTCCTGGGCCGAGGTGGGGTGCCGGCCATCCTAGAGGGAGCGGAGGAGTCAGCGCCGTTGGTCGTGAGCCGGAATCCTGCTCCCAACAGCCATGATGGTGAGGGGCAGGAAACGGCGGACTGACTCGCTGCCGATGCCCTCACACGGAGGAGACATCGCCAACCGCCAGGAGGCGGAAGAGGATCGGGCCTTCCACCGGACGTCCAGCACCACCGCATAGCACCGCGAGGAAGAGCCTCTCGGCTGGTTTAGGACCGAGCGCAGCATGTCAGGGAACCGGACTATAATTTTTTTCCCCTCTCTCTTTTCGGTCGCTCCGAGGGCTCCCATCTCCGTTGTCTCGTCTCGTATATGTATTTATGTATATGTAAACTCAGCAAAAAAAGAAACGTCCCTTTTTCAGGACTGTGTATTTCAACAATAATGTTGTAAAAATCCAAATAACTGTACAGATCCCCAATGTAAAGGGTTTAAATAATGTTTTCCATGCATGTTCAATTAACCATAATCAATTAATTAACAAGCACCTGTGGAATGGTCGTTAAGACCTTAACAGCTTACAGAGAGTAGGCATTTAAGGTCACCGTTCTAAAAACGCAGGACACTAAAGAGACTTGTCTACCGACTGTGAAAAACACCCAAAGAAAGATGCCCAGGGTCCCTGCTCATCTGCGTGAACGTGCATTAGGCATGCTGCAGGGAGGCAAGAGGACTGCTGATGTGGCTAGGGCAATACCCTGGAGCGGGATCGATTTGGAGGTGGGGGGTCCGTCATGGTCTGGGGCCCGTCATGGTCTGGGGCGTTATATCACATAACCATCGGACTGAGCTTGTTGTCATTGCAGGCAATCTTAATGCCTTGCGGTACAGGGAAGACATCCTCCTCCCTCATGTGGTACCCTTTATGCATGCTCATCCGGACATGATCCTCCAGCAGGACAATGCCACCAGCCATACTGCTCATTCTGTGCGTGAGTTTCTGCATGACAGCAATGTCAGTGTTCTGCCATGGCCAGCGAAGAGCCCGGATCTCAATCCCATTGAGCACGTCTGGGACCTGTTGGATCGCAGGGTGAGGGCTAGGGCCATTCCCCCCAGAAATGTCCAGGAACTTGCAAGTGCCTTGGTGGAAGAGTGGGGTAACATCTCACAGCAAGAACTGACAAATCTGGTCCAGTCCATGAGGACGAGATGCACTGCAGTACTTCAAGCAGCTGGTGGCCACACCAGATACTGACTGGTACTTTTGATTTTGAGCCTACCTTCATTTAGGGACACATTATTCTATTTCTGTTAGTCACATGTCTGTGAAACATTTTTAGTTTAGGTCTTATGGTGTTGACTCTTTTAGTGTTCATTTCGGTGCATAGTACTTGTGTAATGACAATAAAATTGAATCTCAATCTCAAATATTTACACATATTAAGTTTACTGAAAGTAAGAACAGTTGAAAGTCAGAGGACGTTTCTTTTTTTGCTGAGTTTATATGTATATATGTTTTACTGTGTTGTTGTTCGCCGGCGGTCGTCCGTGAGGGGCCGGAAGACATTTAAAACATTTATTAAAATAATATAACAGCCGGCGGCCCCTTACGACAACCGCCGGCTAACAAACAAACCAAAACATAACAGCCGGGGGTCGTCCGTGAGGGGCCGCCGGCTGTTATATTACTTTAATAAATGTTTTAAATGTCTTCCGGTTCCCGACTCCTTCCTTCCCAGCTTTGAATCTCGTTACACTGGTGTTCTGTTGTGCCATTGTTTGGGGCTTGCACGGATCATGTGAAATACAGCGCTCTGTTCAAGGATGTGATCACATAACAAGCTGATGCAGGAGAACCTGTACATGTCTTTACTTTCATACATAGTATAAAATCAGAAAATATTAATTGGATCTTTTAAAAGTAGACACTTTATTAAAAAAATATGTGGCGGCGCGTTAAGACATAAACGAAAACACTTATTACACAGATCTGAAGACACTCACTGTAGACAACAGACTGTGCTTGCATGTAGACTCACCAAGACGGGAATTATAAATTGTGTCTGAACATTTCTGTGTAAAACATTTAAAAAATAACCTAATCTGACAATTCTTGTGACCAGTTTGAGATGTATGGGATCAGAATTGTTTCATTATTCTGTATAAATAAACTACGATTCGCAAATAAATATAGACAATTTTACAAACATTTTTTAAATCCACATATGCCCAAAAAGCGAACCATAAATACATGTTAGACGTTCCACAAAAATAAATGGAATTCACAAATAAATACAATGAGATTTGCAAATAAAAATTATTTACAAATGTATTTTAATGATATTTATTTGTAGATCGCCTTCTTCACATTTGTGGATCGCTTTCTGCACATTTGTGGATCGCTTTCTGTGCATTTGTGAATCGCTGCACGCATTTGTGGACCAGTGCACGCATTTGTGGATCAGTGCACGCATTTGTGGATTGCTCTCTGTGCATTTGTGGATTTTGAAACATTTCTAACGTCAAATCGGCGCACAATCCACAAATTGGTGGACTCCGCCCACTATCTACGCAAGCCAATCGGTCAACTTCCGCTTCTGTTGTCCAATAGGCCACGTTCTAACTTCAGCCAATCACGTTTCGCTCTGCACTAAGATTCAAGGAGATAACATGGCGACTAGTGGCGCTCTAAAATGTGTGTTATACTAAGAAATTATAATGGCCTCTTCTTTATACTATGTAATGATTGCTTGTGTTCAGATACGTTGTCCGTATTGTTACATATATGCTGTATATAAACGTTTATGACTTGATAACAGCGTGCACGGACTGGTTTGGAGAATCCCGGTGACGGAATCCTGCCAGGCGTTTTATTGTGTTTATGTACTAAAGGGCTAAATTCCGATTTTTTGCAACTGTCGTTGTACTACAAGTATAACGGTGGCAGAATTAATGTGGGGGAAATCATCAGCATTTTGAATTACTATGTCATTCATAATTCAATATTAAACGTAATTTCATCAGTCATCTCGGTTTATCCCATTCCTGAATGATCTCTGCTGCTATGGCTAAACTGTTCTGTTTACTGTCTAACTCTCTGCCATGAAGGATGTCGATTCTTTTACTATGATCTTGTGCACACAATATAATCTTAAATTCAACCCCAAAAGTTAAAGATGTGAGACTATACAATTTTTGTTTTCGAACCTTACCATGGTAAATATTGGTATAGGCTACAACTGCAGATAATCAATTTACTGTAGTTAATAAAAATGGACGTGGCAGTGCTCTCAGTAGCGTGTTATACGATAAACGTCTCCATTTTACCTGGTGCTAAATAAATAATTATTGTTGGGTTATAATTATGTATATATTGCTGCCTTTTAAAGTTTTAAAAAACTGTTTATTACCATTATTTAATGGCAAATAAAAAACAACGGGGGCATTAAGAATGCAAGGGAGGCAACACAACTTTTTCTTCGATGAAAAAAGTATGAAGCAAAATTTGAAATTGCCAAATAAAAATTAATTGAAGCCAATTGTACAAGTGACTGAGTTCTCCATACAAATGCACAAAAGGCACTGGATATCACTGGGCATTTCAGTAAAGCCCTTTTCATACAGAGATCCCCGAAAATATGCGGAAGCCCAGATAGCACAATCCATCTGGTTTACGTCTATTTGACGTCTGCATTTACATCTTACAGACATCTGCAATACGTAGTTTGCTCATCTGCAATACGTCTCGGAGACGTTTGAATGTCTGTAATACGTCTGCTAAAGATCTTGAGATTTGCTGCGTAAAAACATCTGCTAAACATCTTAGAAAGAGCAGATTTATATCCATTCTAAATCTTAAACATCTTACAGACGTCTTCAAGATGTCTATTTAACGTCTGACAGCAGACATCTCCAAGACGTATTGCAGATGAGCAAACTATGATGTCTGTAAGATGTAAATGCAGACGTCAAATAGACGTAAGCCAGATGTATGCGTGCTATCAGGGAGGTGTGTCCCGGGATGACGGGATCGGTTGCTTTTGGTTTACAATGCCAGTGACCTGCAATAAAAAGGCAATTATTTTGTTTTACTTGTTTTTGTTTAGAAAAAACAAGCATGCTCAGGTAGGCTCGAGTCAGTCTGTTAAAAAAAGAATCTTCCGGGTCGCGTACATCAGGAGACTTTAAAGATTGCTAAACGTTCAAGTTAATTGAAGTGCTCTAGCATTGTAATTTTGTGTTGATCGATGGAGTCATTTAAAACTTGCTGCATTTAGAGGCGACATAGCCTATTCTCTCTCAATTTCAGTAAACATGCTCGGGACACATACAAACTCCGAATACTACAGCGGATATTTCAGACTGCTGAGCGAATCACTGGTAGACTACTGTTATCACTGCAAGAACTTTACACATCCAGAGTGAGCGAGTAAAATGGCGCGCAAGATTCGCTGGACCCCTCACACCCAGCACACTATCTCTTTGAACTGCTGCCGTCTGGTCAGCGCTACACAGCACTGAGCACCAAAACAGCCAAACATAGGACAAGTTTCTTTCCTCAGGCCATCTACCCCATGAACAGTTGAACAGTTAAAAGTTCTCCCCACTTTGCTATATATATGTGCGATACTAAACTACTCACTTATACTCATATGTATTTATTATACATATGTTACTGATTTAATAAATCATGTAGCTATCCCTTTACCTTACACAATTTTTTATAACACCTAATAACTCCGGTTCTCTTTTGACATGTATTGTTTTTTTTCAAATGTGTATTATATTACATATTCAATTTTTATTATTTTGTTACCTTTGTCTTGTCACTTTATGTGAGCTGTTTAGTAAATGTATAACAATATAATATAATGTTTAAAAAGCCTTCCTGTAGCTCAGTGGTATGAGCATTGCGATAACAACGCAATGGGTTCGATCCCAGGGGATTGCAAATACCTATTTAAAATGTATAGGATAAAGCAATGTAAGTCGCTTTGGAAAAAAGCGTCTGCCAAATGCCTAAATGTAAATGTATTATTCTACTACAGTATTTCTATGTGGGGAATTGTGGACAGACTTGTCCCACATGATCATCTTGCAATATAGCCTACCACTAAAGCCTACGCCTACTATTGTTAATGTATATAACAGGTATCATATAGTTTTGTCATGGCAAAGAGTTAGACAGTAAACAGAACAGTGTAGCGATAGCAGCAGAGATCATTCAGGAATGGGATAAACCGAGATGACTGCAGAAATTACGTTTTATTTTGAATTATGAATGACATAGAAATTCACAATGCTGATGATTCCCCTCACGTTAATTCTGTCATCGTTATACTGGTAGTACACCGACGGTTGCAAAAAATCGGAATTTAGCCCTTTGGTACATAAACACAATAAAACGGCTGGCAGTAGACCAAATCAGTCCCGACTCTGTCACCGGGATTTTCCACACCAGTCCGTGCACGCTGTTATCAAGTCATAAACGTTTATATACAGCATATATGTAACAATACGGACAACGTATCTGAACACAAGCAATCATTACATAGTATAAAGAAGAGGCCATTATAATTTCTTAGTATAACACACATTTTAGAGCGCCACTAGTCGCCATGTTATCTCCTTGAATCTTAGTGCAGAGCGAAACGTGATTGGCTGAAGTTAGAACGTGGCCTATTGGACAACAAAAGCGGAAGTTAACCGATTGGCTGCGTAGATAGTGGGCGGAGTCCACCTATTTGTGGATTGTGCGCCGATTTGACGTTAGAAATGTTTCAAAATCCACAAATGCACAGAGAGCAATCCACAAATGCGTGCACTGATCCACAAATGCGTGCAGCGATTCACAAATGCACAGAAAGCGATCCACAAATAAATATCATTAACATACATTTGTAAATAATTTTTATTTGCAAATCTCATTGTATTTATTTGTGAATTCCATTTATTTTTGTGGAACGTCTAACATGTATTTATGGTTCGCTTTTTGTGCATATGTGGATTTAAAAAATGTTTGTGAAATTGTCTATATTTATTTGCGAATCGTAGTTTATTTATACAGAATAATGAAACAATTCTGATCCCATAATCAACTCCCTATTCGGATAGTAATTGTTTCTTATAAGGACATCTGTAAAAATAAATCTGCATGGCTACTTGGTGATAAAACTCATGCATTCGGACAAACATTCATGGTGTAGGCGTGAGTTTGTAATCCTGCGAACCCGGAAAATGCACTTCTCACATGTTCAGTCACAAGACAATTTGCACATGACAAATAATTAAAATGAAATAAAATCAATATTTTAAAATGTAAATATGAAATGTTTCCATGTTTTTTTTCTTGTCTTCTATCTGTTCTTATCTCCCTCTCTGTGTAGTGAAGCAGTGATCCTGATCTATCAGTCAAGTTAGCTAGAATTTATGTGAACTTGTGTGTTGTACATCTTGTGTGTGCTCGCGTGATGCATCTACGCGTTCAAGTTAACAGCAGAAAAGCTCTGAATCATCTCATCTGGTACTCATACAGACACATAACAACATTTGAAGTTGTAAAGGGTTTTACATTTATTTGCTTAGATCCATGATAACCAAAAACACTTTTGTAAATAAAGAAAGCCAAAGGATGCAACATTCGCCATCTGTGAACTGTTTCTCTCCGTTCGCAGAAGCATTATGTGAGTCATGTTGTGCTTTTTATGGTGCCATTTACGGTATTTTCAATGCATCAGACAGTATAATCCCTGAACCTCCTAAAAACAACTCTCTACAGTGCTTTTCAGTGTTCACAACGCTTCAAGTTTCAAACTCAGGGATGTGGATTCGGACAAGAATAAAATTACCACACGACCTTGGTGATGGTAAAAAACATTAGGTTAGTGGTTAGTCCAGGGATTTTTCTCATAACTCAAAATTCATTCATATTTTTTGCAACCAAACAACATATATTACAATATCGGTGGTGAAAGAGGAGGATTAGGTTTTAAAACTCAGGGATAAGTGCACTTTTGAGGACTAAAATGTGGATTGGAAAAAAAATCAATGAAGCCTCATGCTTCTTAAAGATGGATGTAGGCAAGGAAGCCTTGATATAATAAACCACAAGAGCTGTAACACCCCCAAAATGATGGTTATTATTAAAATTGAAATGAAGCAGTCCATCATAAATCCTCTTAAGCTCTTACATTGAGTCTAATTACTGATCAGTTATGCTGGCAAGGAATCTCGCTGTAGACTGTACACTGAATACTATATGTTCAATGTGTGAAACACTTTACTTGTACAAAATCTAACTATTGTGAACGGGGAGAGAGTTAGAGAGTATACCCTGGGTGTGGAGAATATTAAGTCATACTATGAATTCTAATAGAAAGTGCTCTTTTACATTTACATTTAGCAGAAGCTTTATCCAAACGGATATACAAATGAGGTAAACAATAGAAGCAATGTGTACAACAGAAGGACAACAAAAGCATAAGTGCAGTAAAAACCGGTCTCATATAGCCTACCACAGTATATAAAGCAAAGTATTTTTTTAGAAAGAGTAGAATAGAAACAGAACTCCGAACTAATCGTTCAGGTGCTGATGGAAGAGAATAACAAGCTTTCGATTGATGTATGGTTTGTAAGGACGAGATACAACTATTAAAAAAATCAAAAATATTATAAAATCCCTATTAAAGTTGTCAATCAGAGGCATGAGGACGGAATGTTTTAACACAGTCTATTGGCCAACTGCGTTGTGGAAGGTTAACATAGATACAAAACTTGAGTGCGTAATTGTCACAAAAGCACTTGGCGGGCGACAGGTAAGATACTTCAACAATCATTTATTGACACAATGTTAAGCAGACAGGTGAGTGATGGCAGTAATGTAGATGACTGGATACACTGAATGGTAATATTTATCCTGTCCTTGATGTTGCAGGAGATCGTGGATGAAGGCAAAGGGATCCGCGTCTTGCAGCGCGGGTTTCTGAAGCGTGACCTTGGGAAACGTGGCAGAGTTGGAGAACTTGGCAGACAATGACAAGATAACAGGAACAGGCATGGAGACTTCGATGTGGGATAAAAGGCAGGTAAGTTAGACATTCATGACTCCGTCTTAAAGTTGAGACCAGATCATGACTAAGGGAGTGAGGAGTATTTTTGCTAGGGCTGATTAGGATGGTGATGAGATTGACGAGGGGCGATGGTGATTAGAATTTGGGTGACTGGGAACGCCATAACAATAATTCTGAAAGAGTAGACAGCAGAAACGTCTTGGTTTCCTGAAGAGAACAAGATCTTGTGTCGAACCGACAGAATGGGTTTTGATCTTGAGGATCTATCATCTTTGATTGTACTTTTAAAAGGCCAAAGAAGTTAGAGGATGGCATGGCATGCCTCGCCTGAGGGGAGAATGCTACGGATATCACATCAGCCTTCGAAAGAATAACGTGAAACACCTACATGGTCTCAGCAGTGGGGAGATCTCATGGGAGTAGTAGGCTAGTGCAGTGTCCCAACGGGTGCACAAAAGTAGTCCACCAAGGGGAGGTCACAGGTGAGGAACCAAGAGTGAGGAAACAACAGACAGGGCTACCCAAGGAGGGTAGTCACTACGTATGGAGCACTAGCTCAAGTATAAGGAATGGAGTGAGCTCTCACTGCCATGGGGCACGGGAGATCTTGGGATTGGTACGCCAAGGTCATGGCGTCCATGATTCAGTGCGCCAATATCTGTTTAGAGACAGCTTTTCCCTTCTGCTGTCCTCCAAAACAGATAAAGTACTGCTCAGAGCTTATGATGCTCTGCCTGTGGCCCAATCAGAGGTGCAGGGCACGTACTGGACCCAACATGGAAGGGGTTGGGTCTTCCTATCTGGAGGAGAGCCTGCAAGTTCACAACCTGGTCCCTGAAGGGAGCGGTGGGAATTTTGGGCACGAAGCCAGGCTTGTGTCTCAGCACCTTGTGGGAGTCGCCCGGCCTTAACTCAAGGCACATGCAGATCCCCTACCCTGTTGATGGAAGGGAGCGTCACTAGGAGAACCATCATGATATGCGTGATATGCGGTACAGCGGCATCTTCTAGGGCAGGGCTTCTCAAAGTCTACTTTCAAAGGTCCAAATCTGAATTTACGAGAGTGTCAAAGGTCCGGACAATTGGTTGTTTCAAAATATTTTTTAATACACATCCTTATAACTTTTTATAATGATTAACATTACTTTTTTTGAAAAAAAAATAAAGAGTATTTTGCATTTAAAATACATTTAGAACTAATCCAAAAGTGGCAAAACATACCAAGAGGTATAGGCCAAAAATAAAATGGTGCAAAATACAGAGCAGTCAAAAGTATGGTGCAAAATATAGAGCAGACTAATGTGAGAAATGGCACTGCCTGTTCTCAATCAGCTGCCTAAACCGTGGCACAAAAGGTGTAGTTGTTAGACTGAGACACTGGCCTAAATGTTCATTTGTCAAGCTGCTGCGGTATGAGTTCTTCACAACATTCATTGCTGAGAATGCAGACTCGCACCGATAAGTTGAACCAAACATGGTAAGAACACAGATGGCTACTTTCTTTAGGTTGGGGAAATTTTCAGCTGTGACCATTTTAGTCCAAAATGTAACAGTGTCACACTCCACTTCCCGCAAAGCCACATTTTTCTGCAAGTCACTGAGTTCAGTCTGCAGAGATGCCATGCTTGCCCATGGGAAGATGCTCTTGGTTTCTTTTGAAAACTCTTCAATATGCTTGACCAGGAATGGAGATGAAATGCAGAGCAGTACCTGTCTGCCTACATTGAAGCCCTCAAAGCGCTCCCTGAAATTTTCAGCTAGCTTCTCCAAAAAAGAAAGATGGTGATGATGATGGTGATTGCCATCAGTCTGCTGGAGAAGAGTTGGAAAGTGGACATGTGGCCCTTTGATGTCACTCTTAAAGATCTCCAGCCGCCTTTCAAATGAGCGTACAGCTGCCATTAGATCACACACTGTGTTGCCTTGGCCCTGGAGCTTCAGATTAAGTTCATTTAAATGTGATGTTATGTCCACTAAAAAGGCCACAAGCTCCATGCTGTCATCATTTCTCAGGAAATCCACGTAATGTCTGGCTTTGACATTCTTCTGCTGGGACAAAAACACCTCCAAATCTTTCCTGATGGCCCAAAATCTCTGCAGGACTCTTCCCTTACTCAGCCACCTGACATTGTTATGGAGGAGTAAGTCATCATAAGCAGCATTTACCTAGAAAGATAAAAGATAAAACAATAAATACATGATCTTTTTGTGTTCCACAATATATTAAGAAAATGAACACAAACACCCTTTAAATGCAAATGGTTAAAGGCTGTTGTTAGTAGATTAGAAAACTGTTAATCCTTCCAAATTCATAAAAATAGATATTCTCCTTCATTTTTTTCACAATGAAAAATTATTATATACAAGACAAATAATTTTTTTAAATATGGGATTCATCAGACATCAGTCAGTGAGGACACATTTAGCATTTCCCTGCATGAGCATTAACTTGCCTTGATAAACCAATAATAACAATTGTTTAAAATGTAAATGCTTTGGCTCTGATGCAGTTATTTTTTGGATGCAGTCTGTCACCACTTAATAAACCCCTAATGACCCACCCATCCTAAAACACAGTACAAGTATAAAGTAAAATAAATACTCACCTCAGTCAGGAATGCTCGCAAAAGACGGTGCTGAAGAGCAGAGGATGCTCTCAGGTAATTCACAAGCTTGATAATAGTGTCCATGACGTCTGAATATTCTTTTCCAAGGCTAGCACACAGCACAGACTGGTGTATTATGCAGTGGTATGTCAGCAGGCTTGAGTGCTCCTTTTTCAGGCGTTGGGCAGCTCCCTTCTCCCTCCCTATCATGGCTGGAGCACCATCAGTAGCAATAGACACAACATTCTTGACATCAATTCCCCTTTCATTAAGCATCTGCATGATAGCTTCATAGATATCCTCTCCTCTTGTGTGACAGAGTGTAGTAAGGCCCAGTAAGTCTTCACAGAATGTCCCCTTTGCCTTGCTTAAGTATCTGACAAACACACATAGCTGGGCTTGGTCTGTGCCATCTGTGGACTCATCTGCTGCAAGTGAAATGTAGGGTGCATCTTTGAGATCATCAGTTAACTGCTTAACTAAGTCATGGGCAACTACCTCTGTCCTCCTGATTGAAGTGTCGTTGGACAGTGAAATTTTTTTAAATTTCTCTGAGATGTCCTGTCTCTCCTTTCCCTCAAACAAAGCCTCTGCTATCTCTACTAAACACTCCTTAACTACCTCTGCATCAGAGAATGGCTTCTTATTTTTGACATCTTACTGTTCTGTTCTGACTCAAGTTTCTTCTCTACTCTTTTCTTCTCTACTCGTTTCTTCTCTACTCAAAAAAAAAAAAAAAAAAAAAAAAAAATGTATGAATGAATGTTTCTGTATACTGTGTTATGCTATATGAAACCTCTTCTTTTTGATTGCACTTATGCTCTTGTTGTACTTATGCTGTCCTAATTGCTTCCATTACCTACCCCACTTGTAAGTCGCTTTGGATAAAAGCGTCTGCTAAATGACTAAATGTAATGTAAATGTATTTTTGCCCAGGACCCAGGCCACTCGAAAGGATGCTTCTGTAGCTCTCTCTTGCTGTGTCAGAGCTCTCACAAGCAACTTATTTGATGATTCATATGAAGACCTTAGCTGTCGTAGTTTTGTTGTCCTCACCTCTGTGTTTTGTGGATACTGCTGTTCAAAATATCTGTGTTTTGTTTCATAGTGCCGTTTGACATTTCCACTTTTTATTATTCCAACTGTCTCATTACAAATCAAACAGAACGGCTTTGTGCTGGATTGGGGCAAAATGAATCCGTACCTCTCTGTCCAGTCATCTTTAAAAGCTCTGTTTTCTTCGTCAACTTTTCTTTTTTTTGTAACGGACATCCTCACCTGTAGAACCGCGCACGCACCTCGGTGAAGTGACGTTTTATTAACCCGCTCGATTACGTCAAACGTCATACGCTTGACATCGCACTATCGTGAGAGCGATTCAAAAGCATGCAGAGTGGTCGGGTCTCGTCTCTCTCTCTCGCGGTCATGTGATGTCATGCGTCGATTGGTCTGAGCGGAGCGCCGCGGCGCCACAACTCAAACAAGCGGGTCCGGATTTAATTCCCTCCGGGTCCGGATGCGGACCGGGGTCCGGACTTTGAGTAGCCCTGTTCTAGGGGCTCAAACGGGAGCCATTCCTAGGCCCACAAGGACTACATCAAGGTCCCAAGAGGGTACAGAGCGCTCGGGGAGGATTCATCCTCCTCTCGCCCTTCAGGAATCTGAAGACCAGGTCGGGCTGACAAAGAGACTTACCTGCCACAAGGTGTGCAGAGGGGGGCCACGGTCACGGAGAACCAAAGCGTACAATGAGAGGTGTCTAGGTAGTCAAACAGGTCCACCTGCCCGAACTGCTCCCAAATGAGCAGGATGAACCGGAGATGGAACAGCCGGAAGCAGCCAAGCACGGAAGAAGGACATATCTGTCCAGCGGGCTAGGGTGCGACGGCAGTGAGAGATTATGTGTATACGTCTCATGCCGTTGTTCTAATGCTGATGTGGTCTCATATGCATCAACTTGAGCAGCATGACCACCGTCTAGGATGCAATATTCCTCAGGAGCCTCTGAAAAAGTTTAAGTGGGACTGCTGAGTGCTGCTTGACAAGGGTCGTCATGGTAACAGAGTCTAGTTTCATTCCAAGATAAGAGATGCTCTGCTCGGGGGAGAGCTTGCTTTTTTCCCTGTTGACCTGCAGGCCCTATCGGTTCGAGGTACCGGAGCACAAAGTCCCTGTGAGTACACAACAGACCTTGCAATTGAGCCAAGATAGGCCAGTCGTCGAGATAGTTGAGGATACGCACGTCCTGCTCCCTGAGGGGAGCTAGAACATCCTCGGCGACCTTAGTAAAGGCACAGGGAGACAGGGCCAGCCCGAAGGGCAAGACCTTGTACTGGTATGCTCGACCCTCGGAGGCAAACTGAAGAAACAGTCTGTGCCATCTGAGAATCATTTATATTTACATTTAGTCATTTAGCAGACGCTTTTATCCAAAGCGACTTACAAGTGGGGTAGGTAGTGGAAGCAATAAGGACAGCATAAGTACAACAAAAGCATAAGTGCAATCAAAAAGAAGACTGGTTTCATATAGCCTAACACAGTATACAGAATCATTCATTCATACATTTTTTTTTTTTTTAGAGTAGAGTAGAAAAGAGCAGAGAACAAAACTTGAGTCAGAACAGATCAGTCAGATGTGGCGGAAGAGATGTGTTTTCCGGCGTTTCTTAAAGATGGCTACAGAATCTGCAAATCTTATAGCAGCAGGCAGATCATTCCACATAGGTGGAACAGATCCGGAGAAGGTGCGCGAGAGAGATTTTTTACCTTTATGGGATGGCACCACAAGACGCCGTTCGTTTGCGTAGGGATCTGGCGGGTACATATGTCTGCATTAGTGAGTGAAGATAAGGTGGTGCCACACCAGTGGTGGTCTTGTAGGCCAGGAGCAGAGTCTTAAATTTGATGCGAGGACTATAGGGAGCCAATGTAGCTTAATGAGTAGAGGAGTAACGTGTGCACTCTTCGGTTCATTAAAGATAACTCTTGCCGCAGCATTCTGGATCATCTGTAGCGGTTTGGTTGTGCAAGCTTGAAGTCCTCCCAGTAGTGCATTGCAGTAGTCCAGTCTGGACAGGACCAGAGCCTGTACTAGGACTTGCGTAGCATGTTCTGATAGGAAGGGTCTAATTTTCCTGATATTGTTGAGGATGAATCTACAGGACCGGGCGGTGCTGGCAACTTGATCTGTGAAGTTGAGCTGATCATCGATCACCACTCCCAGGTTTCTTGCCTTTCTGGAAGGTTTGATAGTTGATGAGCCCAGTTGAATGGAAAGTTTGTGATAAGTCTTTATATCCCTGGTCACGTACTCCGGGCATGTGCGAAGCAGCTCGCTGGGGTCTTCACGGATATCTTCAACCTGTCCCTCTCCCAAGCAGTGGTTCCAGCATGTTTCAAATCCACCTCCATTGTGCCCATTCCAAAACATTCCAGCCCGACATGCCTGAATGACTACCGCCCTGTAGCACTCACACCCATTGTTATGAAGTGCTTTGAGCGGCTGTTCCTGTCACACCTAAAAGACTCTTTACCATCCACACTGGACCCATACCAATTTGCCTACCGTAGCAATAGGAGCGTAGATGATGCAGTGTCCATGGCGCTGCACTCCGTGCTCACACATCTGGACATTAAGAACACTTATGCACGCATGCTGTTTGTAGACTTCAGCTCTGCATTCAATACCGTCATCCCTTCCAAGCTAATCATCAAACTTGGAAACCTAGGCATTAACAATTCAACCTGCAACTGGATTATGGATTTCCTGACGAACAGGCCTCAGCTTGTTAGGTAAGGCCAGATCTGCTCCACCACCATCACCCTCAACACTGGTGTACCACAGGTCTGCTTACTGAGCCCCTTTCTCTACTCCCTTTTCAAACTCGACTGCAGGCCTGTGAATGGATCTAAATCCTTCATCAAGTTTGCAGACGATACAACAGTGATTGGTCTAATCGGCAACAACGATGAGACTGCTTACAGGGAGGAGGTATGGCACCTGGCCACATGGTGCTCAAACAACAACCTGCTCCTTAACACCTCCAAGACAAAGGAGATCATCGTGGACTTCAGGAAGGCGAAAGAAGGCATAAACGACCCCATCCACATTAACGGGACGGCTGTTGAACGTGTTTCCAGTTTTAAGTTCCTGGGGACCCATATTTCGGAGGACCTGTCCTGGACCACCAACATCTCATGCCTGGTCAAGAAGGCTCACCAGCGTCTCTTCTTTCTGAGGACACTGAAGAAGAACCAACTGTCTTTAACTATCCTGGTGAACTTCTATCGCTGCATGATAGAGAGCATCCTGACCAACTGTGTCACAGTCTGGTACGGGAACTGTTCTGTTGCTGAGCGCAAGGCACTGCAGCGGGTGGTGAAAACAGCCCAGCACATCACAGGAACTATACTCCCTTCCATTGAGGACTTCCAGAAGAAACGCTGTCTGCGTCGAGCTCGCAGCATTCTCAAGGACTCCTCTCACCCCGCTCATAGACTGTTTGCTCTCCTGCCTTCCGGTAGGTGCTTCAGGTGCCTCCGGGCAAGAACCAGCAGACTAGGAAACAGCTCTTTTCCCAGAACTGTTTCATTATTGAACTCTGCTCCCCACTGATTCCACTACCCCTCACAACTTTAACCGTAATGCTGCTTTTACACTATTTACATTGCACTACAGGGCTGCCATTCATGACTGAACTGTACACACCAGTACTTCATGTTATCTGCTCTACGGGACTGTTTACACACACACAGCATCATTTGCACTCTATACTGCTCACTTGCACATCAGGAATATTACACTAAATGCTCATTTGCACTAATGGACTACTTTCATAACTGCATTAACTCATCTACTGCACTGTAGCTTCAATAACTGCACTAACTCACCTACTGCACTGTAACTCATCTATTGCATTATTGCATCTATCGCATTACTAACTGCATCTACTCATCTATTGCACTATAACTTCAATAACTGCATTAACTCATCTACTGCACTGTAACCTTAATAACCGCATTAACACATCTACTGCATTGTAACTTCAATAACTGCACTAACTCATCTACTGCACTGTAACTGTATATCTGCATCTACTAATGTATTGCACCATAACTTCAATAACTGCATTAACTCATGTACTGCACCGTACCTTTAATAACCACATTAACTCATCTACTGCACTGTAACTTTAATAGCTAATGTCTGTAACTAATGCACACTCAAGTCACTTGCACTATTGTATAGTCTATATTGTTATCTGTTCATAACCTCCTGTACATTAATGTTCACAGTATACAGCCTTCTGTATATATTGTTCATAGTACATACCGACTGTCATATTTTCATAGTACATGCCCATTGTAAAGTATTTTCATAGTACAGGCCCATTGTAAAGTATTTTCCTAATGTTGTATTCTGTATTTATTCACACTGTATATCTGCACTTGCTAATTGCACTTCTGGTTAGACCTAAACTACATTTCGTTACACTGTACCTATATATGTGTAATGACAATAAAGTTGAATCTAATCTAATCTAATTTTATATCAGCCGGGATTACAAGCAGTTCTGTTTTTGAAAGGTTCAGCTGCAGGTTATGGCCGTTCATCCAGAGTGAGATGTCGGCTAGGCCAGCTGAGATGCGTGCAGAAACAGTCGGATCGTCAGGGCGAAAAAGACAGGTAGAGTTGTGTATCATCCCCATAGCAGTGATAGGAAAAGCCATGTTTCCTAATGACAGAGCCAAGGGATGTCATGTATACAGAGAATAGCAACGGACCAAGCACTGAGCCCTGAGGCACACCTGTGTCGAGATGTTGGGACTCAGACACCTCACCCCTCCAAGATACTCTAAATGACCTACCTGAGAGGTAAGACCTGAACCATTGTAGCACCATTCCGGAGACCCCAAAGCCTTGAGAGCGGACAGGAGGATGTGATGGTTAACAGTGTCAAAGGCGGCAGATAGATCCAGTAGGATGAGAACAGAATCGAGACATGGAAGTACGCGTCCTTCAGGTCGATTGCCACGAACCAATCCTGACGTCGGGTAGATGTCATTGTAACTTCAATACCTGCACTAACTCATCTACTGCACTGTAACTGTATATCTGCATCTACGAATGTATTCTTCTTCTAGCTTCTGCATCTAGCTTCTAGCTTCTGCATCAACATTCTGAACGGGGGCCTGTGAAGAGTCTTGTTAAGAGTGCACAGATTCTGAAGGGGGAGCAGCCCCCCACCTTTCTTGAGGACGATGAAGCACGGGCTGTAAAACCCTGAATACATTTCAGCCAGAGGGACGGGCTCGATTGCCCCCATCGCATTCTGAGGTGAACAGAATGTCCCGAAACTGGTCGGTCGCCTGGCGAACTGGATCGTTAGCCGAGACGGATTGTCCTCACTAGCCGATGTGAAGGGTTGGGGAGCTGTAACGATGCGCCCAGATAACGTGACAGAGGAATAAGTGGGGAGATCTGCAACAACGTCACCGATGGGGCATCTTCCTTTTATACCCGTATGTACGGGGCGGAGACTGGCATGCCATGCCATTCACCAACTTCATTTGCCTTTTAAAAGTAGAATCAGAGATGAAAGGTTCTCAAGATCAAACCCCTTTCTGTTGGTTCGACACTACGTGGAGAGACCGACAGAAAGGGAAGCAAAGTTTGAAAGTGTGTTTCTGTCAATTTTTTTTCAATTTCGCTACATCCACTCACAATTTTTATTTTATATTTTGTATATTTACTTTAAGAAATTTTAACAGATTTTTCATGAAAATGATTTGTGGCTTAAAGAAAATTCAAATCCTTTAGACCCATGCAAATGAGGTAGAAGCAATTGGAACAAAGCATTAGTGAAGTTCAGCTGGTATCATATAGCCTACCACTGCATACAAAGCCAAGGATTCATTTAAGGCAGGGGTTTTCAACTGGTTCTGTGCCAGGGACCACCATTCTGACTAACAGGTAATCGGCGGCCCACTATTGTGTGTGTGTATGTACGTATAGGTACGTATATGACGACGGGAACGCAAAACCCAACGTTAGCAAAGCATAACATAGACCTGATAGGTGCAAAGCTAGCCTATCCTGTGCCAGTTTGAATCTCAAACTCAAATTATTTTAAATATTTTCATTAAATTTACTATTCACACCAATGCGCAAATATTCTGGAAATGTTTGGAAAAACAAATTATGGAACAAAAGTGATTTTAATAGTGAAATTAGGTAGGCTGGAATGCAAGTCACGGACCACATGCAATGCCGCCGCGGACCACCAGGGGGCCGCGGACCACCGGTTGAAAACCCCTGATTTAAGGATAGAAAGACTAGAATAGAAATAGAAGTCAGAACTAATCCGTCAGGTGCTCACGGAAGATAACTTTCTTCAGCAGATTCTTAATGATGGTTACAGAATCTGCTAATCTTGTAGCAGCGGGCAGATCATTCCACGAATGTGGAACAGATCCAGAGATGTTTCATGAGAGTGATTTTTTCCCTTTTTGAGATGGCACTACAAGACGTTGTTCATTTGCAGACAGTAGGCATCTGGCGGGTACATAGTTCTGTATTAGCAAGTGAAGGTATGGGGGTGGCAAACCAGTAGTGGCCTTGTAGGACAGGAGCAGAGCTTCAAATTGGAAGCGAGAGACTGGAGGGAGTCAATATAACCCAATGAAGAAAGGTGTGACGTGTGCTGTCTTCGGTTAATTGAAGACCACTCATGTCATTGCATTCTGGATCATCCGTAGAGGTGGTTGTGAAAGGTGACAGTCCGCATTGCAATAATCCAGTCTGGACAGGATGAGAACCTAGACTAGGATTTGTGTAGCATGCTAGGCCAGGTAAAGTCTATTTTTTAATGTTGTAGAGGATGAATCTGAAGGACCAGATGGTGCTGGCAACATAACCTGTTAAATTGAACTGATCATCGATTACCACTCCCAGGTTTCTGGCCGTTCTGGAAGGTGTGATGGTTGACGAGAATACTTGAATGGAGAGGTTGTGATGTGTCTTTGGGTCGCCTGGGATTACAAGCAGTTCTGTTTGTGCAAGGTTCAGGTACAGGTGATGGTCCTTCACCGGAGTGAAATGTCACTCAGGCATGCTGAGATGCGTGCAGAAACAGTCGGATCGTCAGGCTGAAATGCCAACTGAAGTTGTGTTTCATCTGCTCAGCAGTGATAGGAAAATCCATGTTTCGGACTGAAACAACCTAGGGATGTCATGTATATGGAAAGGAGCAGCGGTCCTAGCACTGGCACCCCTGTATTGAGATGTTGGGGTTCAGAGACCTCTCCTCACCTCACCAGGATACTCTGAATGACCTAACTGAGAGGTAAGACTAGCACCATTCCAGAGACACCAATAGCCTTGAGGGTCGACATGGTTAATGGTGTCAAAAGCGGCAGATAGATACAGTAAGATTACTAAGATAATTACTCTTTAAACCAGAAGGGTTGCTGTCCAGGAGGTTTTTCTGCGTGAGAAAGGAGGAGAGCTGGTCAAATGCAACGCACTTAAGAGTTTTGGTAATGAAGGGGAGAAGATACACCGGTCTGTAGTTTTCTAGCAGTGCAGGATTCAGAGTGGCTTTCTTCAGTAGCGGGGTAATACCGGCCTCTTTGAGGAATATGGGAAATGTACCAGTGGTGAGAGATGAGTTTGTAATGTGGGTCATGCAGGCATGACCGATGGAGAGATGGCCTGGAGGAGATGGGTGGGGATTGGATGCAGCGGGTAGGTAGTCAGGTGGTTTTGAAGAAATTACCTGGGAAACGTCGGCTTCAGATAGCAGAGAGAAAGAGGGGAGCGAGCATGTGTCGGCTGTTTGGGTGTGTTGGTGTCACCTCCAATGGAGGTGAGGTGGCAGGCAGGCACGAAGAACAGTCAGGCGAGAAATTTGAACGGTAGTTTTTAAATATGTGATAAGCTATTGCAAAGACGCTCTCTGTTTCTTGTTCAAATAGACTTCCGTTACGATGCCTATCTGTTTCTCAGGGCTGCCTTCATGCACAGACGCTGACGACGAAGTCATGCCGTTCGGCTGCTGTTTGTAACCAAACAATACTAGTATTGTGAAAGGAATACAGTATGGTATACATTGTGTGGTGCTTAGAGTATGGCTATATATATATTTATATATATCCGATGTAATTTAGACGACCAGCAACTGTTACCTCAGATCACCATAACATAAATTGACTTCGCATAGTCCTGTGAAGATGCGCGAAAATGCGAATTAATACAATTTTAGTGAACCCCATCACATGTAAGCTAAGTTTATGAGCTTTAGTGAGAATTTAACAAAATTTGAGTCAAACCGGCGAGTGCCCCGCGAGCGCGGTCAAGCATTCCCGGTTCAGGAACCCCTCTCTCGGTGTCCACTCTGGATATTAAGCGGCCAGTCAATTATGTTGCTCCCTCTGTTTTAAACCAAACATTTCAAGGTTTGTGCATATATTAAAGAAAGACGAGTGGGGTAGCCTGTATTTAATGAGTTGATTTGCTGCACGTGTGGTTTCTTAGTGTATTTCTTAAAGTGGTGTAATTCATAATGTATTATACATAATTTATATGTCTTTAGTTATTTTTATTAATTGGCATTTGTTGCTACATATTGTGGAGTATGTTTATTAGTCATTTATAATGTTATTTATAATGCTTGTTAATGTTTGATATGACACATTTTTATTTATTATAATTAAACTGTTTTCTTTTAATTATGCAAATCTTAAAATATTGCTGTTACTGGATGTAAAAGTTAACATTTTTATTAACAATTATTTTTACAGTCAAATAAAAATTTATTTTTTAAAATAAATGTCAATTGTCTTGATTGACAATGAAGTACAGAATAAATTGAGAATAACCCAGCAAGAATAACCCAGAATTAAACACATGAATAGTTAAAATGACAACATTTTGGGTTTTTTCAATAACCCAGCATGCTGAGTTATCACGTGTAACCCAGTGTGCTGGGTTACTTTAACCCAGCATGTGTTCTGTCCAATATTTACCCAGCCCTGGGTTGCCAATTGGGTTGTTTTTAAGCCAGCCATTTTTAGAGTGAGAGAGAAAATGAAAATCGGACCAAATAATGAGCCCTAGATTAGATAGGCAAATGCAGTATGATTAACACAAAATTTGGTGTGTCTTATCATTGGTACATCTTGTCTGCCTCATAACAAATTGGCGCCACCCAACACTCTAAAAATGGCTGGGTTATTTTTTAACCCATAACGCTGGGTTGAGTCCGTTGGGTTGTTTTGTTGGGTTATTTTTTCACATGTTAAACACTTTTTGGGTAGTTTTAGTTTTCAAGGTGTTGGGTTAAACCCGCTGGGTTAATGTGCTGGGTTGTTTGAAGAGTCTCGCGCGCTTACCGCCCTGAAGACGTTGAGTGTACTTCGCAACTTTCATTTTTATAAAGAACAAAGGGGCAAAGTCATTGGCTGGAGCAATTTAAAGCTAAGTGTTTTACGTTTTAAGTGAATATTTATTGAAAGAAGCATAATTTGTAACGTTTTACAAGGCAACAGTGTCTTAACTAACATTAGTGATGTAATTTAGACGACCAGCAACTGTTACCTCAGATCACCATAACATAAATTGACTCGCATAGTCCTGTGAAGATGCGCGAAAATGCGAATTAATACAATTTTAGTGAACCCCATCACATGTAAGCTAAGTTTATGAGCTTTAGTGAGAATTTAACAAAATTTGAGTCAAACCGGCGAGTGCCCCGCGAGCGCGGTCAAGCATTCCCGGTTCAGGAACCCCTCTCTCGGTGTCCACTCTGGATATTAAGCGGCCAGTCAATTATGTTGCTCCCTCTGTTTTAAACCAAACATTTCAAGGTTTGTGCATATATTAAAGAAAGACGAGTGGGGTAGCCTGTATTTAATGAGTTGATTTGCTGCACGTGTGGTTTCTTATTGTATTTCTTAAAGTGGTGTAATTCGTATTATACATAATTTATATGTCTTTAGTTATTTTTATTAATTGGCATTTGTTGCTACATATTGTGGAGTATGTTTATTAGTCATTTATAATGTTATTTATAATGCTTGTTAATGTTTGATATGACACATTTTTATTTATTATAATTAAACTGTTTTCTTTTAATTATGCAAATCTTAAAATATTGCTGTTACTGGATGTAAAAGTTAACATTTTTATTAACAATTATTTTTACAGTCAAATAAAAATGTATTTTTTAAAAATAAATGTCAATTGTCTTGATTGACAATGAAGTACAGAATAAATTAAGAATAACCCAGCAAGAATAACCCAGAATTAAACACATGAATAGTTAAAATGACTACATTTTGGGTTTTTTCAATAACCCAGCATGCTGGGTCATCATGTGTAACCCAGTGTGCTGGGTTACTTTAACCCAGCATGTGTTCTGTCCAATATTTACCCAGCGCTGGGTTGCCAATTGGGTTGTTTTTAACCCAGCCATTTTTAGAGTGAAGTTATAAGCAATTTTGTGAAGGGTGTATTAAAAGAACAGTAAATTAAAGAATTGTCCTTGTAAATGTCAATTGGAATTTATTTAGTAAGGAAAAACACATGTTTGATACATTTTCACCATGCCCCTAAGTTTTCTAATGTGCTCCTACATTTTTAACTTAGGAGCATGTTACATCTGTAACACATCTCTGCAGCCAAGCATACACATCACGCAGCTTGTAACTTACAGATAAAATACTAGAAAATATGATCTGCCTAACACGTTAGGAAAGGCAGTTATACCAATCATTCTATATATGCTCGACAAACATCCGTGGAAATATGACACCATCCAATGCAAGAACTTCAGAGGATGCCAGCTCTGAGCTCTGAATTGACTATTTTCCATTTATTTAGAATTCTCGTTTTTTTATGTCTAATCTTCTTGGGGTCTTGTGTAAACCTGTTTTAGAACAGTGAAAACTGTGAAAAGCTCCATACAAATAACCTTGAACTGAGCAATCTATCATGTTACACAAATCTATTTTACACTTTTCAATACACAGAGTAAGGATTGGGGTCAGTGAATAAGTACAGTAGAACTACAGATGATGCATAAAATGAGAAAAGGCCACATACTCCTTATGCTGCTTATAAAGAAGTTGGTGCTTTGTCATCAAAACCCACATAGCCTACATCCAACAGCACATTCACTGGGAGAAGAAGATACTGATAAAGGCTGCAAAATGATGCATTGCTTGTGTGTTTTTTTAAGTTTACCAATACACTACAATAAAGAAAAATAACCCATTCAAATTATTTTATTTGATCTATAAATCATTTTTACAATTTCCTTTGCACAGGAAAGTTTGCATTCTTGTCAGTACACTTACCCTACATAAGCATAAATGTCAATTTTGCCAGAAACAGAAGATTTGTTTAATGTTTACACTGCCTCATTCATATTTTATCCAGGCATGAAACAAAATTTGACAGTGTGAGTAAATAGATGTAGTGCCGGGAGAGTGAGACTGAAAAAACAGATCAATATTTTACATAGAGATATGTACTAGTCTGCCAGGGCCGTCGCATGGGGTTGCGGAGGCCCTGTGCGAACTTGCTGTGCGTGCCCCTTTGGAGGAGAGAATCGTTTTTGGGTAGAGCCCATTTCACATTGAGTCCAAAATTTGGGTCCGAAATTTCAGCACGTTAAACTTTCATCATTCAATCGTTCAAGTGAACTGTATACTGGAATGTACAAATCAGATTGATTAACACAGTAACAGTAAATCATTTCCTCCTGGCATAAGTCCTCTGTCAATGTATTTTGACATGATGAAGTGCGATTAAATGCATTACAGCACACTGAACAATTCAACATTCAGACTATATTCATATATATAATTCAGATTTTCTAACATTTGACATTTACAAAATGACATTTTTTCAAAGTGTTTTTACTTAAAGGTACAGTGTGTAGGAATTTGAAGGATTTATTCACCAAAATGTAATATATAATACAAAACTATGGTGTGAGTGGTGAAGAAATACCTTACAAAATGAACCGAAATGTTTATATTACCTTACAATGAGCCATTTTATGTATATACACCGCGGGCACACCCTTCCATGTAATATATCAAATTGCACAGCCATGTTTCTATAGTAGCACTACACAGACAAACTGAGCGCGTTTCGTAAAACGAAGAATGCACGGGACTATGTTCTTCTTCGGCGGCTGTGTTTTGAGGCAGCTTGCATAGCCACTACATAGAAGGATTAGCAGAAGAAGAGGAAGAATGATAACAAAATTCACTTGTCATGTTTTTTATTGGAAATAGAAACGGTTCTTTTTTTGCGGTTAGAAGTGAAATTTGCGCTAATGGCGGACCACACATACTCTGCACAAGAGCCGAGAGAGCGTCAATCTGTTGCAAAATACGATGGAGCAAGGCGAAGTCGAGACAAAAAACGAAAGAAAACTCGAATAAAGATGGCTTTTCCCAAATGGAGGGCACTGAAGCAGGAAAAAGGTTTGCTAAGCGACGCCAAAGCTGGCAGTTTTCTGCTGGACCGGTAAGTTTGTCTAATTTCCGCTATATAAGTGAACTGTTTGTTTGATAGCTTTAGCTGATAGATGAGCTGAGCATCAAGATGAGTCGCGTTTTTCCTTGTAATTTTTTTGCACTTTGTAATTGTACTATAAGTCCTTGTTGCATGGCCGTGTGCAAATCAAGTTAGAAATCATGTTAACAATCATAATTTGCATAAATCAGGTGTAATTTATATTATAATAATGCTTAGCTTTCACATCCTCTCTTGTGCGGTCCTCCCGGGTAACGTTAGCTCCTCTGCCCCTCTCACCCTGCCTGCATCTCCAACACCCGTATCTCTCCAATCTCTTCCTCTCCCTCTTACTACCTGTGGTAAGTCCTCTGATTGACTCCGTGATGATGAGAAAAACGTCTGCTAAGACTTTCGCGGTTAGATTACACGCCTTTAGCATTAGCAAGCGGTTTCAATAAGCTGTAAATTACGAACCAAGTTACAGTGCCAAAAAATGCTATGTATAATAAGCGAATAAATCACTGAGACAATGTTAAACAAGTTACAATAATATTCACTATAACGATTAGAGTAAGTGATGAATTAGGTAACTTTTATTTATTTATTTTTCTTTGTAAATAAGCCTCGTCACTTGACTTGCAAAGGTTACTCTCTGCTGTCTCAAACGACGACATCTCTGTCCTGTGTCTGTAACTTCAGTCTGTTGTTCGCCTGTGAGACGTAGATTGCAATTATCAACACCACCGATAATGGCCGCTATCATTTACAGAACCCTTTTGTCCTGTGACGGCAACCGTAGCTTCTCTAATGGGAGGGAGAGGGGGGTGCCGGAGCTTTAGGTTGCAATTTCCAACTACGCCAATAGTGGCCTCTGAAACTTACACACAGAACCTTTAAAAACCTTTTTAGATAAAAAAACGTATTAACTGCCGTCTTACAAAGTTCGAAGAAAAAATGCCTTATTCAGATTAACGAAACATTTCAAACCTTTTTATAATAGTTTTCAAGGAGCACTTATTCACCCTGAACGATGTCTTCTCGCGGCTCGAAGGTAGCAACAGTAGAAGTGTTGATCGTGGCATCTTCATGGTGGCTAACGCTTTCAAAAATGTTGAACCCTCTTAGTTTTTCTCCGAAACTCTTCTTTCTTTTGCTTTTTTCGCCCCCCTTTCGGATGTCGACGTAATCAATCACGCTCTCGTGTTACAGCCGATATTGTTATTCTTCCTCGCGTACATAGAACGAGGACGCCATGGATCGAACACGCAGAACGTACATAAGGCCGTATCGAAATTAATAAAACAATGTTATACATTTGTTCATGTGTTATGAAATTATAGATAGGGAAGACACATCAGAAATGTTATTTTCCAGGGTGAGCAAAAAAACACCTGTTATACGCGAGGCCCTGTGCGGTCGCACACCTGGCAGTGCCCTTGCGACAATTCTGTGTACTGCACCAGTAGAGATACTCAAAAGCCAGAGATGTTATTTCTGTTTTGCAACACGTTACCTTCAGAGAGCGCCGTCTCCCTGTGATGTTATCAATATTTAAGTTTTCAAAGCGTCCTCACCTAATCATCTTTCAAATCATGCATCTAATCCTGAATTGTTTAAAACCGTTTAAAAAACGGCTATTTTAAAGAATTCATACTGAGATTTCTGTACATTTTCAAGCGCTTTACCCCACTGCTGGCAAGAGTTGCCAACCCTGTCTGACAGTGGCTATTGTGCTGGGTGTCTCTAGAGGTCTTGCTGTAGTGGCACTCAGCTGTGGGTAATCTGGTCATGCCCCATTAGGTTTGTGTGGGACAGGTTTAGCGTAATCTGTCATGCCCCATGGGGTTTGTGAGGACCTACCTCAAGTGTAATTTGGGATTATGTTTGTAGCACTGATGTCTTGGGATTCAGGAGGGAATCAACATTTGTGTCACTTTCTGTTCCTGTGACTTAACTTTATGATGCTTTTGCGCTGTTGGGATGTTTTAAAGAGGAGAGGGGTGAGCAGGATGAGCTGTCACACATAATCACAACCAGGTTTTCAACCAAATGTTCAATTGCAGAACGCATTTGTTTTCCTTGTTTGCAAATTATCATGATGAAGAAAGCAAATACAAAACAGGAATGCATGTATTTCTTTATGTACATTTAAATTGTATTATTGCTCCCGTATGATATATCGCTTTATTGCTCCCTGAAATCCTTGTAAGTCGCTTTGGATAAAAGCGTCTGCTTAATGACTTAATGTAAATTTAAATATAGTGGCTTACTGTATATCAGCGATCCTTAATTGGGGGACCGTCAATCCCAAAACAATTTGTGTCGCTATTAAAACAACATGGTATCGACATGTTCGTCTTGGTAGTACTATTTAATTGATTGTTTTGTGTATTTCATGACATTCATAGTTTTACATTTTGTCTGACCGATATGATATTTTCACTGATACAGTCAAGAAAAGCAGAAGAGACAGATAAAGCCAAAATCACAAAGTCAGAAGATCAAGGATGGGACCAAAATACTATCCCGCTCAATATCACGAAGAATCATAAAAACTCAACCTTGTCAATAGTTGATCTGCCTAATCATTGTTGTTATATAATCGTATTCACCTGAAATGTACATTCTAACAATTGCTTATGACAACGAATTGATTGGGTGCACCTTATCAGGTGTACATTTTCAATAAGACACATCTAAGTATGGTCAAAGGCTTTTGCTTTTGGTGACACAGTGATGTCCATCTAAATGCTCATTAGAACAGGTAATTAATAAATAGGATTTGAATGAATTATGAGAAGAATGCCCAGGGACAAAACTTACGTGCATTATCTGGATTTTTCTGCTCCTCTATGATAACTAACCAATTAATTATATGTGGCATGTAGGTTTGTTATCAGCTCCTGAGCTTTCCACTCGCCCTGGTGGAAGTTTAAAGACTAGCGGGCAGCTGAACCCACCTTGTGTGAAAACAACCATCTGATAATAGAATAGCCTGGAATGGCCAGCAAGACCACACATGCAGACACATTTAAACATACACACAAACAAGTTTAAATATAGACAAACATACTCAGGAGAGAGAGAGAAATAGCTGCCTTGTGGATCTACAACATAAAAAAAACATCACAACATTTTCTGACACTGAAATATTGAATTTTTTTTAATTACCTAGTTTCACAGAGATCGAAAAGACACTATTAGGCTATGTCAACACATTTAAAAGCTGATTAAAGAACTGCTTAATATGGTCCTTACACTGAAAAACATAACTTGTAGGATTTACTTTAAAAAATAATTTAATTTATACTTATTAAATAGATTTTGTTTTGGTTAAAATATCAAATAAATGTTACTTAAAGTAAAAAAATATAATGAACAACAACCTGAGTCTTAATCACGAATCACTTACTTTCAGATTGAAATACACTTTTTTTTGCAACATAGATGTTGTGGCATTAGCACAATTACTGCACAAGAAGTGAAATAACACACTTCATGACTAATACCGTGCCTCCCTAAATAGTAACAACTTAAAAAACCCAAACTTAAAAAAATACCAAAGATTGAAACTCAAAGATAAATCAACAAAAAACATAAACATGTCTTTCTTTTTACTCAAAACACTTATAATGACTGTTATTCTTGAAAATGAATCACCGAATGCAGTCAGATACAAAGCAACGTGGGAACTACAGATCATCTACCAAGGTAGTATATCTTCAAAAATTATTTATGTTGTCTCAACACAAGATAAATAAGTAAACTTAATTTGATCAATTTAAATGGGTTTAACATAATAACATTTATTTGGATTTACTTAATAATTTGTTCAATAAAAATTACTCAAATTTAACTCAATATATTTGTTAAACACAGGAACATAATTATATTAAGTATATTTTATTTTCATAAAATCTACTAAAACACATAATCTTTTTTTAAGTGTATGTCTGTTATGTACAAATAGCTACAAAAATGAATTACATGAAATGCACTCTGGGTGTGTTCACTGTATCAAACCCTTAACATTTGCATTGTACTGCATGTTACTGCATTCAACTTGTCATGTTCTAAAACTGTTAACTGTAAAGGTAATTTAAATGCATTCTGTAGGTGTATGCAATAGCCACGTTGTCTGAAGTGATGCAGTAGCTTTGTGGAGACAAGACTATTAAGATTGTGCATTTAGTCATTTGATGTTTGTAGTCATTCAAACACACGGGAAATGTAATTTTAATGTAATTTAAATATTGTGAGGGAGGAAGATTACATATCGATCTTAAGTTTATTTAAAGTTGGATCCATGTAATAGTTTTATTGTGCTTTTAGGTGTACAAAAGCTATACAATAATCCTACACTATGAACTGAGGTGATAATCTTGAATGTCACCAAATTTATGTGTTTCTTTTTGGCTTATGATTTCTAAATGCTTTGTGAATGGAGTTGTTGCTCACTGATGAAAACTGCCCTTTTATTCAGTCTTTGTAGCTACAAATGGAAATAAACCCATTAACTGTGCTAGTTAGCGAACCAAAACAATCCTAAAATAAAAATAGAAACAATTGTTTCATCACCAATGTAAAAATGCACTCTAATTAAATATATAAATAACACGGTTGTATTACTTTTTCAGTGTATTTCGCCTAAAAAAGCTGTAGAAATTCAAATCTGTACACATAAACAACCAAAGCAAAGCACAAAGGTGTGTTGTAAAAGGACTCAAGGATAAAAAGGTTAAGTTGTTATTACCATTGCTAATATTTTATTAAAATAACTATGTTAAAAAATAAGATTTATACACTTCAAGGTAGCACAAATGTTGCAGCTGTAAGTAGATATGAAACATCCATCGCTTGATTCCTACCGCTTTATCTGGGACTGTGTGATAGAAAAAGCACTTCCTTAACAACCTTCCAAGGTCAGGGGTTCAACTTTAAGTCAAATACACATACTGATATATGTATACCTTCAACACAATGTGTGTTATTTTGGACCAAAACGCAAAGGGAATGAGAAACAAGACGACAGCAAAGTGTGCTGACTTTTTTAATGACTTCCTTTAAACTTGTGCATCAATTTTAGACAGTAAACTGTGTGCACTTGATTTTGTTTTCACAATATGGTCAAAATTAGTTTTGTTTCTGAAAAAAAATCATTAAATAAATCTTATCCATTTTAAACCATTTACACAACATCTCAGTACTGAGTACTAGCAGTCTATTAGAAATTGGGGCATCAAATAAGAAGCAATATTAGTAGTCCACTTTGAATATATGTATATATCACATGTCTGGATCAAGTTTATCATTTCTAGTTATCTCAAGTAAAAATATCTTTCTTTAAATACGTTTCCTTTAACATGATAAAAATAGGATCTGTCCAAAATGTGTCACATCAACACATCCAGCCATGCTCAGCACTTGCCCCTCCTATGTGGACGTCAGTGTGCTCTGTCCACGTCAGGTATCGATCATCAACCCTGTGATATGAGCCTGGATGTCTTCCGTCACATGGGGCGTGTGGAAATGCATCGGTCCCAGGGGGGATTTCACAGGGTGGCCACCCCCGTATCGAGAGAGAGACGTCAATGATTGATTTATGTTGATAAAAATTATTACAAAATGTTGATATTCTTTAATTGTACAAAACACCTTATTTTTATAGAAATCTTACATTTGCACAAGTTTATATGAGGACTTATATGTTTCAGAAATCAAATTCACAAAAGTACAAACATATAATGTCACATTCAAATGAATCTATTTGATATTAAAAAAACTGCCATAAAATATTAATGAATAACTATATCTGCAGTAGCTGTGGCCATCATTGAAGGTGAAAAAAAGCTGAATGTTTTGATAATACATTGCAAGAGTAATGTTAATCTATCCAGTTTTTGGAGAGCATTCTTACTAAATCTGTCGAGAAAATGTAAGGGCCACATTTTACCTCAAAAATCTGACGAAAAAATAAGAATTATATTTTGTGAAAAAAACTGAAGCCCTAATTTAAGGATCTCAGATTCAAATAAACAAATCTCCCCCAGATCTGTATTTCTGTAATATATTTAACCCAATTTATTGAAAGAATTAAAAAATCATGCTTTTTTTCCATTTATAAAAATAATGTTTTTATTGTGTTAGTAGGTGAATTATTTTGTTATTATTACTTAATCAAAACCTGCCGACTGGAGTTTGATTTATATTACTTGTCACTGTCATTTACTTGTTTACTTTCAGCTCATTTACTGTAACCTATGAAAGATATCTCATTTAAATTAATTTAAATAATCCTTGGTTAATTGTGGTGAAACATATTATTAAGATGTATTGTTATAAATAACTCTATTGTAGAAATTAGAAAATTAACTATATAAAAACGGGCTTCATTTTTTTCCCTTAAGATTTTGGGGTAAACTGTGTCCCAGACAAGTTATTTTGCAGTAAAACTCCTTCACTACATATTACTAGAAGAATAAACAAAAGAATAGACAGTTTCTGGCCTAACAAGGTGTAAGTACTTTAAAATGCAAGCAAATTAAAGTCATGTATTGCCTGTTGTCCTGTGAGTCTGGGTAAGAGACACTGTTAATGGTTTCAGTGATATTGCTGTACCGCCTCAGTAAAGATTGTTGCAGACTGATTGTATCAGAGAGGTTCTGCACTGTCTGTGTGTGTAGTTTTGCTCTAAGAAGTTGCACAGGTACTGTTTGTATTAAACGTCTGTCTTTCTCTTGACCCTGCGAGTCTCTTTGTTCTTTCTAATGGACTCGACTGCTCTGCGGACAGACAACAGCCCCGTATGTCATCAAACCAAATACAATATGAACATACTAAGCAAACAACCACCTTCTGGCAAACACTGTATATTTGGATCCCACTGCTTTAGCTGTGTGTATTTCCTGCGAAAAGTTACCCTGAACGCTGACACCCATCAGTCTCAGCTCTGGTGGTGATCTGGTGCGATGAGGTAACTAAAATTTTGTCCAAATTCAAGTTATTTCCACAGGAAATATGTTTCAGTTTCTGTTGTTGTTTTCCGTAACTAATTGTTTGAAATGACAAGCTTCCCCTCCCCGTATAGAAAACCGACTTCTTCTCAACCAAATTTCTGCCCCATGATTTTTTTCTCCTCCTAGCTCAAGAAAGAGCAAGCTGGTGTCCATTTTAGGCCATGGTCTCTTTGCCTGGTAATCTACGGTCATTGAATATGTGCATGTTGATAACTTCATCTGTTTTGACCATGGCGGGTGGTTGCGGCTTCTGTTTGAGTCGTCGCTGGCACTTGAGAGAAACCCGTAGCTCATCCACCATGGCACTGCAGAAGGACCTCTGTAAAGACAAAAACAGAAAAAGGTAAACCCAAAAAGGTTAAGAACCTCTGTAAACACACACACTGACACTTGCAGTCCCTGTCAAGGTGAACGACAGTGGATCAGTGGGGGCTATAAAGGTGGTGGGGTGATGGGGTGTAGGGGGTGAAAGATAAGAGTGGAAAAGGAAAGTAATGAGTAGTTGCAGTCCATCTGGATGCACAACGCAGGCATCATAACTCCACGGCAGATTTCACTGCTTCCTCCTGCCAGGATGCTGCATGATTTATTAATGCAGTTTTTTTCTTCAGATTCAAATCCTGTATAGCTGCATGGTCAATTAAACACACCCCTACTTTCCAACAAGAAAAAAATGGTGATATTTTCAACTGCACGATATTGAGGCAGACAAACATGTTATTGCCATCCCCGCTTTTCTCTTTTCAAATCATGCGTACGCATTATTTAACAATCTCATTCTTTACAGTTCAATGACATGCATGTTTGTAATGCAAATTCAAAGTATACAGTGAACAATCAAAGAAAAGAAAATGCTTTATATTAATGTTTATAATTCTATTGTGATTACATTGACGTGGAATCAAATTAGCATAAAACAAATTAACTTTTAATGTTCTTAATCTAGACCTTTGTGAAAAAAGTATTAAAATAAAAGGTGTTTTTTAGGCATTCACATCAGAGTGGTCTTACCCAAAGATCAGCTTTCTTCATTGCAGCATCCTCCACAATAGCCAATATTGGAACATTAACAACTAGCTTATTACAAGCGCCTACATTACCCCTAACATAATTATATTTTTGCGCACAAGATTGTTAGCTCATTCAGAAACTTTGGGACAGGGGTGTTGAAGCCAGCTCTTGGAGATCTACTGTCCAAGCCAATTACACACATGCCTGTTACATTTCAAGTCATTCTGAAGACCTTGATTAGCCGTAGGTGTGTTTGAGCGGAACCCTGCAGGACGGGATCTCTCAAGGAGCATAATCCCTCCCCCTGCTACAGATAACTGTTTAAGAGATTCTTAAAATACTTCAGTTGTTTCTACTAGATTTCAATGAGATTAATTGAAGGGAAAATGGAGACCTAGGCTAAAGCTTGTTGCTTCCTATATTACGTTTCTAAATCAAATTATATATACATTTCTGCGGGAATTTTTTTTTAACTGCACCACTAAGACCAGCGGAGACAAAATATTTTCATTTGCCAGACTTTAAACGCACATACATGCCAACAAAGGGTATTGAAAAATGTATATTGATTGGAATTTTTGCTTATAACTGTTTATGTGTTCGCAGGCAGATTATTTACAAAAGAACACGTCCTCCATTGGCCTGGCATGCATAACATGGCGTGCCTTACATTAAATCTTACATTAAATGAGCATGAAGAAAAAAATAGTGAATGTTGCAGACAAAGATGGGACAAATGGTGAAGGATGTGGGCATGCAGGAGCAGGACATGATAGCATATGATTGCCTGGAATTTTGCAGAAGTAGTTGGGAATAACATCTATCCCCCCGGGTCTCTGCTTTGAACATTTATCTTCTTAATGGTGTAGTGTCAAATTCACATGATTAGCGACTAGTCGACATCAAGCTTTAAGTGTTGCATTGTCGATAAGTCAATTTCTTTTTGCATCCCCTATTGTTGGTCTGTTTGGCTGCTGTGCATTCACGATTCCGCTCCTGCCTGGGTCTCTGCGAGGTGCAAGCTCCATACATTGCCGGTCCGCTTTCTGCTGAGGTCAAGAGGATGCTATAAGACTTGCAGATGGGTATCCTGGGGGCTGTAGAGAAGTGCTCAGGCATCTCTCTACCCTCCCTGCCTTACCCCTATCTCTCTCACTGGAGCATCGAAAGTAGGAGAATTTGCAGGATGCCCCCTCCTACCACAGCGTTCCGTTCTTCTCCGATCTGCATGAGACGGTCTATAGGTCTGGGAAGATCACACCACAGACCTTAAAGTACTTGAGTAGTCAGGGGGAGAAAGATCAGGGATATGGGATGGTCCCCAAGGTGGAGCAGACACTTGCGTATCCATCACTGGCGTCATCTCTGAAGGCTCCCATATTGACAACAAAGCCATACAGGGCCTCCATCGGGTTCAGCCACAGACGTCTACCATTGACAGAGAGCGCCAGAAAGAGAGTGTGGCTACCCATGACCCGCCTCAGAAAGTGTGGAGGTCGGGTGGGAACTCTCGCTCACAGGCTTCTAAGCCAAAAGCGGACCAGAGGGGTTTCATCAGAAAAAGGGGCAAAGAAGTCAGGGCTTCTGAGGAGAGGCCCCTTCAGGACGCAAGTAGTAAAGACTCTCTTGTGCAAATAGAACATAGGCCTGGCGAATGGAGAATCCACTCCAAAGTGGTGGAGCAAATTTGGAGGAGGTTTGGTTGTGAAGACATGGATCAGTTTACGTTGGAGAAGATGATGCAGTCTTTTTTTATTTTTACTCTCATATACAGGCTCATTAGTGTTGGATGCCATAGCACAGATGTGGCCAAGGTGGCATCCGTATCAGGAGTCCGATACTACACCCCTGCCCGGAGATGTGGAAACTATGTGTTTAGCCCCTGAGGGGACCTGCTTCGTAGATTTGAGTTTTCACTTGGTGTTTGGCTTTGCCTTTGGGACCCTATTTACTGTCCAGTTTTTCAGAGAGCTGCAGGTGTAACCCTGTCTACCCTAGTAGATATGTGGCCACATGTTCTACTCTAGGTAGCATATGTGGCAGCCATTTCTGCCCATCACACTCTATTAGGTCTCTGTGGTTAGAGACCCCTTACTTCTATTATGGCCATACTATTAGAGAGGGTTTCAGAGGCACCCTTTGACAACCTCGATGCGGCTGCTCTTAAATTTCGAACACTCAAGAAGGCATTACTACTAGCGATTGCTTCACTATGTCAGTGCCTCAAATTTGCTCCTGGGATGGGTAAGGCATTTCATAACGCCCCCTTGCTAAAGCTCATTATTCTGCAAACCTTTTTTCTCCTTCCTATCAGGAGCAAGGACCAGGAAAAGCTCGATTTGTTATGTGCACAGAACTGCAACTTGAAGGAAAGCAGAGCAGCTGTTTGTAGGCTTTGAGTACCGAAAAAGGTGTTTTGGTGGCCTCCATGGACTTAGGGTCTGTGGGCCTCTATTCAATATTTGTGTGATTCGGCGGGTTGGTCCTCTCCACTCACATGTGTTAGATTTTACAGTTTGGATGTGAATCTCACTCCTGTTGCCCAGGTGCTCCGTTCTCAGTTGAGATCATTCGATAAACACAGACAGACATTTGGGTGCATGGCAATTAGGGCATTTCTTTCCCCATAGTGCCGTAGTGTTAGTTTCTTTGAAAGGGATCGTGTAGGACACTGTGTCTCCTAGGCACTTGTATACTTCCTGGTCCATCCTTTAACGGATGCTCAACCAGTGTGTATACGGCGCACTTCATACTAGCATTGTTATCACCTTAGGATTTTCTGGTTTCAAATAATTCCTGAAGTTATATGCAAAGTCAATAGTTTTGATGAGTTTAACAACTTTTGTTGTTAAGTTGGCTTCATCCATAATGTCTCCTTTAAGCCAAATTAGTCCCTGTCCTGAGCTTAACTGCTATTAACGTAAACCACAATACACTGTCAGTTTTTGTTTTGCACACAGAAATTATATTTGTGCAGTTGACGAGTGTGCATTCTAGTAGAACTTAATGTGATATACAATATTTGACAGATTTTAGCAGATAAAGTCCTGCATCTTCTAATTCGAAATGCATCATTGTCATTTAATTAGGCACAAAAGGATGATTTCTTAATTCTCTTATTTTGAGATTTTCTGTTATTGTGTGTTTATGTATAATTTACACTTTATTTATTTTTCCCATGAAGAATCAAGCTGTTGTTAAATAAATAATTAAAAGAAACACTGGATTATTTAGTCTCTGGATGTTTAAACATGACTGATGTTTTGTCTTTCTAAATTTTTTATGAGTAAGGTTTCTTAATGTTCTATGAGTGAGGTGCTTGTATTTACTTAAACCTGACGGTCTAAGTAAGTGAAGCCACATTTAGTTAAATGTACTTAAATTTGAGACATTTTTAAAGAGTAAGTTCACTTCAACTAAACTTTTTCAAAGATACTTGAAAAAAGCAATTGGGTCGATTCTTTAATTCTGAAAATATTCTTAAATTGTTTTTTTTTTGCACTTTTTTGCAGTTGCACATTTGTATTCTATGTATTATTCTTATTATGCTGAATCATGTATTATCCACTTTCATTACAATTGATCTCTTAAAAAATTTCTAATACATTTCTTATACATAAAATCAAAAGTTATTTCGGCAATATTGGCAATTGAGCTTATAGCAGTGGATAAAGATTCCTCAGAAACACACATGCTGATCAGGGCTTATATCCCTAAAGTTTCTAAGACTTCTCTAAGAAAGATCTTAATTAAGCTTAAAAACTTCTACGTAGGAATCTCAGCTTAAAAGTGATTCAGGATCAATCTGAGAGCGACTTTGTGCAAGGAAAAGAGAAAAACTTTTATCTTAGTGAGGAGACGGGGCTCTTGCTTGTTCTTTTGAAGACTGTGATTGGTTGGTTGGGCAAGAAGGATTAAAGAGTGCATTTAAGTATATAGGGTCATTATTGTGAAATTGAACATGTCATTTTCATGTGAGTTTTACCATACTCACACACATATTCTTTTTTTATATTTGCCAATGTTAATGTATTTGATAGAAAATTAACAGTGACACAATAAGTTTTTGTAAGTACTATTATTGCTTGTGTGATCACTTTAGAAGGTTGTGACAGAACCAAATCATCTTTAGCTGCATAGCTGCATTTCTCCAGTTGCTAAACATGTTAATATAGTGATTTCTTCTTTTTCTGCCGCTATGGCATTTCTGTGCTGTCTCGGAGATGCTAGCGTCTTTAAAACATGAACCCTGCACAGTCTAATGTGTTGCGTCTTATTAACTCACTGTAATTCTATTCAATGTATTTTAATGTTATAGCGCGTTAACATTGCATCAAAGCAGATATACAAGAAAACCAAGATAAACCAAAGTTGAACACACACAAGAACTATTACAATATATCTTATAAACCTTTAAAGTAATATGGAAATTGTCATGCATGTCAACACATTTCTTCTCACTTTTTGTGTTTCATCCATTTTCTCTGTTGCTTTAGACCTTAAGAGCTCTTTAAAGTGTTAAGATGCTTAATAAATTACTGTTTTCTTTACCAGGATCTTCTCTGTAATTTTAAGGGGAAACGGACATTCTAAGTATTTTCTTAGAATTTGTCACTATGAGCAACTCTTTGCGCATAGATTTTTCATGAATACGGGCCCAGATGTATAACAAATTAATTTGTGATCATTGAAAATATTTAACCCAAAATTAAAATTCTTCATAATGATCACACCTACATGCCTTTCCAGGTAAACAGTGCCCTTCAGTAATGTTGGCACCCTTGTTAAATATGAGCAAAGAAGGCTGTACAAATAATTCTGCTTTGCTTCTCGTTTTGATATTTTATCAAAAAAATTCAACATTTCATTCAACTAAAACAAATTGAAGTGGGGGGTATATCACATATTGAAAAAAACACCAAGGTGAATAGAAACATGATGTTGTCCAGTCATGGCTTCTTGTTGCACAGGAGAATAATATCAAGTAATTAAAGCCCAAACTCCCTTAATCATTCATCACGATGGGTAAAATATCACAATATAGTTCTGATGTACAGTAAAAGATTGTTGAGCTAAACACAAAATAGTTTGAAACAATATAAAATCTAATTTCCAACATCAGGGCAATTATTAAGAAGTTTTAATGGACTGGAGATGTTGCAAATCTACATGAAAGAGAATGTGTGTCTATATTGTCTTAATGTATGGAAAAGAGAATGTTTTGAGTGGCTTACGACTTTTCAAAGATCACAGTTGGAGAATAGCAGAAATTAGTTGAAATTTAGTGTCCGAAAAAATTAAAGGAAAACTGCACCTCTATCACAAGTTGTGTGGGAAACTATTCAAGAAACAACATTTCTTCTCTCATGCAAAATAAACTCCAACATATTACTGTAATCTGCCTTACCGGAACTTCAACCAGGACTGGGTTCTATGGCCAAATGAAAAATAGTTGTTTTGGCAGCAAAAACACAAGATTGGTTTGATGCAAACAAACATTCAAATCAACAAAATATGGGTCTCTGAAAACTGAAAGACTCTGAAAAAATCAAGGTCCTGCCATAGTCATCCCAGTTCCCTGACCTGAACCCTACAGAAAATACGTTGGATTCAATAAGTAGGAGCACCAACATTTTAAGGATCTGGAGAAATTCTTTATGCATGAATGGACTCAAACCTTATCAGACCGAAAAAAAGCTGTTTTTCTTACAAATTGAAGTTGCAGAATGTATTAAATACAAGGGTGCCAATAATTGTGGGCAACATGTAAGGGAGAATTTTTTTTTCAATGTGATATTCCGCTACTAAAATTGTTTTCCTTCTATGAAATGTTGGAATTTTGTAGATTTTTTTAAATAAAAGATCAAAACAAGATACAATGCAGATTTATTTTTACAGCCTTCATTGCTCATATTTACCAAGGGTGCCAATATAAGTGGAGGGCACTGTATATACGGTATATGAACCTATGCAAGGACATGAAGGCAAAAAAGGCATTCAAGAAGCAATAACATCTGAATTTATAGATGTGCCATAATATTAGATTTTATATCTAATACTATATGTATTTGTTTTTTTGTATTTTATTCAAAAAATAAATGTTCAGCTATAGACATGAAGTCATATATATGGCATGTCTTGATGAGGAGTACACGATGGGGTCATTTTACTTTTGGACTGATTAATGATAATTCATAAATTGTGCCAAACTAATTGGTGCATTATAACTCATCTTAAAGGAGTCGTGAATTAAAATCACAATTTTAACCCAAGCTTTGGTTATATGAGAGGGAATCGTATTCACGAGAACATCATGTAAGTGTCAGAACTGATAACACTCTTGTTACTTAGATTACATCTGTCATTGACACCAGGCCCAGCAAACACCAGGTTCTGGAATGCACCTATCTATGACAACATTGATAGTTTGAACACCACCCCTATAGAAAAATATCAACGACTACTTCTCTAGCCCAACCCACTGGTTCGCGCATGACAATTCTGAAGTGGCGCGGAACTAGATAGAGCGAGCAAGCAATAAACAAAGAGAAATCTAAATATTGTGCCAACCCTGGATGTGGAAGAATACAGTCGCTGCATAACTTTCCTTCGGATTTAGATATTAGTAATGAGGGGTAAAAGTTTAATTTTAAAGATGTTCCAGCTCATGTGGAAACAACATGAAGATGTGATCTTAAGCTCGTGCGAATCGCCATCTCTGTGATTTGTTGGGCTCATTTTAAAAAATGTTCATGGTTTTATCCACCGATTGCAAATAATGGAGGCTGTTTTGAAGTGTTTTGGTATTATTACGGGTGCTGGGTAATATCCATAAGATACCAGGAGTCTCCCGTTTGTTTATTTATCATGGAAACTCTCGTAACATTTGAGACCCGCGATCACGTGTCTCAAATGCAGACAGGTACGGTGATATATCATTAAATGCAAAACAACTATAGGCTATACGCAAGGCCTTGCCATCACATCAGTCTGTAAATTTGAGTAAAATCATGTCATGCGATTGCTTCACATGAAATACTGATGTGGCGAACTATAACACATTATTAAACCTTTTAAGAATTTTTATCTAAAGCAGAAAGACAGTTGGTCAGACTTTTGCCTCTTTCCTAATCTTACAAAACAGAGGCAATTATAAGATGCAAATATGCTACTGATCCTACATCCTACATGAACACTCATTTCCATATGACTTTTCTCTATTTTAGCAGCAAATTTAAACTAAGGGGAAGCAGTAGTACAAGTCATACAAAATCACTTTAATTGCCTCTCATTTTACATGGAAGAAATGTGATATTTGATTTAAACATTCTCAGATGAGTGTTGCTGCAATTATTTCCTGTTCCAGGTCAACACCATATACAAAAATCGGAAAATCATCAATAATAGCAAAGTTAAAACTCTTCTTAATCTTCTCTTCTATCAGTGCTCAGTGCTAAATAATACTATATGAAGCTTTAGCTCCAATAATTTGAAACGACCATGCGTCACCTCCCACAGCCTTATCGCATACACCACTCTTTCAATCAATGATAACCCCAAAACTTATATAAATATATCTTACTCTTCTAAATCTCCAAAACAAATGAACATTTAACACTAACAAGTCACACATATAATAACTTAACACATAAAATGATGGCATTTCTAAGTGTACTCTCCTAATGCAGTCGGATGCAAATCATGTTGGGAACTGGAAATCCTTCTTAACCGTTTAAGTTGAATTAACGTCTTCAAATTGGACAAGGAGGAAATTCTTATTTGAGTTTGCCTCAAATATTTAGTAAAATTAACTCAAAGGTTAACATCTCTTAACATAATTACATTTAACATTTGGATTTACAAGGTTTTTCACACTTACCAAACTTATGTTATCTATACCTAAAGAAAGGTTTTAGCCAAGAATTATCATTGTGCTGTCAGAAACCTAGGCCTACATGAACAAAAATAGTAAACTCATACAAATATGCATCCTTATTTATTGCTAATCTTCCCTTCATTGAGCTGTTAACTTCTATATGACGGATCACTGAGTCAGTGAGTTGATTCTTAGAATCGCATTGCCTGTTTTGTGAACTGAAACAACCAATTTATTATAAGATCAAACTCAAAGAACATATCATTCACTAATCAGACATCAACACTAACATATCTGTCTGTTTCTTACAAAGAGGTATTGTATCTTGTTGTATTTTGGATACATTTACATGCAAATATATGGATCACATTGTATGTAATTGAACAGTAAACTCAATATAAACTATTTGGTGATCTATTCCATTAGAGATAATTCCATTTTGATTTATAAATGCGTCATAAAAAAAGATTTTCACAATTGTTAATATTACACTTCATGGGCAGATAATGCCACATATTGCTTGTGTATGGAAAAACAGGATTTCTTTAGACGGTTAAGTAAATATACAAAAGCCTAAGTAAAATAAATTATGACGACAACATGCACAGTAACTTTTCATACAGTGAAATCGCAGGTCATGGGCAAAATTACAGTATACCCACAAATTGTGTTGAACATAATACAGTATGTGTTTCAAAGATAATGTGTGGGAATATTGCAAGCATTATATTATATTAATTTACTTTTTTTAAAGTATTTGTTGTTTTACTGCCATCCTTGAGCGCTGATGAATTCCAGACTTCTGGTTAAGAAGATTAATTACATGAGGAAAGTGAACATAGGGAATAACATCTGTTGAGGTGAGATGAGACAATGGCGACCATTAAACCCCCCCTTTAGTCTTCAGAGACTTACATCGAGAAGAACTGTTTGCTCTCCGGACGGCTCTGTCTGAAAAATATTACGAGTGAAACATACCTCACGCTTTGCTCTCAATAGCACAACATTAGAGGCAATTTCAGACAGAATCATTATTGTTGATATTGATTTGTGACAGATTCGCTTTCAGCCTCAGATACATCAGTGGTTATGAACTCATCATTTCATTGGCTGGATAATATTACCCACAATATCGTGATGACAAAACACAAAATATTAAAGCACTTATTTGTGATTTCCTTTCTCTAAAGACATTTCCATAGCAACTCTCAAAGCTTTTAAGCAGACAGTGTTCATTGCAGTCCAGGAATGTGAAAATGCTGCTTTACCTTTTCTAGCTGTGCGTTTTGTTTGGATTTATAGAGAAACTCTCCGACTGCCACAAAAACAGAGAGGACGAGTCCAGCTGCCAGCACGATGAAGATGCCACCAATGTTCTGGACACCCAGAGCGCTGGCCTCTTTGTTCTCCTCCTCTGGACAGCCATTGCCTCTCCACCACTTCTCCTTCATCATGTGAAGCTTCCCCTCTTCCTGTAACTGCAGGATTGCGATGGTGATCTTATCTCGGTACGGAGAGCCTGGAGGGCCAAAGGGAGGAAAAAATTAACAAAATGATTACAATTGTTTTTTCCCACTACCTCTACGTTGGTGGTCACAAAACTTATCTGAACCCCGTTATTTCATTTAATGAAAAGTTGCACAAATGTTGTTACTGAATCAAGATGTGTTTCTTGACCATTACGCGACCCAAAACAGAAACCCTAATTCTGTTTGTTGAACCATTGCTCCCAGGGTGCCATTGATAACAGACCAATAAAACCCGATTACATTCGAGGGACCAGCATTTTCCAATTTTATCGATTTATTTTCTGTCTAATTAAAACTAGTTGGCATTCTTAATTTGAGGTAATGTTTCCTGCCGGGCCTCCTCGTAGGCCTCGATTCCAAACTCTCCCTGATTCCCATCTCACTTGCCTTTCGAAAAGAGGGAAGCAGACTGTGTTCAGCACAGATCAAAATGACTGAAGAGGTGATTTCATATTTCATTTGAAATATGAAACATGAGAGCACTCAAAAACCCTTTCATGTTGTAATTGTGGTGGTTAACTCATGCAATAATAAGGACCATGATATTGCCAGAGTAACTGAGAACTCATGTTCTTTTTCTCAAATACACCACACAACTATGTGAGACGAAAAAAGGCACTTATTCGCTGAAATGAAACCCATTTCTCATTCCCTGCTCATTGTTGCCACTCAGAAGTCTGTAAAACAAGTAGACGTTCCATGATTATTTTGGACAGTTTGGATAAAATCATTGTGTCACTTTCCACGCAAAGGTTTTGATCTATTAAAAATAACAGCATAGTAATTTGCGATTTGCGATCGAGTGATAATTGTTTCATGCACCTTCCTGTAAAATCCAACTCAATTATGAAATAAATATTTAAGGAGTGATCTATCTTTAAATCTATCTTTTTTTCACCAGATTGACTGAAAGGGCACATGATCAATTTTAGACATCAGTTATTGCTAGCTATTTTAATTCTTTAAACTTTTAAGTATTATTCTGCAAGTAGTCACTGTTTTGCACAACACAATGTTTAGCTCCACTTCTTTCTCCCTGCTTTAGTAGCTTTAAGAAACTATTTAAAAACTAAAAGTAGGTATTAAAGGTAACAAACTATAAATATTATTTAAATTAGAGATCTATTTAGTCAAACTCATAAAACCAGAAACAAGGTACCAGATGTTATAAGTATTTCATCTCACTTTTAGAATATTTAGAACATTTTGGAAGTAACCATCCCTCCTGTCATTTTTCTATACAATCGCAAAGATTCCTGGGGCAATTCAAAACATTCTCATTGAATACCAAATAATAGGCTTCATTTTGTTTAAACTTAATAATTTAGTATATGTTTTCCTTTGCTTGTGGGATGCAATATGAGGTGAAATTAAACCAATAGAGATTGTGATTTTACTGACGTATCACATTTCTCAATCGTGCAGTTCAAAGTTAACTAACAATGACTCATTACAATCATTGACAAAGGAGAAATCACTGTGTACAGTAAATACTTGGTGTATACATAGAAACACTCACACAAAGTAAGACTGAAACACATGCCTCACAGATGTTTGATGGCATGACTATTTTTAATGAAGTCTTTAGGGACAGTCCAACCACAGGCTAAAAGCTGGTGTGGGGCTTTACTATTTCCGCAATCCTCAGAGGGCAAACCTTCAAAAATTTGCGATACAATGTGAAAAAGTCAACAGTTCTCATAATGGTGCATAAATTCAAAGGTGACATGCTTGAATGTCAAAACAATTTGTCAGATAAATATACAGTCCCAAGTATACATCACAGGTTGAAAGCCATTATTTTGTAAAATCTACTTCCAAAATGCCTTGATTTTATCAATCATAAACTGATGGCATGCCATTAACTATAAGACAAGCCTGTCTTCAAAAAGACCCCAGGACATTTGTGCAAGCAGCTCATTAAGACCTACAAAACATTTCAAAGTTAATCTCCTTCTAGCTGGCTTAAAATAAGACTCTTGTTCCCTCGGTCAAAAGCCTACAGATATTTCGTGATTAACTAAGGTTTGTGATTCTTGATGCGTTTCGTCTATCAAGATAATCTTTACAAATTAGCACATTTTGCTGTTTTTTTTTCATTGAAACATCTAAACAGCAAAGTCTGTCTATTATGGTGCAGAGACAGAAGGACTTTTCCCACCATCACGGTTTTAACATTCATGCGTCGTACCGACTGAGTGCTGCTAAAGTCAATGAGATATATGCTAAATGGACTGCTGCATGGGAAAGGCAGCCTGCCTGTGTTAACTGCATCTGAAAGGGTGGGATTAGCAATGGAAATGCCTTGCACTGAGCTGTCTGGCAACTACACACAGGGGAGTGATGATGCTTAACATCCTTTTACATGCAGCCTGCATTTGCGCTACACAATACAATCCTGTGACACACTGAAACGCCAAAAAGCCCCTCACTGGGTAGTTTGCTCGACAGCCTACATGACAGATGTAACCCGTGTGAGTGACAAACCATAAACATCTGTGAGACCAGACACTTGAGAGAGTTTTCTGTCCACGAGGAATAGCCATCTAATAGGGGCACCTTCAAAACAAGTTTGGGGATGACATCTGATCAGTTTAAAATCGTGTTTTGGGTTATAATGTATAAGTGATATTAAGCATTATAGAACATGTTTACATGGAAAGTGGAAAAGGCCAGAGGTCAGTGGCTTTACAGTCCAGTTCACTCACTGCAAGGGATTCTGTATCTTACAACAACAAGAAAAAGATAAAAGCTGGCTAAAATCACAAGTTCCAGTGCTTTTTATAAACATCTGATCTTTGGATGCTGCATAGTTTGTGTGCACCTATTTAAAGATCTGGATATGCAAGACTAAATAAGAGACTTTAGATCACTGATCCTGACTGAGGATCAATATTCAGCATCCCTGTTGAGGAATGCAGCTTTTTCTTCTTTTAACCAGAATATTTCGCACTGTCAGTATTGACATCCTTGCGACACAAGCTCACTGGAAACTTCCCTTCGCTCCAGTAGCTTGATAACGAAACATGGACTTTTTCAACTATAATGAATGACTTGTGCGCTATCTTCAAAAAAATGTCCATACAATTTCTCGTGTCGGATAGACCAACATTTTAATTGTTATCTGATATAATTCATGTTAGCAGTGAAAAATCATTATTACATGATTCAGTTATTGTTTAAACTCAGAAAACTGGGAGTCTAGCATAAAGGTCGTATAGACTGTTCTTTTATGGGGCTTGGCAGCAAAAATTACCATACACCTTTAATTTAACTTCTATTACAACATACAGTATGCTTTTTTATGTAAAACAGAAGCTTAAAGTCAAACGAGTTAGAGTTTTGATGGGTTAGTGTGAGTACAATCCATTCCAAAGAAGCCATTTCGAAGCCATTTCGTGTTTCATAAAGAAATACTCAATTTAGTAATAGTAATTATCATGATTAAACCAAAAGACAATATATTTAATGAGCAAAACCAACGCCTAAAGTTTGGGCTACTTAATATTAGATCACTAAATCCAAAGGCAGTTATTGTAAATGAAATGATCACAGACAACAGTTTTGATATACTTTGCCTTACTGAAACCTGGCTTAAGCCAAATGATTACTTCGGTCTAAATGAGTCTACTCCACCAAGCTACGGTTATATTCATGAGCCACGTCCGGTTGGTCGAGGTGGTGGTGTCGCAACAATCTTTAGAGACTTTCTTACCGTTACTCGGAGAACAATGCATACATGTAAATCATTTGAAATGCTTGCGTTGAACATAACAGTTCCAAACAAAAGTAAAAAATCATTGGTCTCTCTTACATTGGTTACTGTGTATAGACCCCCTGGGCCTTACACTAATTTTCTGATAGAGTTCGCAGACTTCTTATCGGATCTATTGGTTAACGCCGATAAAGTACTGATTGTTGGAGATTTTAAAATCAACGTAGATATTGCTAACGATCCATTAGCTGTGGCGTTTAAAGAACTACTAGACTCTTGTGGTGTAACACAATACATCAATAGACCTACTCATTGACTTAATCATACCCTAGACTTGACTATATCTTACGGAGCCGATCTAACCGATATCGATATTATACCTCAAAGCGACGATGTTTCCGATCACCATCTTATAACATGTACACTGCGCACTGCAGAAATCAGTTGTATATCTCGTTATCGACAGGGTAGAACAATCACTTCAACTACTAAAGATAGTTTTGTAAAATACTTGCCAGATCTGACTCCTCTAATAACCTTTCCAACTAATATAGAATCGCTCGATGACATGACCAGCAACATGGGCACTATTTTCTCTAATACATTAGAAGCGGTCGCACCTATGAAGTCAAAAAGGATAAATGAAAAGATCATAGCACCATGGTATAATAACACCACTCGCGCCCTAAAAAGAGAAACGCGTAAACTGGAGCGAAAATGGAAACAAACCCAATTAGAGGTCTTTAAAATTGCATGGAAAGAGAGTGCAAGCTGTTACAAAAAGGCACTAAAAGCAGCAAAAGCCGAGCACTTCCGTAACCTCATAGAAAATAACAAAAACAATCCAAGGTTTTTATTTAGTACAATTGCTAAACTAACAAACAAACAGACTCCACCTGACCTGGGTATTCCACCGCACCTTGGTAGCAATGAATTCATGAAGTTTTTTACTGAGAAAATCGAAATAATACGAGACAACGTAGCTAAAACCAAACCTCCAAGTGTGTCGGAAGAATTAGTTTCAACCGTCACCCAAAAAGAAAAGCTAGAGTGTTTTTCTCCTATAAATCAGGAAGATTTAATTAAAATTATTGCAACATCCAAACCGACGACATGCTAATTAGACCCCATTCCGACTACCTTATTAAAAGAGTTACTACCTGCTGCAATTGAGCCCATTTGTAACATAATCAACTCGTCAATTAATCTAGGACATGTCCCAGGACCCTTTAAGCTGGCTGTAATTAAGCCTTTTATCAAAAAACAAACTTAGACCCCAATGAACTTGGAAGCTATAGACCGATTTCAAATCTCCCGTACTTGTCTAAAATACTAGAAAAAGTAGTGTCAACTCAACTGTGTACCTTCCTACAAAATAATGACATGCACAAAAAGTTTCAGTCTGGCTTCAGACCGTATCATAGCACTGAAACTGCGCTCGTTAGAATTACAAATGACCTTCTTATTGCATCAGATAAAGGTAACATCTCACTCTTAGTCCTACTTGACCTTAGTGCTGCTTTCGATACTGTAGACCATAAAATACTACTAGATCGTTTACACAATTATATCGGTATTCAGGGACAGGCACTACGATGGTTCAGATCCTACTTAACAGACAGATATCAATATGTCCATTTAAAAGGGAAATCGTCATATCTTACGCAAGTAAATTATGGATTACCTCAGGGATCGGTTTTAGGACCCTTGCTTTTCTCCATATACATGCTGCACCTCGGCAACATTATTAGAAAACATGAAATTAGCTTCCACTGTTACGCAGATGATACTCAGCTATATATCTCATCAAGACCAGATGATTCCTTCAAACTATCCAAACTGGCAGAGTGCATCGAGGACATAAAACATTGGATGACTAGTAATTTCCTTCTTTTAAACTCTATCAAAACGGAAATATTACTTATAGCACCAAAAACACGTACACAGAATATCTCCGATTACAGCCTGCAAATTGAAGGCTGCACTGTTACTCCAACAAATACAGTTAAAGACCTAGGCGTTATATTAGACGGCAACCTGTCATTTAAAAATCACATCATCACAAAAACAGCCTTCTTCCACCTTAGAAATGTTTCCAAGTTACGCAATATTTTATGTTTTGCTGACGCAGAAAAGCTTATTCATGCCTTTGTGACCCCACGACTTGACTACTGTAATGCTCTACTTAGTGGTTGTCCTGCATCATCAATAAACAAACTGTTTATTGTACAGTTTATTGTACAGTATTGTACAGTATTGTATATGTACAGTTAGTTCAGAATGCAGCTGCCAGAGTTCTTACTAGATCAAGAAAATACGATCACATAACCCCAGTTTTATCATCGCTTCACTGGCTACCCATTAAGTATCGTATTGATTTTAAAATTCTTTTAATTACTTACAAAGCCTTAAACGGTTTAGCCCCTACTTACTTAACCGAGCTTTTATCACATTACAACCCAACACGCTCTCTAAGATCTCAAAACTTAGGACTTTTGACCACACCTAGAATAACTAAATCCACCAAAGGGGGTCGAGCTTTCTCATACGTAGCAACCTAAACTCTGGAATAGCCTTTCTGATACTATTCGAGGGTCAGACACACTCTCCCAATTTAAATCTAGATTAAAGACACTTCTTTTTAGCCAAGCTTTAACTTAATGCATAGTTTATGAACAGCAGCTACGCTAATTATTCTCTTTCCGCCTCTGCCTCGGGATGCCCATCCCGAGGTAGGAAGAAGTTCCACCATGTCCAGACGACCGACAGATGCCGATCCCCAATTTGAGATAACGCCAGCTACAGCTGCAGACTGACTGAGCATCCCAGCTCCATCTAAGGCAATTCCACCACCAGGCAAGAGAAATATGACCATCGGACCATCCCAGCACAGACCAATACACCCCCAACCAAGAGCAAAGACGGACTATTTGTCTTATTAATGCTGAAGTTACAATATTTGGTATTAAATGCTAAACTTAAATCACATGTCAGCAGTTTGAGTGCAGCTATGACACGTCAGAGGGGATCTGGCCCTCCCGGTTGAGCCTGGTTTCTCCCGAGGTTTTTTTCTCCATTAATCAATCATTGGAGTTTGGGTTCCTCGCCACAGCAGGGCAGTGTTGGCCTGCTCACCGGGAGACTGCATTTATTTATTTATTTAGAAATTATATATTATTTATTAGAATGATCTTACTCGTTAGTATAAATACAATGCACTGTGCTGTGTTTTACCTTTTCTGTTTTTCCTGTTTGCCCTGTAAAGCTGCTTTGAAACAATACACATTGTGAAAAGCGCTATATAAATAAACTTGAATTGAATTGAATTAATAATAAATATGAATATAATTAATACTAAATACCAGGTTAAAAAGACACAAGAGTTCATTGTGTTCTGATTGTCTCTGATATCACAACACTGTTTTATTTGTAATATATACAATACAAATAATCTTGACAGAATAAAGAAAAATCTTATTTTGTCAACATTTTATCACATTCTGGCCAATGGAAACTTGCCAATCGTTTATATGTATTCTATAGTTTTCTCATTTTTCACAATGAAAGCATGGACATATCGAGGAATCTTTATGTTTAAAGTTGTTCAGGTCTTAAAAAAGATATGGTAATTGATAAAATAATCTTAAAAGTATTGACACTTCTGAAACAATATATCATCATCATCTAAATTAAGCTCCTGCATAAACTAGTATAAGTCATTCATAAACCATTGTATTGTCTCATTTCTGACCAGAGTATCAATTTGAGTGATTTTTTCGATGTAAATCTTGCTGGAATATCTGAATTTTTACTGAATGTAAAGTGTAGGAGCCCATTTGCTCTATATAGCACAAGTGCTGTCAGCATGTTGGTTAATCTCTGCTTTAAAACTGAATGAGCAGATCAAAAACACAAAGCCACAGCACTCTGGCCATAATGCTTCAGAACTCCTGATGGACTGATTGAAATGAATCACTGGTCTGATTGACATGGTGACTGAGCTAAAGGAGTCTGACACTGGAGGTGGTCAAAAGCTCTTTGAGCCTCACATCATGGTGCCCCCTCCATCTTGGTTATTTTGGTCATTTCAAAGCAATTCTGCACGTAATGGATCACTCTGTTTCATATGCGATATGAACACACTGAGGTCATTGTTTCACTTTGATCGAATTTCCATGTTATTCTACAGCCATTTTCTTTTTCAGTTTTTTTTCTGTGCAAATTAAATTGCTGTGAATTGATGTGAAAGAGATTGCGTGCTTTTTTCTTTCTTATGGGTACCTGAAACCCACACTGCCACAGATAATTGGTTGCAATGACGTGTAGCTTCAAAACACAGATTGCTAATGCTACAGTGGCTTTTCTATTGTCAATCAATGTTTCAAACAACGATTGAATCAATGCCCCTTTCAAATATTCACATCACTCCCCCAATCAATAGCAGTCACTGACGTTTGTCTTGAAACAAGGAAATCAGCATCATCTCACTAAAACCTTTCAAATTGCACTAATCTCGCTAACACTCAGCTGTAATATCTCAACAAAACACGCGGCACTAAAAATATTAAACCTTGAAATGAGAGACACGTCGTCCATCAGAAGATCCAAGATGTGCAGAAGTGCATGTTTGTGTATGTTTCTCGCACACTGCAGCACGGTCGACTCAAATCTTTATTTCAGTTTGATTAATGGCTGTCTGGCTGTGTCTGGAAAGGTGAAACGTTGAGGTTAGCGTCTCTGAACAGCACTCAGCATCTCTTTAGCGGCTCACTGAACGTGCAGGAACGCAGAGCCCAGGGCAAACGTGCGTGAAATAGATGAATGAATGAGATAAATAAATGAAAAGAGGAAACTGTGCGCCATTTCTCCTCCTGTGCATAAGATTATCAGTCTCAGTAGCAGATTGTCTTAATCCTGTTATACATGTGGCTCTGCGCTGTGTCAGCGATGAAATTGTGGGGGGAAAAATGAGTCTTCGCTGAGACTCGAACTGAAAAACATCCAGAATTGTACATGATACTGCTGCAAGGCATCTTAACACAGTGACCCAATAAGCGTTTTCCTTATCACCGGTTTGTAGAAAGAGAATGAGAGTTTTAATGCTTTCTACCATGCTAGACTGTATTGCATAGAAAATGTCTGGTTCTACTATAGGCGGCAAAAAAATACTAAAATCGAATTTTACTTAAAATACAAACTCGAGCTGCATTTCAGAAATTTGTCCCCAGACATCAAATGTGTCCACGAGAAGAGATCTCATCAATGTCACAAACTAAGCTCATATTTGCCAGGACTGCAGTCAATAATCAATATTATTTAAGAATTCAATGAACATTTCTCATCAAGTGAACCAAAATCCAGATCTACATTCATTTATATAGTGGCACAACTCAGCTAAAGTATTTGTTGAAGTTAAATTAAATCAAACCTCAGGTGTGACAAAGTCATCCAACAGCAAATGTGAAAGACTGACGACATGACTAGACACATGAAAACTGTGATAAAACGGAGGTTATTACATAGAAATTACAGTTGTTATTGCTTAGAAGTGAACATGAACTTGTTTTCCTTGCCGTATTTGAGGTCTGAAAAAATACAGAGCATCTTTTCTGCTATTTTGACCTGTCTCTCCATTTTTCATTTTATGCAAATAAATGTCATTAGAAACAATATTCTTATTTAAAATTTGGGAGACATATGTGTAGTATAGTTCACAGAATGAAACAAAAACAATAATTTTACCTAAATCATTTTGAAGTGGTCTCTTGCTAGATCAAGTTTTTCAAAGAGCTGTGTAATTAATAAGTTTAAGTAATAAGTGTATCGCAAATAAAGCTGGATGAAATGTTGCCACATTGTCTGTTAAGGTGTTATTCCCAATGCAATGCTCAGTCACTATATACATGCAAACTATATATGAACAAAAAAAATTATAAGCAAATACTTACCCATTGGTGTGCCAACTCCGTAAGACTTGGAGTCAATAAGTCCCCCAATCTGTGTAAGATTGCAGTTTCGTTGAGTGACAAATTCGATGGTGGTGGACTCCATGAGGAAAGCGTAATCGGATGTCAGGACCCTCTGAATCCCCTCCTCGATGCTCTTCACCATGACGGAATGTCTGCGACTGCTCATGAACTCCCACATTTTATCATATGTTGAGATCTTCGTTTTCTGGGACGGAAGCCAAATTCATTGAGATCAGACATCAGACTATTAATAAATAAATATGTTGTCATTTAATACAAAAAAACAGAATCAACAATAAAGGTTTCAAAGCAAGAAATATTATGTAATGTCAGCGTACAGCAGACCCCTGTTTATAACCCTGATTATTTATCAATGGTAAAATAAATGAAAACGAAAAATACTCCCCCTCCCAAAGTGTTATAAAAATATGTGTTTGTTTGGACGTCAATGATTCCTGTATAAATTACAATTCAACACCCACAAATAAATCATAAATCAACATTCTTGTCCTTTTAATGTTAATTCACACTGATCCAACAAACACAACACAAATGAATGATTATACATTACAGAATCACATTAATCTGTTTATCACTAATCCAACATAATCTGCAGATCTGGCAACACGGAAAAACGAACAAATAATATCATCTTAACTAAGTCAAACTACGTATAAAAAGCACAATGTAAATAAATAATGATGTTTGTTGCAGAAGAAATTGGTGCCATTTGCAAAGACATTTAAAACACACAAGTCTTTTTGTTGCTCTTAGAACATCTGATGGCATGTGAAACCTAATTAAGTCACATACTCAAGGTCCTGCCTGCCATTATTGTGTGTAATGACTTTTCGTGGCTGGTCGATATTTTAGATCAACTGGATGATTTGCCAAGTGCCTATCAGAATCTTTTGGAGTTACCCTTGACAAATCAGCCGATTGAACATGCAGACTACTACTGCTGATGAGGCAAATCCATGAGGAGAGAGAGAGAGAAAGAAAGATACTAGCAACTAGTGCTGTGGATTTTTGCATTATTTTGGACAAATTGTATTATGCATTTCACGAGTAAATCCATCTGCAAGAAAACTGGAAGATGCTTTCTACTAGACGGCCCTAAACTCTAGGTGGAGGTGGAGTTTGCGCTGCCTATCTCATGGCCCTGGCAGCACTCAGTCCTAGCCCACCACTTTAAGCACGGCCCTAAACTCTAGGTGGAGGTGGAGTTTGCGCTGCCTATCTCATGGCCTTGGCAGCACTCAGTCCTTGCCCACCACTTTTGGCATTTTTTTCCAAAAGTGGTGGGCAAGGACTGAGTGCTGCCAGAGCCATGAGATAGGCAGCGCAAACTCCACCTCCACCTAGAGTTTAGGGCCGTCTAGTAAAAAGCAACTTCCAGTTTTCTTTCGCATTGATCATCATATTGAATATAAAAAAGGAGGAACTTTGCACTGTGTGAGCCGAGTTATCTGTTTAGTGCTTACATAAAGTAGTTATTGTAAATAACTGAACTGTTAAAATCATTGAAAGCAAGGAACAATCGTCTAACTAAATCTTAATAAACAGGACAAAATAGCGCAATTTAAAAAAATTGCAGATGGCCATTTCTGCGCACACAAAAAACACTGGCGCAATATCTCATTCCCATAATGACCAACGCAATCTACTAAGAGCATCGCAAATTATTGCAGGGATAAAGACATCCTTTTTGGGCGTCAAATAAAGCCGCAAATAAAAATACAATGACAAGCTTATGATTGTCTTCTAAGCATTTAATTATAAGCAGATGATGGCTCATTTGAATGTATTGCATGTGTAAAGGATATTTTGTGTTAGGTTGTTGATACAAAAACATCATAGACTTCAATTGGGTTGTCTTAACTCGCGATACTGTGAAGCAATTTAAAAATCCCACAATCCATGAGTGAGGTGCAAGCATTCTCCAGCAATCATTTCTCATTTTTCCATCTCATGTCCCTTCTGTGTGATGTGAATATTTTTCAGCTGATTTAAGATTGTGTGGATTGATTAACAGTGATGTGTCTAATGCTTTGATCATTGTGAAGTGCTCACAGATTGTGCTGCTTTAATCTGCTCATGTTTCTTCATCTAATCCAAGGTTTTGATTCATTAACTGCACACTACAATCAGCTGCATAAAATTCACAGCTGCTCTCACATCTCTGTTATTCAGACGGATGAAACAGAAATAAAACAAATATCTTATCTGCTTCAAGTCAAAAGAAAAGAAAAGGTTGGTCCTAAACATTGACATTTTATAGGACAGATCGCTGGTAAATCCAGAGCCAAGATAAAGGACAAAAATGTATCCAACTACAGTGAACGGCAAAATAAAAAAAAAACATAATGAATTCATACAAGATTAGCCCAAACTACATCAAGATGCAGCACAGATGGACTAGTCTTATACAACAGAGTCTTAACAGAGATCATTTATCTGTTCCAAATGGGTGATGAATGTGCTTCCCCTTTAAATATTCTCTGTATTCTGCAGATGGTACACCCAGAATGAATAAAAAAAGATTTGTTTTATTACACTGTAAGACACTATCCACTGTCTACGCTGTCTCTGCAAGATGACTGTTGTTCTCATGGACCGGTGGGGTGTGAGTTTCTTTAGGTGTGTTAACAATTTTATAGATTAAAAGGAAACAGATTTTTTTTAAAAACACAAAATGATTAAATTAAAGCCATCCATCCATCCATCCATTTTCTTCCGCTAATCCTGGGCGCGGGGGCAGCAGTCTAAGCAGGGATGCCCAGACTTCCCTCTCCCTAGACACTTCCTCCAGCTCTTCCGGGGGGACACCGAGGCGTTCCCAGGCCAGCCGGGAGAGATAGTCCCTGCAGCGTGTCCTAGGTCTTCCCCGGGGTCTCCTCCCCGTGGGACATGCCCGGAACACTTTCCCGGGAAGGCGTCCAGGGGGCATCCGAAAAAGATGCCCGAGCCACCTCAGCTGGCCCCTCTCGATGTGGAGGAGCGGCGGCTCTACTCTGAGCTCCTCCCGAGTGGCCGAGCTTCTCACCCTATCTTTAAGGGATCGCCCAGCCACCTTTCGGAGAAAACTATAAACTGTATTTAATATACATTTATGAATATTTATGACCCCTTTGTCGAAAGTAATAGGGTGCAATCAAACTACACGTTTTATAAGTATCGTGATGTGTGTTGCATGTGTTCACGAAAGCAGTCTTTAGTATTCAGAGCTAAAACGTAAGTAGGTAAAAGACTAAATTACTCTGAAATGGCCTATTATCTCTTCTTGAAATTTAACGATGTGTAGAAGACATTTAAAGTAAATTTAAATTCTGCTCATCATGTGCTAAGGTGATTATGCGTTTATTTTTCAAAAGTAAAAACTATAAAATGACTAAAAGAATATAATTATTAAAAAAAACTTGTGTTCAACTGATGTTATTTTTTTCAAACAAGAATGTGTTATCATTTTGTAAGTGTTGTCTTATGGCTTAGCATACACATATAACACACTTAATTAGAGCATCTTAATAGTAAGATTTTATCTTAAATATCCTCACGTATAAGTTTAACAGTGTTGTATCCAGCAATGCCATGTAGTTTCTCTTTTCTCTCTGTTCGATATTCCACAGAGAGAGGAGTGTGCGATGAAGGAGAACAGTCTAAAACAAACATCTTCTGGCATCACCCATAGCTCAGTCACTGGTAATGATGCTGGAAACTACAGCAAGAAGGTAGCTGTCCATTTTAATTCACATTCTCATTATACTGACATACACAGAATGGCTTCTTTGTGAAGCTACACATGGTCAGCCATTACAGGTCTACCCACACCTAAATAAAAAGATATAAAAAAAACAATTACTAACTAATCTTTTTACAAAGGCCAGGCTGCGAGAGAGATTAATGTGCATAAGGGAAGGCTCTGTACATCCACCGGTAAGGGCAGCCATCATTAAGTATTATTATTATGATGTGCGTGCCTGCATGTGTGTGTGCGTATAATTTCGATCTTTTGGACTATGTTGTTATGCTTGTCTAAATTTATAGATAAGAATTTGTTGATATATGTCGTGCAAAATTGTAAACTTTAAAAATAAAGATATGATGTAATGTAAACTTTTAGGCATTATTTCATGAACAATTTTATGATGTATTTTTATTTATTTGTTTCCCATTGTTCATAATGTAACCTATTTGTATTATTATTATTTAATTCAAGATCGGGGATAACCCGTAACATTTATTACAATTGTTGAATATATTCTGTGTTCATTAATTCTTTAAATAATACATTTATAGAATTAAAACATTTTAAAACAGCATTCGATTTTAAAATGCCATATTTAATCCTGTCGGAACAGTCAGTTTTTGTTATTTTATGTTTTTTAGACAAAAGTGCTTAACATGTTTCTGGTATTCACATGTACTAGTTGCCTTTTTCTAAAAACATTCTAGCTGTGGTTAAATCACAAGGGTGTGTGAAGATCATTGTGTCTCTCTGCAGGTGGGACTGATGCTCAGATTGCATCAGGGGTTGAGATTCACTTCCTCTGTCAATCTCATCTACAGTCCAGGGGTCCCCCACACAGGAACCAAAGAGAGAAATGAGGATTGAACAGATGAAAATTGGTCCGAAAATATGAGAATCTGCTAGCAAGGGGTTTGAAACTGAGAACTGGCTGCAGGTTTCATCAGATTCCACTAAAACCTCCAAAACAAATTAAAAACAAGATGATAGCAGCTGCAGTGGTGAGATGAGGGGAGCAGGGCTAAGCCACAGTGAGCAAACAGAGTCTCTCAACACGTAGATTCTTCAGAGGAGGAAGAATTATATATTTTCTATATAAATGTAACACCAAAATGTACTAAAATACTTTGTTTTAATGGGTTTGTTACTCATATGCACATACTTTATGAACGTACAGTAAGCATTTGAATATTCATTTCATTCAAGTTTGTAACTAAACTATTTTTTTTAATTTTCATTGCTCCAAAGTCTTAAAAACTGTAGGCTAAATAGTTCAATTGAAGTCTATTATTGTATTTTAAATATTATCAGTATTGCAAACATAAACGTTTCTATCTGCATGTTCTTGTATATTGTAATTTAAAGTTAAACGCACAAGTCAAATAGAATATGTTTATGCATCTAGAATCAGTTCATTCAAATCAGATAAAACAATATATTTGTTTCCTGCAAAGTGCATTTGAAAAACATAAAAGGGGTAAAACACGGCCTACTTATGTATAAATAATTATTTCAAAAGTAGTCACATAACTCTACATAATTTTTCAGAACAAGTTGAATATGCAAACAAACACTTTCGTTCAGTTTAGTAAACCCCAAAGCTAAAAACATTTATTAAAGCACTTTGTATTTTTATTTCTTACATGTTTAATAACTATTACAGCAATAGGTGTCGTTTGTTACATAAAAATTTGAAAATAAACTTTACCTATAATAAATCATTAACTTTGATGTAATCAACAGATTCTAAAATGTCTAATTTAACAATGTCCATCATCCCAAAAGACAAATTCAGTAGAAGCAAACAGTATGTTCATTTATACTTTTTCCGTAAAAATTTAAATCATAAAGGCCCCGTTTTTTCCCTGTTTTTGAAGCTTTGATTGGGTTTTTTGGCTGTTTAACAATGGATGTTCAAGTTTCTAGTTTAAGAAAAACTTGATATTTCACATATTTCAAGTCTATCGTCCACCGCTGTTTCCCAAACATGCCTTTAAAGAAAGCTAAGTATTGTGACACACCTGGTTGTGGAAGAATACAGTCGCTGCACAACCTTCCTTCGGATTCCGATATTAGGAATGCGTGGTGGTTAAAGATTATTTTTTAAGACATTCCAGCTCATGTGGGAAAAACATGGAGTGTGTTTTCTCGTTTCATTTGTCAGAGGATTCCACAAGGCAGAGATCGACAGTGAATTTGTGGAGAGTTTAAAATTGAAAAGCAGGTTTGTGCCTTCAATTGGATCCGATACGAATGCCGCAGCAATCTTATGTGAGTAAAACATTTTTTTACTGTGCTTCACTATTGCTTGGTTAGAGATCGCTTGATGTGCCCTGAACAGTATTCGGACCTCTAGTCATTTGACATTGTAACATTTCAGACAGGTACGGTCATATATCATTAAACGCAATACAAGTATAGGCTATACAAGCTATTCACAAAGCCTTGCCATCACATCCGGGAAATAAGTCAGTCAATTTTAGTAAAATCATGCCGTGCATGTGCTTCACATGAAATACTGATGTGTGGGGGTCATTTATAAATCACAGGAGGTCTCCAGATAATACTAATGCCCTGCAAAAACTGTGAATGGTGCTAATGAGTAACCTAACGTTACGTCTCGAATCATATTTATAGAAGGCTCCAACTACATAAACTGTTATCCAATCAAAGTGGTGGGCGACTTCCAAGTGTCTTCAATGCGGCACACCCAATAAAACCAAGCGTCAGCAGAGCTGGCCTCAAAACCTGGGAAGAAAATAGCCTATTACTAACTGATTTAGATGTTTTTGGATGTAAAACACACGCGAACGTCATAAGTATATCTCATATAACAGTATACAACAATAAACAACATCACTTCATAGCACCTTTAAACATTTGGCTACTTATATCACCCTGGCTCGTTCAGTCTTTCAACCTTGCCTTCTGTCAATAGCAAATCCCGCCTTCTTTCATTTGTTTGGCCACCTCAGTCAGATTGACATTGACGAACTCATTCGGAGTCTATATAAGTTAAACTTGACTCCGTTTCGACACATCAAAGTAAGCAAAGTACATTATACATTAAATACAATAATAATAGAGTGTAAATTATTGTATATGTTGAAATGATTAAATGGATGCCAACTTATTGGGACACTTTGGTATTACACGTTATTATTATAATTTTCAGATATTTTCTTGCTGTTGTTGAAAATAAATGCCTGTATGTTCTGATTTGTGATCTGAAAATCTAGAAGAGTGCGTTAGCAATAGATGGATTCGAACATGCATTTATACAGTATGTAGAATCAGAATCACGCGTCTTACGATTCACACACCACTAAAGCCACTGATAAAGTGAAGTCGTTTTTACACTTTTTTTTTACACAAATGTTTTTTTCTGGGGAGGAACCCACTCGCATACTGTATCTTCATAGGTAGACCAGATCTAAAATCATTATTCTAGTAACATTCTACAGTATTGTACGGATATGAATTAAACTTGGACGCGGGCACCCAATCCCCAAGGCCCATATGCACCTGCATACCCTGCATAGCCAAACGCTACGCCACTGATCCTGACCATGAAGTGTTTTACATCCTTTTACAATAAAATCAATAAGCAGCCACTCTTATCATGGCTTAAAAGACTGCAGGTTTTCATTTCACTTAGGAGCTTTATACACAACCCCATCAGAGGTTAAAATTTACAATGACCTTATACACTTGTGATCTGGGTGCCTACATTTATAAAAGATGCTTGCTGAATTAAATTGTATCATGCATTTGTCAACTTTAATCATTGTAGTAGAGTAGGCAGGGGGGGGGGCGTGGTTCGAGTCCGGTGAGTAATTGTGAATGAGCGCCAGCTGTGCGCACACCAGGCTCGAATCACGGAGGAGATGGGAGCATATAAGAGAACGAGCGACCGGACCGTCGAAGAGAGAGCACCGGGCCCGAACGTGTTTGTATTTGTATTTATGTTTTACTGTGTTGTTCGGCGGCGGTCGTCCGTGAGGGGCCGCCGGCTGTTATGTTTTGGTTTGTTTGTTAGCCGGCGGTTGTCCGTGAGGGGCCGCCGGCTGTTATATTACTTTATTAAATGTTTTAAAATGTCTTCCGGTTCCCGATTCCTTCCTTCCCTACTCTGAATCTTCTAAATTTGTGCCGAAACCCGGAAGGAAGGAGAGAAATGCTGTCGGAGAGCCATCGCTGCTGAGGGGCATCGCGGTGCTGAGGAGTTCGGGCAGCGCGGACGAGCGAAGTCCGCCAGTGGCTGCCCGAGGCGGTGGTTCTGGAGCGAGGATTCTGATGGGACGGAGAGCTCGCTGCCGTGCTCCTGGGCCAAGGTGGAAGAGCCTCTCGGCTGGTTGAGGACCGAGCCGCAGCATGTCAGGGAACCGGACTATAATTTTTTTTTTCCTCTCTGCCCTCCTTCTTTCCGGACGCTCCGAGGACTCCCGTCTCCGTTGTCTCGTCTCGTCGCTGCATACCCCCCATCCCAACCCCCCGAGGGAGGGGGAGGGAGCATGCACAGTCATGGGGGTACCCCCCGGCCTGTGAGGGGTGATGAGGGTATATAGTAGAGTAGGCGGGGCAAGACCGTGGTTCGAGTCCGGTGAGTAATTGTGAATGAGGGCCAGCTGTGCGCACACCGGGCTCGAATCACGGAGGAGATGGGAGCATATAAGAGAACGAGCGACCGGACTGTCGAAGAGAGAGGACCGGGCCCGAACGTGTTTGTATTTGTATTTATGGTTGTCCGAGAGGGGCCGCCGGCTGTTATGTTTTGGTTTGTTTGTTAGCCGCCGGTTGTCCGCGAGGGGCCATAAGTTTATACTTTGGTATTCATTATATTCATAAAAGTTGAATTATTTATAGCATTTATTAGTAATATTAGGCACCCCACTAAGGACCTCACTAATTTTTAAACCCTGGCATATGGACATGGTTCTCAGTATCACAAAGCCTATTTGTGGTTACAGTTATGTCATTGATGGAAAAAATAACACTGAAGGACTACATGTACATATACATTTATGCATTTGGCAGAAGCTTTTATCCAAAGCGACTTACATTGCATTGTCTTATACGTTTTTTGCTTCTAAGTATGTGCAATCCCCTGGGATCGAACCCACAACCTTGCTCTAACCACTGAGCTACAGGAAAGCAGAGCACTAGGACCAGGAGAGCAATATTTGATTTTACATTCAGGTTGTTATAGTGATTTAAAAAAGATGTGTTGTTAATGATCAAAACTGCTTTATGACCTGGGTCAGATCAACATAGCAACAAAATAAAACATATTATTTAAATTCTAATACCAGAAATCATTGTTACACAGATTCAATAAATGTATACAGTATTTACATCAACCTATTGTTCGAACCACCACTGACTAAAATCTAACAGAAAGACAGATGTGACTGAGGTGTGACCCTAGATGTGAGAGGTTGCCACAGATTGTTTTGATTCTGAAGGATATCACAGGAAAAGAAAGAGAGATGGATTGGACGGCTGTCTCAGTGAGCCTTTCCACTGCTCCTCTTTTGATCAAACTATCTTTTGAAGTGTAGAATATAGCATACTGACGTGACAGATATTAAGATGCCTCACAGCAGAGAAGGACAAAAGAAAGCAAACCTCCAGAGAAGGACTTTATAAGGCCAAACACTCTGCGGTGGTCTCCCCCTACTTTAAAATATTCTACAATTTAATGTGTCAGCCTTAGGGTAGTATGATCGGTACAGCAAACTTTTGGCTTCCAGATGGTGGCCTGCTTTATGTAGACCAGTCAAGTACTTCCACGCTGGAATCAATCATTTCTTTTTGAATCTTGCTTTTGAATCTTGCTTTGTGCACTGCATGGGGCATTGTCATGTTGGAATAGAAAGGGGCCCTGCTCAAACTGCTGCTACACAATCAGATGCGCAAAATTATCTTCTCCACAATATCATTATATGCTGTAAATTAAGATTTGAGTTCAGACTAATGACTAAAGTACTCAAATCTGTTCATTGAAAGGGCGTGTCCCAATACTTTTGTGCATACTGTGTACATAAAAAAAGCTGTATGCAAGTCCCAGCTATGGAAGATTCAATTTACATGTTGTTGTCACAAGGGGTACTATTACATTTTAATTTCTTGAATCATTATAAAAGTTCACATTGAAAAAGTAAACTGCACAATATTGTTGCATCTCAGAAGAGTCCAAGTCACCAAAATCAGTATTTAGTCCCCACATGTGAATCTGCCTTAAAAATGCACAAGTAAAACAAGTACAATGAGTAAAACTCCACACACCACCCAAATAAGAGTCATAATTTTTAATGCAGTATAGGTGACTGCACTATATTGAGCACTTCAAAGTGCATAACACAGTGATAAAAGCAGTAAAATTGTATGCCCCCATTAGTGCAGTCATTCAGCTCAAACCCCTGGTGCCTGATCGAGTCAACCCGCCAAGGGCTATACCAATAAACCCTAACATATATTATTGAAATCACTTTTTCAACACTAAAACCCTAAAATGGTACGAGCACAGCTTTTGAATCTAGAGAACACCGCATTTGAAAGCACCATTTTATATCTCAGATCCATTCCAGCAGAACTTCGTACAGGTGGCTTGACATAATAGCATAGCCAGGCCACCACATTCCATTTGATTGCATTAGCTAATAAAAGGATTTAATTAGAAATGATTCAGGGAATACACAGTATCAGTCAATGCAAAAACAATAAAATTAATAGCCACATCAAAACACGTTTTGATGCAAAATATCTCTTTTAATGGTTTCATAAAAAAATTGTTTTGAAGGTACATCAAAACTATACCCTTCCTCCAAAATTTCAGTATAAATAGCTATAGAGGGTAAGCACGTGTCGTTACTTTCCCACGTGAACACCCTGGAACGCACCTGCTTGAATGGCAAAACATTCGGCGAAACGAATGATAACAATATAAGGAAACGCAATTGAGCCAACATTTGAGTGTCCAAGAACACCTGATTCCTTTGTAAGTCGTGAGGAAGCCGTAAGTCCAGCTACTTGTAATTTCAGCAAAGCATCCATTTTTCGGACTCTTTTACAACTCGAGGGAGCGTGTCCATGTCCCGGCGTGTTCACTTGGCAGAATGACGTCAATGCATACTCTCTATTAAATGGTAGATATGTTTGTCAGCTAAACTATTCATATAATTAAAGAACCTGTAAGTAACCTTCCTTTTTCCACAGTGGTGTACTTGCTATTTTCGAGTTTTCAGACTGTGTCTCCACAGTATATTATGCAGAATCAATAAAAGCAGTTTATCAAGCCTTCAATCACTCAAACTGCCTCTCAATCACTCCATATATCAGCACCTGCTAAAAGAGCATATGTGTTCAGCCTGCTTTTCCTTTCGGAAATCTCACATGGATTATAGGGGTTGTCTAGACCAAGATTTTTTTCCCGAAACCAAAAGTCTGTGTGTAGTCTCGGTTGGTTTTAACAGAAAAACGCCTACGCCTATAAGATCCACATTTTTAATAACTTACACTGTTCACAGCTTTTTATACTTTGATAATGTGACATAGTGAACGATTTTGAGAAAATTGAGAAAAATATATATATTAGTGGCATAGAAGAACCTCAAAAACATATCCCCTTGTATTAGCTGAAGATTGAATTGAAATACCAAAAAATGTAAGAATAACACCGTAATAAAAAAACAGAGAAGCACCCAAATTTCTGTGATCTGATCTCAATGGAAAATGGTTTACACTGTGAACATAAAGAAATGCAAACCAGATCTCACACAGGCACTGTACCAATAGTGTTCATAAAACACCTTTAAGCTTTTTCACATTTAGCAGACCCAGATGATAAAAGCCCTGAAACATGTCCTCAATTACATGTTGCGGCATAAAATCTTCAACCCTTGCTTTGTGTAGCATTCTATATGACCCTGAAGGAAAAGCTGAGATTTTACGCCTCGCCTATCGAAGTGAGTAAAATGAGTCAAGCCGGAATTTAAAACATGAAATGCTGATATTTTTACAGAAACTAAAGACGGTTCTAAGGTGCATAATTTTCACATTCCTAATATTTCAGAGCACTTGTGATACTGGGTCACAGAAACAAGCCCTTTCGAATTTAAAGGTCTCTGCATCAACATACAATAATAATAAAAAAATGCCTCTTTTGAATATGGGTCTCTGACCTTTTCAATGATTCTATCGGCAAAGCACTCATGTAAGTATGATATTATTCATCTGGCATTTACAAGTGGTATGACAGACAGATCTTACCTTAAAGAATGTCATCGTGGAGCCATCTTCCACCACACCATACTCGATCTTGGTCTGTTTGGCCAGGTCATCTGCTGAGTCAATTGGAGATTCCATTCTCTCCACTGTGAGGAAGGCAGCTAGGTTAGCCGTATAGGAGGAGATGATGATTAAGGTAAAAAACCACCAGATGCCTCCTACTATCCTGGTGGAAAGGGCTTTGGGCATGAGCTCAGATCCTAGTGGAGAGGAGTAGAGGCAGAGGTCAGGACAGAGCAGTGGTCTCACTGTGAGGACCAGCACCAGATGCACAGGCCTGACCTAGTGCTGACATAAAGTAAATATTTGTCACAGGGCTAGCTTTGCATATTGATACTATTTGCACTGGCTGGAAAAAGGAAAAGTAGGTAAACTGACCACTCAAAGTCAATATAGAACAATCGGTCAATATAAATTATGAACCTTAATCTCAAAGTTAAGTAAACAATGAGTTTTATGAAGGGAACTTGTCTTTACTGTCATGAAGCTTGTGGTGAGAAATAGGCTTATATAAAGATTTCACAACTTAAGTCTTTCTTTTTCTTAATCAAGATAGGCTAGTTATACAGAGAAAATAACCAATAGGGGTAAATAAGGGGGAATAATGCAGGGAAATAACCTGCATCTCTTTCCAAGCCAGTTGTAAGATTGGATCTAGCAGATCCATGGCATGTCCATGGCAAAAAAAAACAATGGACTGTGTAAAAGATTAGCCATTACAGGAATAAGAATTGAACTACAAACATAAGTTTCAATCCGGCATCAACAGACTTGTAATGCTCTAGTGACCTCTCATTCAAGCACAGAGTTTGGATTTATAAATATTGCTTCAGATAGGAAGCAGAAAAAGAAAATCTGCACGTTTCTCTTTTACACAGCAGTTCAGTGTGTCAGTTCGAACTATGTTAAAATACTTTAATTGTGTCATCAATGCAAAATGTACATTGGAGATTTGTCAACTACCCCCCAAAGAACAAAAAACAAAACAAAGAAAATGAAAAGAATTTAAAGCTGGCATGTCTCACCCCACTGGACCTGTGAGACCATTTGGCTCTGATAGTATGACGGTCAGTGTGATCTTATAACCTGGTTGGGGCTGACTGTCATGTACCCAAGGTAACGTCATGTCCAAGCACGCCATCCCACAGTTTTCTGGGGGTTGACAAGCCGTAGGCAGGGGAGCCTCTCTACATTGTAGTGATACTTGCTAATCATACAGACACCCATCAAACACAAAACCCGTTCCTTCAGCCTAGTGCCACATCTTCTCTTGCACACTTGAAGAGATGCCTGAACAAATAATAGTAGACGCCCTACCACAGGGATGCTCAAACCTAATACTAGAAATCCATCTTCCGGCAAAGTATTGCTCTAATCCTGATACAACACACCTGAACCAGTCTTCTGGTGGATTTCAGATAGCCTAATGAAAATGAATGTTTCATGTTTTTTTTGTGGTACAGTAAAGTGTAGAAACCATTGCTTTTGGTGCATTGATTATTCGCAAAGCTATAGTTTTACTACAGTGACCATGGTCATTTTCCATCAGGGTAACTCAGGACGTATTTACCTCCTACTTAAAATTAACACTGACCAGTAAAACTAGTTGACTTTAAATGCCATTTCAATCAAAATTACAAGCAGGTGTATTGAAAGCAAACTCTTCAGGAAGGCAGATCACCAGGAAAAAAACTGAGCACCCGTGCCCTTCAATCTTACCACTGGACAACAACTGAAGATTACTATGGAAACATGTTTCCTTGCTTTCTACATTGCAAACAACTAGTTGTCAATTCTCAGTTGTTCATTCCCCAAATCAAATATTTACTCTACTAACATTACATTGCAACCCAATCCCAGCTGTGCTTCATTCCATTTTTTAGATGCAGAGCAACACGAAGCATTACCCATGCCGCTGTGCAAACAAAATGCTGGTATACCCAACAACTTGGTATAAGACTACACTAATGCAACGCAACAGCATGCAAGTTGCATGTTACTTGTCCTTCAATTATTTTAACCCATTGCATTAATTAGTCTCAGCCACCTACATGCTGCAGATGAGATGATGTGGCATCAGGATTGCGTAGGGTTAGGGTTAGTAATCATGAATGACACTATGACATTAGACCAAGTTTCTTTGGATGCTTATTTTGGACTATAGCACAGAAATTGGACTTACCTGCTTGGAACCCTTAAGATTAAATAGAATAGTGGTTATGGGGAAGTTTGAAGTTTAGCATGCATAACTGTTGTAACAAACCCTTGATCATCTACCCAACATTGACAAATAAACACTCAAGTTGCTCACAATCCCATTCATACCATCAGCCATCAACTCATTTGCATCTAGATCTACATGCACAGAGGCACCCATGCATCATAACGGGCCTGGCAAGAGCAAGTTGGGACCCCCAGCAAAAGAGTGGGACGTGTGCTAAGAGGAGCAGGCAGAGGCGTCTACCTTGCTGCATGAGAGCTCCAACTCCGAACCAGAAACTATTAAGCAGCGTGAAATTGTTTTCCACCACATCCGAGTCTGGGTTGCAAGGGTGGGGATTATACCATTCGTAGGGACTAAACCTGTGGTAATCAACACAAAACACACACAGAGACATTTTGAAATTTTTCAAGAATTTGCAGGAGAGAAGAAAGAAATGAAGGAAGGGCAGGTCAACCTACAGAGACACAAGACAGATATATTAGCATAATCATCATTTAGATCATCACTTTGAATCTTCTTAAATGGTTAAAATGTTTGACAAAAATTAATTAACCGCCGTATGATAGTTCAATGTAAATTCCCTCCACACATCCCTGATTCTAGGTACTAGCAAATGCGTAATCAAATTTATATCAAAGGCAATGGTACTGTTATCAATGCATACGTTAGTAAGGATAAATTAATCTAGATGCTTAGTGCTGAATATATAGTCCGTTCCATCATCTTCACACACTAATGCATTATTCTTTGCTATCTCGCTTCCGCTTTGAGATTTCCCATTTCTCCTGCTAACTATAAATGACAATACATTAGTAAAGGTTGATTGGGTGACAATTAAGCATTGTGACCCAATTCTGTTTTTGCTAAAATGGTGGGATAAAAAAGGCATCTTCAGGCTTTTCAGGACTTGAGCAACCATGTACCAAAGATATTATTTGTCACAGTTTCCTAAGATGGCTGAAATGACAACAGAAATTATTGACTTTCATAGGCTAATACCACACTTAGACATTCAGCACAGTTCATGAGCAAGATTCGGAGGCAGTCATAGTTGATCTGTCATGAACAAAATGATCTTTAAATGGCACAGATTGTATTATCAAAGTATTAAAAAAACAGTCAACACTATCTATTTTTAAATACCAAATATGGGCCAAAGCGTAATGCTGGATTCAGACTTTTGTTGTAAGAAGCATTGTTGGCTTAGCTTGATGAACCTGCCCTCACATAATTCCACCTAGCTGAAAATAATTATAACTGTCACTTTATCCGTTTTGCCAGGTTTGAACCTGCAACAAAACACTAATTCGAATGGTTTGTGTCAAAATATTTTGTTGCCACAAGATGACATCAAGTTCATGAACATAGGAAGTGTAGACAGTCCCAGAAAGTGAAATATTGAAATAATAATGCTATGTTAACTTTAAAGTCAGAAATGGATTATAAGCTTTTGATACTCTCACTTGTAAAGGTTCCAATTTATGTTATTCAAGGTTTTCTTTTGTGTTATGAAGTCATATCGTTGAAATAAAATCTATTGAAATAAAATAATTGTGATGTACAGTGTGATATACGACATTGCTTTTAAGTTAGAACGCTGCCTTATGCGGTAGCTGCATATTCAGGCGGATGATAGCGAGACAGCTCACTGGATAGTAGTATAAAAGAAACAACGCTGTACGGTGTCATCAGTTTTTTTAATCTAAGGCGTATTTGCTTATTTGTCTTTTGTGAAGCAAGACTAAGGTCATTTGTGACCCTGGACAACCAGTCTTAAGTGTCAATTTGGGGAAATTTAGATTTTTACACATCTGAAAGTGGAATAATTAAGCTTTCTATTGATGCATGGGTTGTTAGGATAGGTCAATATCTAAAAGATATACAACAGTTTAAAAACTCTGGAATCTGAGGATGAAAAAAATCTTAATATCAAGATTTTGAAGTTAATCAGAGGCCATTCTCTCATAAAAACTAAAGTCTTTACAGTATATATACGGTAGGAATTTTTATAAAATATCTTCATGGAACATGATCTTTACCTAGTACCATAATGATTTTTGACATAAAAGAAAAATCAATCATTTTGACCCATACAACTAATTGACTTATTAGACTGGTTTTGTGGCCCAGGGTCACATTTACATGAAGACCTTGCAAAGACTCCACTGCTACCACAGACCTCTCACACTAAGAGTATTTGTGAAGGTTCACACAAGCGCTAAAGCAAAGCCTTTTTTTAAAGGCAAGTCTAACATGCTTGACTACGGTTGTCTCTGACCGGAGCATGCCAGCAGAGAAGGACGTCGCGCAGCCCCGTCAAAGTGAAACGCAGCTTAACCTGCTGCTACAGGAAGCGCCGGTCGTCCGTTAGCTGTCAGTTTGATCCAATTATACTGACCTTCTGTTATCTCCGGTCATCTGCGCCGCAGAGGGAAAATTTTCAGCAAGGTCAAAGTGAATAGATAAACCAAGACTGAGGAAACATTGATGCCTCGGAAAAGAACAAAAGCGCCTTTTTCAGGAATTTATCCTGCACCCTGATCACGCAGCCGATAACAGCCATGACAGACCGGCCGACAGTGACATATTTAAACAGCCCTCCTGTGTAGCCGCATTTAGCGTCAAGAACATGGGCTGAGGTTGTGTTGAGGAGCTGATATACAATCCAATAAGGATGCTACACAAGGATGCATTGATAATCAATGTCCTACCATAGATTTATAAGACTGAATGCTTGTTCAGCATAGTCTCACTTGATTTTTTGTCCGAGGAGATATCTATAACGTCCTGTGCTATGCCAGCACTATGCGCTATGCCAGCACTATACATGGAGTCTTTTCACAGATGCAATACAGCACCCTGCCTCTGTATTTTTGAATTTGGCTTTTACTCTATCCCATTTTGCTCCTCAGCTCTTTTTTTACCTCTTAGACTCAGAGTTAATTATCTCACAAGCCCCACACAGCAGTCTGTTAAATCATCTTAAGTGCAGCCCATTTAGAAACATATTCCACCTGGAAATGAAGGGGATCTGATAAGCACTTGGCCAGGCCGGTGGAAGCATTATTCATCCTGTGAGGAGAACACATCCCTTGCTTTCACATGCTTGAAATTTTCAAAGCGGCAAGGCCAAAGGTTCATTAGCGCTGTTTGGTAATGCACACATCACTTTTGTTGTGCAAATCTTTACACCCTTATTTATTCATTTAGCAGAAGCATTTATACAAAGCTTACAAACGAGGGAGAATTAAGCATTTTGCCCCAAAAGTGTACAACAACAGCAAATACTGTAGCGTACAAAGAAAATGAGCAGAGTAAGATGGAATAGTTTTAAATTGTATAAAAAGCAAAGTTTTTTATACTAACAAGATATAACCTAGGCTATGTTAAACAAAACAATAGAGGTGATAAATTAAATGATATGGATTTAACCTTTTTTTGTGCTATGGACATGAACTACACAAATCAAATGCCATTTTAAAAAAAGAGGCCAGTTATTATTTTTCAGTGATTGGACTTGAGATTTTTGCCTGATCTTATTTATTAATTACAGCTAAGAGCAGTTTATTATACTTATGTAGTAAATAATAGACTTTCCAGTAGTTCCGTTGTTAGAGCATGATGCTAGCATTGCCAAGGTCATGGGTTTGATCCAAGGGGATTGCAAATGTATAGTATAATGCAATGTTTGTCGCTTTGGATAAAGGCGTCTGCCAAATGCGTAAATGTAAGCGTAATAGTACTGCATACTTATAACTGCACTATACTATTATTACGTGGGACTAAATTTTATTAAATGGGACTTCTTAAGCACACTTAAAGTGTAACAGTATAGTAAACTTAAAGTACACAACTAGTTAACAACTATTTCTTCTGAGAATTCATAAAGAATATTACTGAGAAATGGACGAAAATGAAACATATAGAATAATATATATATTATTATTGTTTTACATTCTACCACATTATCTTTGCGAGATCGCATTTCTGCTTCGCGTGCAAAAATATGACCCGCGACCAATGGCTTTGACGAGTGCGCGCCCAATTCTCTCTATGCTGTCGCAACTGTTGAACACTCACGACTGTTCGCTTGCTTGTTGTATGAGATTTGGGGGCGGGACGATGGGAAAATTCTCCCCTCCTTTGATTGGTTACATGCACTCACCTGCAGTCTCCAACCTGTATCTTACCCATTGTACAGAAAAGTCATCATTTGGCATAACACAATACTTTTTTCAGTTTTTAAACTTGGGTTACAGTGTAGCACAAATCGCGAAGGCAAGGGAAACCACTAATCATTAGGAAAGACGGGTCGTAGTCTGTAGGTGACTGAATGTTTAAAGTGATTTGTCAAATGAGCCATTAGCCGCCTCCAAACTCTCAAAGGTCAACTCGACGAGCGAGCAAGTATTGAGCAGTTGCGAGAGCATAGACAGAATTGCGCGCGCACTCGTCACAGCCCTTGGTTTATTTACATGCGAAGCAGAAATGCGCTCTTGCAAGATTTTTTTCCGCCCACGGATCCCGTAAATGCGCTCTCGCGAGGGTGTGTTTTCGCTGGTGGAACTGTTCTGCGCGCTGGTTTTCACGCGCACGAGTTTAGAGACTGAACTTCTGATTCAAAGTGTCTCACTCATGCTTGCTTTACGGTAAGAGACGAAAACCTGAGTCTGTGTGATTGATTTAATATCTAGTCAGCAGTAACATCACCTGCTTTCACAGAAAAGAGGAAAAATGTGGGGCAGGAGGAGGAGAGCAACAACAACAATGGCCATATGCATTACAGATTCGGGAAAGAGGATAAATATTTGACTTTCATACTGTGCCTGGAAGGAAGGTTTCTAAATACTGCATGGTGAGAAAATAAGCCTTAGGAAACCTCTACAAGTCCCCATTATGTCACCCTGTGATCTCTCTCGCTCTGAATTTCTCTCTCTCTCTCTCTCTCTCTCACACACACACACACACACACTAGCAGACAGGTTTGCTGCATATCCTCACTTCGTAGTGCACACACAAAAGGCTTTCACACATGCACACAAGAAATGTGTATACAGGGAGACAAACACATAAACACATTTCACATTATCTTCTTAGTGGTGTGTTTCTGTGGAAGCATGCTGTGCTCCAGTTTGAAAAATGAAAAGGTTAAACACTTACCCAACATTAAAATTAGCGTGGTTATAAAGGTGCATATTCTGAACCAACTTAGATGGCAGTTGTAGCTTGTTAAAATCTTGTGTGATCATTTTGCCAGTAACATTTATATGACACATTTGCATTAACCATAAAACTCAGGGGTTACACCAATGATGGAGGTCAACCCAAGAATGTTAGGGTCAACAGAAAACACTTTCTTTAGATTTCTCATCACCCTGCTTCAAATGTAAACCAGTAAAATCTACAACCCTAACTTGTTTTGTGCTATTAAAATGTAAATCCTTTTCAAGCATGCATTATTGCTATCAATTAAGGGATGATTAGTCTACTTATTGAAACAACACAGTGTGCTTGCATAAAACTCTTAAACACCACTTTAAGCTGTTAAAATTCAATTTCACCCAATCCAGAGCAGAGTAGTTTGTGATAAATGGTTATTTTGACCAGTTTTCTAAAAGGATTTCTAAGAAAGAACATTGTTCGAACCGCAAAAGCAATATCTGAACAAGAAAAGCAATATACGCAGTACACATTACTTACATTAAAGTGGGTCATTTATCATGTGATTTTGTGGTTTCAAACACCTACTGTATAAACAATCAGAGACTCTGACAAACTCTGAGAAACACTTAAAGAGAAATTTTGCAAAACATTCTGACTTCATATTTTATATGAAGAAATGACAATGGACTGATAAGTAAAACTAAAGCCAACACATAACCATGAAGACCCACATGATATGCACACTTGATGAAAAAATTTAATCCAATAGGGTGAAAAATATTTTTAGTCTCACATATAACATACTCTTGAAATAAAGGCATAAAGGCTTAATACATCATGAGGGTAAGATGATGACTGAATTCGGTAAATATTAAACCATACAGCAAATACTAAATTTCACGAGCTGTTCCTATTCACGGGAACTGAGTACAAGAGGCTCTGGTCTTTAATGTATATTTCTAGAATCTCAGTTTCCCAGAAACATTTGAAGCAGGTTGTGGAAAAATCCAATCCAAAAAGAACCGTACACAAACTGTAGAGAGCAGGAACAACAAGGAATGGGGAAAGGTTGCTTTCAGACCAGAGAAATTGCCTCATTCTCACGCATACACACGCTTGAACAAACACTCCTTGCATTTTTGTCTTTTCTCTGTACACACTGACTTGAAACTGTGATTTTGCATCTCTGCTTTTGTGGTTTGTGCTCTAGCGCAATATCTGATGAGACGGGCATACTGTAGCTCATCTGTGTTGAGACAGGAAGGGAAAAGCAAGCCTTGTATTTCTTTCTTTATCTCTTTATTTTGCTGAATGAGTCATAACTCTTTGCTATGCTATTTAAAGCTGCAGGAATTTTCAGGTATCTAATAATTTTCCAGCAAAAAAAACAAAAACAGGTCTTTCATATAGTGTGAAAATGGTATTTAGGATCCTAAAACAATTCTTCACCCAGTAGTTAGCATTTACTAACCCTTGTGTTGTTCCAAACCATTTTATGTCTTTCTTGATGGTAATTCTTCGAATAAATTTTAAAAAGTGAATAGGGACCTTGTCCGTAATCCAACATTACTAAGAGCATTGTGAAACTGTAATAAATGTGCTCATTAAATATGTTCCTATAGCTAAATGGTAGAGCATTACTTCAGCTTAAATGTCATAGTTCCAATTCACAGGTAGCACACATAGTAATAAAATGTACAGTATCTTGAAGACACTTGAATTGTTTTTCAAAGTCATGAAACTTCCCACTGTGAAAAAATATTTGGTGTGTTTTGTTGGTTCAATTAAAAAAAAGTTACCTGGTTGCCTTAAACGTTTGAGTTAATTCAACTTAAAGATTTTAATTAACTCAAATAACTTTATGCAAATCGTTCACTAATATTTGAATGTTGCATCAACTCAAAATCTTTTAATAATTTTTATTTTACAGTGTAAATAAGCTGAATTACTTGTCAAACAATGCAATTAATGAAGCCAAATATTGGTTTAGAAAAAAATACAGTGCTTTTTGTCATTTTGCACAGACCAATCCCTATTACCCTTTTTACACAGATTTCAAAGGTCCAGTGTGTAGTTTTTAGAGGATCTATTGAATTAAAAACAGTAAAATATACATAACAGGAGGCGTATAAAACCTTAAAATGTATTATACGTTTTGCTTGTATTACCTTAGAATGAGCTATTTCTATCATGCATGGAATATTGTTGACATGTTGCCATGTTATTTCTACAGTAGCCCTAAACAGACAAATTGCACAACAGAAGGCGTGTCGTAAATACGTTATCTCTTTCGGGAAAGAAGCGAAATGTCACGAAATCGTAATCCCCTCTTGGCCTATGTAGTGCTTCGAAAGGATAGAGGGAGGGGGGAGTGAGCAGTTGGTTGCAATTACATACAGCACCTTTAATAACCCTTGCATATTGAAAGAAAACAGCTTCTATTGCTTTAAAAATGAGTGCAAGCCTCGTTGATTTGGAACAGGATTGTCCTTTTTGGATAAACCATTAATCTAAGACTACTTCAGTTTAAACGTATGTTAATGACATGAGGTTATGATGTGGGGTTATGTCTATATATTTGGCTGGCATGTTACCTGGCTATGACAAACAGCACACAACTGACACCCAAGTAAGCGAGCAGAATATACATCCAGATGTCGGGGGAGAGGGGGTTGAGAAAGGAGAACACCCCCTGGTTGGTGCCGTTGGGCTTGCGGTACAGTATACTTATCCCCAGCGTCATGAAGGGCTTGGAAAAGTCGATGACCTTCTCCCTCACGTACGTGATGGCCAGGGGAGCCACTGCAAGATCAGCTTTCTGCCAACAAATAACGCAAAGGGAAAAGAGCGATAGGCTGTAAATCAGGGAGAGCAGAAGCATTTAGAGGAAATCAAATTAAGAAAACAGGGCTTTTACACATCACACACTCTGCCCCGCAGCGTTTAAGAGGAAATTTAAAGCCCTCTTGTGGACTTGCTCTCTCTCTCTCTCTCTTGATTTACCTGCTACTGTTTCAGCACTTACTAAAGCTTTTCATGATTTACTGGCTCTACTCAACCAAATCCACTCTCTCAGCTTCTCAACTAGACTAAAAAAATGAAAATAGCAGTTATGAAAGAGGGAAATTGAGAGGGGGTTAAAGCTTTCAATGGAGTCTGCTGTCAGAGGCAGAGACGCCGTGCGTCTGCTGGTACACTCTGGTGTACTTTGCATTCAGTGCTTTAAAAAATATATTTTTGTACACATAAATTGTATTCATGGAGAAAAAAATATGTAACTGTTTTACATGTCAGTCTTTGACCATTATCAGTTTCTGTGTATTAGACAGCAAGTTCACGGTATGTTAAAATGTCAATATTCTTGCAAAGTCAATTTAATACGCTTCATTTTTGAAACCCAAGTACAATGAAGTTCTAGGTAAATCATCCATAAAGTCAATACTGAACTGAATGCAACAATACCATTACATAAATTATGCTTAAGGTGTGACCAAGGTTTTAACATTTTAACCATTTGTTTATTCCTTTTGCCAAGCGCACTCTTAAAACTACAGGCACTTAAAATTTTATTTACAGCGATGCCATAGAAGAATCATTTTTGGTTCCACAAAGAACCATTTAGTCAAATGTTTTTTAAAGATTACCTTATTATAACCTGAAGAAACCTTTTTTCGCCACAAAAAACCTTTTGTGAAACAGAAAAGTTGTTGTTAATGGTTCTTTATGGAGCCAAAAATGTTCTTCTATGGCATTACAGAACCCTTTGAAGCACCTTTTTTAAGATTTAAGGATATACTCACATATTACTAGTAATTTGTTTAACTTTAGATTAGACTCCATTATAAAAATAGCCAAGTGGCTATTAACACAAACAGGTTGAGGGAATAAATAATTAAACAATGCCCCTACTTCTTTTCAGGAGTTTTCTAGCTCTGTGGAACACAACTTCTAGAGTCGTGACACTACCATGTCTTTGTGCTTGTTGTGTTCTGTGTGGAAGCATGTCACCTTTATTGTAACTTTGCGCCATGTGCTCTCCTGCCCCATGCCTTGGCACGGCCCCCTTATTAGCCGTAATCTTGCCCTTAGTGTTTCATTCCCATTACCTGCCAAGTGTCCTTATCCCTCGTTAGTTTTCCTCATTAAAGGCCTTCGTGTTCTCTGTCCCTTGCCTGTTCGTTAATGTTTGTTTTCGAAGTCCAAGATGCGTCTGGGTTTCTGTCTGTGATTCATAACACATAACTACGTCTTCAGAGGTAGACCTTTCATAAGCAAGCGTTATGTTTTTATTGCCTTAGAATTAACTATTTCTCAACACCACGGGTGGCCTTACATACAATTCACCATGTTGTTTCTACAGTATCCCTAAGCCGAGAAAACAGCTCTACAGAACACGTTTCGTAAATATGTTATCCCCTTCGGCAATTAGTTCTGTGTCAGCCACCATAGTGCTTCGAATAGGAGGGTTGGAGTGATCTGTTGGTTGTAATTCGCAACCTCAAGTAAAGTTTACATTAATGCTGACCAACATTTTATCAGTGTTAATTCACAAGCAGCACAGATGCACACAATATGTAAGATCTTGAGACACACTGTAAATGTCATGTCAGTGAACAACGCCCCAAAAAAAAGAAAAACATCCAACGTCGTGAGTTGTTGTGTGAATGAAATCAAACGACTTGAAAGTTGCTATGGCCTTGTAGTCTTGACTGTGCATTCAGTGCATCACCCAACACTTATGGAGGGAATGCTGTCTGAAAACTGACAGGAGCTTAGTCAGCCCAATCTGACATTAGGTTAAATTTCACTACTTTTACAGTGAGAGTTAGTATAATTTCAGTCAAAATAAAGGCTTCTGTCTAAAATTATTGGATTGTCAGTAATTATTCCCAGAGGGTGCAAATTAATGCCAGAAGTGAGCAGATGTTGTCTCGCTACCTTTCTTTTCCTTCTAAATTCCTTTGACAAGATATTTTTATCTCAAGCACATCAACGTTCTGGCAAACTGGAAACTCCAGACTGCTCTGAAAGCTTGTCAAGACCAATTACAGTCTGTCCTGCTCTCATCTTGTGTGTGTGTAGGAATGTTACAGCATCGCATACATCCTCCGCTGACACGTCAGGTGATCAGACCATGACCAACTGAGGAGCAGTGACTAAGAGATATGTGTGAGAATTTGGTTGGAACTGTGGAAAGTGCTGCAGAAAATGCTCATATTTGTAAGCAATTTGTTTATTCCAATGTTCATGCAGTCTAATGAGGGTGTCAAAGGCCATCTTTGCATGTGTGTGAGTTTGTGAAAGCGTGGCAATTTAATAAGCTCGACGTGGGAAAAAGCGATGCCATATTTTTACTCCGTGTTCTCTCTGCAGTTTGTAACCTATGCGAGTTGTTTATTTCACCTTTTATTCGTACCATCTGCTCTTCACACACTCTGTTAATTTCATTTTTTATATCTGTTTTTAATCTAAAGTGAAAACATTTCCCTTAATTGTATAATCTTGACAAAGCCCTTCTGCAATGTGTAAGGATAGTGGGTTCTGAATTGAATTAAGAGCTCCTTTTCATTTCTAATAAATCTCTGAATCTTAACAAAGCATCTGGACTGAATGCAATATGAGTTTAAATTAAAGAAGAATTTAAGGATAACAAAATTCAAGAAAAAGCATAAAGTCTGACATCTTGCTTGCATGTATTTAATGGTGGAGAAATATATTTCCAAGAATTTACCCAATTTTTTTATTTGTATTTATTTTAGGGAGATAGATCAAGTTTTGGTGGAGTAAAAAAAAATGACTTACGTGGTCCATTAGTTCTCGGACCATCCCGTTCCACTGGCCTGTGATCTCTTCCTGGGCTCCATACTTGCCATCCTCCACTAGCCGCACCTCATAATTGAAGCCCAGGATAGCTGCGAGCTCTCGCAGTAGGTCGATACAGTAGCCCTCAAAACGATCGTTGCCATACAGCGGCTTATCAGACTTCTTGAACATCACATAGGGCTCTTCCTGTGGAGGGACAAGACTGTGATTGTCAGAAAAGTGCCTGATGTGCCAGATAGGGGTTTACATGGTGTACACTAGCAAAGATTGGCACAAACGCTTAGAGATCGTCAGTCACAAGTACAGTTGCAGTGCAGCTCAATGACTGCTCATTCCATGGCTACCAGATGAACATCACTGGAGAACAATATAAATAGGTTTGTACTATCGGAACTGAGATACAGGGTCAAAATCATGGAGGATTACCCATGGTAGACTCTCTCTGTATACCCCTGTATAATTTAATGATAACTGACCCAAGGGAAAAACAAATAGTTTGCTAGTTATGAAGGTTGAATTAAATATACAGTACCTGTAGTAATAAGTACATACATTTTTTTTTAGAGAACGTAATTGTGACGAGCAATGCGGGACGAGAGCCGTGAGGGAATGACGCAGGGTCGGTGACGTGAGTGATAAAGAGTGTCAGCTGCGCCATGCATCAGCTCCGTATCTCTCGCAGAGGAGATCGTAAGCACAAAAGGACGGCTGCAGAGTTTACGACGAGAGAGGACCAGGCCCGGACATGATTAAGTTTGTATTTATGTTCTAGTAGCCGGCAGTCGACCGTGAGGTGGCTGCCGGCCTTTTACTTCCGTGTTATTGCATTTTAGTGCGTGTTATTATATTACAGTAATATACGACAAAGACAACCGACGTAAATGCGAAATATAGTTTACAAATGAAAAAGGGAACCTAAGTGTGCTGTTTATGTCTAAAACTGCTTTAAAGTTGCTGTCTAACTGACTTCTCATTGCAAAAAGCTTTTGGTTGATGATATTTCTAAATGTGATGCATGTACTCATTTCTGCACAATGGAAACCTTTCTTAAATGATAAAAATTATAATGTTAATTCTTTCAACGCCATTGACGAGTTATCTCGTCATTAAAAAAAAAACGGTTCCTACACAACACAATCTCTTATCTTAGTTTTACTGTTTTATTTATGTATCCAATGCGCTTGACCATGCTCGACTCACAGTATAACTACTTAAAGGCTTTTTACGGGTCAGAAGCAACATGGTTGGCTAATTCAGATGTTTTCAGATCATCTTAACTGTTGCATGTCAGAGCAATAAATCAAAAGTTTATGAGACAGATATATGTTGATGTAACTAATAGGAGTTTAGATATTGAGTTTACACTGAAGGAAGCTGGTGGGAACTGATCCTTCTCTACCAGCAAGAAATATGTTGTGCTAGCAAGTTGCAGCAGAGAGAGATAAGCACTTTCCAGCCCCCACGCTGCCTACCGCCCGCATATTCACAACCCCAATGAACCAATGATGGACAGCCTGCTCACAGCATAGAAACAGTATTTCTACTCCATGCATCAGTCTACTAAGTGTTATAATAATTTTGGCTCATTTTCGGCCGTCTCTCAATTGGTTCATCATTTGAAATTGTATCCAGTTTAAACCGTTTACACTGAAAAACGGAACAAAACGCACACTCATTGTAATGTAGTTTACAGACCATTTGACAATACACATTACACCAACTACAAATAGTGATTAATGCCATTTGGAAATATTTCGCAACGTTGAGACATTGTGAAAATGTGTTGTGTACTGTAGTTAGTGAGTAAAATGGATTTAGATAAGTTGGATGTTACTTTACATACAGTGAGGTCTGAATGTAAACATATGAACACTAAAACTAAGTCTGTGGGTTCCAATTTAATTAAAACATCAGGATTACGATATTGGGGGGCACGGTGGCTTAGTGGTTAGCACGTTCGCCTCACACCTCCAGGGTTGGGGGTTCATTTCCCGCTTCCGACTTGTGTGTGTGTAGCTTGCATGTTCTCGGGGGTTTCCTCCGGGTACTCCGGTTTCCTCCCCTGGTCCAAAGACATGCATGGTAGGTTGATTGGCATCTCTGGAAAAATTGTCCGTAGGGTGTGAGTGCGTGCGTGAGTGAATGAGTGAGTGTGTGTGCCCTGCGATGGGTTGGCACTCCATCCAGGGTGTATCCTGCCTTGATGCCTGATGACTCCTGAGATAGGCGTAGGCTCCCCGTGACCCGAGGTAGTTCGGATAAGCGGTAGAGAATGGAATGGAATGGAAAAGGATTACGATATTAAGATTTCAAATATCATGTAAGGATTTACTGTTAATATCCTTTCTTCTATGTCAGGTTAATTTGCATTTGACTATATAAAACTGAGAATTTTAAGAAATTTGGCCTCAGAACACATATGGAATATGTCATGTGGACATATTTGTCTAAAAGATTTCATTGCTTCCAATGTAGCACACAAAATGTTCTTTAACTCATTCTGAAATGAAATCATGCTGGGATCTTATGGATCATCAGCTCGAGTGTTGCCGTCTTTAAAGTCAAAAGAGATTGAAAAAGATTTTCTAAAATTACTGTACTTTGTTTAACTGAACTCACTCAAATTGTTGATTAAATATAATTTAATACAAAGGAGTGGGTGTTTCATGATATAGCAGAACTAGTTGGCTTTTTTGGGACAGTAGGCATTACAGCAAGCAACCTTAGCAAACCTAGTGACTAGCCAAAACACCCTAGAAATCTTGTAATAATGCACTATAAACACTTTAGTAAATCCACATCAATGCCCTGACAACCATACATGCCATAATAACATTGCACCATAACTCACATGGTCTGTTAAAAAAAAAAATATTTCGTTTTCATGTGAAGGTTTCAGAATCTCTAAATCATGTAGAATACTGTCCACTACATTTTGTTCTCTACATTTAGTAATGTATTGCTCTCAGTGCTTAAGCATTCAGTGCAAACTTTGTTGATCAAAGAAGAAAAAGGTAGAGAGGATCCATGTTGTTTTCATCTCAGTCTGCCATACCTTTGCTGCAGCTCAGAGTTACTGAATACACATTCTTCCGGCCACTAGATTTTCATTGGCCAAAGGTTCAGTCAGACAACCCTGGCAAGCCTTCCATGCCTATGAGAATTGTTTGTAGATGTGCATATTTTCCTTGCAACACATCTGGAGAGACTTTCTTGTACTGAATCCTAAAATTTGATAAGATTTTAACACATGCTTAGCCCTATGACCTTCCTTGAACACTCGCTGGTTGCTGACTGATTTGACTTTTGTTTTTCAGTGATATCAGAATAAACTGGGTTTCCTTTATAGAGCTCCAACGTCCTCCGCCATGCACAGCCCGATGAGCAGTGGGTGAAATATCCATCCTACTCTGATGAGAGACATTGACAATTCAACACTCATAATGGGAAACTGAAAGTGCAAAGGCAATTTAAATTCTCAAATGATATTTCAATTAGTTTAAATTATTCTCAGCGATGACTCTTGCTTCAAAAGCAGCTAGACATAATGTAACATATATGAAAAATAATGCCCCTGAATTCAAGGAATTTGAGATGCATTTGGAAAAGCCAGAGTTCTTTTAACTTGCCATATGGTGTTTTAAAAGTTGAAAATGTCTATTTGAGAAGAGAAGAGAGAAAAAGAGAGACGGTTGTTCCATCAGTGCCTGTGTTTGTGTATGCATGTTTATGCTAAAAAGAAACGCAGCGCAGTCAAGGTCAAGATGCTGCAGCGGCTGTTGGGTAGGACAGCTACCCTAAAAAAAGATTACATCCTAACAACTGGAATGCTTTGAAGTGTACTTTAAAGCGTATTTTTGTTTCAGCAGGTTACATTTCATTTTTACAGGTGCAAGAGATCTTTGATTAATGTTGGTAAAAACCTGATATTTCTGCATTATAAACCACCCTTGATCAACAATATTTGGAAATTATTTTAGTTTTGCAGTGCTAATGTCAACAAACTTAATGTTACTTGAGTAGCTTTCCTTCAAAAGTACAGTATATGTTTCTTTTTTAATTGTAACAATATAAGATATCATGTCATTAAATTATCTAAAAAAACAGTCTATCAAAAGGCCTCCCACCTTTTTTTCTACTGTGCAATACAAAGGGGGGAGCAAGAAATGTTTTACAGTTTTCTCTGGGTAAAAAAGATGAGAAACAGAAACAGCAGATATTGCTGCAACAATACCAATTTAAGCAATAATCTATTCAGCAGATGGAGGAGATATAGCCCCTGAAGGCTAAGTCACCTTCCTTTACCCGCCTTCTAATTAAAAATGAAATTATTTTAACTCTATGACAGAAAGAAGGAAAAATGTGTTTTTTGTGTGTCTTTCGAAACAGAAAAGACCCTGACTTACTTTCTCATGAATACAAGAACTCCAGACATCCGGTTGAAATCTTTGACAGTATACTGTACATTGTGCAGGATACTGTTGACAACATATGGCTATTACTCATAATATGTCCGATTAAAGGAACACCATAAGAAATTACTAAATAACTAAATAAAGTTCAAGCTGTTGATGTCAAAGAATACCAAATTAAGAAAAAATAACGAAACAACAAAAAGTAAAACAAAAACGAATTAATGTGGATTGAACCAGGGAAATATGTTGATATATGTTGGGGTACAATAAAAAATAAAGTAACAGAAAAAATATCTGAGGCAAGATTAGATTTTGTGTAAAGGTGATGCTATATAAATCCACTGCGTCATGTCACTCACACCTGTCCACTTATGAAGCCATTTATGTTACTATCATGCAACAATTCGTTAATTCTTACAATTTTCGTCCTGGATTTCATAAACGGCCTACATATACAACAACTAAACATAGACTGCATACCTAATTTTGAATTGATCTAAAGCTTGAATCAATTCTGTATGTTAACTGTTGAAGTTTAGTGAGAGGCAATAGTCTATAACAAACTCTGAGCACAGTGTTTGAGGAATATCAACACAGAGCCTGACAAACACTATAATGAGAGTTTAGGTTCCTGTAACAGTCTCTCAATCTGAAACAAACCTGGATCATTTGCTCACAGTTTATTAATACGAGTTTCCTTTCAGCAATGGCACAATGACGACTTCAGAGGCAAACCTGAGGGCATTAAACTTTCATGTAAGGAATGACATTCCCCTCTTCAGCATACCGCTCCACTCACACTAACTCCGCGTATTTTTTCGCTTTCATTCTTGACAGCTTTGATCCTGCAGCCCAACTCAGGCGACTGGCATTTGTAACATTAATGCGCTCTGATTGGCCACTTTGAGCAAATAAAAAACTCATACTCATGGGGTGGGCACATAGATTTTTTATAAGGATTGTCAGGCATGGGCCAGCAATTACAATTGGGTGTCACAGAAAAAATATCTATATAAAAAAATACTATCACTTTACTAAATCTACTGAAACATATACAACTGTCAAAAAACGGCATTGTCAAAAACGATGCATTAGAAAATTTTGTTCAGTTCGCACTTCGTATGTGTAAGGAAACTGGTTTGAGGCAAAACTAACTTGACAGTTAACACTGGCAAGGTATTAAAATGCATGCATATAATTCAAGCAGATTTCAGTATGGGCTGTGCTAAACCCGGCCAGAATTTATTATATTTGTTTAAAAAAGAAACATGGTTTGACATTAACACCCTCAACCCGGCAAATGCGGGTAGATTTCAGCTGTGGCCAGTAAGACAGCCACTCCCACTGGCCATTTTGGCGGGTTAAATATTATGTGAAATAATAAACAATAGCCAATGCGAAACTGGTTCATCCGCCATTGCCGGTCCCAAGTCCAAAAAGACATAAGGCGCAGGAAGCCTCTGGCTGAAATTACTCAAAGACATTTGAGGGCCAATTACAATGGAACAGATGATGGCAATACGGGCACTCAAAAACGGAAAAGTCACAGGACTGGACTTAGTACGGAGGCCGAGGTATGGCCAAGGTACTCAAACGCTTATTGCACGCTTGTTGTCCAAAACCAAAAATCGAGTAAAGGAGGATAATCTCTCGGACTGCAACAACCGGCAAGGAATCACCCTGCTGTGCGTGCCTGGGAAAATGCTCTGCTGGCCCCCACCATCACCTGGTGACTATGACGATGGCTTTGGAACGGGAGTCTGTGAAATCGGGCTCAGAATCAGCGGTTCAAAAAATAAGATTGTGAGCATTGGATATGCCCCCATATGAGTACCTGTAATTATCAGCAACCGCCGAATTGAGGAGATTGACCAATTTACCCATCCAGGCAGCATCCTTTGAGCAGAAGGCGACACAGACCATGATGTAGAACAATACTCAAACTTATTGAACAAATCAAAAGTTAATCAATAATGGCACGAATAAAAAACAGAAACAAAAGACTTTCTACGTGGGGTCAAAACTATTTGCGAAACTATACGCCACCTATGTACATCCCAACAATAATGCCAGAGACACATTCTGAAAATTACATAAACCCATTGGCGCAAACCATCATCGTGTTTCGGATGTATTTCAATGGACATATCCTACAACAGCTGCACCTAGGCATCCACGTACGGACATACGTTGGAACCCTCAACAAGGGAAGCGGAAGCAAGGACGCCTCAAAATCATTTGGCGAAGGAGATCATTGAAGACCTCAGAGCCATTAACCTCTACTGGGATGAAGCTGAAATCACTACAGTTGATCGAGCACAATGGAGGTCCATTGTCGCCCAATGGGCCAAGCGGCACGGGAGGATATAAGTAAGTAAAGCAATGCAACACTATGAGACTACAAACCTGGTCTCATATAGCCTGCCACAGTATACAAAGCTAATTTTTGTTTTCGTTTTAAGGATAGAAAGAGTAGAAAAGAGATTGAAGTCAGAACTAATCGGTCAGGTGCTGCAGACAGAAATGTTTTTTTAGCCGATTCTTAAAGATGGGTACAGAATCTGCTGATCTTGTAGCAGCAGGCAGATCAATTCAAAAATGTGGAACAGATCCAGAAAAGGTATGTGAGATGTCATCAAGAGACAGATTCTTATAAGTAGCTGCAATGCGACCGGACATATGTTTGGAAAATGGCGGGTGAGATTTTATATCCGTACGAATGCAGTTGTTTTACACTAGCTCTTAACCCAAGTACATTTTGCCGTGGCGCTCACATGCGGTGTAGATGTAGACTGTGTACGATTTTATTACTTTTGTTCTCTATACATCACATAGAAATCAAAAAAACTGACCTGAACTACATGTGGACAAATACAGAGACACGAGAGAAAAACTAAAGGCAGAAACAGTAATGTTCATTATAGAGATATAGATAGTTTTGAACAACATCAGTGCAGAAATGGGGAGAGATACACACCACAGTGTGTAGATACATCTGCGTTAGAGTGTTGTGATTGGCCCAAAGCAGTCATATGTTGTACATGCTTTAACTGATAATCTTCATTCACACAGCACCTCATGCATGTAATTTACCGGTAATCTTCCAATTTATATTTCTTGTTTATTACAGGTCCTATTACTATTACCTTGAAAGTCAACTCATCTTTTAATTTACTTCAGCTGAACTTTTCTAATTCAGCTGAACGCTAGTTCAGACTTCGTATTTTACCTACTAAGTAAATTAAGTCAGTGAAGGAAAAACATCTCTTACTCCAATATTTTCTGTTAAAGGGAAATTTTGAAAATCTTGTTATTAGAAATGTGACTATAATTCTATTTTAAAATATTGCATCATTTGAGTTCATCATCAGCATGACTGGTGCAACAATAAAGGTTTTACGCAGTAAAACCATTGTGAACATGTCTGCCGGGTTTCAACTCTTTTTTTTGTGGAGGAAACTTTCATTAGAATTAATCAGTGAGTTATCAGAACATCTAATTTTGAGTCGGGGTGGATTGAAATAGTTGTTTGGTGAGATATTTCATAACGTTTCCATTATCTTCCTTTTATTGTGGCATTTCTGTAAATATTTGTACATGATTTTCTCTGCAAAGAAGGACATAGGTTTGCACATATTCTCAGATTTGTCACTTGAACAATAGCATCATTCCTCAGATGGGCGGGGTCAAGAGACGAGACCGAAGAGAGTGCATGGCATACCAAAACAAACGAAGCCATGTCTCAACTAAACACATGGGTCTGTCATGATCCTCCTACAAGACTAGAAAAACATGACCAAAAGAGGCAGAATCATGACAAAAACGGAGCTGCTGTCCTGATTGGTGGTGAGAGACCGGAATGGATGGAAGAGCCTCAAAGCACGAACTCTGAAAGATCCGTCATTCAGTGTGATCTGACACTAGTGAGCTGCCTTTGGCTTCAAATATAGAAGAAGTTTGAGAAAAGAAGAAATAACAAAGATTTATCTTTTGAGGAATATTTCAAAATCTGACGATTTTTAGGGGATGATATCACAGTAGTGTATGGGAATGTTTCAAATACTATAGGATACAAAGAACACATGAACACAACCAACAACTGCATTACAGTGTGAAGTGATGGCTCTCCTGTTTGTTCCAAATGGTTGATATCCTTAGGACATCATCATGTTGACCCTGGGACAACATTTAAATCAACCAATCAGATTTCAGAAATAAGTTTACAGTTCATTTTAAGTTTAATCTTTAAGGTGCTTCTAGACCATTGTTTTTCACTTTAGGGGCAAGTTAAGGTAAGGATTTTGTGTTGGTTTAGGTTTTATTTATAAAAATGTTGTCCTTAGATCAACAAAATATGTTGTCCTGAGGACATCGACCACTTGGCAAAATCAGGTCGAGGGTGTAGCGATGCTATATTCAGTTGTGTTTCTACCCAGAAGATATATGTGTCCCAATCACATATCTCAACCCACCAGTTTATAACCCGTGGTCCAATATAATTTTACAAATGATGGGGCTATTTATTTGGTTTACAATAATTTTGATAAATTTACATACAGTTACATTTTATCGTTGAAATACTATGCATGCAAACTTAAAGACATTATCACTAATGATGAAAGTTTAGCAAGTAGTTTACCAGTATAGTGGACACCACCAGAGATCTGTTGGAGAGAGAGTCTGTCACATTTGCTGTTTTCCCCTTCTGGTTTTCCGTCATATTCAAACCACTCACATGATCCCATGTGCCAATCTGCAAAAATAAAATGCATAATCAAAACATAACTGAGATGACTGGCTGAATGAGAAGAATTGAGGTGTTCTATGAGATATTGGGCTGCAGTGTATGTAGACACATTCAAACAGTTAAACCAGAAAGATGATTGTTACAAAGGAATGGATATCCATATCTACTGTATATCCATGTGTCTACTTGCTGGGGGCTTTGGGAGTCGAGGGCCACAACCAATGTGCCCCACATACATGGTCAGTAATCATGCATTGACAGAATCAATGAAATCATCTTGAGGAATGTTGTCCGAGTTCTTTATTCAATGGAACATGATTTAGACCTGCAGGAAGTGTTGGCCTACAATACAGCTTTGGGAGTGCAAAAAAATATATAGTGAATTGCTAAAACAGAAGAACCGATGAGCATCAGCATCTCATTTCTCAAACCAGTCTCATTTACTACAGGGGACACTCTTGAGAAGCGTCGGCTCAAAATAAGATCGCAGAGTGAAGACATTCATATTTAACCATAAAAAAGTACTTCAGAAAACACCAGGCCTGTAGTTTGTAATTGCAAATCACCTGTTTAATTCAGCTTTCATGAGGCTAAAGGGCTACTGAGGGCTTTATTATTAATGGGATAAATTATTCATGGAGGTTCAGGCACATCCTGAAGAGAACTGGGCGGGCACGGTTTGCTTGAAGGCTCTCAGTGTGTGTGGGGGGGATTTAGTTTTTTGGCAGTAAGCGGGTAGGTTGGTGGGTGCATCTGTACACACAACTAGTGACATGTGAAATATACATTGAAAGCAAAGGAATTGAGCAGACCTTTTCCAAGCCTTCTTCCTTCAGGCTGATCACATCCAGATCGAAATCTGTCCTCAAGCCGTTAGTTCTGTTGAAATTGATCCGTCCAGTCAAGCCATCCCAGTGGGCCTGTAGGTGTGAGAAAAATAATCATTACAACCGGTCTGAACCAACCGAGATGAATTCTTCCTTTCTGGCCAAATGGAGAAAATACATCATTTATCAGAAGGTATCACCTCCAGTAGAGACTGACTCTTGGTCACACATACAGAAAGCAACTGCATTTTTCAAAGAACCATCCATAGATCTATATTTAGGGAGCATTTGTAGCCATTCATCTGGAATTTGTGTGTTTGTGAACATCACAGTTCTGTTCAATAGTTATTGTAGTCTCCAATTCAATAGGCAAATAGTTGTAGTGAAATTTGAGTAATCCTATGAAAACCTGCTTATAATTACACTCAAAATTAAAAGAAAAACAAGTCAGAAATGATACGTTGTATTGAAAAAATTAAATGGCATTCTTTTTTGGGACAAATAATTCAATTATTAAAATAATAATAAAACATCTTACTTGCACCTTCTGATTGGATGAGCTGGTGCATTGCAAGTGTTAGGCTTACCGCTGTGACATTACATTGCAGATGATAAGTTTACACTTATATTACACTGTATTTTGGTGCTCTTGTATCTGTAGCAATAAGTGTCCATCTAAGTAAATGGTGTTAATGGTAACTTCAGTAGCTTGTTGAAACAGCAACATTTAGCCCCTTACCCAATACCATAATGTCAAAAAAACTATTATCATAAAATTGTATAATCAAAAAATAGTCAATGAAAATTTTCAATGATTATGAAATGCAAAATCAAACACAAATACTACTTGATGTTTTTCAATTGCACTATGTGGCATCGTATTAGCATGTGCTTATTATGCCAATATTACTAATAATAAAAATAATTATATTTAAATAAATATTTTCTTGTTGTACAGTATTATTAATATTTTAAATTCTTTTGGAAATATGACCATGTTGATGACAGAGAATTCTTTGGCTTTTCTATGCGAGACATCAATGTATGGCACGTAAAGTTGGTATGAACTCCACATGCTCTGTTTTTAGACCAGAACCAGTTATCTGTCTATATTAGAGCTCTGCCATGTTCCAAGAGAATACAATGTCATCAGACAAGCGGCTCTATTTCATCTGTGCTACGAAGAATATCAGCACTGCTTTAGCAGTTTTTTACAGCCCAAGGCTCTGCTTAAAACCAGAACAAAGAAAATCTGTGGAAAGGTGGGATGGGGGGGTTCTGGGATAAGGTCATCCCAAGCAGGGACATTTAGGTCCATTTTTATACAAAATCACAGAACGACAACCACCTTGCTTTAATATCTCTGCAGCATTATGTCTTTCTTAGTCTTTGGTAAGCAAAAACAAGGCAAATAAAGTAAGCTTTTAGTCAGTCTAAATATAGGCATCAGAATGACAGTGAGAGTTCAGATTAGCCGTCCTAGTTTTCCTCGAAATAGCACAGAGAAGAATCATTTCCGGAGATTAAGATAAATTTGCTGCCTTCTGCAGCAGAGCTCTGAGAGGCTGATATTCAGGTCTCGAATACAAGCAAATATATACACAAGCTCACATAGTGAATTCCACCAATCATGCTATTTATGGACACTGCAGTTTAATTGTGCAGTTTTCAGTGATGCAGTTTCATATTCGGTAACCAACCAAATCCTGCATTAACTTAATTAGATGGTTTAGCACTGTTTTTTAATATCTTATATCTTATATCATATCTCTTTTTTTAAGAGAACACCATGTACATTAGGCTAATATTGATTGCACCTATGTTTATAAAAACCTTTTGCTTTTTGGTTAAGGCACTTAACTTTGTAATACTTTTGTAAAATATTGTCTATTTAAAATATATGTTTGTGTAAAATGTCATTTGTGTCGAAGAGCTAAATGAAGAATCTAAGATGATTGGCTAAATGAGTGTAGTGTGATGCTATAGAGTCCCAGGAAAGTTTGAAAATGTGTGGTTGTATGCTGTATTCTTCTCTGAAGCAGTTATCCCTCTCTGTTCATTCGCTGTTTGCGTTCATCCCCTCCATCCATTTGCAACTGCGTTACTGTCTGCTTTTTATATGTTTTGATATTTGTTGAGGCAAAGTGAGAGTGCGTCTCACACCAAATCCCACCCTGACATACCACTGATGCTATTAAATGCGTTTAGGGCAGGGGTGTTCAATGTCGGTCCTGGAGGGCCACAGTCCTGCAGAGTTTAGCTCCAACTTGGCTCAACACACCTGTCTGGAAGATTCTAGTTTGCTTCGTGAGACCTTGAATAGCTGTTCAGGTGTGTTTGATTAGGGTTGCAGGACACAGGCCCTCCAGGACTGACTTTGGACACCCATGGTTTAGGGGAAGGGTTTTTCATGCTCTGTGGCTCCAGTGCGTCATCGAGACATAATTTTAGACCCGCCCAAAAATCCTGAGCACGACAATGGTAAAAATACGGTGGCCGCTAGGTGTCACTGAGCTGCAGCAGAAGAAAACACATGCAAACACAAGCGAATTCAGAAAGCATCTTCATTAGTTTGGCGACACATACCCTGCAAATACTCGCAACACAAACAAACACAGAAACTCGCTGCAAATTCTCGCAACACAAACAAACACAGAAACGTGCTGCAAGCTGCGCGGACGACAACGGAAATGTTTCCTGGGGACCCAGAAAACTGATGCACCTGATTGGGACGCGCTTCATTTTGACTGTTCAAATTTGTTAGTGGAGTTGTCAGCCACATTGACTATGTCGACTAGAATAAGTTCACAAGTTTTAAATCATTTTTAAACCTTTAAACTTTTTTATAGTGACACTTGTTTAAGTAAGTCGAGCAGGTACTACGTCTCATAGTTTTTGTTAAACCGTTCAAATCGACAGGCTAATAATATCCTACGGACGTACGTTAAGAAAGTTAAAATAAAGTTATAAAGCAATTACCTTCAATGTGGCTGACAACTCCATTAACGAATTTGAACAGTCAAAATGAAGCGCGTCTCAATCAGGTGCATCAGTTTTGGCGGTCCCCCGGAAACACTTCCGTTGTCGTCCGTGCAGCTTGCAGCGCGTTTCTGTGTTTGTTTGTGTTGCGAGAATTTGCAGTGCATTTCTGTGTTTGTTTGTGTTGCGAGTATTTGCAGCACGTTTCTGTCTTTGTTTGTGTTTCGAGTATTTGCAGGGCATGTGTCGCCAAATTAATGACGATGCTATCTGAATTTGCTTGTGTTTTTTTGTGTTTGCATGTGTTTTCTTCTGTTGCAGCGCAGTGACACCTAGCGGCCACCGTATAAAAAACCTGTTTAACAGTCTCACTTCACATTACAGAACTACACTGTTTTTGTAAAGTGTTTCAGCAATACATTTGTAACATTTATGTGTTTAGAAACCATTCTTGGAATTACCTTTACCCAGACTTTAAGCAAAATTCTCCCTTAATGTGTGATGCAATACCTCTTTGATGAGAGTCATGAAGCGGTTGCCAAAGCGCCAGGGCTTGTGGCGGTTGCACTGGAGCGAACTGACGGTGATTTGAGGAGACTGCTGGACAGCCACGGCCACCACATGCACCGCATCATACATCAATGCTGCATCTGTCTGGAAACACACACAAACACACATGGGTCATTCGGTCATCAGCGATACACCTGAGGCTTTCCAAGCTGATTAATCGAGCTTGTAGGAGACGTTAAAACTTCGATGTCACAATGCGCAACTGGAACATATTCAACTCAATGGCCATACACAGATTACCTCTAACAATGAAAACGTGTCAGGGAAGCCTTCAGTTGACTAGCGCACCAACTGACAGCCCAAAATCTAATTAGTGTTTGCCTTGGATGATTGAAAAGCAATCACAACACCCAGACTCCCAGACTGGGCCAGTATGGAAATGATAACTGAAGGGGCTTCCGAAATTGCTATCCTGTCAAATAAATCACAGCCAAACCTGTCATTTTCCAGCTTTTGTCTCTGATTGTCTGCCGCAAGGTTGTGGCTAAAGATGGGTCTGCCCTAATATTACCGCGACTTCACGCAAGCCTGTTTGTATGGCTGGCTGTGAAATGAATCAGAGATAAACCATGTGTCTGAAGACGACAGCCTGACTAGAAGTCCTGAGTCAATAAAACCTGCCCAAAACTACATTTCCAAAGGAAAACAAACAGAGGCATATTTTAGGAAATTAAGCATTTCAAATGAATCACATCAAGTGAACAGGGCTCTCAAGTTTGATCAAAAGTTTGGAGCGAGATTACATCTGTCAGGGTAGGAGCCACTCAAATTCGGCCCCACCCAATTCTCTCAAGTTTTGCTATATTATCTATAATCGCCCAGCACAAATAAAAATTATAACAATTGCTAAATCTAATAAAATTCAGAGAAATTCATCCAAATAAGACAAAAAGTTTTATATATTTTAAAATGATTTATTATAAATTAAAATGAATGTGCCCCCAAACAAGATCAATGCACATACTGCACACATATACCAGGATTGTAGAACTTGCCCAGATCATGTTTGTGAAACTATGTGTGTAAAACATTACTGAAATGATAACCAGAGTGCTCTGCTTTCAGAGATATAGCCTAGTCTCATCATAGCTGAAAATAATATTAATATAGTTGAATTTAAAGCTAAAGCTTCTTGCAAAGTAGATGGATATTTTTTGACTGAATCAGTAACAATTTAGCATGACTTTGGCTATATTCCCCAACATCAGCTCTCACTATATATCCAGGAATCATGAAATCCAAATGCTAAAAAAATGAAGGATGCATGACATGGTTTAACACAAAGAATGTGTATTGCTGCTCAAATGTGCCATATTAACACTAATACTACATAATTTTGTAATATTAATGTTACTTAAAGTGTATAGGCTACATTTAAAATATATATATAATTATTGCTCTTGATATTTTAATCATGATTTTAAATGTAAAACAAAACATTAAACTGAATGTAATATTCTTTTAGACTTCGAAGACAAACTATTTGAGGGTGATTATTGTGGGTTATGCATTAGTAAATATTCACATTGTTTCTATCAGCAGCATGACACATTTATTTAAACCAGGAATAAAAAGAAAGCGAGCGAAAAACGTCTCTGAAACAGTGACTTCTGTCATAATTTTGCGGTATAATGAATGAAACTAACAGCATGAAACTCTCGTTATAATAAATGAGTCTGACTGACCGTCTCTGTCTTCTAAACTTATTGGTTTATTACATTAGTGCGCTGTGAGTAACAGGTAAAAATATCTGCAGGACCATGATCATACGTAAATATTTAATGCGGTCACGAACATGTTCGTTCATCTTCACATTTTATTTGCCTCGTCTATGAATCGTATAAAGCGGGACAAGTTGTTTCTTTACTTCTCAGTGTGAGAAATACAAGGTGTTGCGTGTGAGCGTATGAACAGGTACAAATGCGTGTGTCTCACATTGAATGCCTGTGACTTGAGAGCCCTGATCATGCAAAAGAGCTTAATACGAGCAAACACTGGATCAATGCCACACACTCTAAGACCAGATGAAGTCAAGACTGGGGCGTTAAGGTGATCTTGGACATTATTGCCCAAAGCAGATTAACTTTAAGTTTTATTTTATCTGCGTTTCAGTAAAGATAAAGACTTGTTTGTGTTTAATGATCATATATCTTTGAGATTTAGAAGAGAATGAGTTTTGGGGTTGCCATTGTTCAGAAAAGTGGTACATGTGCTTAAGTTGTGGAAGGTTAAAGTGCAGCCATCATGTGTATTGCATATTGCAAAAAGCATTAACTGTGCTAATGAAATAAGTGAGATGTCTTTCATCTAACTTTCTCATCGTTTATAGACTTAATTGCAGTAATGTATTCATGACAACAAAAAGTAATAATGAGATAAGCAATATTGAGTTTAGTTAACATAAAATAAGCAGGTACAATTTAGTAATATTAACATAATTAATTTAAGTAAGGTATAATTTCATTATTTTAGTAAGTTAAACATTTAGTTTAATTTAGTTAAGCTTACTTAATTGAATCAAGGCAAAGAGTTTGCACAATGCAATTAAGTACACACATAAGTTTTGACAGCGTAGTAGGAAAAACTGTAATGTCAGTTAAAGGTGCCCTAGAAGTGTTTCCTAAATTCTTTATAATATCTTATTTTTTGTTCAACAGAACAAAAACTTTTTCCCAGAAATGTCAGTTGCTAACATTTTTCCCAATATATGTCTTTGTGTTCAGCAGAACAAAGACATATTTGGATTTGAAATAACTTGTGGGTGATTAAATGACAATTTTTTCATTTTGGGGTTGAATATCCCTTTGACTTTTAAAGAATTTGTAGACAGCATTGACGACCTCCCACTTTATATGGATTTCAAAGTGGATTTGCTGAAAGCCGGGTAACTAGAGCAATTAAGAACATTAGATCCAAAATCTCATTGTGTTTAGCTGATAATATATTTAATAATTAACTGTTAAAGTATTCGGCTTCTGTGAAGTCACAATACTACCTCCTTTAATTTGACAGGTCATTTTCGAAATTTTGTCACTCACCAGCGCAATGAGCCCTACTAAAATAGATCACAACCATTTTGATATTACAGCAGGTAGCCACTAGTGCTAATGATGGTGAGTCCACATCTGCTAGCAGGACATTACATCGACATGAGAGTTGTTTTGGCCAAATTGTAAGGTAGCCAGGCTCAGTGAAACGATATATTTAAAATGGATGAAGGTATTTCATATGACCCATAAAATGCACACAGTCTGCTTGTCATTAAAGTCACAATATGGAAGAAATTTGTTATGAAAAATCCAAACACACTTGCACAGTGTGATATATTTCATGCAGTTGAGTACTTATATTATCCCAAATGCAGTGTTGGGTAAGTAACTCTAAAAAAATGAATTAATTACTAGTTACTGAGTACATATTCAATAGTGTAATTAGATTACTGTACAAATTACTTTCTCCAAAAATTATCTATTTACTTATTACCAATGACTTTCTATATCCTATATCAACCTTGATTAGTTAAAGGATTCAAGGGTGGACATGAAACGGCTTATTAAATTAATTCAAATAAATAATATTAAACTGCATAAAGTAATATTAATTGACTAAAGTATTACAAATGTGAGAATTATGTTAGCAAAACATTTTTGTACCATGCGTCACTTTGCTTTGTAAGAGAAGGCTTGATGTGCCCTGAGCTCTATTCGCACGAGATGAGTATTACCTGGGAACCTCTAGTCATTTATATTAATTGCAGAGGTTGTCTGTGATCTTAAGCTCGTGCCAATTGCCATCTCTCTGATTTCCTGGGCTCATATATAATTTGCAAGGTTTTATAAACCGTTTGCGAATAATGGAGGCTGCTTTGAAGTGTTTTGGAATTTTTCCGGGGATGGGTGGCATAAGTTACCGTGAGTCTACCGTTTGTTTATTTATCATTGAAACTCTCGTAAGATTTGCAACCTGCGATCGCAGTGATCTTTTGTCCGGGTTGGGATCACTGGTCTCAACTGTTGACAGGTACAGTCATATTAAATGCAATATAAGTATAGGGTATAAAAATTAGCAGAGCCTTGCCGTCACATCTGGGAAATAAGTCAGTAAATTTGAGTAAAATCATGCATTGCCAATGCGTCACATGATATCCTGATGTGGGGAGGTCACAGGAGGTCTCCATATGAAACTATTGTCCTGCGAAAACTGTGAATGGTGCGACTGTGTAACCTAACGTTCCGTCTTGAACCAAATTCACAGAAGCCTCCAACTACATAAACTGTTATCCAATCAAAGCAGTGGGCGTTTACTTCCAAGTGTCTTCAATGCTGCACACCCAATAAATGCTAGCGTTTGCAGAGCTGGCCTCAAAACCTGTGTAGAACTTATTACTTATTGATTTTTATGTTTTTGGATGCAAGAACCACACGAACGTCATAAGTAGTGCAAAAAGCTGCAAGACTATATTAAAGGTGTTTGGTATAACCGACAAATACTTTCAAACAAAAGAACCGGTAATGGATAAAGATTTGACATCAGTTTCAAATTACACATTTTTAAAGTGCTTCAAGTTGCTGTAATGAAACAGACCAAATTTATTGGTCTCAGTGTACTTTATGCGAGAAGCGCTAGCCATTTATTTACGCATTTTTGACATGCTAATAATTTCAAAATATTATATTAATCTATAGACGCTTCATTGGACGCATGGGCCTGTACCGAAATTAATTGTGTAAAATTATTGGTCTGGCTAGTGGCCAGATAAATTTCGATTTGATATACTTAAATGTTGACCTGAGCCCCTGTGGCTTGTGGATGTGCATGCTTTTTTGACATTAACATTTAATTGTATATTAATTGTATTTAATTAATAACTACTCAACAGTTTGATTCTTTGTGGATGTCCATTGTGTTTATTGCCTCTGAAAACATATAAAGACAGTTGTTATATAAGTAAATAGCTTCTACCGGACGTGCTAGATTCTGCCACATTTAACAAGGTTTACGAATGACTGTGAGATGGAAAAACCCTATAACATTAATAATCTATCCAAAGGAAGTGTTGATGAAAGCCAATGGGTGTGAAAATTCCGCGGGATGCGAGCATCCTGCTTTGGGCTTCAGTCGCCAGCTGCTGGTCAGAATGACTGGAGGGATATGTGTGTGTACGGAAAGTTTGACTGGTGGCTTTTTCACACTGCTACAAAACTGTCAATCACCCTCCTACCTCATTCTACACTTACACACAGATCGGCTTCATAATCACTTGTTCGCCATTCCACGTCTGTCAATCAATCAGAGTGCACGGGGAGCGCAAAGTGGCAGTTGCTGGTCTTAAAGGGAGACGAGACACCAAGCTGAGGCATAGGATGAAGCGTTGTCAGGCAGGAACGTGTTGTGAATTCACATGACCGATCACCCCATTCCCCTGATCCAGGCATCTGGCTAGGCCATTAAAAGGGGACCGCCGAGGCGGGGGCCCTGCTGCCTATCTGCAGAGAATACACATTATACTTAGTCACCCAGCCCACCGGTAAAGCAGCGTACGTCAACTAGGCAGGCTTATGCATTGTGAATAATAAATAAGTAATAACGTTGGACAAACAGAAGACAGAGCCCCCACCAGAATATTGAATGAGCGCCGCTAGTACCTGTCTGTGCGTGTGTGTATTAGCGCTGATGTGTGTGATGGAGCGGGGGAAGATGGGGGCTGGAATCAAAGCTCAGGGTGCATTCGATTTCGCACCTTTGTTTTCTTCAGATTTTCATCAAAGCTTTATGAATCTATTGGCCTGGTTTAATCCATACTAAAGCAACACATCCAGCCTGCAAAAGACTGGCGAAGCTCACACAAGCTAAATGATTCTAGAGTAAATTAAGTATAAAAAACTTTTTCTTTATTCTGGCAATAGTGGGTAAATTGGAAAACATTGGATCACACCAATAAATATTTTCTATTAGCCCTAATAATATGTTTGCATTGCATTTTCTTTTTTAATATAATCACAACCACGCCAGTTTTAAAAAACGTATGTTACAACATCCTTACAAACTAAATGCAAATGAGAAGAAAATTAATATAATAAATAAATCACAAATTTACCAACGTAACACCAAAACACTGCTAGAAAAATGGTACAGTTTCGTTTCTAGGAGAAGTATTTGAAGACATTTGTCTCCAAATGTTTTTTGTTCCTTTGTTACTTCCTTGTGTCCCTTGTTCTGAGGCACATCTTTTTGAAACCATAAGCAGGAAGCTACTTTTGGAATTGTATTTCCCTCAGTATTTTGTTCCTGGTTTCCTGACTATAAAATTCATGATCTGATGAAGAGTCCCAATGCAGTTCGACTTCTAAAACATTTGTTTTCACTGTCACACATCAAATATGTTCAGAATACATACAAAGAAATGACTGTATGTCTCTGATTTGAAGCCTTTTTTCTGACAACTGTTTTACAACTGTTTTACCGACATTTAATTTGGTTTATTTTAAGCTATTTTTACCATTTAGATAAACTGCTACATAGAGGCGAAGAGATTTAGGCAGAGTATTATGGCAGTGGACGCTGGAGAGTGATATACATTTCTGTAGCCGAGCCCAACAGGCAAAAAGGAAAATGATTGAGTAATGCAACCACTTCCCTCTATACACATCTCATTAAAATCAATTATGACACTCCTGAATGAAATCAAAGCTAAACACTTTAAAAGCCGCTTTTTCCCCTGTGTCAGCTGATGTGAGTCTTACTGCACATGTATTTCCATTGTGCACCCAATTCGCACTTGCTCTCCCGGCTTTTGCTGAAAGATTTAATCTTTTCTGCTTAGATTGCTTTCAACACTTTTTGAATTGTTCGAATGTGGAGGTCTGCCAGGGAGGTATCTCTTCATCCCCGCTCAGGGCTCGAGATAATTTTTTTACGTATAACAGTTTCACATTCTGAGATTAATTTCATTTTAATTAAACAATTTAAACAGAAACATTTTCTTGCATACCGTTTTCAAATAATAGTTTTTGATCCTGTATCAATAATTGATCAGATTTGTATATTCCCATTCAACAGAACATAACATAGCATAAAACTTACTGTTAAAAGTTTATATTGTAAGCTGTAGATTACCTGTAGATATTGAACCTAAAGCTGATCAGCATTGAATGATTGCCACATTAAGATTTGTATTTTAAAGACGAATTCATTTTGCTTTTTATGTTGCACAGTCCCTTTTCCTTTCTCCAAACACAACGGATGCGTTTGCAACCTAAACATGCTGACCCTCACCCCAGACAGAGTGCTACACAATGAATCTTCCCATAGGGAGGCTTGTGCACACACTACATCAGTGGTGCTGTCAGTCACTCTCTGCTCTGCTTATAAAGCCCAGACTGCACTCAGGATGCTGATGCTAAGGAGTATTGCTTCTGTCTTTGTGACTATTTTGCATGAATCCCAAGGCTAGAGAAATAAATACTTCATCGACACAAATGTGTACGCGTGTGAGTGTGTGTAAAAAAAAAACAGCACAAGCATATTATGTGGGTTATAAGCAATGGTGCAGAATGGGAAAGTGTGTTTATTACAGTGGCCCAAAGGTGTAAAGCTTCATAAAGCAGACTTAAAGAATACACAACTTAACCACAAAATAACCCAAAACGCTATGAAATAACCAATAAAACGAAATAAATAAAAAAATACATGATAATTTAGCCGCAATACAGAAAAAAACAGAAATGCATATGTTTATTATTATGTTATTATGTGTTTGTTACTTTTTTCAGCACAATGTTTGGGGAAATCTGGGCACATGAAAAAATCTAAAAGTCAGAGTGGGCATTTCAGCATTTCAAAAGAACACATTCGGCTTACTCTTTCATTTTACAGAACAAAATCATTTTCATTATAAAGAAATATTGTCATATTTATTATTTTTTATAATAACTTTGTTTCAATTCTGTGATAAAATGTAGTTGAAGAGTTGAAAAGAAAACCAGAGTGAAACATTTTAGGCTCAGGGGTGTATGTGTCTAGGCCAAAATGAAATTCAATACTGAGATGAGTAGAGTCATATTAAGACAGCACATGATGACGTTTGTTATTTTTTTCAGGCTGTTTGGATGTCTGATACATGATGTGATGTTTGCCCCCTGCGGACCCTACTTTTCATCGTTGATTAAATTCAATATGAACCAAATTTTGTGTATTAAGCGAATAATTCTGACACTGGTGTCCCCTCACACAAACAAAGATCTGGTGAGGATTTTTCATTGACTGTTGCTGTTTGTATTCTGAACAAACAATGTTTACTATTCCCTATTTCAAAAACATATCCCTATGTCACTGTTTGGTGATGCGCATTTTGCCATTTTCTTCATGGCAGCTATTGTCTGTCGGTTCTCACTCCACTCAATTCACAACACTACCAACCATCTTCGTTTAATGGTGTTGAGTTTTCATCTTCTATTACTTATTTTCTTGTATTAATTTCTACCGATTACCCAAACTTCCCATTGTATCACAATGTTCTTCAATTTAAAAATTCACAAATCAAAAACAATGTACTTATATGGCTTCCTTAAACAATTATCAATGTATGTATTCTACGAAACATGAGAATTGTAATTCATTAAATGGCTAAGGTATCACATTATATAAAATACACTATAATATTAAAAACGTAAAGTTTTTCCATTGAGGCCTATGGGATCCTGCTTTGTGGTTCCTGAGCATTATGATGTTTACTTCAGTTGCCTTTATGATCAAAACCATGACCAACAAACACAGACACACACAAGCTTGCTTATTCTCCCCAACTGCCTCTATTACTCTTCACATCTTCTGATGTAACATCCCGAAAGTTATGCTGACCTATCCCTTAGTATTATTTAATAGTCCATATAACAAGAGATTTACATTACAGTTGTATTCTGTCACTGACAAAACATCTTTTACATTTCATCACAATCTCAAAATCCCGTATTTTCTCAGCTCCAAATCCAAATGATAGAGACCCCATTATTGATAAATAAACAGTAATAAATGGCCTTCACTGAGCTCAATGAATCATAAAATTGCTTGAGGAAGGGTGTGCGGAGTGTGATACTGGTGTGTCATTCTAATGAGAGTGAACGTTGATAGCTAGAATCCTGCACAGACTAAACAACTCTCATTCACCCATATGTCATTAAAAGGCATATAACTAGAAAGGATTCTAAGATTTTTTTTGAGGAGTCTTACACATAATACATTTGCCAGTATAATTAAATGTAATGGTATTATAGGACAGCCAAAAATGAAAATTCCTTCAGAAAATCCCCCAAACCTGTATGCTTCATTTGTTCCATTGCAGAAAAGCCATACACTTAAAAAAAGGTGCCATTTTAAAGCCATACTATAAAATAACAAACTTTGGTTCCCCAAAGAACTTAGAATGTCTTTCAAAAAATGCCCTTTATTGTTATATAGTCGAAAGAACGTATTTTTTCACTTGTTCAAAAAAAAACTAAAATGTTCTTTTGTGTGAAACTGAGAAATTTATAGCCTACAGGTTAGAAATGACTTGAGGATAAAGATTTTTCATTTAGGTTTAACAATTCCATTAATTGTTATTATTATTTATGCTGTTGAGCTATGGGACCAGAACTCAACTATCCAAAGACATCAGAGGCAATATGGACTGGCAAATACTGGCGTAGACTGAATGAGAAAGGACTGCCCCGAGGCTGTTGTTTGTTTTTGCGATCCTGCCAGGGGCAATATTCCAGATGGAGCTTTGTGTTTGTTTCTTTCACTGATATGTGTAATTTCTCCCTCGACGCTGCCTTCTGACTCCACCCAGCCTTATCGAATGCCGTTGAATGTCTTAAATCCGGTTCTTTTTTAATGTAGACCCGCACCGAGGGCATTAAGAGCAGAAGAGATGGGTTGCACCTCGCCATTAGGATCTTAAAATGTTGTCAAGAGAACGTGCTCAATGGGGAGGCAAATTGACTGTGTAAAATGTATCATTATTACGGTCGGCTTTTCTGTTGTAATGACAATATGCTTTCTGCGTATCCCATCTCGCCGCTTGTCTGGGAAACGATGTAGGGAAATGACCCCTGAAGATGTCTGTTGCACATGAGTGATGGAGTGATGGGGTAATGAGAACAGAGGATGAGAGGTTCCTGTGCAGATCAACTAGATTGTACGAGAGTGCTGACTTATTATGAGAGAGAAACAAACTACTGCGGAAAAAGACATTTGAAAATGTCGGGGCAGAGAAGCTATGTTTAAAGCTGTCGTAAAAAAGTTAATATGATGTCCGGTTCATTGACATCTTTGACATCTTTGACAATTGACATCTTTTTTTTTTTTTAATAATGCATTAAATAGCCACATTTTTTGGCAACCGGAGGCGGTGGTTGCCAAGGAGTTGGTCACAGAGCTGAACGGGACCAGCATGGACAAAGTAGCCATCGAGCTGGCATGAAGGAACTTGGAGCTGGGCAGAACCTGTGGTGAAGAAGGAGCCAATAAGCTGGGAGAGACCTGGGTGGAAACAGAGGGGACGAAGGAGCCAAGGAGCTTCGTGGGTAAGCAGGGATGAAGGAGCCAGCAGAGAATCCAGAACAATATTTGTTTTTCGTGGTCGCTCGGGTATCAGAATAGTGGGTTAAGCACAGCAGATCTTAACAAAATCCTTTCTATGGTCATCGAGGGGACGTTGCACTGCAAGGTAGTTTTGAGGGTCAGTCCTTCTGTCACATTGGTGGTGTAAAATTCCACAACATAAGCACTACTGAGAAAAACTCTTTAAATCCACGTTTTTACTTAGTCGAAGAACACAGGAGAACAGCAGAAACAAAGATTTACCAATAACGGTCATTGTATCGACCTCTGTTTTTATTAAACTGTAATACGTCATGTAAGGCTGGAGAATAGTCTTTTTACCACAGTTTTGAATTTTGGTAGAATCACTATAAAGAATCGCAAGTCGTGGCATATCGCTTATTACAATATTAATATCTTCATTCCGATCTTCATATGTTCCTAAGCAATTCTTTATTTTCTATAACTGCACAGCCATGAAGGAGAGGGCTGCACTACAGTTTTAATTCACAACATTCTTCAATATTTGTTGTGAAACTTCAAATGTTTTAATAATTCATATGAGATGCATGACAGTTTTAGCAGCAGGGTGAGAGCTTAAATAACATAAATAACAATAGAATATGGAATATTTCCAAATGTATAAACAGCTGTACATAGTAAAATTGTAATGATATGTGTCTGAAGAGCCGTAACAACTTTACATTGTGCAGGGTGTGCATTTATTTTGTGGCCATTCCTTCATCAATTACTTCTTGTTTTGTCCAAAAGTGTTAATGATGGCTGCTTGTGAGGTGCGTCCACTTGAAGAGGTACGCACTTCAGATGAGAGGATGGACGGCTGGGCGGATACTCACATCAAACCAAATTTATAATTGATCATGCTTGAGCACATATCCTTTGAATTTCTTGAACAACGCTTTGACAGACAAACCCACATGCTGTGGCTGACAGATCCCGACCCGCAAAGCCTCAGGGAAATGAAAGCAGAGATCCACTCAAGTTTCCTCTGCCGCGCTGCGACTGATCTGCCCATCGCTCTCTCAAACACGTACTGGACTCAGACACATGTTCAACACTCACCTCCCCTCGCTCAACAGCACAAGGTCACACATCACCTCCCTCTACCTGCATATTAATTACCTCATTCACAAAAATGAACAGCTTAAGAGACCGATGATAACTTCTGCAAACAACAGCGTTACGACCAATCATCTTTAGTGAAGAAGAAAACCATATCATAGAACAATACAATGAAATGTGCAAAACCAAGATTTTCACATTTTGAAGCTTTCTACTACCAACCAACATGTCAAGTCAGAGAATTTTATCTTAAGTCTTGATCTCCCAGATGCTATTGTTTTTCAGTAATGTAATAATATGTCTGAATTATGAAGAATATGGAATAAAGACAACAGGGGTAAATTCACGGGGAAAAATTCTTTGAAGATGTGTGGATTATCATTGACAGAATGTTGCCTTGTTAGGGGGCTGTAACAGTATCTGTAGATTTCTTTAGAGATGATATACTGTAGCAGCCACACTGATTCCCTGTTTAGACCAGTAATAATAATATTTCAGTTAATTTCACTCACATTTATTTGCCTCTAATGGTCTTCTCTGGTTGTAATATAAAAGTCATCCAGAAGACATGTTATTTAAATTATGACACCCAAGATTATTCTCTTTTTCACATTGACATTCATATTTCAGCTCAGTTTTTGAACATTGCATCAAAACTAAAGTTAAACGTTGTAGCTTTCTGATTTTTAGTTATTCCAGTTTTAATCCGGTATCTCAGCAACAGCTCATATTTTCTTTATTTTATAATTACAGTCTGCACATCATATAGCAGATAATTATGCCTTCAATCTCTTCCATAAACGTTCATCAATGTATTGTATGTTGCATTGCTTTGAGTGTACACATATAACGGACAGCCAATCATATACTTTTGTGTATTCCTTGTATCGTGGTGTCTTACCTCTAATGATTGTGTGATAACATTTTAATGCGATAACTAGGGATGTAACAATATCAAATCTTACTGTAAGATAATGACTCGGTGCACTGTAAAATCAAATTAGTTGATCTTACTTTAAAAAAAAGCATGCAAACCGATGCCCTTAAAAAAACTAAGTAAGGTGAAATGGTATTGTTGAGTTCAATTAACTAAATTAATTTTTTCAGATGTACTCTTGACTTAGTGTGGGGTACTCAGAATTAACTATTATTACCAATTTAAGAATTTCCATTGGATTTATTGCACTGTAAACCCCGACAAGTTTGCAATACTAAATTTTGATTACTTTATAGCTAAATTAAATTTTACTACAGTTTAAATATTTAATTTATCCATCATTGGAGTTTTAAGTTCACTAAATTCAATTCTTTATTTCACATAAATATTATTGTGAAAATGCATAAATCAAACACCTAGACTTGTGCATCTCAAAATTAGCAAGAGGAGACTGATCTCAGAACTGTATGCACAGACTATGCTCATAGGTAAAAAACACAGAGCTTCGCAGACCCTAATCACATGCACCTATCTTCTACACAGTGGTAACCACAAAACTGAAAAATATGTCAAACTCTTCTAAATATCTAAGAGAAGTGAACATTAAACACTATCAAGTCTTTAACTTTACTAAAAACATATAAAATAATCATATTTTTAAAAATATACTCTCCTAATGCAGTCTGGCGCAAAGCATGCTGGGAATCTTTTCTGCATACAAGAAGGATCTGCTCTCCGCTGTCTCGCGCTGGTGTAGTAAAGTAATTGCTTCGCATTGTCGCTACTTGCTTGATTTAGGTAAACTATACTAAAGGCGAACAGTAAATTGTTTTATTTCCCCTGCAAGTAATCGTAACTTAATAAAAACTAGTAAAATGTATACATTTTGACAACTGAGCAAAGTTAACAAATAATTTGTAAGTAAGGACAACAATTAGATTTTACAGTGTTTAAAGTCCACAAAATAGGGACTATTTCATTGCTCTATTTAAATGAAAAATTATGACTTGGAAAAACATCTTATTTTCTTTATCCTCTTATCATAACTGTTGCTAAGAGGTATTCAATTCAATTCAATTCAAGTTTATTTATATAGCGCTTTTCACAATGTGTATTGTTTCAAAGCAGCTTTACAGGGCAAACAGGAAAAACATAAAAGGTAAAACACAGCACAGTGCATTGTATTTATACAAGGAGTAAGATCATACTAATAAATAATATATAATTTCTAAATAAATAAATAAATGCAGTCTCCCGGTGAGCAGGCCAACACTGCCCTGCTGTGGCGAGGAACCCAAACTCCAATGATTGATTAATGGAGAAAAAAACCTCGGGAGAAACCAGGCTCAACCGGGAGGGCCAGATCCCCTCTGACGTGTCATAGCTGCACTCAAACTGCTGACATGTGATTTAAGTTTAGCATTTAATACCAAATATTGTAACTTCAGCATTAATAAGACAAATAGTCCGTCTTTGCTCTTGGTTGGGGGTGTATTGGTCTGAGCTGGGATGGTCCGATGGTCATATTTCTCTTGGCTGGTGGTGGAATTGCCTTAGATGGAGCTGGGATGCTCAGTCAGTCTGCAGCTGTAGCTGGCGTTATCTCAAATTGGGGATCAGCATCTGTCGGTCGTCTGGACATGGTGGAACTTCTTCCTACCTCGGGATGAATTGAATTGAATTGAATTGAAGGTATGAGTTATAGAATCAGATAAATAATGCTGGTAAAATGACCTAAAAATCCCTTTGATAAAATAAAATATTTGCACCAGACTGACCTTGCCAAAGGTTTAAAATCTATGGTACTCATTTTCAAACATTCTCTACGTTAGGGCCGAGAAGACCTATCAATTCATACGGTCATGTGACCATGAAAATATTTAGACGAATTTTGATATAGCGATAACACGATATCGATAATATTGTTAGATCCCAAGTAATAACCCAACATAGTGATACAGGGTAAGGATTTTAAATGTGATATTTTAGACTGTTTGTTGTTCTCTTTCTACAATAAAAAGGTAACTTACATAATAACTTAATTAATTGAAATTAGTAGACGACCTTAAAAAATATTTGAATCTTGTTTAACTTAGATGTATTCTAAAAAAGAATAGCTTCTTATTATAATAAAAATGACTTATTTAGATCATTTCAAATGCAGATAATATGTTATAAACGGAGTAATGTTGTGAGGATAGAATCAGTAAGATTTAGCGATGTACCAAATAACGTTCTTTTAACAATTTACTCCACATGAGATGACAGTTATGATTAATGTAACTTTGTGATTCCCATATTCGGCATGACCTAAGCTGTTGTTGGAATGCGGGGATTGTGTCGCATCTGGACCATACCCTATTGGTTTCAACGACATACCAAATAATGTTTCTGGCGAATACTTCCCAATGACCAAACAAACACATTGTTAACATTGTTTTTCTAATTTAATTTAAACAGATTGTCTCTCAGTATTGAGATTTACATTAATCTGTGATTTAATTTGTTTAAAGATTAAAGATCGTTAATTCCATAATTGGAGTGATTTTTTCTGAAGTTTTACCATCACACTGTAAAGGTATAAGTAAAGAAAAAATAAAATGCTAGTTAATATGTTAGTCATTGAGGTAAACTTAATTACCATTAATATTGTGATGGGGAAGAGCACACAGAGAGCAGACATGCACACTAAATAAACATGAACAAAATTATATTGTTAGCATCTTATTAAACTCCAGTTGAATATTTTCACTATAACGTTCACTCTGGGATTAATTTAGCGATGAGTTATAGTGTTTATTTGATATCACCCAGACGTCTTCAGAACATGGTCACAAAGTAATGTCACGTGACCAAATGAAGACTTAACTGGCAACGTGATCAGAACATACTGTGTTTGCTGGGACATGGTCATGCTAATATCAGTTTAGAGAGAAAGAAAATCTGTTTTTGAGATTGTCTGTGGAAAGGACCCCAGGGCTTAAGCTATAAAGCAGCTTCTTGATGTCGCATCAAACATAATGAAGGAGACGAGAGAAAAACAATTAGCTAAATGTTCCTGGGGATCAGAGGTAATAATTAGAGTGAAATGAAGTGACAGGTTTAACAGGCAGGGATAATTTCACATCGCCCTTCATCTGGAGGGAAATCTGCCCTTTAATTGAGTTTGCAGGCTTTTTGTTTGCCATACAGGCCAAAGCTCGCTGAAGACCACTGATATCTCATGTTGTACTGTCTTGCTTCACCATCTTTTCATATCTCTCTGTCTCTTTCTGCTCTCTTGCTATCCTCCCAAACACACTTTATTTTACACATGCTGGTGTTGTCCTATAGAGATCCAACAAAACAACCTCCAGCTCTTTATTGTGGCCAAATGGATTCAGTGTCCCAAGTGGGGAAATGCAGGAGGGGGGTTTTGATGAAAAAACTGCTGAAAAGTACTGCCGCCATCTCGTCTTCAGTCAGGACTTGGAATAACCCAGAGCTCAATGGAGTGTTAAATGGGAAATCATCTGTATTTCTGCCACAGCCGTAATGTCATTGCCCCCCGCCCCTCTCAGAGCCCAGTGTTGTTGTGAGAGAGCACTGGGTTATCTAATCTACCATGAGAATTTCACCACCATGTGCTTACAATAGGCCATTGCGTTTGTAATGTATGTCTGTGCTTCCTGACACAACAATGGAGACAAGCACCTACTCCCAGCAGGGGCAACTCCATTACAGATGTCTGAAGGGAGCTGCTTCTCCCACTCAAAAATATTCACTCTTATCTACATGGCTTTTTCTTGATGAACAGCAATTCCACAATGAATTCTGTAAAACCAACACTGTACACAGTAACTTCACCCAATCGTCAGCATACAATTCTGGGACAATTTATAAAAACATTGGTTGTTGAACCTACAATAATTAATTTTGCTTATCAGTATTTATAATGTATCATTTTTTCTGTTTCTTTTCTATGTTTATTTACAAACTAAATTGCTCACACCATGTCCACACCAGAGATATTTGGCCAAAAAATATACAAAGAGCTCTTTTCCTAAACGCTATAAATTCATTGTAATAGTTTTAATGAAAATTACCTTTTTTTTACTTAGACCCATACATTTAGTTAATATTCAATGTATCCTGTTAAATTGGTCTGTTGGCTCAGTCTGAACATGTTAAACAATGATTGTTAAATTAAACAACAATATTGTCGATTATAAATTCAAAGTTTATTTTTATTTCTATCAAAACGCTACAAATCAATCCTTTTTTTCCAAAAAATGTCGGTTCATTTCTTTTTAAAAACAAACAAACAAGAGAACATGCAACATATGACATCATAGGCTGATACTATAAATTAATATAAATCAAATAAATGCAAATGGATGAAATAAATAAAATAAATAGTTACAAACTAAACACTAAAATAAAATAATTATTTTCAATTTAATAACGTCAAGACAAACTCATTTTTTTCATTTGGTGTTTATCGCGTGAGCTCTTCATATATTTTGTAAATTTACCATAAATATATCACAAACAAATATGCTGCCCGCACTTTGGGAATCGCAACTAGTCTATGTGAGCTTTCTTATGATATGATGTCACTCAAATGTCACTTTTCTTACTTGGCAATAAACTGTACAAAATCAATAGAGTTCAGTTGGGAACACAAAACACGCTTTCTTTTATAGACACTGACAACCTTTGGATGTAAGACATGTGTCTCTTCTGCCCTGCAAATTTAGGGAATGACAAAGATGGAGGTGTATGTTTAGCTCATTTTAAGGTTTTCAGTTCAATGTGCCCCCACCACTGCATTTGTATCCACCAGCCCTGGGGTAGGCTATGGGGGCAGCCCAAACATTACCGTACAGAAAATTCATGTTGTCTAGCAACAACAGCTTAAAACACACAAAAAAATTAAAACGCCTCTGTGGTTTAGCAACAATTTTCAAATGTTAGCACGTCTCTGCTATCTAATGTTTGTTTTGTCATTAGCAGCGAATACAAAAGACACTAAACTGCGGGCCTCTATTGTCTTTGGTAATAAGCGGAGGTGCTGGAGTGTTGTTATGGTGTCAGTTTGTCAATCATCACAAATGTGGGAGTGACTCCTGTTCTGTACACATGGAACAATTATTTATATTTTACAATCACATTCATTACATGCATTTGGCATTCCCTTGTGTGATCCCGGGGAATCAAACCCATGACCTTTGGATGCTAACACAATGTAAGTTGTTGTTTAATTGAAATTGAAATGACTGACTAAACAAATGATAGTAAGTCTTCGCAGGTCAAACTGTGTTGCACAGGAATGTTATTTGAAGTAAAAGTGTGAGGAAAAGCAAACAATACATTTATGGTATATATGGTATAAAAAAATAAACTTTATAAATATTTATGGTTTAAATATATTTAATTCATGATAATAATTGGACTGTAACTTGCACAACACGGTATAGAGGACTTTTTAAAGAAGGCACTCTCATGTTTTACTAATGATTGGTAACATGTTGCCTGGAGCAAAACGACTCTCCTGGATATTGTCTTACTACCTAAACAATAAAGAAACATAAATGCATAATCCAGACGTCGGAAAACTGTCAGGATAACAGGAAAGATCCCCTCTGGCTCTGAAAAGTCTTTTCAAATAATTGCAAAGAACTTTAAATGAGTTTTGTATAGCTTTTCACAGTGAAAAGGGGTTTATATGTATGAGAGTCTCTGTGTTCATCTAGATTCACAGTATTTGGGGAATTTAGATTCCAACCCATAGTTTCCTCTCATAGCAATTCTTTCTTTTTACCGGTATAAAGTTTGACTTGTACTGCAGAAGCTCTCATTGCAACCCAATAAAGTCGATCTGTGTATAAATGACAGGAGTTTACGCTTTCCGATTGCGTGTAATACATACGCCAAAGCCCATGCGCTAATCCTTCAGTTGCTTTAAGTCGTTTTCCTGGCGTCATTACAAGATGCATTCGGTTCTTTGCATTTCGAAAACTGATTGATTTTATAAATTTGTATTATTTTAAGGCCTGCTTTAATAGATATGTTAGAGTACCTAGCCCCACTCCTACCCTAAACCCAACCGCTTACCAATAACCAAAAACATGTATTAATTGAAAGCACTGACCGACACCAGTATAAAAGCATTACAAACAGGTCATGTTGCATTACGAGTCTACTATAGAGAATGTGACGCTGACGTCACGCCCTATGTTGCATGTTGCTGTGCTCCTCCACTGCTTTTATTGTTTTGACATGTAAGCATTACTTGATTTGTTTGATATGTGGAGCAATCGAAAGCGAAAGAACATTGGGCTTTTTCTGAAAGATTCTACGTAATGCAGATTGCAGATTTCAATACAAGAAGTATTGTCTTTAACAATCATAACCTTGTCCTACAGTGTGGTGTTTTCTTGTGTAAAGCTTTGCTGCATTCCTGTAGTATTTTGTTAATTTTTTGCTATGCTGTTGAAATTGTGTTCTAAGGGGCTACTAGGGCCTAAATAAACGTTTGAAGCTGAAGTAATAATGGAGTCGGAGTCACATGAGACCCAAGCAATTACTCAATTGCACATACTCAAATACAAATAAAAATTTGTTTTCCTGTCACATCCACATGTTGACGAAATGGTTTCATATGGAAAGCAATAGAGTACCACGTGCGTCGAAAAACGTTAAAGGGGTACTCCACGCGTTGAAATCGATGCCGAAAGCAGCTGCCCAAATGTTTGTGACGATTCGGGAGTGAGAATGCAGTTTTTAGTGTATTGTTATGCAGTTTCTAGGGTATTTGGAGTGATTGCAAGATGGTTCCTTACTGGTCCAGGTGAAAAGCATCTGTTTAATATTCCCCACGTCTCTATGACATTCTAGAGTCTACATACAGCATAGCCTCTCTATTAGCATAGAGTCTCTCTGATCATTTGAGGATATTCTAAGAAGATTATTCTTTGTCTGATCCCCTTAGCTAAAATAAATAGATAAGTATACCTACAGTATTTGTTTATGTTATTTGATGTGATTGTTAAAATGTTAGTGCCAAAGTAAAGTTCATTGGCCTGATGCTTTCCTCTCTATTGGTCCGTTCATCAACTTTGTGGTGCCCTGCGGTACCTGCTGCTGACTTAGAATAAAAGCATGACAATGAACATACAGATGCGAAGCCAAGTGAGTCTAGTTCACAGCAAAGGGGCCTAAATATCCACAGCCAAACCCCTTTCTTTGTAATAAAAGAAGAAAAACTTTAGAATTATACTGGAATGTTATAGATGTTATCCAGACTTATGCCCAGGTACATCCATATTTTAGAGCTTTTGTTTGATCAGAAATAAAATGAGTTGGAACAGGGAAGGAAGGGAAACTTTTTATTGTACAGCTCAGAGAATAGATCTGATTTAGAGAAATGAAAAGCAACACATTGTGTCCCCCGGGAGGAAGAGGATGAAACTGCAAGCTGTCCACAGGGAAAGTGGGGAGAAATGGAATGGCACTGGTTCAGCTTCCCAAAATCAACATGATGGTTCCTGTCTGTGGTGTTACCTGTCTCCAGAGATACTTGTATTGCTGGATATCTGACGGGTACACTGCAGGGCTCAGAGTCATTAATCCAGCCTCATGTGTCGGCTCAGTCTCCATGTGACAGCACTTTTCTACTCCACGGCACAACATCCCAATCAAAAAAAACGAAACATAATTGCATCCGGTGGAACCAAACCGAGACACATTTTTTCATGTTATTTTTTCTTGTTTCCGTTGTGTTCTGTTGATTCAATATGAAGAGTTTTGATGCGGTTTTGAAAGGGTCAAGTGTAAAACTACAAGCAACACAAGCCCCAAAACCATAGTGTGTTGTCCACCTTTTCACTACATTTTCAGATGTAATGACCAGGCAGCATTATTGTGCTGCTTTCCAGTAGACATCATTTGTGTCATTTGTGTATCTCTTCATTCATGAATACAATCTCAAAATTCTTTGTGGTGAGGTCAATGGAGAAAAAACATCCTATACGGTCGATGGAGAGACTACAAATGACTATTTTACACAATATTTATGTTCTCTACTAAATGTGTAATTAGGTATACATTATCTATCAATCCATTTTCCAAGTTTGCTCATCCCATACACAGATAGTCTTGTCAATCTCAGAGATAAGCAACATTTTAATATCATGGTTTGGGAAGAGATGCTTAGTTTTTTAGAGCTTTATTTTGGTCATTTATTTTTTCAATGACGTTGCTGTTTTAAAAGATATCTTTTAAGGTTTTAGATATAAGCTATAAACTGCTCGTAAAGCAATGCATCTGTTTGTTAAAGTAGGCAAAGGTCTTGAGGAGGTTCTTCATGGTTCTGGTGTACTTAAGCTAGCCCAGTATTTTGGGCTGAGTTGAAATACTCATGTCAGATCCTCGTCATGTCAATATAACTGCAGTCCAAATATGTCCGACAGCATGTGGGCCAGTTCAGAGCCAAATATTTGCTTCTCTATTCAAACCAAACCAAACCCAACCAACTTCACACATTTGAGGAGCAGGCAGTCGGCCATGGCTTAAAGGAGCTTCCTTTGGAAGAAGAGAAAGCTAGGGTGGGTCTTTTCTCAAATACCAGAGATTAAGTCTCATCTCATTTCACTGCCCACTTCTCAGAAATGAAGACAGAGCCAAGACGCAGTGAAGAATTTCCCAGCCAAAAGCAAGAACCCACACGTTATAGAGTCATTTCAATCATTTCTTCCTTGTGAGCCCAATCGCTACTCTCCAGGGCACCAGGATTATTCTCGAAATCCTAAACGTGCTCAAGCCCTGTGGGTAAAGGGATTGCCATTAAACTTAGATTCTTTCTAGGTAATACTGTGATGACCTTGGGATGGAAGGGCTAATGGGATCAGAGAAAGCTAGCAGCTCCTAAAGGACCCCATTTGTTAAGCAAAAGGACTTGAGAAACGTTTAATGAGTCTAATGAAAGACATGGAGAATGATACTGAAGCGTTAAAGACTATTTGTGGAACAGAATAGGTTGTGAATGGAGTTGTGCTGGTGGGACTGAGCCTCACCTTTCCATTTCGAGCAGGTTATTCCCTGCTCAGAGCTGCCAATCAGAAAGATGTTCTGTAATGACAGATAGGTCCCCTGGAGACAGTCTCTGAACACAATACCCACACCACAATCATATTTAGCCACATTCAAGAATCTGAAGGTCCAGATATAGTAAAATCATGGTTACTACAAATTAACCATGGTTTTTCAACAGTAATAAAACCATGTTTTGTTTCTAATGATAATTAATATCCCTAAAAAGACATGGTTACTACACTTTTACTGTAAAAAATATGGTACATTTTCCTAAGGGGTGCCATAATTTGTAAAAATAATGGATTGCTTTCCTGAACCCTGTTCAGATCTGCCATTGGTCAGACAACCAGAAAATCTGCCTCAAACCCATTGCATTATTCGAGCCAGTGTTGCTATGTCAGTCTTGTCTTGCGTAGCCAGAGCTTTACATTGCTTTCATTGGCCAAGGATCAAGTCCAAGAGGCCATCTCACTGGCATGTAAAGCAACCAATGAGAATTCAGCTTTGTCTTCGGTGGGCCATTGAAGAGTGCAATGCCCAGAGTTGTTGAGAGATAGATTCTCAACAACAGAATATCAAAATGCTCAATCGTCATGTGATTCATTTAGACTTCAGACAGTTCCAGGAGGTTTTGTTTATTCCTTGAGTACTATAGCATTTTTTTTTGTAAAACCAATGTAGGTGTCATATACAATAATGCTACTATAAGTAAATGAGCATAAATCCTTAAATCTGGTTGTACTAGAGGCACTAGAGGGACTGGGACGGTTGAGTCAGCACTTCCCTGTTTTATGTCATTCAACCATAGAAACTATTGTTTCAAAAACAGAAAGTTGGCCATTTTTCAGCTGACATTTCACAAGAGAGACTTGAAATGTCTGTGCTGAATCAAAACTGTGCCGATATATGGCCACACCAGCACCAATGGAATCAGCTTTATCTCTTCTGTCCTAAGATGACCTCACAAGGACAGTGAGGATGCAGCCATGATTGGGTATAAGGGATGAGGTGCTGTGCATGTGCTCTCTCCAAGAAAATCAGACACAAGCTCAAGCAATTAACAAGAAGAGAAATTATGCTAATAAGTCTGAGGACCGTGTTAGGTCATTTTCATTATGCATGCTAAACCGTGACTTAGGGCAGCCTTTAACAGTGTGAAGATTAATTATTGTCTAAAGAGCAAATGTGTAGATTTTAATATCACAACCCACAGCACATGCACCTAGTGTGGTCAAGTCTGGAAATAAAGTAGGGTGAAGTAAAAAAATCTGCTACCGCATTTGAGTTAATCTGGAAGATCTAAAGTCAGTTAAATACCTCCCCTTTCTGCAAAAAAAGTTTTGCATATGGAGTTATTTGGAGACATAAAAATCATCTGAACTTTTTAAACTGTTATACTGACTGGAGCAGATTCTCATCTTTGACACACTTAACACTAATAAACCATTTGAGAGGAAGACTGCTTCTTAAAGTCTATGACTAAAATCTTTAGACAACGCTTGCTACAAAACATTTTCTGCCACCGTTCATGATAACTGGGACCCAATGACACTCAGAAAACACGCACCATCTATCATCCTGAAGAAATTATTTGTATAATCATTCTGTCGGACTTTATGAGTCTCCGACTTTAAATACCAAAAAAATATACTGCAGAAAACGCTTAATGCAGAGATATGTACAGACTCTAATCAGATTTGTTTTCATCCATAAGTAATAAGGACAATATATAGTATTTACAGAAATAAACTGTTCAATATGTACAACTGCTTGCACATTTACTTGCTATTAAGTGCCTAAACAAAACAATAAATATAAATGAAGAGATTTCATTTCACAAATTCTTTCTAGGGAAAATCCTGTTTTTAGTTGTTTCTAAAAGGCATTTATAATGTTCAATTCCATTCAGTCTCATCCCTAAATCTTACAAACCTTGTTTCCAGGCAGATGGGTAAACAACTGAATATTCAACACTATGTAGCATTTGGACAATATCATTTGAACTTTCAATATTGAAGAGCTCATGTCTGAAGCTGCAGCTCGATTCGGTACTTTGCCTTTAAATTAGTATAAAAGGGTCTCAGCAGTTGAGAGCAATAAAGAATCAGTCTGTGCAATTGTCCTATTGTCATCTATAACTTACACTTCAGGGGTTCAATACAGGACCACAAATACATAGCATCAGTGAAACTGGTAATCAAAATATTTTGCAGTGTCAACATGCATTAGTCCTTGACACCCTGAGCCGGATCATATATGCTCCTCCAATGAAATGCAGAATAAAGTGCAAACTTGAGCCTTAATGCTTTCAAAAGAATCAAAAAGTATAAAAGGGAATGAAAAGCCACATGGAAAGGAAGCCTTGATTTGTCAACGTTTGCCATTATCTTTAAGATAACATAGATAAGATCTAGAACATAAGATATAGATCCAGTGTGTGTGACTGTGTTTGTTAATGGCAGTTGAACATCGATATTTCTGCTTAAGGCTTTCCAAAACATACAAAACTGAATCCTCATCCTTGACTCCAAACACAAAGGATGTGCGTAACACAAAAAGAAGATATTTAACAGAATGTGTCTTTATCATTAAATGGACAGAGATACTTGGATTTAGATGATATAGAAATCATTCAAGAATGCCATGTGGGTTTAAATGGGTTACTATGTAACCCATTTAAATGGTCAAATGAAAGCATAAGTCATCATAGATTTGTACTTGTACTATAGTCCACTATGGTGACATTGTTTTTGTGTCCCATGCGAGTTATTTTGGCAGTTTGGCTCTTTTTGGCATGTGGCTTCTCATCTCTGTTTCCGTCTCACCCAGCCTCCAGTGACTTCATATTTTGGCCCTTTTCCCGGATAGGAGAGTCTGTTTTGAGGAGGAACTGGGATGGTGCCAGTGTGCTTATATCAGACAGTTTTAGATCACTACACCAGAGTCCCTGTATCGCACATGCTTCAGATCGCAGCAAACCCTCCAGATTGTAGGTTCAAGTTCTCTGGAGAAAGGTGCCATGCACTGACAGAGCAAACAATCCTGTGGTTTATACCCCCATCTATTACGCAAAAAAACGGACTATAGATTCTTACTGCTGCCTTTGCTGTATACTTACTTTATTCTTTTGTTGACTAACTGGACTCTGTTAAAAAGTTTGATGACTTAAACAGTGCCAAATAATATAAAAATAGCTCAAATTTGGCTGTTTATGTATGCTACAACATAGGGATGTCATGAATGAGATAATATCCTTATTCATGTAATCATTACAGCCTAGAGAATAGTTTCGTTGAGCCTATGCAAAGTTAAAATAAGTTGGATTACTGTATTAATATAAAAGAAAAACATTGGATGTGCTGAACTGCAATGGGTTTTGTGCAATACATAAAGTATTGGCTCCCATGAGCATACAACCATTGACAAGATTGTTGAACTTATCAAATTATCTTCATAGCATTTACAATTAATAATTGAATGGACAAACTTTTAATGTCAAATCTAAAAGATGAAGCACTGTTGTACATGGTGTGGAAAAAGAATACATTGTAACAGGGTCTTACTGTCATGAAACCGTCCAGCAAACCAGAGTCAGGTTTAGGAGGTGCTTGCAGACGCTCCATGGACCATTTTTCAATGATGGAGGACACTTGGCTGTTCTCTGTGTTTAAGATACGGAATCCTGTCATGTTGACCCCACTGTATCGATAGGGCTCCACATCCAATGCAAAGAGATCCTAAAAATAGAAAATGTTTCAAAATAAAGTGAAAAACAGTGTGAGCAAAATGAAAAGTTTGTTAAGTAATGACAACACAAAAGGTGCCGCTTTGGAACAGCCTCCTTATAAATGTCTTCTTGGCCTTGGTCAAGGTTTGTGGAAGGTTTTGACAGAATCAGCTTCTGGATAAAAGTATTTGGACACCCCTTCTAATGAGCAGGTTTAACTACTTTAGCTGTTGAGCAAAAATCGTAATACTACAGCATCTAATGATATCAGTCAACGTGGTATTCAAACGAGGAGGGGGGGAGGTTTATGACTTGGAGTCTCATCGTCTAGACCCATCAATGACTTGTACACAGGGGTGTAAACATCTTAATACAAATGGCAAGAATGGCAACTGGACTTGGTTCTCGTAGCTACTGCTTCTGACAACAACTCCCCCCGGGCCGATTCCCCTGACAAAGGACCTGCTTTCTCAGGGGAAGGGCACGTTATGGCATCCTATGCCATACCTCTGGAACCTCCATGTCTGCCCCCTGGACGGGACGAGGAGATCCTGAGTGGCCTACCCCCTGCGGTGGTTGAGACAATCAATAAGACTAGGCGGCTATATGCCTATAAGTGGCGCCTCTTCTTGTCTTGGTGTTCTTATCAAAAAGAAGACCAAAGGAGTTACTTGATCGGAAACGTTCTGTCCTTTCTGAAAGAGAGACTTTAGATTAACCTCTCCCCTTCCACACTGAAAGTGTATGTAGCCGACATTGCGGCTTATCACGACCCACTTGCTGGAAAATCTCTGGGACAGCACGACCTGGACATCAGTTTCCAAGGGGCGCAAGAAGACAGAATCCACCTTGTCCACGCTCTGTACCCTCTTGGGACCTTGATGTGGTCCTGGCAGGCCTCATGAGGCCTCCCTTTTAGCCCCTCTTCCTCATCTGACGATGAAGACCATTCTGCTGATGGCGCTCGCCTCCATCAAGAGGATAGGGGACCTACAATCATTCTCCGTGTCCCCTGATTGCCTAGAATTTGGGCACGGTGATTCTCATGTTATCCTGAGACCCTGGCCTGGCTACGTGCCCAAAGTTCCCACAACTCCGTTTCGGGACCAGGTGGTGAGCTTGCAGGCTCTCCCCACCGGGTAGGAAGACCCAACCCCATCCCTGTTGTGTCCGGTTCGTGCACCGCGCCTATACTTAGACCACACGCAGATCTTCAGGAGCTCTGTTTTGGAGGTCAACAAAAGGGGAGGGCTGTCTCCAAACAGAGATTTGGGCACTGGATTGTACCGATTCCAAGATCCCCCTTGCCCACTAGCAGTGAAAACTCACTCCACCTGGGGTATAGCCTTCTCATGGGCGCTAGCTAAGGGCGCCTCTCTGGCAGACACTTGCAGAGCTGTGGGTTGGGCTATGCCCAACACCTTCACAAGATTCTACAACCTCCGCGTAGAACGGGTATCAGCCTGCATCCTGCATGGTAACATGTAGTTCCGGCAGCGGGTAGGGCATATGCCTGCGAAAGCACCTTCTCCACCCTTCCAATAGGTGGGTCAGCGTGCTTCTTTCGCCTCCCTTCTTCCCCCACTGGGTGAAGAACAGGCATTCCATCCATCACTAAGCAAACACTTCCTGCGGCCTGGCTAGGCAGAGCAGTCCTGTCCATTAGGCCTGGTACCAACTGAGTTATCCACATATAGCTCTAACCGGACCTAGTGCTACCGGACGTGATAACCCCCGCTATCGGTCGGTTCCATCTGATGTATCCTCATGATTCGTTCCCACCTTGATAACCCATGACCTCCCTAGGTGGACCTCCACCTTGCGGTAAACTACTTCAGTCCGCAGTTTTTCCCATGAGCTCTCCCCTGACGGCGAGACCATATTGGTTTCTCCACTAAACTCCTCCCTATGGTAGGAAGTGGTCTCTGTAGCACATCCACCATTTAAGAAAGAAGCGGTTACTCAGTGGCCTTGCAGTACCGGGTGGCTTCTCGCTGTTAGAGAAACAAGGCCTACAGTTGAAAGGTATTGGCTTCCCACCTTTTTAAAAAGCTCTGGGACCCCCTACATATCCACTGGAAGGTTACAAATTTGAGGCAGTGCTCATATCTGACACGCCCTGGCCAGTCACCATCGCTTCTCTAGAGATTGCGATACGGCACACCGCCATGGCGATTTCCATAGGACCCCCATCTGTGGATTCGACACAACGTCGAGAGACCGACAGAAAGAGAACATCTTGGTAACTTGGTAACCAAGTTCTCTGAAAGAGGGAACGAGACGTTGTGTCTTTCTTGCCACAATGCGTGGTGCCCCGCTTCAGCAGTCGTGAGAGGCTGTCAGGCTCCTCAGAACTAAAGGTGAATGAATGCAGCAAGCAGTCTCCCTTTTATACCTGGATATCCAGTGACGGAGTCCGGCATGCAAATTTTATTCGCCAATTTCATTGGTATTTTATAAACTAGTCGAAGTTGATATGTTCTCAAAGGCGAACCCCATCTGTCGGTTCGATACAACATCTCGTTTCCTCCATCAAGGAACTGAGATTACATCCTTAACAAAGACATTTTCTCTCAATACTGTTTTTATTTAGAACTTGTTTTATTTTACAATGTTTTCTTCCTTGGTCAAGAACCTAGGTAAAAACTAGCAATCTAATGTTTGAATTGATAGCAAACTTGCCATTCACATCTCTCATTCACATCTGCTTTCAAACAATGTGCCTTGAGAAATGCTATGTTAATAAAATGTAATTTAAACATATGTATAGACATAAATACATACATCTAAACGTACATGTCAAAAACTTTTGTAAGGATAAATAACTTTGATTCAATGGTGGTAATTTACAAAGAAAATATTTATATTTTGTGGGATAAATAATGTTTTTTTTGCCAAATATGCAGCAGTTGAAAAAGATAATTTTTTGCAAAAGTTTTGGCCATCAAATTATACTCACTGATGTTGAGATATAAAAACATAAACATCAGGCCTGAAAATGGGACGCAGAGAGATAGAGAGACAAAAACAGGCATTTATTGTGAAAAATACTGTTATAGCCTCAGTAAAACACATTAATGCTGAAAAAAGGAAAAAGCTGCACAGTATTCCCACAAAGTCAATATAATGGCCTGATATACAAATCATTTTATGAATATCAGTGTAGATTTAATCGCTCTGTATAATATATATATCCATATATAACTTACCAGTGTGGTGAAAATGTAGTGGTAATACTCTGTCATCATTCCCATGGCGAGAGCCTGAGAAAAAAGATTGATAACCATAAATGAAAACGTTTTGAGACAAGAAAAAAGTAACGTTGTTCCTGAAAATGTGCAATTCATCACTGAACTGAAGGAGAGGCAGACAAGAATCATAACATTTCTTGTTTATGTGATGTTTCGCGCTAAATAATATTTTTTTTACGCTGTGGAATTTTTGATTTCTATATGGAAAAAGGTATACATGAAAAAAATACACATCTGCTAAATCATCAGTGTACAATGACTATACTGTAAGACAAGCAGCAGATAAAGCTGGACTGTGAATTTTTAAACTCACTGCTGATTTCCTGTGCACATCAGCGAATGAGAGTAGGTGAAGGATTGGAAAGAAGAGCAGATGGGATTTGATTTTGCACGATGCTTGTTTGTCTCTATAACAGTAATGAGCGCTCGGGTTCCCACGCCAACCCAACCACGCATTCACACTGAATCTTTCCCAGACTGACAGACAACTCAATCCATAACAATAATTAATTTATGGGCCAAGCTGTTGTGTTGATAAACGTTGGAACAACAATCATCGAAGCCCAAGTGTAGGCCTGTTGCATTCGCTCTGTTTAGTGTGCACTTCAGGGCGATGTGAAACATACATGAGGCAGCTCAATAAAAGCGTGCCTAGAAACAGCTGCTACAGTACATCACTGACGTGATCTTGTATTAGCACGCAGGCTAATTGTGCCCTGCGCTTGGAGATTGATGGAAATGGATGTTTAGCGTCGTTCACGCTGATATCCTGAGACGCATTACCATGCAGGAGGTGGTGCTGCTCTACACAGGTGTGTGCTACAGGCACTCAGACTGGTTGGAAAGATTATAAATCACTGATTATTACCGCCATCGGCCTGGAGAGGGTGATTAGAACGGGTAGAGGTCAGGTCTGTAATTACATTTGTTGTTGTGGGGTCTAGCACTGTTAATAACAGGTGGTATTGTGTCCAGGTGGACTGGAAAGCTTCCAGGAAATATCTGCAGCCTGCCGGTGGAAATTTATATTTGCACTGATGAGCCAGCAATTGCACCATTACTGAGTAAAACTCTCACTAACCTAGCCAATGGAAAAACAGTAATAAGTAGCATTGCTTTGAGGCGAAACCAAACATTTGTCATTATTTATTTTCTCGTATCCTTCCAAGCCCATATGCTGTTGTGTTTTACCTTAGTTTCTACATCAAGTTAGAAATCAGGCAAGCGTGACTGTTAGGAACCTTTCTAGGCGCCCTTAGAATTGTTTCAGTAAACAAATTACAAGTAGTGCATGAGCCATATGGAAAGTATGGACAGTGGTCAGTTAAAACGGTGTATTGAAAAGCTGTCTAAAGACTCTTTAAAACCTTGCACACAACAAAAGACAACATAGAGGTAAAGAGATGTTTTGGTAAGCAACTAATGACAGATTTCAGGATTGTGGGTTGGTTCCACGAAGCCGCCATATTAGATTTCCAATCAGCGAGTTTGGGCAAGCTTATTTCCGGTCATATACCACTGTATGTACAAATAAGGATTTTTGGCCGGCAAATATGAGCGTTTCTTGGATAAAAAGAAGAAGCTGACATTTCAGTGATATGACAGAAAATCCTCTGTTCATTTCTGAGTACCTTGAATTCGATATAACAGCAAAAACGGCTGTTTTATCCGTGCAGTTTGTCCTCATATTACCATCTTCTTTAAACAAAACAACAATAAACTCACATCCACTGTTGGTAGATAAGTTTTATGTCTTTGTTTTGACTCAGAGATGCAATGACACCGGCACGGTGCGTCACGTGCTCATCATCACAGGTGTGCCTCATTTTTTCCATTACTCAACTCTCACCTGATTCCCATTTTACTTTAATGATTAAGTCACTGATTATTGCCCACACCTGTCACTTGTTTCTGTTTGCCCTATTTCTGCCTCTCTCCTGTTCACTCAGTGCGACAATGTTTTTAGTATGAGGCTAATCTCATGGATAACTGGTATCCTCATTGTAGTATTTGTGATATAACCAAGATTTACCATCCAACTCTTCAACCCTGCATCTTGTCACGGTGAGGCTGTATTGAGAGAGACAAAACTTGGACTTTTTAGGTCCTGAGGTGGAATTTCCTCTCTGCCCACCACGTTGAGGCTACTGGCGCTGGCACGACCAGATCTGAAGTGGGATTACTTTTTGATCGGTGATGTGTCCCTTGCGTTCCCTGGCACTTGTTTTTCTACATGTTTTTGCACTGTGTGATTAATAAACTCTCTTAAAAGACTTTCCTGTGACTGAGTGCTTTTGTCCCGTAACATACAAGTATATGTGATGAAAGACAGAAGGATGGAATACTCTACGTTGTGGACAAGAGTGAAACGCGTTGTCCGATAGAGGTGAGGGATCAATCGTATCGTGTTCTTCGTGAATTTCTGAGATTTACAACTTTATCGTGTCGTACTTGCCGTAAAGTCGTAATAATACAGTCCTGATCAAGTGTTGCATTTGTATTCCATTCATTACGCAGGCAGGAGTATCACATAAAAAGAGGAAATAAATTATTTTTATGCTTTTCTTAGTCTCTGTGGAAAGGTACAATACACACACTGGCTTATACATAAATTGTGTATACGGATTTTGGTCAACCACATAAGCATGGACTATAAAATAAATGGGGAGGGAGTGAAAGTCGTTTTTGACGTTATATGAAGTCTTGTTGGCTTAACGAGGTACTCTGCAATGTAAAGACGTTTTCCTGTTATATTACTGATATATCAGTTTCTTATTTTTATCTGAAGGGTAAAAAGCCTTCTTTTCCCATGGTGTTATACGACCGGAAATAATCCTGCCCACACTCCCTGATCAGAAATCTGATATGGCGGCTTTTTTTATGTCTCCAGCCAATCAACATTGTAAGGTTGCCTGCACATGCAGAGTGTTTAGTCCCATTCAAACAAAAACATTGTACCAGAAAAAAACATACAAACACAATTTGTCTTATTCTTGCACTTATATTCCTTAACATTGAAAATCAGAACGCATGCAGTGGTGTGGCTCTCATTTATTTCATTAAAATAAATAAAAATCTATTTAATTAAATGAAAATATATGAAATATGATATGACTGCTATACCCAGTTATCATCGCCATCGTCAGCCCCTAGTGAAGTTAATAATTAAATGCAGTCTTGTATGAAACATATGGCAGGAAATAATAGTTCTGTGGCCTAAGCAGATTTTTACCAAGCTCAAAAGTATGGAAGAGTTCACAAAGCAGAAAGTTTTAAGTGTGGATATCACACAAAAGCTCTCCAAGCTGCCCATTATATAAGCATATATCCACTGCCACAATTAATGAGTATGTTAGAGCTTCATTATCACTTCAGCGCACTGAAACTGATTAAGGACGTCTGCGAGTCGATCTCAGGCAGAATAATACCCCCTTTAATATTTGATTATTTCTGTAATTGGAGGAAAATTCTTGCAGTTAAGTCACAAGATGAAATGTCAGCTCATTCTACGGGTCTCTTATGCACCACTGAGAGAACTCCGCCAGAATGCATATCCTTCTACGTACACAAAAACACTTTTAATCCAACCTGTTAAATCTGTAAATGTGTTAATTTTCAATGAGATATATCTATTAGGAACAAAAGTACTTAATTTGGTTAAAGCCACTGTTCTTGTTGGGCACTTTACAGCACAATCATTATCCTATTGACCTGCTACATGTAAACATACTGACTAAAGGAGCATGTAAACTTCGCTGGCTGATGGGTAATCAATGTAACCCAAACACTTCACTGATTGTGTAGAGATCAATCTGGCACGTCAGATCAAGACGGTAAATTCACAGGTCAAAAACAATGCATGTACTTTTCTCCTTCATGGTTTACAAAGGATAAACTTACCCTTCACAGCTTGTGGTCATGCAAACAGACCAGGGCTCGGATATTTTTGTGTGATTCATTTTGTGTACATCAATGTCTCATAACCACTTTTATAAATGCACTACAATAGTGAATATTCCTCAGTTTTTTATTAGCCAGAAAGTAAATAGAGATTCCAATTCACTTCAAAGACAGAATGGCCGTCGGCAAGACATTTCCTCACTTCCATAATACTAAAGAAACTAAAATGTGTCCTGCAATTTCTGTTATGGATTCCCATGCACCACCCATCGATGGAAGTAAGAACAGTTGAAAACCTCAAATGTCTTTTAAACACAGATAGACTAAATATTTTACATGCTGTCTGCATGCTCACAGTATAGTGTGGCGGGTGGGAGGCCTAGCAGATGGCACTCAGTAACCATAAAAGCGGTACTTAAAGTGATTCAAAATATGGAAAATTCCTAATACAAACTTGCATAAAAATCAGGGATGTGAATAATTGCATAATTTATGAGATTAAACTGACAGCCAGTTTGTTTTTTTCACATGTCAGAACATGCTTCTCGTTGCTTGTCCACCTAACTCCACATACAGTCTCATGTGTTCACGATCTTAAAGTGGCCCTTACACGCGCGGTTTCTACCAATCTCATATCAATCTTGAGTACCTATACTTTGTATCTTCGAAGAGTATTTAGTTTCATCACATTAATAAAAGAAAGATACAGATGTGCAATTTTTTCCTATATTATACGGTGCACAGACATCAGTTTCCCTCACTGCATGTGGTTCTTGCCCGGTATCTTTAAGTGCTGGGATGACTCCATATATCAGTTTCAAACGATCTCCAAATCCAGCATTGTATCTACAGTTTTTATAACATTTATCACCCAAATGCAGTGAACAAACAAACGCCTGATCTTCGCAAATGTATGCTCTCTCTCTCTGTTGCGCACAAGTGAAAGTGACGTCTTTGCATGCTTCTTCTCCTGCTCTCCTTGCTACGGCATAGGCGGGAGAATTGTCCAATTAGGGACTAAGAAAAATTGTTACAAAACAGTTTTACATGTTTGAAAAAAACTTTCCCAAACCTGTACGATGGCTGGGGTAGTGTATCGAGCACAGAAATACTACCTTATACGCCCAACTCGATTTTTTGACAAGTTGACCATGTTAAGCATGGAAAGACAGCATGTTTAACAGAATGCATGACACATCATTGCAGCTCCCTTTTAAAATAACTTGGATATGGTTGTATGTCTGGTGGTTAAAATTAGGACAAACTAAGCTTGAATTGTGGCAAAAATATAAATAATGAGTTAGTGACCCTAAACCTTTAAAAAGAAGCCAGCTACATGTGCTCTTATAACTCAGTATGTATGAAGAACGCTCCAGAAGATGCATTTACATTTAACGCACTTGGCAGAGGCTGGCGCCATGCTCTTACCACTGAGCTACAGGAAAGCTGTATACAGCTGTATAAGCTAAAACGTATATGTACATATATATATACAGATGTACAGTATATATCTGTATATAAAGAAAAAAATCTATATAATCAATGCTTGTGAGTGATGAAGCTGCTTACTTGTTTAAGGATGCCAGCAACCATCTCATGACCACAGTCGAAAATCACGTGGAATTCTTTTCCCCGTTTCATCTCCTTAAGAAGCGGCTTGGCATCTTTTGTCTCTGTTGGTAGCTGCCGGATTTTTAATCGGATGTTGTACCGAGATGGAGCCTTGATGAGCTCTTGTAATCGAATCAGACCTGAGATGAGGGTTTGAGGACGGGAGGGGGAGACAAAGAATATAAATAAGGTCATTAAATTGTTAAAGGTATCGTTTTATCCCAAAATAAAAATGTGGTTGTAATTTACCCATGTCACGTCAAAGCCAAATTACTTTCTTCCATAGAACCCCCCACTCAGACACACACAAAAAGATTTAAATACAAGAAAATTCCAGGAAAGATAAAGCACAGAAAATTTGTCACAAAACACCAAATGACAGAATGGTCAGCACTCATCCGCAGGCAGTGAAAGGGTTAACATTTTATTTATTAATAAAGCAAAAACCCACGATGGGGAAAATACGATAAACAAAACAAGAATTCAAACTTAAACTTCCCACGAGGGGGCAAAACAAACAAGGTCCAAGATAATATAAATTATAAGGTAACGAACGCGACAGGGTACTACAAAGCAGGAAAAATGTAATACAGACACGAAGCTGAGTGCTCATGTGAGTATTCGTAGGAACGAACTGACACCGGACAGTGGCTATGTCCAAATGTCTCCATTTGCGGTCTTGGGCACTAAAGAGCCTATGTACGCGACAGGAAGTAAGATCGCAAGCCTGTCCAATGTCTTAAAAAATGCCAAAATGCAGTGCCCTTAACGCATACTAAACCCACACTATCTTGAATACTGCTTCAGAGCGGTATTATAAAAATCTATTTGACTTGACTTGACTATATAATTAGATATTATCCTAGATATAATTTTGTTGTAAAATGGAGTGTAGCACATTTTATTGGTGAAAAACAATTTTATTGGAGTTATTCATATTTTATGAAACTGCTTTTATCACATAATAATAAACACCACATTCATTAAAATGGCATGTCTACACTTGCTAAGTATGTCACATCGGGTAGAAATACTACATGCTCACTTGGGATCATCACGCCCACTAGAACACTTGGGCCAAAAACTGGAAATATGTCATGAAAGTAGTGAAGTGCAAAGACCGCAAGTGGGGGTATTTGGATGCAGCCAATGAATACAAGGCTAATGAAGGGAACCCTAAGAAGGGATAATTACATTGGGAAGGTGACGGGCAGGTGACGGGAATCAAACACTGATGTGGGGATTACCGGGAAACGAGAGCGCGGGACCAAGGCACGCGACAGGAGAAACACATGGCCGAAGTTACCACAATGGCCACGTGTTTTCCACGCATAACAAAACAAACACATGGTACTGTTACAACTGTGTCCACAAAATTAGAAAACTCATGACAAGGACCGAATCATGACAGTGGGTTACAATATGAAACTGAATTTAAGAAATGCAATCAAGCGCCTGAAATAAAATGTGCAGTCATGTACTATGCGAGGTCTATTTCCAATGTATGTTGCCAGCATGCTCCATATTCATTTCGTTCTTATCTTTTCATTAGAAGGATATACAAAGGGCATATTGGAAGGTGTTTAAAGTCAACATATATTTAGCAAAATCCCATTTCTCTAATTGTTAAGCTGTTCATCACATTCTCTCCTTCTACTTTGCTCTATTTTTTCTCTTAACTTTCCAGAGAAATGTTGAATGTTGGACACTGTGCACTTGCTGTCAATAAAACGCCATATTTAAAGCAATGAAACATCACATACTCAATTCTAAAGTTATGTGCTGAAAAGAGAGCTTAGTTGCCCCCAATGTCCCATCATCCTCAAATACTTAACATGACCTACAATGTGTCTTTTACTGGGTTCTCAGCAAACGTGAATAAAGCGCGAGTAAATTACATACACAATGCAAAACTGCCTCCAGACATGAACTTGTGGAAGGCCATGTGAAACTTTCATCAATATTGTCTTCCGCGAAGGTAGAAAATATGTATAATTTCGCGCCACTCTCACGAAAACAACAAACTCTTCCTGCGAGTGCTAAAGAGGGTGGAATACGATTGTTAGCGTTTGGGGTGAACCCAGCATTAGAATCAGATGTGGCTTTAATTAACTTTTCCACATTATTTTGTGACTGGGCAAGTTTCTGATAATATAATAAGCTTTTTTTAATAGTTGACATTGTTACCAAGACATTTGTGAACAGATAGTTACACAAGTTGAAGGTGAATTACATTTTTTGCTGTTTATTTTCATTCAAATGCTTTATTTGGATGGGGTGAAGTTTAGAGTTCTGAAATCTCCAGGGTTTTCTATTTTATAGTACATCATGGTCTTTCATCTCAAAAGATCAAGAAATCACTGATTCATTTATGTGCCTAGACAGCTCCATCGATCAGCTGATGATGGCTTCTAGCAAAGGCATCCTTTTGTATGTCTATGATGTTTTATCAGATATAACAGACATTGTGCTGACATGAACATTTAAAGAACTGTTAGAGGAGAATTACTTCAACCATTAATAAGCGATTTAGAGTATTAACTTTATTGCAAGGACAATACTTTTAAAAAATTCTCTCTGTTTGTAGAGCGTAGCAGTCGGAATCATTGATTTTCATACAATTATAAATTCTCTTTGAGAACTCTTATGCTTTCTGTGGTTTGCTTTTAACTGCTGTGTTCTCTGCACAAATTATCTGTATTGATTGTATCATATACCTCTAACCATATGATGATTTCTGTTTAATAAAGCATGTATATATTTCTTGAGCTCATATGTTTATTAAAAGCACCGTCTGAAGTTCCCCGAGCATCCAACACAACGGCCTGTAAATATCCTTAGGGAGGCTGGGTCGTTCAAGCACTCCCTGCCAAAGTCCCTGAAAAAAAGAGTCCGTCGGACTTGTAATCCTCCGTGGATTTTTGGTCTTCTTCCAAAAGAGCACTGCTATGACTCAGTGATGTGAGATGAACGCAGCTTTTCTTTGGCATTATTCAGAAAGCAAGCTCCTTACTTGAAACGCCGGTCGCTCCAGACATGAAGGTCATCGTTAATGTAGCCTTTACTGTGTGTGCCTTATGTGGGACTAAACATGTAGCAAATCTAACAATATTAAAACCAGGTCACAGGTTTTTTTAAAGGACATGGCAAAATGGGAAGTCGTTACACTTTGAAGAAATATCTACACATTCCTACGCCTTCATTAATATCCGAGGCGGCGATGCAGTTGGTTGAGCCAGTTTCCTAAAGGGGTGGGATTTGGTTATGCCATTTAAAATTAGTTTCCTGTGTTCATAATCTCTGCAGAACAGTGTCATGTTCTGATTCAAATTAATTAAGAATGAGAATTGTGTTGGTATTAATGGTGGTAATAATTTTTGTTTCCAATCACCATTTTTCACAACAGTAAGAAGTAAATAACATCTTAACATGATGGCTGTTTGCACACATGACATGGCTGATGCCTAAACAATCATGTGGGCACTATTAGAGCTTATGTGATAAACTTTTTGAAATTTTAGAAATAAACTTTGTTTTTGATATTACATTGTCTTTTTACATGATATGCTATATATTTGTAAAAGCATGTCAATAAATGAATTGAATGTATAAATAATGAATTAATACATTTCATAAGAATAAATTAATTTCATAATAATAAAACATTTATTACATAAATATGTATAACAAATGAGAAAGACAGCAACAGAAACACAGAATATACATAACAAAAAGAAAATTAATTCTGCTAGAAATGTTGTTACTCCTATTCTTCTATTATTGCAGAGTGAACAATATTGAATGGTAAAATCTATGCAAAAATCATAACTAAATTTAAATCATTTGGCAGCATTTGCGTAATTGACAATTAAAGTTGATTTGAAAGCACACATATAAAAAGCGTGTTCAAGCACATCCTGCTAATACATCTGATTTGACTCACCCTTGCTGCAGCATTTGGGCTTATTGTTAAGCTCCCTTATACGTTTTTTTGTGATGATAATGTTTCGTTCAACATTACTTTCCATTATCAATGTGCGGCGAGTGTGAAATGCTTTGTGCACTTCTGTTTATTTCTAACACAATAAGTCGGCAGCTGAGCAGTGTTGACAAAGCTTTGTGTTGGCCGCTGCCAGTTCACTTCTGCCATTACAGAGCCGAGCCATTAGGGAATGGCATTATGGCTATTGATCTGCTTGTTTGCGTTCATTCATGAAATTGTACAGCGTGGGAAGACTCTCCAGTCATTCTGAAGCAGGCCTGAGAGGGACAGTTCTGTCATTTGATTTTGTTCATTTATTTGTACCTCATTTCAGACTCCAGCTTAACCTATTTCTGCAGTCAAATTTAGGCTGGAAATGTTATTTGAATTATCTTCTAGTCATTCCATTATCGTTTCCTTTGATCAAAATAAAATCATCATGTCAAAGAAAGAGTTGTTTGTTATTCAACTGTCCTTATTTTTTTTTAATTCAAGTTGTCAGTTTTTACATGTCAGTTTTTACATGTATTTTAGGATCAATTAAAAAACTATAGAATAACTTTCATGCATTCTCTCAGTCTTTCACATAACTGTTGGGTGACTATATCATTCCTAAGGTGTGTTTCTGATTAAATTCAGCAGTAACTGGACTGGAAAGGTCACAATACATGCAGAAATTATCATTTAAAGGGGTCATATGACTCTAAAACTAATATAATCTGTTGTTTTAGACGTAAAGGTTCACAAACGCTGTATTTTCTACATGTGAATGTTTGTATCTCCTCTTTGCCCCGCCTCTCTGAAACACGCATATTTTTTACAAAGCTCATCACTCTGAAAAGCGAGGTGTGCTATGATTGGCTAGTTAACCAGTGTGTAGTGATTGTTCGAATACAGCAAGCGTGTGACAGAAATGTAAAACCCTTTTACCATATTTGGAACGTCAGGTTCCAAAGCAATTGTACTGACAGGTACGCCAACCTTACTTGCGTATACATTTATCCAGTCTTAGTCAAATCATACCACGAACTGACGTAGATTTGTGGGGTGGGGTTCCGAGAGGCTTTTCAGTCAGGTCTGGTTGAGCATTCGCTGTGAGAAAGCATGCATCTTTTATTCTGACACTCAAATTTTTTGCAATTTTACGTGTCTAATACATGCATGGGCAACTTGCTTCACACCAAAGACAAAGAAAAACACTTATTAATGCCATATGACCCCTTTAAAGGAAAACCGGAGTGGTCTCTTATTTTTTATGGCTCTATAATTTATGTAAAATCTGATAACTGGAGTAAAATAAATGAGCAATTAGCCAAAATCCAACATAGTTTTACTGTAATCCAAACCACACCTTTGTAGATTCATGCATCACAGAATAAAGTGTGTGTTGTGTCTGTGAAGAAGTGTGAATAAAGTTGAGCAAATGCTATGGGAAATCTGGCAGCGAGTGCACTAGTTGGCGAATTTGCTCCTGAGGCGACCTCTGGCATATGGCATGTGTACCCCTCACTGTGGTAGCACTTGCTGCCTACTGCTCTAACAGAGGCTGTCAACCGGGGGCGATGGCCATACTGCAGGCCAGACGGAGGACCGGGGGAAGGGTGCATGGCCTAGGCCAAAGGGTCAGTGTGCCTACGGACTGCTGGAGAATAAACACGGCACTCTGTGAGTGCTTAACTACTAAGCTCTTACCTGTGCTGTCATCGTAAACCACAGTGACCGTTTTCCACTTGAAGAAGTGAACCAGGTCTAAAATGGCTCTGCTGAGAGAGGAGAAGTCTGGGTAGAGACTGACGTAGAAAGAGTCACGGTTGTCTGAGACTTGGTGTTTCCACTTGGTCTGGATGTGCGGCACCCCCAGAGCATTACAGATGGACTGAACTGCATTGGTTGAAGAACTGTGGGAGGGGCCAAAGATGGCTGCCACTCCCAGAGAAAGCTGGTCACACGCTGGAGAGACAAATATCAAAATAATTTTAAATAAATGATCAAATAAGATTTTATGTTTTAAAATAATAATAAAAAATGCGTATTTAAACAATGTTTAAATAAACATATCTGTTTATTGAAAGACATTTTTATTTATTGATAAATATTGCATGTTTGTAAGACAATTTGACGTAAGGAATTTTAAATGTAAAAATAGTGTTTTCAATATAATCATTATGAATAATTTATTCTATAAATGATTATATTAATATTAATGTACTGAAAATGTTTTGAATTTCAAATAAGCAAAAGTGGACAAACATAGTGGATGTGTGAATTTTATTTTTTTAATTTGTTTTCATATAATGAATTCGAATTTTGATAATAGAAACACTCTGAACACCATTGTAAGTACTGCACATTGGTAGTTTAACATTATTATTGTTTTATAGTATTCATTCAAAATAATATTTATAATATTACAGAGAAAAAAAGAATTATCTTCATGCATTTTTTGTCAAATAACCAAATTCAGTTTAACCTTGTACACAATAATGTTTTGATAATCCATATATGCAACATTGTTAATACTCTGAATTCCTTATTTTTTATATATTTTTTGTTTCTGGAAAAGCCACAGTGATGTAATTGCATTTTTGTAAACTTTAAATAATCTAGAATGGAAAAAGCACAGCTACTATGGCAGCGGCTAATGGAGTGTATAATCATTATAAGAGATTTCAGATCTTTCCCCAGTGTGTAAATGACAGATGATAGCAGCCTGCAAACCTGTCTCAGGGGTATCAGTAGTTCACTGAATCACCCCTTCTGACTCATTACAGAAAAATAATCAATTCTCTCTGTTTATGCACCAGACGGTCACTGATGTCTCCCTGTGGTTAAATGAATTCTATCTCAAGCCCACATTCGTTCTCATGCGTATGTCTGAGAAGATTCATTCTCTGATCGTATAAATTTACACTGGAGCACAGATGATGGAGACTTTACCTTTTCTGGAGGCCTCAAAGCTGTCGTGGATGTTTATCCTTTGAATGTCGTACGTGAGTGTTGTGTTTGGCAGTAAAGTTCTGTTCCGGTTGATTGTGTTTAAAGCAAACTTAAAGGCAAGTTCTTCAGCACCAGATGGGCCACTCTCGATGGATTCAAATATTCCTCCTAAAAAAAACACAAAACAAAAAGAGTTTTTTTATGAGTTCATTCATTGAAAGCATTATACTAATAGAGAGCTTATTTGCCTTTATATACCAAAATAAAGGCTAGAATTTCTCTTTGCCGCTACATTTTATAATGTGCATTTTTTGTTCACAACTTTTGATAAATTATTAGTTGTTTTATGTCATACACATGTGTGCAATGTATAGAACTCTGATATTAGCATGATGCAAATTAAAGCAAAATGTTGTGAGTTAAAATATCAAAGAAAAATACTAAAAAAACGTTGTGGGTATAACTTGAAGTCGCTCTGAAATAAAAAGTTTGCCAAATGCATAAATAGTAAATGACAATGTAAATGACCTGGATGTGCACTGCAGTAAATGCAAATTTTGGCCTGAGCATCAAATCTGGGTTAGGAAAAAAAGCACATTTTTTTATATATGAATATATATGAATTTACATTTTTATGAATATACAAAAATATATATTTTTTATATATGAATATATCCGAAAATAGCATAAAAATAGATGGTATGACATCAAGAAACGCACTATTAGCACAAACTAATGGCACAGCAAAACCAGTGAAGTTTTTCTTTGACTTATAAGTGAACATCGGGTAAGATATGTATGATTTTAGAATGCTCGCTGGATAATAGCTTTGCTGTTGTGAAGGTGTTTGACAGGCTGTAGATAAATGGATGCCTTTAGTGTTGGGGACTGATGTGTTGTGATTGGCTGGTGAATCAATCAATCAATCAAGCCCTTGGGAGCAGTGAAGCACAGCGGAGAGAGATTGAAGTGTTTTGCTTGGGTCAGTCAGCAGTTTGCCCCTGTTGACTCACCATATGTCAGACTAAAGCTCGACTCAGTGTTTTACTTACACTCACTGGAGGCTCCATCATTTAAATGATCCCTCAAGACAACACAAGAAACATTTCACTCTACACGTGACACTCTATGGCTCTTTTTACATGTGTATAATAAGAAGTAGAGCCATTTGAAATATGCGGACACAACTGTAAAAGTACTATGGAAATGTATTTGATACATTCATATACATTAATCAAATATATATTTTTGTTTTAATTACTGAGTTTGATTACTAGTAAAAAGAAATAATTATAATTACTCAAGCAGTTAGAAAATATTACTTGGTGTCTAAATGTCCTTGAAAAAGAAACAATTTCCTTCCTGCTGTAATTTCTGTGTGATTCCACCAAAAATAAAATATGACGTTAACAGGTTGTAAAAAGTACAAATGCAATAAAAAATAAGGGTTGACATAATTAGGGAGTGTTAAAAAAAATTCCTGTCAGGGGTTTAAAGCGTCCTGTCAATAAAGAAGAGTCTATTAGACTTGTACAATGAAAACAGCAAGAGGACTTAAAAGATAAGAAATTGCACTTAACTGAAATATCTCCAAAATGTTCTTACAATTTCTATAAAAGATACATAGTGGGTAATATTCTCATACATAAAGAGGCACAAAAAACACTTCATTGAGCACAGTTATGGATTGTGCTGACATCTACATATATTTTTCAATTATGTATTAAAATATAGTTATGGTATACAGGCATGTAAAACCAAAGTGTGAAAAATGTATACTTTAATTGTTATTTGACATTTATTCCAGACAGATATTGTACCGTACAGGTGACATTAAACTTCCCCACATCATTCATGTTTAAACTCACATAATACTCACAGAATACTCTCTGACAGTGATGAATTAGGGCTGGTATGACATAATGAATCAATTCCTTATGGGAAAATATAAATTTTACATTTGGCAGACACTTTTATCCAAAAGGACTACAGTGCATTTAAGGCATACATATTTGATGGACATGTCATGTGAATGTTTCCTATATCAACAGGAACAGAGAATATCAATTTCTCACCGAGATCTCACAGATATCTGACAAATAATTAGCCAATATCTTAAAATCTCTCACTTTAGAAGGCGTCTTCAAAATCTTGCAGTAAGATCAATAATAATAATGCAGTACGCAACCATTCCCACGATTCACGGTTACTCCTGGCAGGCATGCAGACCGCATGTTTTCTGTGTACGCAGTTGTTATACAGGCATGCGCTAAACCTGCAGTGACGGGTACAGGCTCAGTGCTGCTGCTCTCGGTTGGGCATCTGTCTAGTGAACAATGTCCCTCGCCTCCGTGCTCGCTTGAGTCACAGTCACACATGCCACCTCGCTCGATGGCGCTTACAGACGCTGTGATATATTTATCACACAGCAGCTCCATAATCAATGACAGCACAATACATTCATTTCTGCATCCAGAGGGAGCACGTATTTAAAGCTGTGTAGCACAGCATCTGAGAGGACAGGAGTGAAGTCTGATAGCGTTTAGAATCATCAATCGCCTTCTGACCAATAAACCTTCTGACCAATTGACAAATTTAAAGCCTGGTCAAATAAATATCAACTTTTGTGTTGACCTAAAAGTCGACTCAATTCTTCAAATTGCTCTCTAACATGAGAATATCAGCCCTCTGCTGGAATTACCACATGTCACTGATAGGAACAAAATAATTATTCTTTCCGCTTTGACAGGAAATACATGAAAACGTCATCAACAAAAATATGAAATGTGATTATAAAAGATGTCCCCCTAGACCGGCAAATGATCCACACCTCAGTGTAACTTGGGAATTCCTTCATGCACCTGAAGCATTCACTTTACACCTCGATCATATTTATTGGGAGTCGGCTATTAATGACGACTGGTTTGCCAAAGCAGCTTTGTTTGCTGTCCCATGCGGTGATGGAAGCAAGCGACCGTGTAGAGCTTCAGAATTCAGAGGAGCTTTATCTTGGAAGACATAAGAGGATTTGGGAGAGAAACAGATGAGGGTAGTCAAATCTCATCTGCATAAATGTTGATCCATATTGGGTTTTATCGTAAGTGCAACCGCACGTTTATAGCTTATAGAAACGTGCTGAGAAATGATAACAGGAGGACTGCTGGAGAAGCAATGACATGCTTGCAGCTGGAAGAACGTTCACTTTTTAATAATGCAGAAGCCCATTGGCATGATGAGAAAAAGCATACTGTAAATGGACAGACGTTCCACTGGAGAGGAAGGTGAATTTATTTCTCTCTCCTACTCGGGACACGAAACTTTATTAAAGTCGAAACAAAAAATGCTCCAGAAAAGTACAAAAGCTAATAAGGAATTCGTTGCTTATAGCGCTGCCTGGTGTGATGGCATTGAACATCTTTGTGAGTTTATGTCACTGATGGACACGACGTGTACTATTAAGGTCTGAAGGTGAAATGTTTACTTTCAAAGTGAAGAAGGGAAAAAGCCAGCGGGGAGAAATTGATTACTAACCCAGTTTTGGTTTGATGCAGCGGAGAAGATCTTATTTATGTGGAAAATAAGGTGCTCATGCTTGTGTTTTCACTGCCCACTGGTGACAGTTTGATGGCTATCAGTGTCAGATTATCAGCCTAGCATATCGAGATGCCTGGTACAGCGTAACAGGCTTGTAGGACACGTTCCATCTTTATCAAGTCTGGAGCTGTGATGCAGAAGACAGGGAGCACGGACGCGGGTTGGGAGGGGATAGTGCGCTATCTCTTTATGCATGGGCTGAGCTCACAGAAGAAACAAAATCTTCATCTGTCTGTTCCTCTGTCTGAATCCTCCTACTGCACTCATCTTACATCAGATTTTACCTACATCGCCAAGAGTGGTGTAAATTCACATTTATGGTAGAGAACTTTGTGGCACTTTAGAGATATCATTTAAATACAGGTGGACCTACTTTCCACATTCAATCCAACAGCATTATTCACATCTAGTCATGTAGTAGACGCTTTTATCCACAGCGACTATTTTCCAAAGCATTAGAAAATTGCCCTCGATTTATTTGGCAAAACCAGTTTTATTCCAGTAAAAACATGTTAACATTCCCATTACGAGTACAGTACAAGTTCAACAAATGATTTTGTGTTACTAAGCCGAATAATATTTCAAATTAATTGCACGTTAAAAACGTACTGTACCCCTGTGTGTTGTGCATTAACAACTACATGTGAGTTCATGTGAGAAACGGCCTGTTATTTTCACCAGCTGTGATTGTTTGTCTCGCTCTCACCATCTGCTTTTCATTGTAATTCTAACAATCTCTATTAAGCATTTACTGTGATTATCTGACTTTTTTAAACTGTAAGTGTATTTGGTCTTGTAAAATCTAGATCTGCTTCTTTTGCTGTTGTTTAGTGCAACCATGAAGACATCACGTAGACGACTGTACACATATCCCAGTTGCGTCCCAGTTCATAGGCTGCATACTTCAAGGGCGTGGGCTCGAACTTTAAAGGACTAGTTTCCTAGTTCCACAAGTTTTACGTTGCCAAGGGACTGAAGGACACATTTTGAGGAGCCTTTGAAATGAGAAAGCTTTAGTCACATCGTTGTGACACATTTGGCCTTTGAATTGGTTATATAGTAGCCTAAGAATTTTCTTGGAAAGCTAGTCTGATTGAATAATGCTGATAAAGCTAGTCTGATTGAATAATGCTGACAAGATTAGGACCTAGTTTTTTTATTAAATTAATGATTTACATAATATTCAGTTTTTACCCTGAATAATATATATATATATATACAGTGGTGTGAAAAGTATTTGCCCCTTCCAGATTTTTAGATTTTTGCATATTTGTCATGTTTAAATGATTCGGATCATCAGAACACATTTTTATATTACCCAAAGAAAACCAGACTAAGTACAAAATGCAGTTTTTTAAATGATGTTTTATTTATTAAGGGAAATAACAAGCCAAACATTTCTGACCCTATGTGAAAAAGGAATTGCCCCCCTTGATAAATCATGAATTAACTGTGATGAATAGAATAACTGAGTTAAATTTCACTAGCCACACTCAAGCCTAAATACTGCCAGACCTGTTAAATCAAGAAATCACTTAAGTAGAACCTGCCTGACAAACTGAAGTAGACTAAAAGATCTCAAATAGCAACACATCATGCCGCGGTCTAAAGAAATTCAAGAACAGATGAGAAACAAAGTAATTGAATTGTATCAGTCTAGAAAGCATTACAAAGCCATTTCTAAGGCTTCGGAACTCCACCGAACCATAGTGAGAGCCATGATCCATAAATGGAGAAAGCATGGAACAGTGGGAAACAGTCCCAGGAGTGGCCGGCCTACTAAAATTACTCGAAGAGCACAACGACGACTCGTCCAGGAGGACATGAAAGATCCCAGAACAACATCTAAAGAACTGCAGGCCTCAATTTCTTCAGTTAATGTCAGTGTTCATGATTCTACAATGAGAAAGAGACATGGACATCCATGGGTGAGTTTGAAGGCAAAAACTACTGCTGACCAAAAATAACACAAAGGCTCGTCTTACATTTGCTTAAAAACAACTTGATAATCCCAAAACTTTTGGGCAAATATTTTGTGGACTGATGAGACAAAGGTTGAACTTATTGGAAGGTGTGCGTGCCGTTACATCTGGCAAACAACTAACACAGTATTCACAAACAGAACATCATACCAACAGTCAAACATGGTGGAGGTAGTGTTATGGTCTTGGGCTGCTTTGCAGCTTCAGGACTTGGACGACTGGCCATAATTGATGGAATCATGATTTCTGCACTCAACCAGGAAATCCTAAAAGAGAAAGCCTGGCCATCGGTTTGTGACCTCAAGCTTAAACGCACTTGGGTTATGCAGCAGGACAATGATCCAAAACACACCAGCAATTCCACTTCTGAATGGCTGAAAAAAAAGTCAAAGTCCAGACTTACAGGTATATCCAGTTGAAATGTTGTGGCATGACCTTAATAAGGCTGTTATAAAAACGATTCTGCAAAGAAGAGTGGGCCAAAATTCCTCCACAGCAATGTTAAAGAGTCTTATTTGCAGTTGCGCGCCAAGGGTGGCACAACTAGTTATTAGATTTAGGGGGAAAATACTTTTTCACATATGGTCAGAAATGTTTGGATTGTTAATTCCCTTAATAAATAAAACCATCATTTAAAAAACTGCATTTTGTACTTACTCTGATTTTATTTGTGTAATATAAAATTTCTTTGACGATCTGGATCATTTAAACATGACAAATATGAAAAGAAAAAAATTCAGGAAGGGGACAAATTCTTTTTCACACCACTGAAAATAAATATAGGACATGTAAAGATCAAACAATAAAATGTAGGCGTGAAACCATTTCAGTCCATCTTTAGATCATTTTTTTTTGGCAAACTTTTTCTTCCTAGATAAGAATTAAAACAATATGAATTCACCAGAAAAAAATGTGTAAAGATTCATTTGAATTCTAAAAAATGACTTCAAGCGCACTGTGAAATAGTAACATTAATACAGCTCATTTTGTAACAGCTGAGGTGAGCTTTCGGCTGCCTTGAGCACTTACGCTTTGTTCAGTAGCACTTTGTTAATATGCTTCAGAATAAATCTTATTTCAGCTTTTCTTTACTTTCCATTTCTTTGGCAGATCAATTTGCTTAACAATGATAAGAATCCCTCGAGCTTAACTCATCCACCTTGAATCATTTTACGGAAAGCTGGGAATGTACAGCCTTCTCCCTTTTTAATAAAAATTATATGTGAGTTGGACCGTGTCGTATCGATTTTCCACTCATATTCAAGTGTTTGGTTTGAACTTGAATAAAGATATGGATTGGAAATATGTGAAAAATGCCCAGATATGATTTTCCTTCATTTATCACATGGTTTGGCCCCTGACCCATTAGTATTTTTCAATAATCCTTGTTCGTTTAAATAACCAACCTTGATTCTAATGAGTTATGAATATAATCCCCACAATGTATTCTTGGGGGGTTTCCGTTGTATCATCACTCAAGCTGAACGGCAGCTAAACATTCTGTGGAAAAAGTCCTCAACCTTGGACACCCATATATTATTTTTGTTATAATTTCCTTTAGAATTCTTTTTAAACTCTGAAATGAAGAAATGTGTGTTTTTACTGTCCCAAGACCACTTTGAAAGACATAAATATTTTAAGACCCACTGGACATTTTTTGACTTTGGACCACAAAACAAGGGATGTTTATTTTAAATTATAAGATTTTATGACAAAAGGAAGATACAAAACTATATGAGAACTTCCACATGTTCAGAACTATAACTGGAACATTTTTTATCTTGTTCAAAATTGATTTCCCACTGAATTAGGGCCAAAATCCTATTTCTTCATTTGAAGAGATGGCCAGGAAAATTATGCCTGGGCACTTTTACACCTTAGACAGCTATGACTTTGGTTGCAAATGAGTATTTTGTGACTTATGAACTGGTAGCGCGAGTGTTCGGGCAAGAGGAGCGCAGCAGAACACACGATCCTTGTATTGAGAAAACAAATGACACCAAATCAAATTGTCAGAAATTCTATTTTCTTGCGGGTAAAACAAACGTCAAGTGTGCCCTGAATGATTATGTAAATCATAGATGGTTCAAATTCTCGCAGTGAAACTGGGAGACTAAGGTCTGGCAACATTTTCAAAGAAAAGAATAATTTCTCTCCAGCTGCTTAGAGAGACACAGTGGAACGTGTGTGTGCGTGTCTGCGGTGTACATCTCTGTGTTCCTATTGCATGAAATCATTTAATGGCATAAATGACACACTATCGCTATTCAGACTCTTGGTAACAAGACAATAGCTTTCCACTTGCACCGAGGGCTCCTATTGGTCAGGCAGCCTGACAAAGTGAACAGACCGTGGCGGTGCTTTGTGACTAATGAACTTCAGCTCAGCTGCAAGGTCACGGCCAGGTGGGCTCCATGGAAACAGAGGAATCTTCATCAAACCGTGGACCGGTTCTGGAAGGTTCTTTGGGAATCTTTGAGATGGAACAAAGGCTGATGGATGTGGTGAAATGAGTTTGCTGTCTCAGTAATTAACTTGTTCCCTGGGATTTTCAGACAGGGATGGATGGGAGAAAGTGTTAACTCTTTTCCTATTGCGAACATGCCTGGCTAGACTGCTGTGTATATGGACAATGATGTAAGACAGGAAGTGTGACCATGGCAACTGCATTGATGTCTTTCCATCTTAGGTTGTCACAAACGTTTACAAAGCACAAACTCATATTCCATACCATATCAAGATAACGCATTAAAGGGAGATGGTGAGAGCTTGTTGTCCCTGCGCGAGACTTGAAGACGAGAGTGACAAGAGTGAAGGACACCAGGACAGAGAGAGATAGAGAGACAGGGAGACAGAGAGACAGAGAGACAGAGAGACAGAGAGACAGAGAGAGAGAAAGAGTATTTCCCTTCGGTAGTAATTAGCAGGATTTTATCAACATAATAAACAGGTAAAGTTATGAGGTAATGAATTATACTTAATTTTCAAGCCTCATTGAGAGTGGAATCTGGGTTAAATGTGTATAAATCAGATTTTATCTTTTAATTTAATTTGATGTTTGTATTTAGGCTCAGGCTCTGATGAGGCAGTGGCAGACAAGAACGCTCTGGCTTAGCATTTTTTCACACATTTAGAAGGCCTCCAAAAAATGTAATTTAAAATTAGTTACATGATATGTCGATTACGTAATTCATATAAAACAGTCGTCTCTCTTTTTAAGAAAGATAAAAGTAACAGTTGGAGATCAAATTCAGAGATTAACATCAATTAATCAATTTATTTGATTGGCATAGAAATATATTTACAGTGTAACTTGTATTCGGACACCGCATACCTTTTTCATTATAGTAAATAATAAATATTAAACGTAAAATTTGTTTATTCAGTGTTCATTAATTCCAAAAATATGACTGATAACTGTATAAACACATTTAATTTTAACACAGTTCAATGTTACCGCCCAAATCTCAACCTTTTGCCTTTAAACAATTCAAGCACTGGTCATTTTGGTCTCTGTTTACTCTTGTCTTCCCTTCCTTAAATTCCTCATCTGCGCTGCTCCCTCATCTTTCCTTTTTTCTGACACCAGTTCTTTAAGTCTGCTTCAGTGATCACAAACGGCCAAATATCGCTGTGCTAATGTCTGCTGGCACGAGCTGAGCAGACAGACAGTACGATACACCACATCAAACATTTGCTCAAAAAAAAAAACTAAAGCGTTTCCCAAGAGAATAACAAAATAACCCCTGAAGTAAGCAGTGACAGTAACTCACTATAAATATTCATAAAGGCTTTTAAAAGTGGGTAATCACTTTTGCTGTTCTGCATAATGCTGCTGATTTATTCAAAGGCCGGGACGCGTGGGGAGGAACTGCGCTGTTCGAGCGAGCCATGTGTTAGTGTGGGTGTGGTGCACAGAGCAGACAAAAGCATGTGTGGATGTTTGAAGATTCAGTGATTCAGGAGATGAGTGTGTGTGTGTGTGTGTGTGTGATCGAAGCAATTCACAGTCATACAGACACATTACGGGTGATAATTTATGAGGAAACAGCAGCACCTCATTAGGCCTCACACTGTACAAGAGACATCAACATCTGAGCATCTCTACTCCTGCTAAAGCACACATGTTCTTCAAACTTTTTTACCTTGTTATCGCATACACAGATGTATAGGGGTGTGCAGTAGAGCAAATATCTGTAATTGTATCTCTATAAATCTTCAAATTATTCATATCTGAATTCAGATTTGGAAGTAGGTGTGGCATAAACCAGTTTGCTAAAATGCCACCGAAGACTGTTTTAAATGGAATTCTGTTCTCCATAAGAGTTTCATTACAGAAATATGCCTTGTATAACTCATACAAATTATTTTTTATTATAAATATCAAATATCTTCATATGTTCTAATTAAAATGATAGTCATCGGGTTCATTAATATGCATAAAAATTATAGCGTATTTAACAGGATACAATAACATATTATTAATACAATATAATAATATTATTAATGTAAATTAGTGGTGGGCCGTTATCGGCGTTAACGTGCTGCGTTAACGTGAGACTCTTATCGCGCGATAAAAAAAATGTCGCCATTAATCTATTCTCAAAGTTGGGTTAGGAGCTGGAACTATACTACAATCTATGATGACTTTCATCTTGATATTGTAGCGCTTAATTGCACTGTAGGGGGCGAGAACGAGATTTTTCAACTCGCGTGATTCGCGTCATTCGCGCCGCCTCATCATCTCGTAACCAATTCGCGCGATTCGCGCAGCAAGTAGGTCTATCGCCTCTTTGCATTGACTTTACATGTAAATCACTCGCGCTTGACGCGCCATTGCGTTTGGTCTGAACACAACATAACGTTACTGGGAAATTACCACATCAAACGTGACGTGCTAACATGGATGCAGCGTAAGCCGCCGGGTTTGCATCAGGCAAAATTTATTTTTAAGAAGCTTCCCAATGGAAACTTCGACAAGACTAAGGTTGTTTGCACCTTGTTCAATATAGAATTGGCTTACTGTACGGAATTGGTTTACATACAGTTGGTTTAAAAAAAAAAAAACTTTCTCTCGACAGGTAGTGGTCTAGCTTTAGTTGAACCCAGTAACTTTGTATTGGCACCTAATGTATTTATGGCTCCTGTATGACATTTCGCTTGCTGCTCCCTTACACTTTGTAAGTCGCTTTGGATAAAAGCGTCTGCTAAATGACTAAATGTAAATGTAAAAGTACTGTAGGAGCTCTTCCAGTCTCAAGTACCACCTAAACACAAAGCATCCCTTGGCTAATGCGGAAGTAAACACAAGTACATCTTATTGAACATAATTTAATTTTCATCACAAATTATCATAGTGGAAACAGGAGATGAGCCCCTGGTCTAATGCGCCACCTGGCTTGAGAAACCCGTTCTCAAAGACTTACTTTTAGTCATTATTTGGGTAGCGCACATATTCTGAATGCCTTCGGCAGAATTCAAATGAGCCATTTTAATCTAGATTAATCTAGATTAATTCCAGGATTAATCTAGATTAAAAAAAATGAATCAATGCCCAACACTAATATAAATGTTGTTGTAACTGTTATTCACTGAATAAAACCGTTTCACTCAACAGCTGTCATGGTTTCACCTCTCCTTGTCAGGTATTTCTTGGTTTAGAGGTGGAATCATACAAAATCCTTTTGTTTCATGTGGGAGAGAGACGATTTCATCTCTCCCTGGTCTCGTCATCGTTCCTACCCTCCTGTTTCCCAGTTTGTGTTAATTAACTTTCCTTGAGTGTAATCCCTTACACCTGTTCCCTCTTGTTATCTCTCCCTATAAAGAGCCCTCATGTTTCATTGTCTGGTGCACGTTCATTGTATGATGTCCCTTGTTTCATATGAGCTGTATGCTGCACGTTGTCCCTTGTCTTTCAAAGTTCCTGTTATCCTGTATTGTCAAGTAAGTGTAGTTTAGCGTTTGTTCCCAGTGTTTGTATCAAGTCTTTGTTTTTCTTAGTTTAGTCAGTCCGTGTTCTTGTTTTTGGTTAAAAGTATCCTGTCTTGTTTTCCCCATTGTGGGTTTTGTTTTGCCTCTTTGTCTTTTGTTAATAAATCAGTTAACCCCTTCACTTCCTGCCTCTGCCTTGCAATTGGGTTCCCCTTTGAGATTCATGACAACAGCTCCGTGGAAATTTATATTTATATGAATATGCTGTAAATTTTTATCATGTCTTGCAAGCTGTTCCAATGAATGTATGAAACCCATATAAATGTAATGCAGTTTGACTAGTTTTATTGTCTTTTATTGTTCAACTCATGGCCACATGGGATAGAGAAGTGCACTTGACATGTACCTAGAACCTCAGAAAAAGGAGGAAACCTGTCTTGAGCAGAACCTCTTTCCCAGTGGAAGATCACACTGCGCTGCTAGATTTTACATACAGTTTCAATGACAACAGTCAAGTACTTTTCCTGGTGTCCCCACCAGGGGTTGAGCGACCTCACATTTTTTTAAGTCTACTATTATGTGATAAAAGTCGTGTCGACATTGACAAGTCAGCAACAACAACTAAAATAAGCATGGTTATGCAGTAGAAGATCAGTAGATTGATCTCTACAACAGAGTAAAGGCTTTTCCACACCGGGACGATAATCGCACGCGCTTATCGTCAGCGTTTTTCAACGTTCATACCCAAGTGATTTTCACTGGCGATGAGGTGAGTGAACGTGCAAATTCACTTCCTGACATACATGGCGCTTAATGTCAAACAGAAATACCCCGGTACACAAGGTGGCACTGCTTAACTTTATGCTTCTGATACTCGCTAGTCACACAGAAGAATTCATCTTGCTTCCACTTCGTCAATAGCTTGGTCTCATTTCGTAAGGCTTCATCCTTGTGTCCTCCAGAGTTATCATGCTCTAAAGGAAAAGTTGGTTACGTCTACCCTAAACAATGTCAAAAGAGTTAAACAAAGTACCTTTTTTAGCCTTACTGTTTCAAAGCGTTTTAAATCCCTAAACACTTGTAAACCTATTTACTACATCTGCCTGAAAAGATAAAAAAAAACGCGACACAAATTTGTAAACTGTTAACATTTAAACAAACCATATATTTGATTGAAGCTGCTGCCGTTTACTAAAATGACAGACATTGGCTGACGCAAAAAATTGTAGGTTATCTCTAGCAACGAAGCATACACCTCATGTGTCCTCCCAATTCTCGTGAAAGTAAGTCGCATTAGAAGGGTGCATACAGAGTGTCCTACCTGCTTTTATGAAACGAAAAATCTCGATGAAGTAGCGGGCTTCAAATGATACCTCAGAAACGAGACGAGCAAATGTGTTCTCGGCAAGACCGTTTTGTGCTTGAGCGCAAACAAGTCGGGTTTTACTTTATTGAATTGTAGAAAAATGTGTGACGGCCTATGACTTTAGAACAACGTCAATATATTTATAAGCTAATGCAACAGACACTTTACCATACTGGACTAACAATACAGCACCTCGGTTACAGCCGCCAATATGAGAAACATTCTTATTTTTTATTTATTTGTCATTTTTTTCAAAAGATCTGCGTATAGAAGCCAGCGCACTGAAACTTTAGGCTTTATCTGCAAGCTTTTGCGATTTCGTGAATGTTGAGGACGAAAACAGGACACATTGTGAATGATGCATACGGAAGCAGGAAAAGATAACATAAAATACTGCCAGGAGTGTGACAGAATCCCGTTGAAGCGCAGGTCTCTGGGAACCGCTTGGAACAGTCAGCAGTGTTTATATAGGGGCAGTGTCAAGAAATCACATGACCCTTGAATAATCGACTTTAAATGTTTCGTCAGAGCATTGATGTCGACTAGTCTACTTGTTCGTGCAGCCTCTAGTCCCCACTATGCTTTTTAACCTTTGTTTAACCAAAAATTAAGATGTATACAAAGTGTCAAGGAAACAAGGATTTTTATTGGGTTGATAAATGAGATCCTCTGTTGTTTCAATTGCAACATAAATACAAAACTCATATGTCTAAGAACTTTGCAAAGGATTTTGAATTCAATCTATAAACAGTTCTCTTTTCATTATCTTGGACATCCTTATTTGAATCCACATCGATCCAGATGCACAAAATCGTGCAATGTCATTCAGGACATCAGGCTTTGAACACATAGAGTTGTGAAGTGTCTATTGATTTTTGTTATGTTGTCTCCCTCATTAACTATATACACTCATCTCTTCCATTGCTTACACCTGCTCTGTGCTGTAACGTCCTTTGAATCTACAGCTGTAGAGCGGTTGTCCTGCTTGATGTCTGTCTAGAAATAACATATTGTTTTCCAGGCCAAATAAAATAAACTAAAATCCTCTCGAAGCACCATCACTCTTTAAAATAATGTCACACAACAGAATTTTATTCAAGCGTTTGCATTTAATACAGACATAACTCACACACATGCCACTCAAAGCATGATGGAGGACAAGGCTACAGAGAGAAATGAATCTTAAGGATGGCATTGATCAAAGACGGTTTACATACAATACAGCGGTTGTCAGTGTGTTGACGTCTTTACATAATTTTTTTTATGGTCAGTGTTTGATATCTTCCAGTTTCTACCCACTCGATGATATACTGTAGTTTTGTTTCTCCTTTGGTTGTTCCTTTTCCAAATAAACTGTATGATGGAAAAATCTTTATAGGAACCAACAACATGCTGCCTTTTTAACTATAGTCATCAGCGCTTGCGTGTTTTCTGGTGCCATCAACTAATCACCAACATTGTCAGAAGGGCGTCGTGTTCCTGCTGCTATACAGTCAGAAGTTACAGTACACTGAACATTTATTTCTCAAGATTTTGCCTGATAAAGACCAGCATGTGGAACTGAATGTGAAGAAAAGGCAGGTTAGGTTAAGAATGTCACGTACCATCTGAGCGAGTGCTTCGAGATGAACAGGATTCCAACATTACAGTTCATTTAGCATTTCAGTATTATTGAACTCATTGATCACTACAAGTAAATATGTAATATATATAAATATAAGTTCAGGGAACACTTAGTTTAGGACATTTCATTAACATACATATTTCCTACTGATTCTGGTATTTCCTACTACTTGAAAGGGCATGTTCCAAGTTTCCTGTTTTTGATTTTTTTCTTACAAACCTATCTTCATTCATTTATTTATTTATTGGCGGTATGTTATGTCCAAATGGGGAAATCTTAAAGGACATGCATTAAAGGTAACTTGTTAGAAGATTTAATGGTTATCAGAACATTAGTGACTGTTTATGCCTGTTCACCGTATGAATATTCAGTCTAATTTAAATATTGGTGTATGTTGTGGTTCTTCCATAAGAGCTGATATTCAACAAACTGACTAATGAAGAGCTGAGGACACTCCAGCATGCTCTCATTTGAAATCCAAATGCAGAAGGGTGCTGAATACCAGCAGCATACACAGCGACACAGGTCAGAGCTGCACTTGACTTACTTTACACATTTAACCATGCACACATTATTTATCTAAGGCTTCATCCATCCATTCACCCACCCATTCATCACTCAGTGTCCCCATCAATACAGAGAATCAATCCATCAATCACTGAAGAAGAACTAAAAAATCTCAAATAACACCACTCAATCTAACAGCCTGGGCACACACATAGAGATTTATGAGAAGTGCCATGATATAATGTAAGGAAGAACAGAACAGACTTTACATTGTAAAAAATGGAAATCTTTTTCCAGAGAAATCCGCAATGGGAACATATGTGGGACAAGGATAGGATTATTTATAGAATATGGCACAGCTTTATGATCTCCACAGTTTCAAGACTGGAGTAATGAAATTGCAGGTTCATGTTAACGCAGCATTTACATTACGAGTTTTGAAAAACGCATACTTTTACAAATCTGACACAACTCTACTTCAAGGCGACTGCACTGAAAAAAGTTAAATTTACTTGAAAAAAGCTAGTAAAGAATTTCCTGAGAATTTCTTTAGACTCTAAAGCTCCTTTAAAATGTCCTCATATTTTCTAAGTGAAAAAAATCAGCTTTTACTAGCTAAAAAAAATTTGACTCCAAACTTTTTTCAGATATAGGATTGCCTCCTAAAAAAAACCTTACCTGGTTTCACATTGCCTGAACATCCTTTCTTATCGAAGTATACATTTCCACTGTTACGCTCACCACAGGTCCTCCTGTAAAACCCTGTTAATCCACTGACCAAACCTCTGAGCTCTATAAGCTTCTCTGTCTGCTTTTCTGTGCCATACAGCCGGCATGTGTACCCTGTCGTGTCTCCAGTCTATTCAAATAAAGCATGTCCCTACATTTATATTTAATGAGACACAGATTAAAAATCTGGATTTAGACTGTGTAAAAGAAGATTCATATTTTAGCAAGAAAACGATTCCACTTCAAAACTGAGAGGCTCCGGTCAAACTTTTGGAAGTTTGGGCAAACCCAGAAATCAGCTTGCGGTAGAGAAGCGTCTAGGTGTCTTATCGTCTTGTAGATTTCATAAAGAGAAGGCATGAGCTATTCCCTGAGATATTCAGAACCTTACTGTGAATCGCATCCCTAACCTGTCTAATGGATAATGTTAACCTTTCTGTACAAATAAACTGGTCACAAAAACCACATGCTCTTTGGTATCATATATTCCAATTTCCAATTATGTCACCCAATTTGTCAATAAACACTTGATGAACAAGCCTTTATATTACAGAAAACATGCTGAAAGCAGAAAGAAACCTGATTTTTTCTATCTTTTATAGGCCGGGAAGATCACATTTACGAAACGCACAACTATTTATTTAATCTTATGAAGAACACACTTGCAGTATGCAGTCTGTGTGAAATGTGTACTACAGGATACAGGGGGTAGAGTGAAAACAGCGAGAGGTTTTACTTTCCTTCATACAACCTGTCCGGCAGGAAAAATTCAATAAGCCAGATGAATAATTGAACACGTCCCGTCAAACGCTGTGTACGAATCTGTCAATTTTACATTTAGTCAATAGGCTGAGTGGTTGCTGTGTCAACTGTATTTAAACTCTGTGGAAACAAAGTGTTCGCCGGACCTAAATGTCTGTAAGTATGGCCTGAGGCTGTGTTTGTAGAGCAGGCCTTCTCTACTGATGACAGAATGAGGTCACGGTCATAATTCAGCGTGTAATGACAAAGCAGGCGCTTTTATTGCCACCTGAAGTTTTTCTCATCCCAACATCAGCCAACAATGGCTTCCGTTTAGTAGGTGTTAGAAGAAAAGCTGAGAAACAAATGCGATGCCAGACAGCAGAGAGGAAAACAAGAGTAAAACAGGAGAGAGAATACAAATTTGTGACAGAGGATGTGTGACATTAGGGTTCTTTTTTGTTTTATTCTAAGCTGACGTTCAAGTGTCTAGTATGGTTTAAGACTGGTATGAGCACATATGGGCCTTGAATAGTATGATGCATTTTTCATTGTTGCATGACTTCACAGAATTTGCTATTAGCGAGCAGCTGGTGTTCTTTCCATCTCTTGCGATACAAAAGTAAGTGTCGATCTGTGCCTTTTACGGTTTGCTAGTAAAACCAAAGGGACATAATACAAGTAAAACAACTGGTGCCGCCCCCTCCTGAGCGGTTACCTAGCTACAGCCATAAACAGCTGTCTCTATACTTACGGTGGTACGTGCATTGATGACGCGAATGTACTGTGGATGGGAACCAAATAAAATATGTGAAAAGAAACCTGCAGGGGAAGAAAAATGAACTCGAACTTGGTTTTGAAGCAAACCATTAATTGGATGATACTCATCTTAGCCAGCGGCAGATGTCTTAGAAAAAAGGCAAATGTCTGATCAGAGTTTTTCCCATAGACGTGTTACGTTCCCTCAACAGCCAGAGAGGCAGAAGACACAAAAAGAAACACTGATATGTTAAATGAGAAATCATGGTGATAACTCTCAATGCGTATTCCAATAATAAGTAAGCGTTACATTTATATTGCACTTTAAGACAGACGGAGAGAAAAAAATGATCTATGCTCTGCACAGATGTTTTTGAAGAAACTAATTGTACAAATGAAATTAGTTCAAATTCAATTTCGTCATACATTTTTCTGAGTTACTCTCTCTAAACAGACTTCATCTCTGAATTTTTTATTTATATGGTTTTAATATTAAAAGGTAATGAAAAACATCAGCACAAACATAAAACTCACAAACATCATGGCCTTAATTGAAGCACGTCTCCACACGAGTTTAATTTGTAAATAGCACCAAGGTGGAAGTTTAGCTCATAAATACTAAATCTAGCAAGCAAATTCAACATGAGCTAATTCATATTTATAAGCTTAGTATTAACATATAGTGGCCTGACCATCTTAACTTTTTGACTCGTTCAGGTACCACTGAATCTTGTGCCGCACCATGTCATGTTTCTTTTGTTTTCTCTAATTTTTCAGACCCAGGAACAGATGCTAATATGTTAATTTATGTGCCAGTACACACATTACACAGCTAGGCTTCAACAAACAAAAGATGATAATAAAAGTTCCCTCATAGACGCCTCAAACCGAGGGATAATTCATGTGTAATTTCTTTCATAGCTTTTATGCATACCAACAATTATGTTCATTCTGGAGTGCTGCAGGGTGGATTCACTGCCTATGTTGTGAAATACTTGGTCTAGAATTATACAATTACGTTTGCAGGCAGATGTACCGGTTGTATTGTGCGCTGTTCTTACGGTCTTCAGACGTCCTCGTACTGTCGTGTTTTCTGTTGTACGTTCTCTGCTGTAGGTAACAGTAAAAGATCCGATGTATGTAGAGATATAGGGGCTCTTTTACACACCTTAGAATGACCTACTGTTAAGGGTTATGATAAACACCATGGGACAAACTCCCCAATAGGATTTTGTCATTTTTATGCCATGTTTTCATTGAACACTGCTCGGTTTGTTAAAAGTTTCAAAATTCAATGTTATCAGACCAAGTGCACAACCGGTGTGCTTGTGCTTTCCACATCACCTCTCATGTAAATAAAACACCTGTATGCACAAAAGGTGCCAAAATCACAAGCCCTAATGCATAAATATATTGTACATAAACACATATTGTTTCTGAGGTTTCATGGTAAACATAGCCAAACCAGTTTTTCTGTAGAATTATGAATTGATTTTCATCGAAAAGTTATTGAATTGCTGTTCTATGATTGCTTAAAATTGACATCGGGACAATCAGATATTTAAAGTGCACTACTAACACTGTCAACAATATCAGATCACAGGAGTATGAATCTTATTTGTGAGGTATTTCCCGCCTAAGGGAGCTTTTAGAAACCTGCTGTAATTGAGTGCCGGAGCCAGAAGTTAATTTATTACATAGCGTCTCTCAAATTTAAATATGATCATCATTCATGCGCTTTTTAGGCCCTCTCAGGATTCCATCTGAAGCCGGACAAATAAACCCTGGACCATCAGCCTCTGTTCCCTGTATCAGCAGAAAGAAAGAGATCACAGATCTAGAAGCTAGGACAAATGAGTCAGTCTTTCACACGGAACATATTTCTGAGGTTTTATAAATTGTTGATTTATGTACACACACAAATCATGTGACAAGTTAAATTCGTAGATGTGTCTCGAGCCGTTCTTTTCCGTCCAGTTGTGCTCCATCAGTCCTGGATTATTGGCTTATTGTGGTATAGATGTCTTTGATAAACACATTAGAAACTTGAGAAGCGTAATATTGAGAAAAATAGCACCTAACCACAAATATAAACCTGCAGGTAGAGCTCTATCAAGCACAAAATGAAACGCCATCATATAGTAAATACCTGCTTTTTAGTCTCTGTCTTTTTCGTTTCTGTATCTTTTTTCCTCCTCTTTCTATCATGCAGATAAGCCTATATTCTGGTAAAGTGCCACTTAATACCAGAGTGCTTATGTAAAACAGGAATAGCAGAGTGATTCCAGCCCACGGGTCTAGCATCACATCCAGTCCCAGAAATAAAAACAGCCGATTTCCATAGCTCTCCCAACAAGACTGATTTTAGCCACAGGTCAGCGTAACCAAACCTTGTTTAGCCACGCTGGATATTGAGTCAAGATGTGGAACGACTGAGTTTTGAAAAGTCTATTTTATTTAGGGTACCTCATTATCAGAATTCAGATCATTATTCAAAACTCCCATGCATGCTTTGGCTCTGGGTTTGCATTACCAAGATATCCATTGTGCCCTTCTGCGTGTGTCTTGTGGGCACTTTATGATTTAACCGTGTTACATCTCTCGGTCCGTCTTACCCGCTGAGTTTAATGAGGATTCTGTTCTGCATTCATAATGCGCACTGAGCCGGAAAAAAGACACGTCGTAAAGTCCGGCTGATGTAGGCTAAAAACATCTCATAGCTTGCATGTGAATGGCACTTTATTTTAATAGGGATTTAGCAACCGCAAAATGAAACATTTGTTTATTAAGCGTTTAATAGTGTTAATAGAGTTCAGCGTTCCTAATTTCGCCCGCTAACAGAAGAACACACAGTATATTTCTCTCTTAAGCGCACACTCATTTATCACCCGTGTTGTTGACAGCAATAGAGCCGCTGCGTGAAAGATGCTTGGCTGCGGTTGTGCCGTTTCGTGTACAAAAAAATACGCTAGAGAAAAACGACAGACATTTCTTCACAATGAATATTTAAACAAAATAAATCAATCCCTTTTGCTGTTTGTCTAAAGAGCTTTAATCAAGGTATTAAATGTCATCGTGTTTTATGTAGGCTGCAGTTGCTTTTATGCGGGCAAAAACTGACACAAAGACGGTATGTGTGTGTCAGGAACCTCCTCTTAAAGACAACGTAAAATAATTAAAATAATGTTGTTGCGATCTTGCAATCTTTTTTGAGTAATCTTTTTTTGTGTTACAAGCTCTTGCTTAATGTTGAGTTCAGGGCAGGTTCGAGCAGGTGACAGATGGTAATCTAAGACTGGTGCTTTCTATAAAATTATTTTTATTAGCCTTACACTGCTCATTTTCTGGAGCCCAGAGAATGCAAATGAGGAGGTGCAGATGTTTTCAGAAACCTGCCTGGACCGTATGGAGCATCTCTTGCTCTGCCAGAAGTCCCTCTGTGGCTCTTTCACAACATTCAGCAGAAACGGCCAACGCAAACAAACCGACAAATCACAAAGCACAGACGTTTACTTTTTCTCCCACTGGATATATACATATTTGTGCGTGTTTTATTTATAAGGTCTGTAAACGTTCCTCTCTTTTCTTCACGTCATCAGGGTTTCAGAGCAAACATGATTCCCAGCAGGCTTTGGGGCCGAATCCTCCCTCGACCTGCCTTCTGACTCATATCTCTTTCTGGGTCTGAAACCGTTCATGTCACTTTTTGTCATCCATTAATGAAAAAGCGATTCCACATGCTCGTTTCTATGCAAGGAAACCGTTGCGTGTATTTGCGGAAATTCGCAGACTTGTGGGCTGATGAAAGCCGCCTTTTCTGCTCGCGCGTCCCCCTCCCCCTAATTTCCTCCGACTCCACACGCAGGGCTCTGAATAGGCCTTTATCTCTCCATTCGCCAAGCTCTTATCGGCAGAAAGGAGGAAATCATGATTCCCCATTCCATTCTCTCCTCCTTTTTTTAATCTATCTGTCTTTATAGACGCCCTCTTGTAATAAACCCTCAACTCTCATATTTCATGACTTTATTTTAGATGCCTGAGGGATCTGTTTTGATGTTAATGCTTTAATCAGAGGGATTTTTTTGAGTTTGGTCACCCATGTATATCTCATAATATTAGCGCTTGGGGGGGGTTCGATCTAACAAAAGGAATGAGAAAGCTAAAAGACACTTGCATTGTCTCAGCCCCATTCTCTCTCTCCTTCTTGCTCGCCTGCAATTCTCTCTCCCATCAAAGGTGAGAATTGTAATGTCTGTCTTTTTAACCTCAGGGAGGAAATGGCTGGCCTTCCTCCTCAGTGACTGTGAAGACATTATCTTCTTTTGAAAGCAAAGGTCAAGTGCTAATTTCTGTGCTAAAGCACTTAATGTTTTCTGGCATCCATTATTAAGAGGCTCAGAGACAGAAAGAGAAAGAGACAACCTGGTCACAATTAAAGTAAATTTGAGCAGCACTGAAACAGCACAAGATAATGACTATAGAAATACAGAGAGAGAGAGACAGAGAGAGAGAGAGAGAGAGAGAGAGAGAGAGAGAGAGACAGTCATGAAATGAACTATTTAACGAATATACTAATGAGAAATATTTAATGTTTGTGAATGAAAGCTATTCTTTCGTCTTTGGTAAGGCTTTAAAAACAACTCTTGTCTTTATTAACTTTCATTGCGCAGAAAATCAAATTAAAGTTGTTGGTCCAATGAAGAAAGATGTTAATGATGACAGCATTTGGCATGTTTTGGGTTGATGAAAACTAGAGATTGAAAACTTAAAGGGGTTTTAAAATACGTGTTTTTATGTGTCTTTGGTGTGTTATAAGTTGCCCATGCCGGTATTGGACATGTAAAATTGCACAAATTAAAGTGTCGGAACAAACGATGCATTTTATCTCAAAGGGAATTTACCTCAGTTTGTGGTTTGATTTGACTAAGACTGCTCAAATGTATACGCAAGTTAGGTGGCCGTACCTGTCAGTACAATTGCTTTGGAACCTGATGTTCCAAATATGATAAGTGACTTTACATTACTGTCACATGCTTGCACTATTCGACAAATCACTACGCACTGGTTAACTGGCCAATTATAGCACACTTCGATTTCAGAGCTTTGAGCTTTGTAAATAAATCCACTCTTTTCAGAGAGGCGGGGCAAAGAGGAGATACAAACATTCACGGTATGTGGAAAATACAGCGTTTTTTTAACCTTAAATCGTGTATACACATTGCATAACATCTAGAACAAACGATGATATTCATTTTAGCCGTCTCATATGACCCCTTTAACTCGCATACAGTCACATAACTGCAGAAATTCAAACCTCTGCAAACAAATGGAGGTAATGAAAAATAACATCTTGAATAAAAAATATATACATTTTTAAGCTTTTTATATCTATTTGTAAGGTTTTGTTCAAAACCAAAAGCAAAAATAAAAGCAGAAAGAGAAAAGATTTGTTGAAACAAATATTAAAGAGTGGGAGGTGAAATAAAAAAGTGTTGCTGTTATATCCAGGAGTGTGCGTAAAAACAGTCCTCAGCTCATGGAACTTTAGGTTTGGTGGCTATAACACTCTGTACCTGTTTTCTGGACCTGAAAGGAAGCAGCTTTCATTTTGTTTGTGCTTTGTCGTCTTGTTCCTGATGCTAACAGGGTACGAGTAATTTGATTTAGCTATGCTTGGGTATTCATCATCGATCTGTGACCCGGGTGAATCGGACTGGTCAAGCATGTAAAGAAAGAGGAAGTTCCATCTGATGAGCAGAAAGAAAGACTCATCTGTCCTTTAGCTCCACTGCACATTCTCCCATCAGCCTTTACTGTAAACACAAAAATCTATAAAGACAGGAAGCCTGTCTCTGAGAAGGGAATTAGCACTATTTTAGCACTTTAGCACTATTTTAGCACTTTTCAATCCCTATGCTGGGTCAATCTATCTCAAATCGAAATGGTGGGTTGAATATACATCAAAAAGGGACAGACCCAACAGCTGGGTTAAATGAACCCAGAAAATGGTTTTGACCTAACATTAGCTAAAACACACCATTTTGGATCGGAAGAACCAAGCATAGATTAATTTAAACGAAATAGATAGAATAACCCAGCACTTTTAGAGTGTGGTGTTCTGGAACATCCACCCGATTTGATTTAGACAGATCAAAGTGAGTGGAAATGTAGAGGTGAATGTAAAGAGCTCATGGTCAGTGTGTTTGAGATCGACCACGCTCACTCAACACATAATAAAAGACTGACAGTTACTCTTTCTCTCTCCATCTCTGTGGCCATCTGAGAGTACCACTGAGACTCGGTGTGCTCCAAAGAATCTCTGCTACATGCTTTCTTACTCACCTCGTTCATTTGTCACATATACTGTCTCAAATCGCTATTAGCGTTCAATGCAACATCGGTTTATGAAGCAATTCAGAAATTTTGGTGGATTATTAGTCAGAAATTCATTTCAGAGGAAACCTTGACAATGTGAGCTTGGATTGTTAGCACAGTTTATTGATTATCTTTGAATAACTGCACAAGAAAATAACCAAGTAAATTTTATTTATGAAAAATTGCTATGCAAAATAAAAATATGAGGCCATATATGTGTGGTGTACAATGTTTGTGATTTGTTTAGTAATCATAATGTAATTTAAACACATTTCTTTTTTATACTTCTTGATTTATTTGTTCTATATTTATTATAGCACTCAACACTTGCCAGATTCTTTCACAGAGCTTGGTGAAGTTGTACAGCTGACATCATCATGCATGTAATAATAAGCTGTGAAAGGTCCTGAGAGCTGTGACCTGTGTGTAATGTCATGTCACACTCATTTACCAACAGAAAGAGTTCAAAGATCACCTGGCGAGAGGGGAGAACTCACTGCACCAGCATATCTTTCCATACAAATGAATGAATTACAATTAGGTTTAGCACAGAACACCTCTAATAGGGCTACCAATGGTCTTGTCAGATCACATCACATGCGACAAGTCAGAATTAACAGGAATTATATTGACTATAAATTGTGGCATGTTTGAGATGGAATACAGATGACCAAAAGGGTTTAGTCACTCATTTTACACATATGAATGTCTCCGCCTAAGACTTACACTATGGATTTAATCCATATTTATATTATTTTTGGTCTTTAGTGATCCTCGACGAATGTTATGAAGTGATCTACAGTTCACTGAATTTGAGGCACAGAGGTACTCTAGGTAAGCTCCAAGAGCTTTGTTATATTCATTCAATTTGACTGTACACTGCAACTGCGCAGCGACTGTATTGAGGCTTGCATTAAAGACAATCTGAATGAAGTGATATCAAAGTGAGAATGAATTGTTATATTTGCATCCGCAGTAAATCTCACGCAGTATCCTATCACAGAGCTGCAGATCTGTGGAGATTTTCAAACATCCACTCAGCTCTATTCCCTGAAGTATACAGCACTTATTTACATTCGCCAACACTTTTCAACTGCACACACAATCTGAGACACTCAAGACGCTCTCCTAAACAGCACGCTCTCTGGTTGAGAATGTACTGAGCGAGAGATGTCCCCAAAGTCTCGCTGAGCATTTTAGAATTATGTTTAATTTAAAGGGAAACATCCTTTATTTATTCCTCCCTCTCTCTTGCTCTCTCAAGTCTCACTCTTCTCTCAAGTCTTCTCTTCCAAAGGACTGATGAAGCCTGACTGTGACATCTGGGGAAATCAAAGCTCTGCTCCCATCCTACGGTAGAGGAACACACTCTCACACACGCACACACAAACATGAAAGCACACTGCTTTCAGTACGTGATTCCTCTCAACCCAGCCTGAACGCTGAATGAGGAGTCATATTGAGTTCTTCTGCTCCCAGGGTGATAGCATTCTCTGCAGGGATCCAGAGAAACTAGATTAGACCATTAACCATGAAACAGAGAAATAGCTTTGACATGAGTCTGGTGGAGAAATACAAACGCAAACATGCACACTTAAATGTAGTACATAACCCCAAGAATTTATTAATAATAGGTAAATATTTTATGCTAAAATAACAATCTTTGTCATGGAATTGTCCTCAAGCCTATTTAAAGATGGAGATCATGCAGATGATCCACTGGTGTTTCCTATTACTCTTTTCCTAAAGTGGCTAAATTTGAGAAGAGCTTAATCTTTGGGTTCTGTCGATCACCTCAAGTAAGTGCAAATGAGATGAAAAGCTTTTATTGATACCTGGTGAATATATTTATTTGCCGTCTTTTGAAATTTTCACCACATGGAATAGAGCACTTTGTAATTTTTTTACGCTTTTAGGGTGTTTTGGTTGGACTTCATGCTCAGCTCTACTTTTTATTTTTGAATTCCCAGCAACGTTGTCACAACGTTGGCAACCTTATAACCACGTTGTAACAATGTGATCAAAAGGATGATGCTTCTACGTTGTGTGGTAACGGTTGTCACAATTCAGTCACATTGTTGTCTTTAACTGTCTTCGGAGCCATTGCTTTATGTTGTGCTAGAGTTGAAAATGACATTTCCACTTTTACTGTACTAAAGCGCAAATATAAGACATAAAGTTTATAGTATTACTTATTGTTATTATAATAACTGTTAAGAAGTTGCATCGTTTTCTATATTTATTTTTTGCCTACAAACAAAATAGAAAGCAGAAATTGGTAACACACAAATAAGAGTTGCTATGAAAGGATTAATAAAAGAAATCTGAACATTGTCTCACAGTTGCCACGGCCCTTTAGCATCACAATTTTGCCAGAATGTAGAGGGAAATGTTGCCGAAATGGAACGTGGCACCAACATTGCCACAACAATAATGTGTTAGCTGGGTCCTTTTATACTGTATGCTTACTGTGATCCCTCAAACTAAATAGACTTAACTGAAGAGTTGTTTTATACCTGAGGAAAGCTAAATAGTTGTTGCTTAACTTGTGCGTGCATGCCAGAAGTAACCATGTGCTGTAATGTTTATGAGAACAATTATTTTGATGCCGCAAGATAATCGATGCCCTTATAATGCTGACGGGTAATGGCAACATTAGCGCACACAGTTTAAAATAAAAACAATAACATGAAAATTTTTTTTTTGATTCTTAGTATGTGCAGTCACTGGGATCAAATCCATGCAAATCCTTCCGCCATGCTCTGACATCTGAGCTATACAGGAAATTGCATTTTACCAATGACTCTATGTTTCTACATCAATTTTTTACAAAACTGACACCTCATAAAATTACGTTATAAAGATACTTTTTTCAGAGATATCGGGTTGTTCTATCCCTTCGCTTTGAATATCCTCTCAGTTGGCCCTTCTGGATGAACAAAATATGATTTTAGAATGAAATTGTTTAAATATTGGTCTGTTTTTACTTCAAAACAGATCACAGTACTTTGAAAATGATCAGCGAGCCACAAATTCATGAAAAGGAGAATTAACTTTTTTGAAGAAAATTAACTAATCATGAATAATGTTAAGAATTACGCAGCAAGAACAAACACATTGTGATATACGCAGAGCGATATTTTGGAGAAAGCAGCAACCAAATAAATCAAGTTACTTTATATGACATTTATCAGACTTTAACAAACTGGGTGTTCATATGTGAATTAAAATGATTAAAAAAAACAAAGGCAAATGAGTGACATCCAAGAATGGTCTCCCAAGGCCAGTGAAAAGAGGACATTATAAAATGTATAAAATGTTTGAGAAAAAATAAGCATCAACCCTCCATCCATCTCTGTGTAACTTCATCTTGCCCTTCCTGTTTAGTCTAAATCTTTTTTTTTAACGTCATGATGGGGGAGTGTCTTGGCCAGAAAAGCTGGCATTTAATAAGCCCCCTGATTTATCCCATCTGCTGGCAAATATGATTTTGTTTGGGCTGTGAGGTACTGGACGGGCTATTGATTCAGCAATTTCAACTGATAACTGGAAGGGAAGAACGAGGAGAGGAGGATAAAAGAAAGAAAGAATTAAAGATTTTCTCTCACTGACATCCTACAACACGAGGTTAAACTGGTGCTGATACACACACTTTCATAGATCTATTCACACTATGTCAACCTCGGCTTGAAGACCTTTTCTTTCTCATTATTCATTCAAACTTCTTGAACGTTCTTCAAGGAGTGGCCTACAGCCTGCTTTAAAGAATGACAGCCCTGAACCACATGCCTCCAGAGAACTGCTAAAATCTTCAATGCCGGGCCAACATGTAATATGACATTTCAGAACTGGATTCATAGCTTATCAGAAGAAATTCCCTAGACTGGCTAGCCACAGTGAAAGTACTTTCCGATATCTAGGCCTTTGACTTTGCATTCCTATTGATTTCTGGCAACAGATCTTAACCATGCTCCTGGAGGGAACATGGACCTGTGTGGATGTACCCTACAGCCAGATTTTACGAATGTACCAAACTAAGTGATTGAAAATGAGTGCTTGGTCAGCAACAACACATACATCGTGCCATTTAAGTTATGATGTATTGATAAAATTGCCAAAAAAGATTTCTCACCATTACACCACCTCCAACAACCATTACTGTTGGTATAAGGCAGGTTCTAGGTTCTGATTCTTACTCCACAATTTTTTAACCTTCAGCAGAAGTTAAGATTCACCAGACGAAGCTACATTTTTCCTTCTTCAGCAATCAAGTTGGTGTACCAGTGCCCTCTTCAGCCTAAGCTTTCTGTCCTTTGGCTGACAAAATGGTACCCAATGTGGTCTTATATAGTAGCCCATTTGCCTTGTTGTGCTGTTCTGAGTTATATCTATTACCATAGGCTTTCTGTTAGCCATTTTCCGTTGCCTAGGCTCATCCCCACAGCAATTCTATTTGCAGAACTTCTTCTCAGTGGATTTATTTTTCAATTCTGAGACTCTTTGGGCTATTGTGCATGAAAATAAGAGATCAGCAGTTACATAAATACTCAAACAAACCTGTTTGACACTCAAAATCAGTTTTGAGCTGGAGATTTAAACATTAAGCTCTTGACTCATGATGTTATGCCAGGGTTCATCAAATCTTGCCCTGGAGAATTATGTCCAACCCAGATCAAACACATCGGAGCAAGCAAATCAAGGTCTTTAGGATCACTAGGAAATCACAGGTAGGTGAATGAGCTGTGAATGAGCAGTGACCCTCTAGGACAGGATTTGACGAACATATATGTATAGTATAAACTGCAGCCATACGGTTGACTGATTAGATGATTTTTGAATGTACATTATTGATAATAACAATATTATTATAAATATTGCAGAAAGCAGCAAGTACGTGGTCAAGCCCAACAAGGGCACAAAGGGAAATACACATGGTCATGTCTGATCATGAGTTTTTGAAAATCAGACTTGAAAAGACGGGTAAAAGTGCTCGATATACAAATTGCTTATAACTTTTCATTAAAGTATGAGGTGAACAAGATCTAATGTGTATGCATGAGTTTACATATACAGTATTTGTGAACATTTGACCACAAATGTATCTCAGCATTTGATTCTGAGACTTTAGCATGGTTTTCAGAGGCAGGGTCACAAATATAAGTATACTAAAACATAACACACTAAAATGATACTGAAAAGAATCAAATAAAATAGCAAAACAGATTTTTAAGTACCACTATAGATGAAATAAAGCTTAAGAAGGGTTGTTGTTGCTAATTTTGTGCACACAAAACGTATTGATTGACTTTTTATTCTTGTCATTATAAGAACACAGTATGACCTATACCTAGAGGCAATCTTCTGCGCATCAGAACCACACAAATGTATACAAATGTATGAAAAGCCAAACCTCTTCATAACCGAGGAACAGAACATCTTTGGCCAGCATTAGAGATCTTTAACTCAGCCAAGCTGAGAATGAAATCTGGTGACTGAAATGGAATTACCATTTGCCTCACCGCCTGCAACTCTGCCTCTAAAAGCAATTCAATGCAACTCCTGCTGGGGAGCCAGCCGGTCTACAACTTGCTGTATTCACTGGCAGGAGTTTGCTGTTGCTTCTGTCTTAACTAATTCTCTCTTTTTCTCACCCATTTGCTGTCTGCTGGGGTTACACCATAGGAATAAATCACTGCTCTTGGTTCATTTACAGTGGCTGCTCCATTCTGCCAATGCTGAAACTTTAAACTGGAATCTTATACTTTGAAATATCAAGAGCCGAAAACTAAATCTGGACCTAATTTACATCATTTTATCTCTCAGTTGATTCTTTTATGTGCATTAATAGTACCTTTCATTTATTTATCCACCCGGCTTCTGGATTTATTTTCTTCATATTTACTTCTCTTTACTATACATAGTAACCACTTCTTTAATGTATGTAAAGCTTTGAATGTATGTAAAGTGCTATATGAATAAAATGTAATGAAACTGACACCCCTTTTTCCTGCAGTTTCATTGAACACCCCAACAGCTGCAGCGATTCTCTACCAAGAGACAGTTGCTGCAAATGGCAACTGCTCCAGGTCTAACCTCACATCCATGTATGCACTTATTTAACATCTACTCTTTAATGTTACGAAGCAGAGAAAGGAATACCAAAGCTATGAATGCCTTTTGTCAGCAACAATCATTATATAAGGTATTAAATCATTTTACCCACAAATATAAACAATTACCGCACAGCTAGCAACTGCATTGTTCTTTTCTGACTTATAAAATCAATACTGCAACCACATAATATTGACTAAACTCATTTGAACATGCATTTCAAGATATCAGATACCCACGTAATCTGCAAAAAGGATGTGGAAAGTGTTGGATAGATTAGACATCATTTATTTAGGGCGTCTGTTAGAGGTGGAATTTAGAGGGCTTTAGTATCCAACTAAATCTCATGAAAATGTTATGGGAAGGATTGTAGTACTAATATTTGGATTTAGAGCTTTATAGAAACAGCCCACTACATTTTTTGCCCATCCAACTGTCCAATGTACATTCACAGAATCAATAAAAGGCGTGTAGAAATATGACCACAAGCTGAGTTGGCTTTCAATAAAGTTTCCTAAACAGATTGTGGTTAAATCAGTTTCAAGGTCTGGTTTTTCAGGGTCTGGCTAGGTGTTCATCTGTGGTAGCTGTTGAATGCATAATGAATGGCTGTTGGCTTATTTCTTCGAAATGTGAAGGTAAGAAATTAATTTGTGTTCAAGCAGATTTTGAGCGGAGTCAAAAGAAACAAGGTGTTTAGTTGTTCATTGTTCATTTGTAACTATGGAAAAGCTGATCGCTGATCCAGAGAAAGATCATTGTGGAGGTTTGCTTGAATAACCGATGAGAGCAAATTAATTTACATAGGTCGTTGGCAGCAATTAAAATGTGCCCATGCTGTATTGTATGTTTCAGTTCAAAAGAGGTCTAGTGGAGTATAAATTGATTTGATACAAGGTGTTGCTGTAAAGTTGGTCGGCAAAGTTGTTTGTAAAGGTGAACACAAAAATATTTACAGGTAATGACACGTATGAAATTTTCAAGTATGAACAGAACAAGCTAAAAAGCTTACTATTCGATTAGAAGAACATATTTATAAAGATCAACAGTTTTTTTGGATCCCAGTGGACAGAAACTAGAACTTTAAACTCACTACCGAATCTGTCTGCCTTCATGCAGACATGTTTAGAGCAGGGTAGCAAGAATAACATTTCCATGGAAAAGAATCTTTTATCAAAAGATCATCATCACATTACTTGACAAATACCTCACACAAATTCCACATTTCCTTCCATCGCAATGCTTTTAAAAGAAAGTTACCACTTTCAAAGTCAACTCAAGAGAGTACTCGAGCCTTCAGAAAGTCAAAGATGTCCTTGTTGTTTGTTCATATACTGGACACAATCAAACCATTTTAGAAACAATTAGTGTTTATGAACTGATCTAAATAATCTACATTGTGAACCACATCTAGGACTTCACACAGTCGGTGATATTACAATTGTCTAAGATGTAGGAAGACCTTGAAACATGATATATGAACTTTCAGCTATGTGCTCAGCATATAAACAACTAAAGATAGCTGTGATGGACTCTTTTGTCTCTCAAGGTCACATACTGGACGTCCTTGATGAAGCAGGCCTGCCTCATGAGGTCATGGTGAGAACGAGCATTCAGCACTGCTGCAAAATGAAAGCCACACCGAGGGAAACATTTAACCACCTTTATCATATTAAGGCCAATTGTCCACACAAATACTTTTTTTAGTTAAAAAGGCTTCGGCCTTCTGTTCACACTGAGAGTGTTTGTGTCAACAAAAATTTTGCTTTTTGAAAATGCTCTCCAAAGTGGATAAATATTGTGTGGACTATGAAAACGTAGGATTTCGAAAGCAGAGTTACATTTTTAATTATGTGAAACAGTCATGAAATCCATTCAGCCTGAAGCAAGATGGCCAATGCCGCACTGTAGTTGTTGTCATGCGCTTTTACAACTTTATCCCGACGGAGACTACTGTACACATATTGATATGTCTTACGTTTTACGCATCCAGCTTTTGAAAAATCTAGTGTGGAAGAAGTGGGTTCTTTAGAGGAAAACATTTTGCAAAACTAATGTTGCGTTCCAGGCAAATCAGGATTTTGGATATTTCCTACTTCAAACCTGAAAATAAACGTCTGGAACGGCACTCTAAATAAAACTTTTGTCCTCCTTTAGGGCAGATCGATCAACTTCGACCTCAGGGAGCTAAAACCTTTCAAACAATTTTTGTATTAGTATTTGTTTAAGTATTTTTGTGTAAGTTTTATTGATTCAAATACTAAATGCTATTTTGCCACTGTTAAATGTGTCATGAAACTTGATTGACTGGAATGCAATGAAGTCAAAGGGTTTTAAAAATTAAAAAAACATGTTGTTCTGGTGCGGTGTTCTTTACATCTTAATGATATATATTTGCTATTGAAGAATGCAGGGTGTCTATTCGCTCTGTCTAATGATACTGCAATCTGTTTGTTTGTTAAAAGGCCCGATATATGTACTTAGGTAATTTTTATTTTATATAAATTATAGGAGAGAGATGGAGTGTTTCATAATCATTTTTTGTTTATTTAAATTTAAATAAAATCTGAATTCATGTTTGAGAGCTTCCAGACATTTTAGCATTGTTACTTCTGCACAGCTTGAGGACTTTTATTTTGTTTTGATGGCCTGGCTTTGTTTAGGGAGTTTTTGCACTGTCCTATTGGATCAGTGGTATGTTTTTGAGTAGGCAGCTGCGTATTTTTATTTATGTGGTTTTGTTTTTGTTGTCTTATGATCCGATCAGCTCTGGTTGTTATTAACCCAGTCTGTTTTTTTACACGGCTCTGTGTTTATGTGTTAGTGAGTTAATTGTCAAAGACAGCCAGGCTCTCTGTGAAGGCTTGTTCACACATCTTTGCTTACTTCATCTTCCTTATCTCTCTTAAAAGCTCTTGTCCTAAAAAAATTTTCTTTCAAATGCACACAGAAATAAAATGTAGAAAAAAATACCAGAAATAAAGTCCAAAAATACAGAGAACGAAAAAGAACTTGCCAAAGCCATAGGAGCAGTTTACATGCCACAGTTAATTGAAACGTAATCAAGACTTTATGTTTAAATAAAGTGAAAATCTAGGAACATTTTAGTCTCAGATGATGTATTTCTGATGAAACCTGAAGATTAGCTAAAATGTCTAATATCTATATTTTTTGTGTCACCAAACAAAATTTCTAAGATATGAATTGCTTTTAAGCTGATTTTAAGAACATCTTCACCATCTATCACTGCGTAACCAAATAGTCCCACCCCAAACTCACACCCATTTTATTTGATAGCGCAACACTGTCACAGTGCTATTCAGGGAACTCGGGGAGTTTACAGATTACTTGTTAATAGTTTATTTCACCATTTACATGATCTATTTTAAAAATTTAAATCAAAATAATATATCCATTAAAAAAATATTCTCAAACAAATTCAATTGAAGCCAACACGATATCTAAAGTGGCCCTAAAATAAATATTGAGCTACATCGATAGACTAATTATCTAAACTTTTTTCTTGATTCTCAGATTGACACGTTTAAGGTAGGTCATTAATTACATTTTTTTATATGAATACAAAAAATGCTTGTTTGTGGAATTTTATGAAATACCATAACTTGCTACTATTACTAGTCATTAATATGCAAACTATTTACTTACAGTGATTTAACTGAAATAAATGTAAATATTGTATGTGATAGACATGACAATGTATTTTTTGGAAAAAGGTGATAGGAATGATCGTTCCAAGTGTAAAGTCACACAGGACAGTGGGCCAGTGACTGAGAGCCAAATATTGTCACATACCAACGCTTCCTGATGCAGAATCTGATGACACATGCAAAAGACAGTAACATTCGTTCAGTTTTTTCCATTTCCAACATTATACATCTCTGCACAAAAAAAACTGCAGTTTCAAGACCTAACATGCCTGCATGGTCTAATATAACACGAGTTAAAGCTACCAAGCATTTATGTGACACTAAGAATAGTGCAATCTGCTTCAGTATTTCTCTTACGTATGCAATAAAACAGCCAACATTCACAATCTCAGATGCATCCATGCCTAATATAATTAGCATTGCTATAAATTTTGTAAGACCATGACAATTACATGTCTGATTTATTAAATACTACTGCATATACGGTATGACATCGTACATTCATAAGGAATGCTATATTTTTTATTAAAAAAATTTTTTTTGCAGTCATAAGCCATTTCAATTTGTAGTTGTGACTATACAGAATGCTATAACCAGATTTAAAAAAGCATTGCAATGTGTGGGGAGAAAATGTCAGAAGATACAGGCAACATTATTAAAGAGCAGAAGAGAAAAGCAAAAAAAAAACGCATTCCAACAATTAAAGTGCAAATGCTGTAAATGTTTGTTTGCAGGCTTCAAATTATTCCCTTGTGCTGCAAAGCATGCTTACCCATTCCTCTAATTACAATCCGTGCAGAGCAATGATAAACTAAATTCGGAAAATCTCTCCACAGATATTATGTTACATTAGTTCCACAGTTTAAGGCAACATCTGAGGACTTGAAGGCAAAAATACTGCTGGTCTATGATTATGTGCCGCTTTCAGTGTGTTTGTCGTGGTGAAGAGAGGAAAAGCGGCTTATTAAATCATATGATTTAAGGAAGCCCTGGGCTATGCTGTGGAAATCCCTGGGGTGTATTTGACATTATTTGATTGTATTGATTGAGACTGGAAAAGGAGAACATTAGACACTTCTTACCCTAGAGACAGCACCCTCTGATATTAGTCTAGAGATGCTTTTGGACATTTCTTCTTTAGGATAATTAAATCTCTTGTGATTAATGATAATAAATCTCAAGGAAGTGTGGTTGCTCCCAATAAGACTACAACTCAATTTGAAAACCACGGATCTTGTGTCTCCATTCTGAGAGGAGATCCTAAGCTTGGATGACCTTCCTCAAAGCATTCATTAAATGGTTGCTAATAGCAACATGCAGAAGAACATCTATGCCATGAGAGCTCACACTGAATAACTTTATATTTCAAACTACAATTTAAGTTAGTAAAACGTTGTTGAGATTAGTCAACATTTTCTTTCAAAAGGCGGTACCATACCAAAATAAAATGCATAAAATCTCATTGGTTCCTCACTCTGCCTTATTTTATGTGTAACACACTCAGTGTGACGTTTCGAGTTTTATTCCACCCTGAACACATGAACGAGATTACGAATAGAATAGAATAGAAGATTGCTTACAGCTCTAGGCAAGAAATTATGTCTCAGTCCAATATCTTACAGTCACGATTTTCTAATAAAACATTTACAAACAATATGGAACATGAGATTGTAATCATGACTTTAAGGGATACAGTCCTATGCATCATTAAAGCTTGTTTAGTCTACTTTATTTCAAGAGGTTTTACATCCAACAAAACCTGTATGCAACTTGCATGCGTGATGGGGGCACAAAAATAAAGTTTGGAAAAGTAGCTTTCTCTACACATTTTCATTAAAACAAAATGTATGCGTGAATAATAACTCTTTTTAATTTTTACTCTTTTAAATTAGATAGCATCTCGCATTCAACATCCAAGCTTCAGATGTTATATCAACACAGACACGTTTACGGAGCGGCAACGCCGCCGAAACATCAACGGATTCAGACGTTAAGCTACAAACAGCATGCACAACAACTCCACTTTTTCGTAAAAAAATATATCTTACCAAATCGTAGCACATTTGGCATCCCCTGAGAATATCCCACACACAGTAAAAGCAGAACAAGCCTGATTTTCTCACGAGTTCTCAGAGGAAAGGAAATCTTCATGTTGTCTGTGATGCGCTGCATGTCATTCCCATAAGATTCCCACTAATATCTGCTGTCGAGGATTTTTTGTTCAGTGGCGTTATCACGGCATGGTCACGGAGAGAGGAGAGGACACTCCATCAGCGATGCTCTGCGTGTCCGGCTTACTGCGCAAAGGAGCAACCGTCCGCTCGGACGTCCATGTTACACACGGCAAATCCTAGAGAAATCCATGTCTGAAAGAGTGGAGCAATAGAGGAATGAGTTATCTTAGGCGGTATCGTGGATCGGGCGGCAGGCGCTCTGGAAATGCGAGCAGGGTGCTCATGCAATGCTCTCTACTGCACTGCTGCACTGAAACTGACGTCGAGCCGAGCGCAGCTGAGCCGCTGTCCACTTACATCTCTATAGTACACTCAATCCTTAAAAACCCTCCGATGTGCCTAATCCTTGAAATCTGTTCAACGATATCATGTTCAGATATAGGTTTAAAAAACGTATTTGACTGTGGACACGTTTTCTGTTGTGCTAAAACTATGGAATACTTAGCATTGATATGTTAGGCTTTGTTTTCAGAAGAATTGTAGCCACAGTTGTACAAACACACGAGCCAGTGCAACCCAGAAAACTTGCTTTACTTTTTTTATTGTGACATTTCTCCTTGTGCATTTTATTTACGCTTACTTTTTATTTTTTTAATTGTTATACTAATAACTTACATAGTTTAAGTTGCGCAAAAACATTAACACACTTATTGCCCACACACTAAAACTGTGATAACGTTGTATCCCTTTTTCGATTAAAACATTTCAGAAATGACCGGGATGCAGCAGAGGCCATGAACATTCTTTATGATTTTATAGGATTAACACTAGCTGCAGTCTTAACACCGTCAATACGGACATACGGAGAAACCATAAAGGCTGGTATGTGCAGTATGTGTTTGGTGCGCGCGCGTGTGCACTTGGCAGAAGGGGTCGTGAACAGTCAACAAAGCTCAGCATGATTTTATAAATAAAATTTAGTTCATTTCAATGAACACATACAATATAATAAATAGCTTTTCAAATGCCGCCGTCAGCTGTATGCTAGACATAAGTTTGAAATAAAGGCTTTTCAAGCGAAAGACCTAAAGAGTGTGAGCGTGCACACCTTAAATAAAAGCGCAGTGTTCGAGTTTGTAGTCCTGCTGTTGACTTCAGTACCATGGAGAGCGCTCGCGCAATTAAAGCTCAAACAGCTGAAGCTCTGTCGATGGATGTCGCCACTCAGCTGAAAGAACAGATGCTCTTTTATATTTTTATATATTCTCATTAAAATATTTTACCTCAAAGAAACAGCTTCTAGCTTCAGTATTAGCTTCACAAATAATGATTAAATTGTCAGCCACCTTTTAGTGACCATGTTTTTTTTTTCAGAAAAAAACGAACAGAATAAAGATTTTCTTCTAAAAATAAGCATTAGTTTATTTTTTGGAATGTGTGGCATTTTACCCCAGCGGCTGGTGATTTGGAAAGTATTCGATTTTGACCACCCGCACGAAACATAAACTGTGTTATATTTTTTAATGTGCTTTAGTTTTACATTGGATTTTTTTCCACCCTGTGCAGTAGCCTATGTGTACTCCTCAAATATCAAAAAGTGTTGGTCCAAAAGTAGTTTCGGAAATGCTGAAAGTCTCAACCATAAGAGTGACGTGTTTCCACGCAAGGTCATCTTTCATCACTTTAAATTGGCGCGCGCGTGTGGGTGTAGCAGACATACTCGAGGTCACATCTTCAGATTTGTATTAACTTCATCATAACCAGTCTTTGGCTATAAAGGTAGCAATACAACCACCGTAACATGATCATTTTCTTCGACGCACTTGAATGCTTTCATTGATCGTCAAAATCGGAGTTTTGTTTAAAGAAAGAACACGAGAGGTAGCCTACATTTAGCTTTCATCCATTTCGTTCTGTCTGTAAAATGACAGTTATTTAAATGTCCTAAAATGATTTAGGAAAAGAGCAGATAAAAGTGTGGGGAAGATGAATGTCCTTACCTCGGCTGATGGAGGCAGCACAGGCTGATAGAGTGTGTGAGTACAGTGGGTTGGATGCAGGAGGAGACTCGGGCTCCGTGGAGGAGACACGCCTCCTGTCGGACTCGCCGCTTAAAGACACACACAGACGTCAATTAAATCACAAACTCTTTATTTATTTAATAATTATGGTTTGCAAAATCTACAATGCATCATTTAATGGGTTGATCAAATTTGTGAATTAGAAACATGCCATAACCGCAATAGTTAATATGGTAATAGCCTATATGTAGCATTTAATCAAATTTATAAACACATCAAGTTACAATTTAAATTCATGTTTACCCAGCAACCAAATCATCATAGGTGTGCTAATGTTAGGTGCTATTGTACTAATGAACAGTACTTGTACTCTGGTGATAGTCTGATTCTACAGAAGGACTTTAAATATTATATTGCTTTTATACAACGAGTAGAATTCAAAAACACACTGAATTTTAAAAACCTTCCTTGATGTTGACAAAATCACACAATCTACTCGCTGCTTCTATTTCATTTGGGAGTAAACACAGATACTCCTATCTAACTCTAGGGCTGGGATGTCCAATCTTCTCCAAGAGGGGTGTTGTCCTGTACAGTTTAGCTCCCAATCTATAATCTAAGCAAATTTAGAACTAAACTCTGCAGTATAGCATCACTTTTCACAGCCCACACTCTTGTCTGGAAATGAGTTTGTAATCCTGAAAAAACACACAAGAATTGGAAAACATATTATTTTGATTGGATGTGCCACATTATTAACTGAGTGTGCTAATACAAAACACTATTTCAAAAATTACCATCTGATAGGTCTCTATGATGCGAAATATGCATGAGTAAAGTGTTACTATCCAACTTTGTAGACATTTTACTAACAATTACTATCTAAATCTGTCAAAAGAAGGGAGTGTTCAGATGAGAAACCAGCAATGTTAACATCTCCGATGATGTTCATTATAAAGTAGGATGTAACAATTTGTTGTTGGTGTGGTATTCGTCCTTCCCTCCCTACATTGTAATTGAAAAGCTGGGTATAAAATGACAATGACAAGCACTCGATTAAACCCGGACCCCATTTATAAGATCAAAGTGGAACATAACGATCGGAAACAAACACTCAGCCAGGGCTTTTTAAGTACACTATATGCTCCAACTGCAAAGTGACTGTTTTTGCACTTTTTTTACTTTGAGTGGATTGTTGTTTCATCACAGTCGCTATACTGTAGAAGCACTACGGACAAACACTTGTTTCTCTAATCCAGAGTTTTGGACTGAGAATCTGATCATACGTGCAATCGGCTGTGTCGTCCAAATACTAATGAGATGGAGAAAGGCTGCTTCTATGGCCATTTCAAATGGCCATGACATCTCTGTGGGCCTTATAAAGGACATAGTAGCGTCGCTCTCAGCTTTCTGCTCTTGTGTGTGTGCGGGTGTGTTGCAAGCTTTTTTTCTGCCTGTGAATGTGTGTGGAGGAGAGAAGAAAGAAAGAAAGAAAGATGAAAGAAAGCAAGAAAGAAAGAAAGAGAGGAGGTGATAAGAGCAGAGCGTCTCATTGCTTTCCCGCTCTCTTTAATTACAACCAGTCTACCATATCGAAAAGGAAATTAATTATTCACCTAATCTGCCACAGGAAGCAATACACGTTTAATGAAACACACTGCCAGTGCAACAAACAACAAGAAGCACAAAGTCATAAACAACCAAGCAAAAGATTGTAATAAATGTATACATACATAAATTGAAGGAATTACTTCATTGCTTTACTTCAGCTAATACAGTACAGAAGGTCTGCATGCAACATTTTTTACTATATGGAGGAATGTCTACTATTGTTTACATTTCAATGACTTACTTTATATATTTTTTTAATACCCTGATGTAACACATTTATACTTACTGGTTGTAACAATGGGATTCCTGGCACATAGAAACGTGTGTGGGCGTTACAGTTATTTACTGAAATAAGTGAATGATGCTTCTTTTCTGTGTTTGACATGGGAGATGTGCGATATAAATCCAAACCAAGAATTTTTTGTCATATCTGTACCAATAAAGCTTTTGAGTAAACAGGGAAAATATCAACACCGGGCTTATCTCTGATCCTGTGTGGTGCAAGACTAATTTCTAGTTTTGAACGGCTTGTGTTCGCACCAATTATTTATGGTGACATCCCTATTAAGATCCCTCAGCTGCTTTTTGAATTAGAGAAGCGCTAATAAGGTCTTTCAGCAGTTTATCCACTGCAGTCTGTAGACTTTAATGAGCCCCCGGTCGCCCCCATTATCCCAAGCAAAGATGGAGGTGGATTACCGCGAAGGCTGGATCAGCCCATACTCTCAGACCTCCTGTCATTCTTGCTGGAATCTGTCAACCTAATATAACTGGGAAAACACTGTGTGAGGCAAACAGGCAAAATGGCTGATCATCCAGGGCGATATGTTTGGTTTTTGTGGCATTCCCTCAAGATTATAAATGTGCTGTGTCTACTTTAATGGAGCAGGGGCTTGCGGGTTTTAGCAGAGGGGAAAATTGTGTTAGTCCCGTCTTTTGTTACCTTTCATTATTTGTGTCCGGCATGTTTTCCTTCTTTCTCTGCTCACATTGTGCAATTGTTGTTACAGTGCTGTTTTTTGCTGATGAACACACAGATCAGATACACAAATTAAAAGGTTCATGGCACAACACATCCACCTACTTTAACAGGAAGGAAAGGGTGTATTTTAGTTACCCATATGAACAGTTTGATGACTGTAAAATGCTGTTATACTAAAAGATTTTACACTTGAGTGGAAGTGAAGGTTATGCATTAGTTGTACTGAGAAGACTTTAAGTTAGCAATATAATTTAGTCTTTCACTGCCATTCACTCAAATTGCAGCTAAAATGACAAAGATCCTCTGATATACTCTCATAAAACATCATGTTTATATGTTGTCGTAGAGAGGTTCATTAAAAGGAAGGAAGGAGACGGGAACCGGCAAACATTTAAACGTTTAATCAAATAATAACAGAACATAAACAGCCGGTGGCCCCTCACGGACGACCGCCGGAGAAATAACATAAACATAAATACAAACTTAAAACACGTTCGGGCCCGGTCCTCTCTCTTCGACGGTCCGGTCGCTCGTTCTCTTATATGCTCCCAATCTCCTGCGTGATTCAAGACCGGTTCGCGCACAGCTGGCGCCCATTAACAATTACTCACCGGTCTAGAACCACGGTCTAGCCCCGCCTACTCCACTACAGTTGTGTTAGATGCCAAACCGATGTAACCCTTGGAGAAACCATTTGCTTTAGATTTGGATATTGTTTTATGTCGTTACATTAAACTTGATCTCCCTGCTGCTAAATATATAATTTTCCAACAGTTATTTTCATACCCTTTTTCCTCTGGAAGTCTACAATATACAACATTGCACAATAGAATATTCAATATTTCCAGAGAAACAGACTACAGACAAGTTTGTATTCCTTGTGTGTTTTGTTTATGTAAATTAAGGAATCAAATTCTAAAATTTGCGTTTTTATCAGGCTCTTCTGTTTAGGTTCAATGATTTCATGGCAATGAATACATCTTCTTAGCCATTATTATTTATTTACATTTTTGTATTTAAGCATTTGGCAGATGCTTTTATCCAGAGCGACTTACATTGCATTATACCATTTTTTTCCTGCTGTTTTTGATGCCCTGGTGGACCTTACTCTCCGAGTTGGTGTTCCATCGTCAATGACAGTCTATGCGCACCCTGGAGAGGGGCATTAGTACATATTCCTGATCCTGAGTCCATGCAGGTGGGGCAGAAATGCGGCTGGCAGTTGAGGAGAGACAGCTGTGCTTGTGTTAAGCATGTATATTTTATTGCTAGATGTCCTTCAAAAGTCAAAGCTCACCAGTAGATGAGAAAGTACTGGTAAGTGAAAGCCCTTTGTCTTGTTCGCCTGTATCTCGCACTGATGGGAGACATTGTTGGCCATCTCACAATTCCACCACCTGGAGCCAGCAGCTCACCTAGGCAGAATACATTCACAACACGCTCCCTGTGTTGTCCTCGGGTACTCCATGTCCCCTTTCAATGTGTTCTTTGGCTTTCCAGCCTTTGCAGGAACCTGTTGCCACTGTTCCCTCCACCCAGGCATTTGTCCAGTGGTGCAGAGGCACCTGGGAGAGATCCACAGAGATCTTACTCTGGGCTAGGAGATGTGCCTAGGTTGCAGCAGCGTGTTCATTGGCAGATCTCCTCTGTCCAGGGAGGGGGGTACTGTAAGTCTGATTAGCTCAGTTGTGTGTGTAGCTGATAAGCTCAGTTGTGTGTTTTTGTTAGCCTTGTTTTGTGATCATAATCTTAATTAAAAAAAAAAAATCCTGTGATCTAGGATTTTGTTTCTCCTTCCTTTTCTCCTTTGGCTTCCGTCTCTTTATTCTAGATTTACCTCTCTACCTTCTAGTGCTGCCTCTCCAGTCACCGACTGCCATTCAGCTCATCATTTTACACCAGTTTCCTGTCTCCTGCAATAAAACCACAGAGCAATTAACAATGAGGTGTCCCGTAAATCCCGTAAATCGAAAGTCCATTACGGTATACCACAGGGCAAAGTCTTGGGGCCTCTGCTCTTCGCATTATACATGCTACCTCTAGGAGATATAATAAAGCGACAGGGAATTAGGTTTCACTGTTATGCTGAAGATACTCAACTTTATATTTCCTCGAAGCCTCATGAAACCCAGCAGTTCCATCGAATAAAGGATTGCATAGTTGACTTAAAATACTGGATGAGTAACAATTTTTTACTACTCAACTCGGACAAAACAGAAGTGTTACTTACTGGACCGAAAACCGCTATACGTAACAACCAAGAATACTGCTTAACGATTGACGGTGTAGTGTATTTCGGGGAAAACTATGAGTTTGATCACAGTAGACTACGGATAATAAATGATGATTAACTATTCCTATCTTATACACCTTTTATCGGATTCAGCAGACCTAATAATAGCGAGAAAACTAGATTCACTGACAAGAGCTAAGAGGATAGAGCTGGATAAAGGATGCGGCAACTTTGATTTTCCTACAACATTTCAACTGCTATTAGATTGTTAATGATGATCTTAAATCTATCATTTACATTATTAAGTTTATTATAATTTTTTTATTTAGCCTTGTTGTGCAAGCACTATTGAGCTTGTGCAGAGGCAGCAGCTTTTGCCAGAGGGGAACTGGAATCCCCTGCTTGGACCTGGGTTCTCCTGAGTTTTTTTTTCTCGATTGGAGTTTTGGGTTCCTCACCACCGTTTGCATATTGTTTTGCACTATCTGCCTGGCCGGGGACATAATTAATATTGCATATAAGAATTTATAGTCAGTTTAAAATTTGACCTGTGGTTCTCTCTCCTTTATCGCCAATGTGTGCTTTCACTGTGCGTGTGTGCGAGTGTGTTTGTGTGTGTGTGTGTGTGTGTGTGTGTGTGTGTGTGTGTGTGTGTGTGTGCGAGTGTGTTTGTGTGTGTGTGCGTCTATGTCAATTTGTGTAAGTATGTATGCATATTGTGTGTGTGGAGAATTTGTTTGTCTGTCTTTTGTTGTTTTCACATTTTTCTTGTTTTTACAGGTATATGCCTTTAGTTGTTTTACTTGTATTCAATGTGTCTCATGTACAGCTGCTTTGTAACAATGAAAATTGTAAAAAGTGCTATATAAATAAAGTTGAGTTGAGTTGAGTTGGTACCTCAGCTCTCTCACTGGAGTCCTGTTCGTCACTGCCATTGATGCTCGACCTAATTTAGTCAAGTGGTTGATGTCCTCAGGATAACAAATTTTGTTGACCTAAGGACAACATTTTTATAAACAAAACCTAAACACCGACACACCAACACTAACCATAACATACCCCTAAAATCAGGGGGAAATGATAAGTGAAAAACAATGGTTCTTTCGAAGATTCAACTTAAGATAAACTGTAAACTTATTTCTGAAATCTGATTGGTTGATTTGAATGTTGTCCCAGGGTCAACATGATGTTGTCATAAGGATATCAACCAATTTGCATAAACAGGAGAGCCACCATTGACAAGATTCCGCATCTCCCTGGCACTCTGGCTTTGGAGGCTCACTCCTCCATTTCCCTGTACCCTTGCATTTTGTTTGCTGCAGCATCATACCTGTTTGGCTCCTTGATGGCTACCTGTTTGAAGTGTGTGCCATTGTTCAACAAACTTTGTGTTTACCCCACGTACTTACTTCTCCCCTTTCTGAATCCATGACACTTTTGAATGTGAACTCTTTAAATATTTGTTTCTATTCATAAATAATAAAACAGTTAGTTCCCAAATTCCCTTATACAAAAAAAGATCATACTACATATAGTAAATATTATTATGCCACTGTACCTTGCTGTGTCTGTGTTGCTTGGAAACCACTACATTGTTTGCGGACCAATCATATTTTTTTATAATATCATAACATTTAATTTGCTTTTTTTTATGAAACCTTGCTATGTAAATGGGAAAAGTAAGAATGCAAAAATATGTGAAGGTCTCATAGAACAGAACTGTTCACAGAAGTGTTGAATGAGGAGATGCAGGTGGTCGGCGAAGGAGGTCGTTTGTTGTTAAGGCATTGGTGACAGTTGAAAGGTACGATTCTGTGAATACTTGGTGGTGCAGATATTAAATTCAGTCACTACATGGCCAAAGAAACAAGCATTAGTTTTAGAGTGAAAAAGTCAAAACCACACCTTACTTGGACTCCACATTGAGCTAAAGCCTTGTAGCACACAGGTGTCTCTGCCTTACTCCTCTCTGTGATCCAGTAAATAGAATTGGCAAGCGGATTGGCAAGTGGATCACACTAAGTGGTGTCAGTTATTAATAATTCCCAATAATTGTCAGCAGGGTCCATGGCCAGTTTGATGTTGATTCACCATTTTGCTCGCACCGATCTGCATTTTTATGTAAGACTACATACATTTCTTGAATAGCTGACATTTTTGTCATGATTAGACACAGGCACCGATCCTGAGCACTTACTGAAATGGCAGAGTACCCATAAGATACACCTGGTCAGTCTTCTATTCCACTCTTAGAACTTTGGTCATGATGATGCTAAGGAAATGGCTACACACTTTAGAAAACATATTTTTCAATTATGACCACACAGCGGAATGTAAACGGTATAGTGTAACAACTTAAACGTTTTTGTAGATTTCATCTGGAGGAACCTGCAGGCAAGAAGAGCTCAAGGATGAATGATTAAAATACTGCTGGAGCCATAAATTGACTGTGAATGCCTGAAGGACAGACACTGACGTCTGGCCAGCATCTCGTTCATTAGTTTCAAATTAAAAATAGTGGTAAAGTTGAACTTGACTTGGACATCACTATCCTTGTGATGATAGGAAACTTCGTATTCCTTATTTCCGAATAGTTTTATTTCTCATTTAGTGGTCACACTCATACTCCTCCCAGTCAAAAGTGAGGAAATACCTTTTTTTTTTAATCTATTTTCATTAATATTAATAAAATTGTATTATCATAATTATTGTATAATGTTCTTTTTTTAAATAAATGAATTTCAGTACATCATGATCTATACATATTATAGAACCATTTTAAAGATTTAATTTCGATGGTTACTTTTTTGTCAAATGTTTGTTCATTAAAAGTGTCAGTTTTTGTATGTAAAAAGTACAGTTAAACATGACTTTTTTTTTTAAAGAACACATGGAAAGCATGGTTGCCCAATATTCAATATTGAATTAGGTACCATTTAGCCTTTTAACAGTGAACTGGTTGAGGTATGGTGTGACATACCTCAACCAGTGTGTGTCACAAGGCCATGTTGAAAGTAAAATGTTTGAAAAAATACAGCTTCAATGTGTTATTGAAATAATTATAATTCTCAATATAATTTTGTTAAGATTGTCTGTCAGCCAGAAACAGAACGCTGTTTCTGCTTTTGTGAATGCTTTTGCTGTCCTCCAAATAGCGGAATGCTACATTCTACTGAATCATGAAGGATGTATTAGAGGCCTTAATTTCTCGGAATTAGAGAAAAGCATGTGGCCATGTTTGGAACGGTGGGTTTATCTCCATTTAAGTTCTCCATTTGGTCAGAACAAACCGCAGAGTGGACCAGAATTTATGCCATTAGCGAAATCTTGCTTTGCAAGATGTAATAGATTAAATATCAAAATCATTATTGTATAAGCATTGCAACAGTGAATGTTGGTTCATGCTGCGTGATACAATTTTGCAGACATGAGTGCATTCACAAACGAATAAAAAAGTAATTCACCTAAACCCAGAAAAAAAAGGCCAGACTTCAGGTCGTAAGTTGTGTTGCCTGTTTCTGAGACAGTGTTCACAGTCTACCTTTAACTCTCCACTGTAGTGTGTCCTAATAAGGGCTGGTTAGTTGCTGCCTGTCAGAAGGGAACAGGATTACAAAGAGCCAAAAGAGAGAGAAGATTGCCTGGGAGAAGAAGATTGCAGCACTCTCATCATTCCCAGCACCAAATAATTGTATGAAATCGTCAGCTGGGGAAAAATATATGTTAACCATTGTTTGCTGATGTGAAGCGAGTGCCTCCAGGGGTTTGTTTTATGTAATTTGACTTCTACAGCACACTCTAATTCAGATTTAATCACAAGAGTAGAAACTGAAGTCCAGGTGATTGAACTTAAAGTCAATGCCTTCGGTCAAACTCACTCTGCAAAGACAAAAGAAAGCATCCACACACACTTATCACAGATGCAATGGGTAGACAAAAAGTAATTAAAATGAGAAAAGTTTTTGTGGAGGTTGTGATCACCTATATTTTGTCTGGTAAATTATTATTTCTGAATCAAATTTTATATATTTTTTGCTACGGACCTTCCCATTAAGAAATTGTCTGGACCCTTTTAGGTCTTTCAGCACAAACTGGTTTAGTTATTGTGAATTTATGAGTACACTTTGTGCTGCCACAAGGGGCAGTCTGCAAAATCTATTCATTCTCCCAAGCTTCTTGTGCTCTGCAAGATCACAGGGGGCTGGAGTGTTTCCCATTATTTAGGGCCACGGGCATATAAGGAAAGTTATTCGTTACCATGCCTGCTCATCTCAGTGAAAGTTGTTGGCATGTGACATATGGCCTTGCATCACTTATCCATTCATCCTTCCTCCGATCTTCTTTTCTTGTGAATGCAATTATAAATGTCATCTGACGTATTACTCTTTTAACCACTTTTGTAGTACATAAACAGTCTCAAAGGAGGCTCAGTTTATTAAAGGACAATAGAGGCAAGTAAACAAATGTTGACAATAAATGACTGACATAAAATTTTGACATAAAAATGTTTAATGCATGCGTTTAAAAATGTGTAGATATTGTAAAAATACATTTACATGAATGTGCAAATTGTAACTAATAAACTATTACTGCATGGCGGGAAACATCTGTTCCTCAACTGTTTTACAGCAGACCTTAAAAGAAATTGTGCACCCCCCGCAGTTGTGTCTGTCAATGTCATTTTATTCCTTTGCTTTCTACAAATGCTTTCTAGGAGAGGATCTAGCAAGAAGATATAGATGGTTTTATCAGATGCACGTGCCTGGCTATAATCTTTCGGCCTGTGTTTGGTTATAATATACCAATTTATTATATATTTAAGTTATGTGAATATTATATTGTAATTATTTGTATTAAATTTCATTAAAACTACTCACCATCAAATTACTTTTTTCGGAGGTCAACCGGAATGTTTGGACAAATAATGTTAAAGGAGACTACGTCTGGAACTTCTGGTTTGGAGGGACAGTAATAGTCATAAAAAACAAATGTTGACCCACATGTTAAACTCGTGTTTTGAGCTTAGTGTTATTCTCCAGTGCCTCGTAATTTCTGCATTCGAGTAGGCTAATAATACTTAACTGTATATTTGTGTGATTTTTTTTGGTGTCGACAATGGTAAAAACAATTAATGTGATTTTCGTATGCAGCATGTTAAACTTCATAAAGATATAAAAAATTAAAGGGAAAAATGTGTTACATTGAGTTATCTTATGCTGGTTAATTCTTACAAAATCTTTAGTAAAATGTATCTGTAGATGTCACTTAGTTTATCTTTTATATCTATGAAATGCTATTTTAAAAAAGTGCGTCCTAATACTTTTGAGAACTAATACACTATCACCACAAAGAACTGCTGGACATTATTGCAACAATTGTTTACTAATACCCAACGTCAATACATATTAAAGTGGCTCTAACACCCAGGGTTTCTGCCAATTTCATATTAATCTTGAGTACCTATAGAGTAGTATTGCCTGAGACAGCCTGAGAAGCGGAAGCTCGCTGACATGATATGGGTTTGTCATCTTCACACACACACACACACTCCAGAGCCATTGAGAGAGAGACTGTCGTCTTCTCCGTTGACTCCAATGGAACAGTTTTTTCACGGTTTCAATAGAACCCGGCAGTTACTAGTAACGCATAGAGATGCGACTAAACCGACCAACTGAGGTAAACTTTTAACCCATTTAAAGACGAAAGCCATTTAATGAATAAAAAAGTAAAATAAATATATAATTTAAAGAGAAAACATAACGTCATGGAACTATCTGAAGGCTCCATGAATCACGTGACGCTCCAGCATTTTGGCCTTCCGTTGACAGAACTCTCTCAATGGCTCTGACACATTCTAAGCGGGGGAACCAATCAAGACAGACCTGGTCAGCTATTCCAATCGGAGCATTTCGGAAGGAGTTGTTTTATATACACCGAAAGATATCCAGTCGTTTTGTTAGAAGTGTCACGGTTCATGGATTCATTGACTCTCTCTTGCTATGTGGATGCATGTGGGTTGAATGGGTGCGGCTCATCAGCACTGCTCGGGTTCCGCTGATGAGCTGATTAGTGCCAGCTGTTTTGAATTAGAAAGTCCTATATATTGTTTGTCACTCTGTCTTGTCTTTGTCAGATGGTTGTGGAGGTTCTCGGGTCGGCACTCTCCATCTATTCTCCTCACTCCAGTTCCTGGTGTCTGTTTGGACTTCTGCCTTGTTCGGAATATTGAGTTCTGGTTTCCTGTAAGCTGTCTGCCCGATGAGTCCTGCGTTGCCGAGCCGAGTTATTGACTCTTCCTAAAGTCTTTGGACCTTATCACCTCTGTTCCATTGGTGTTAATAAACACTAGTTCACTTGCTATTGAATCCTTGACTGTTCTTTTGAGCCATGACAGAACCATCTGACCACACCATGGATTCAGCGAGTGCAGCCAGTTTGGAACAGATGTTCGCCGGTAACTACGCCCGCATGAATCATCAGGATGAACAGATCGGAGCCTCGGGTCGGGCGATACAGGCTTTGGTAACGCAGGTGAACGAACTCACCTCTCAATTACAACGTCTGAGAGATCCCACTGCGCCAGCACCGCCCCCGCTTGTTTCCCCGGAGAATCCCAACCTTAACCGGCCGGAGCCGCGCATCCCCACGCCTGAGAGGTATTCAGGTGAACCAAACTTATGCAGAGCCTTTTTAACCAAGTGTTTGATTTACTTCTCTCTTCAGCCCATGACATTTTTTTCCGAGGAGAGTAAGGTGGCACCAGTTATGACGCTGCTGTCTGGACGTGCGGCTCTGTGGGGAACAGCGGTGTGGCAGAATCAACACGACTGCTGCTCCTCGTTCCAAACACTCAAGCAGGAGATGGAGCGCGTGTTCGATCGCGGAGTCGCCGGACGCGAGGCAGCTCGCCAACTGGCCGATCTCCGACAGAACAACAACTCTGTGTCTGACTATTCAATCGAGTTTCGTAAGTTGGCCGCCGAGTGTAAATGGAATGAGGAGGCGCAGTGGGACATGTTCCTGCATGGGATGGCTGACCGTGTTCAAAAGGAAATTTACACGTTGAAGCTACCCAAGACGCTTGATGGACTGGTCGAACTTGCACTACGAGTCGATGCACGTCTACAACAGAGAGAGACTCGACCATACCAGGCTCATGTGGGTGAGTTCGCGGAGTTCTCCGGTTACAGGAGAGTGAACACGGTCAGTCCCACTAACGATCCCGAACCCATGCAGGTGGGTCGAGCTCGGCTCTCCCGGGAGGAAAGAGAACATCGCCGCTCGAGGGGTCTGTGTCTCTATTGTGGAGAGGCCGGCCATTTCATTTCTACCTGTCCTTTAAAAGACCAAGCCCGGCGGTAGGAGGGAGAATACTGTCGGGCGGGCTTTCCATGACCAGACCCTCGAACGCCACCCTCCTCCCGGTGAGACTCCAGTGGGCAGGCAGTTCTTTTAACGGCCAGGCCCTGGTGGATTCGGGAGCGGAGGGTAACTTGATGGACTGTTCTTTGGCTCATAAACTTCACCTCCCTATCACAGCGCTGGAACACCCCATTACCATCCACGCACTAAATGGACAAGAACTCCCGGGTATTACTCACATCACTGGGCTCATCACACTCATTACCTCGGGTAACCACACTGAGAGGACCTCACTCTACCTCACCCAGTCACCTCACGCCCCCATTGTCCTTGGTCATCCGTGGTTGGCTAAACACGGACCCAGGATAGAGTGGTGTCAAAACTCTGTGTCCAGTTGGAGTAATCGATGTTATGCCTCATGTCTTTTGTCTGCTGTTCCGTCTGTTTCTTGTTCTGTGTTGCAGGAAGAGCCGGTGAATCTGTCCAACGTGCCACCGGAGTATCTCGACCTGGAGGAAGTGTTCAGTAAGTCCCGGGCTGCTTCTCTTCCTCCGCATCGTCCCTATGACTGTGCAATAGATTTACTGCCAGGTACGTCTCCGCCTAAGGGAAAGTTATATTCACTTTCTGTTCCAGAAAGGGAGGCTATGGAGAATTATATTTCTGATTCTCTAGCAACGGAGTTCATCCGCCCTTCCTCTTCCTTCAGCGGGGGCGGGATTCTTTTCTGTGGGTAAGAAGGATGGTTCTCTGAGACCTTGTATTGATTACCGGGGGTTTAACAGCATCACGGTCAAGAATACTTATCCTTTGCCGTTGATGTCTTCAGCTTTCGAGAGGTTGCAGGGAGCATCAATTTTCACAAAATTGGATTTACGTAATGCATATCATTTGGTACGCATCCGGAAGGGGGATGAATGGAAGACCGCTTTCAACACCCCCAGGGGACACTTTGAATATTTGGTTATGCCGTTTGGGCTTTCCAACTCCCCAGCGGTCTTCCAGGCACTCGTCAATGATGTGTTGAGAGACATGGTAGATCAGTTCATATATGTTTACTTGTATGACATATTGATTTTTTTCTTCGTCTCTCCAGGAGCACGTTCAGCACGTCAGGCGAGTGCTTCAGATGTTGCTAGAGAATGGGCTTTTTGTCAAGGCGGAGAAATGCGCTTTTCATGCACAGTCTGTTCCTTTCCTAGGGTACATCATTTCGTCTGAGGGAATACGGATGGACCCTGAGAAGGTTAAGGCTGTGGTGGAGTGGCCAAGCCCATATTCCCGTAAGGCTCTACAGAGGTTTCTGGGATTCGCCAACTTTTACCGGCGTTTTATTCGCAACTTCAGCCAACTAGTCACGCCTCTGACTGCCTTGACCTCCCCCAGAACGACGTTCAGGTGGTCAGACACAGCTGAGGCTGTGTTTGCTAAACTGAAAGGCCGTTTCGTTTCAACCCCCATCCTTATAGCCCCTGATCCATTACGTCAGTTCGTGGTGGAGGTCGATGCGTCAGAGGTGGGAGCAGGAGCAGTGCTGTCCCAGCGTTCTCCCACAGACGATAAGATGCATCCCTGCGCGTTTTTGTCCCGTCGTTTATCGCCTGCCGAACGTAACTACGACATTGGTAACAGAGAGTTGTTGGCAGTCAAGTTAGCGTTGGAGGAGTGGCGTCACTGGTTAGAAGGGTCGGGGGTACCTTTTATTGTCTGGACTGATCACAAGAATCTAGAATATATCAGAACCGCTAAAAGATTGAATTCCAGGCAGGCTCGGTGGGCACTTTTTTTCGGTCGTTTTGATTTTTCTCTCTCGTACCGCCCAGGTTCTAAAAACATCAAACCCGACTCTTTATCGCGTATTTTTGACCGTTCCGAACGCCCGTCTACTCCCGAGTGCATTTTATCCGAGACCTTAATTGTCCCCACACTCACATGGGAGGTCGAATCGAAGGTCAAGACGGCCTTAGAAGGGGTAACGCCTCCGCCCGGGGGCCCACCGAATCGCTTATTTGTGCCGGATAGATTACGGTCAGACGTCATTCAGTGGGGGCATTGTTCCAACGTGGCTTGTCATCCAGGAGTTTATCGCACTAGTTTTTTGGTCAAGCAACGATTCTGGTGGCCACGTATGGCTCGTGACATTCACAGTTTTGTTTTGGCTTGCTCGGTTTGTGCCACTGGTAAGACTTTCAATCGACCCCCAGATGGGTTACTTCAACCACTGTCTGTCCCTTCGAGACCCTGGTCCCACATGGCGCTAGATTTTATCACCGCCCTCCCAGGGAAGTACGGTCATTTTGACCGCGGTGGACCGGTTCTCGAAGGCGGCTCATTTTATTCCCTTGCCCAAATTACCCTCAGCCAAGGAGACAGCGTTGACCGTTGTAGACCACGTCTTTCGCTTACATGGCCTCCCGATGGACGTGGTCTCTGACAGAGGACCCCAGTTTGTGTCCAAATTTTGGCGAGAGTTTTGTAAATTACTGGGAGCGACTGTCAGTCTGTCCTCAGGGTTTCACCCCCAGAGTAATGGCCAAACCGAGAGAGCCAACCAAGATTTGGAGAGGGTGTTGCGATGTTTGGTATCCAGGAATCCTTCATCATGGAGTCAACAACTTTCAATGGTGGAGTACGCTCACAATACATTACCAGTGTCGTCCACGGGCCTTTCTCCGTTTGAATGTAGTTTAGGTTACCAGCCACCAATTTTTCCTAGTCTGGAATCCGAAGTCGCGGTCCCCTCCGCCCACGTCTTCGTCCAGAGGTGTCACCGCACATGGACTAGAGCCTGTGAGATTCTACTCCAGGTGGGGGCGCGCACCAAGGCTAAAGCCGATCGCCACCGGTCTAAGCCTCCCGCATACGTCGCTGGTCAAAAGGTGTGGCTTTCAACCAAGAACATTCCTCTCCGCTCCGTCTCCAATAAACTTGCTCCCAAATTCATTGGCCCGTTCACTGTCAACAAGATTATTAGTCCGGTGGCAGTCCGCCTTCAACTTCCTCCAGCGTACAGGAGAGTTCATTCCGTTTTTCATGTGTCAAAAATAAAGCCTGTATTTCATTCTCACCTTAATCCGCCCGCCCCGGTTCCCCCCCCCGCCGCGACTCGTAGATGGGGAACCTACTTATACGGTTAGTCGATTACTGGACTCGAGACGGAGGGGACGCGGATTCCAGTACCTGGTGGACTGGGAAGGTTACGGTCCGGAGGAGAGGAGTTGGGTTCCTGCTAGGGACATCCTGGATCACTCCCTTATCGATGATTACAATCGACAGGTAAAGGTGTCGGGGAACGCCAGGCGGTGTTCCTAGGAGGGAGGGGTACTGTCACGGTTCATGGATTCATTGACTCTCTCTTGCTATGTGGATGCATGTGGGTTGAATGGGTGCGGCTCATCAGCACTGCTCGGGTTCCGCTGATGAGCTGATTAGTGCCAGCTGTTTTGAATTAGAAAGTCCTATATATTGTTTGTCACTCTGTCTTGTCTTTGTCAGATGGTTGTGGAGGTTCTCGGGTCGGCACTCTCCATCTATTCTCCTCGCTCCAGTTCCTGGTGTCTGTTTGGACTTCTGCCTTGTTCGGAGGATTGAGTTCTGGTTTCCTGTAAGCTGTCTGCCCGATGAGTCCTGCGTTGCCGAGCCGAGTTATTGACTCTTCCTAAAGTCTTTGGACCTTATCACCTCTGTTCCATTGGTGTTAATAAACACTAGTTCACTTGCTATTGAATCCTTGACTGTTCTTTTGAGCCATGACAAGAAGAGGGACAATAGACTCAAAATATGTGAAATTTTAACTGTTTTCTTAAATTAGAAACATGAACATCCATTGTAGAAACATGAACACCCAAAAACCATAATAAAGCCTCTAAAACACCCAAAGCCTGGGTCCTTTAAAGACATCTTCTGTCTTTGATGTACCATATTAAAAGTTAAAGCATCCCAAAGCACCGTTTACTTTGTGAGCTTAGCTCCAATGCAGGTACGTGCTGCTGTCTGACCAAACAGAATGAGAGCAAGAGAGCTCCTGCTTGTTTGCCGCCCTCCTCCTCAACCTAATGTGAAATTAAAGGCTTCTTCACAGTGTATAATTACTAGAGCCTGACACTAATTAGAAATGCTCTGTACGCTGCCACTTCATATTAAACTGAATGGGATATTCTCTTTCATTTTCTGCTTCTGAACCATATTGTAGGCTGAATGGTACAGGACCAAGGATAGATGCAAGCGCGGACACTAAAAACTAAGCATTTAGACACCTGACCGTACAGCCTGCATCAAATATACAGCAGCACAATCATGAATATAATATCATCCTGTTTTGAATCTACACAGATGTTGCAAAGGCCTATACTGCTTACATATGGTCATCGAAAGGAGAGAGATTTTATTCCTATTCATGTCTCTATTCAAGTGGTTGCCCTGCGACTGCTGTCTCACACCGTGGGTGCTTCTCAATATAGGGTATAGATGTGTCGTCACTTTACCACGTGAACCCATGGGTGGCAAACCCGACAGCAAAAATGACTGCTTTCTATAACAGGAAACACAATTAAGTGCATCATTTCAGTGTCCAGGAACACCTGATTCCTCTGTTTGTCATAGGAAAGTCGTAAGGATCAGTATCGAGTCCAGTTGCTTGTAATTTCAGCAAATAATTGCATGTTTTAGTCCCGGTCCTCTGTTTCTCCTATATCTCCTCAGCCATTTTGCTGTTTTCTCCACCCAGGGGAGCGAGTCCCAGGGTGTGTCCCCACATGTGCACGTGGGCAAGTGATATCAATGCATACCCTCTGCATCTGCATTGTGCATCCTAGTTTCCTTTTCTCGCTTCCTCGCCTCTCATCTTATCTCCACCCCTTCAGTATGCAAGCAAGGAAAAGATGCGAGGACAGATAATTTTAACCAAGTGAAATGGCATATCCTCACTCTATTTAGCGTAATTTCAATGCATCGTCAGTTAATGATGACTCCATACATTGCACATTGAAAACATAAAATATTAAGTTAAATACATACTTTTGGCAGATGGTGTAATCCCCACTACACTATATAAAGTTAAAATCATGCTTAAAGTGGTTAGAAATGTATATGCAATATGTCAAATATATGTTATATATAAATATGAACTGTATTAATACTATAATAACTATATGAATATTAACTATATTTTCTGAAATAGGTCTACATTAACAATAATAAAAGCGTAATTATCACATTTATGCATGTTTGAATATGATCTAAAGATGTGACAAAGTGTAAGGGGAGGAGATTGTATACTCACATTTGGGTTGCATTCAGCCCCAACAAAACGCAAAATTGCAAAATGTTTTATAAACAGAATCGGTGGTGCGGTTGAACACTTTGTTGTGATGACGCAAGAGTTGAACAATTGCATCTGAGAAGGCAATTTTTGTGTTCTATTTGAAAAATTTTCAGAGTCAAAGGAAATCGTTATAAATTTGTTGAATACTTCCCAATACAAGTCTTCTAATATCTTCAACTGTTGCGTATCCTGAGCTGCAGGCAGACACATTTGTAAACGACTTTACTTGGACCCATTTTGCGAGCTGTCTCGTCAATACTGAGTGGGTTATACACATGTTGCCGCTGATTGACCTGACATTCTTGACACACCCACCAAACAAAAGAAAACGTATCTCTAACCCTGTTGCACACCGTTGCAAACCGTTTCCAGGAAACTGCAGAAAATAAAACAAGAGACAAGTGGACAAGAGAAATAACTGCTATGAAGGCGGGATAATGATAATATCATTACTGTAAGTGTTAACCCCATTTTGCTTTTAAATCTGCTTTCTTTTCTGTAATTGTATAGATTTATGACCATATTTAAAAAATAAAAAACAGTAATAAATAAAATATTTTTTAAAAAAGCTGGGGTGACAGAAAAACAGGAAAACTCTGTAAAAAAACAATTGTCCAGAGTTAAGTAATAACCAAGGTAATTAATTGTGATGAACATAGACGAAACCAGAGAGTGTATAGGTGCATGTGGTGTGTGTGTGTGTGTGCGTGCGTGCGTGCGCGTGTGTGCGAGCAATTGAGTGCGTGTGTGTGACTATGTGGCGAGTCCTTATATACAGCAATGAGGTGAAAGTTAAGAACTATTAGTGAACGATTCAGTATCCCTCTTGCAGCCATATTTGTCCATTGGTTCTAAAATCATTTGAGCCACAAATGTCTTATGACTAATTTAAATGTCTTTAAATAGTCATCAGTATACACTATTGTATTGGGACCCTTAATTCTAATTATTATGAAATACGCAGTGATTCCAATCAAAAAAGGTTTAATGCTGTACTATACAATACCACATTAAAGAACTTTGTTTCCATCTTTGTTGTTTTACTTTTACTTTTTCGGTATAGATTGTGTCAAGATTATTCTAGCAGGTTTACAATTCTGATTGCATTGTGACTTCATTTAAAGGTTTTGCACATCCTTCTTGCCACACAGAAATGTCAAAAATAACATGCAAAGTTTAAATATATTGATGTTCAGAGGATTTAGAGATAAAGATCTTTACATCATGTTGATGTGCTGTGAAAATGTAATTTGTTTCAATCAGAAACTGATTGGATTGTGAAAAGTCTTTTACTATTTCATACCTTTTTTTCTGATTCGTAACACTGTCTGTTTTAAAATGTACTTCATGAAGCTGCTTCAATGCAAAAAGTGACAAAAAGAAATATAGAAATATGATTCAACAAAAACGTTGCAAAAAATCCAGCAAATAGGATCAAATGTATTATTTTGTTTAAATTAGTAATTCGTGTTCATGGAAGTAGGCCTATTTTTATTAAACTTTATACAATACAAAAACCCATCACACTTCAGCATTTAAATGATTTGAGCAAATATACACTTCAGAGCGTGTCAGCCACTCGGCACAACACCATGCAATAAAGTGCTATATATAACCAAACAGAGACATGCTGTCAATAAGGACAGAATGTACAGTCAGTGACTGAAGACGTAACCATCCAATATATTCACATATTGCTCTTCAATTAAAGAGTCTTCCTTTTAACAGCTGGGACATCAGCAGATGTTTTGGATGCACTGCATTTAGGCTGCTGATGAAAAACTGCTTCTTGAAAAAGTTACATACGTAAAGCAAATTAGAAAGGAAGACTTGAGAAAAAGAGAATTTGGCATCAAAATATGAGCCACTGTAGGTATTTAGCCAGAAGACAAAAGAGGCCGAATGGTGAGGACGGCAGCAGAGATGCCATTAAAACTCTATTGATCCGTTGTGCGATTGCTTTCTACCACATCATCTGAAGCCATGTTTGATTCGCCTCTACGCTGTGAAGCCCAGCAATGAGATGAGCTCAGAAACTACGTCTGCTGCTTTCTGAGAGCACCCTTTCTGTTTCTTTAATCGGGTGTTATCGTGACAACACATTAAAATAAGTGGTATACCCCATAACTCAACTCAACTCAACTTTATTTATATAGCGCTTTTTACAATTTTCATTGTTACAAAGCAGCTGTACATGAGACACATTGAATACAAGTAAAAAAACTAAAGGCATATACCTTTAAAAACAAGACAAAGGTGAAAACAACAAAGACAGACATACAAATGCTCCACACACACAATATGCAAACATACATACACACACACACATTGACATAGACGCACACACACACACAGTGAAAGCACACATTGGCGATAAAGGAGAAAGAACCACAGGTCAAATATTAAACGGACTATAAATTCTTATATGCAATATTAATTATGTCTAATTTCTGAATTCTAAAGCAGCCCCCCCGGCCAGGCAGATAGTGCAAAACAATATGCAAACGGTGGTGAGGAACCCAAAACTCCCATCGAGAAAAAAAACCTCAGGAGAACCCAGGCCCAACCAGGGGATTCCAGTTCCTCTCTGGCAAAAGCTGCTGCCACTGCACAGGCTCAACAGTGCTTGCACAACAAGGCTAAATAAATAGATTTAAGATTATCATTCACAATCTAATAACATTTGAAATGTTGTAGGAAAATCAAAGTTGTGGCGTCCTTTATCCAGCTCTATCCTCTTAGCTCTTGTCAGGTCACCGCTTCCCATTCTCAGCTCTGCCATCGGGTCTGGGCATGAACTGCATCCTGCGGTAACCTTGGAACAAAGAGACAAGACTGGCTGAGAGTAGAGTACTCTTCTGCACTCTTTGATGCAACAAGTACATCATTTGTTATTGGATGTGTTTCTGGTTCCGGTTGATCTAAATAATGCAGCCTAAATCCTCTGAGGATTAATATTATGGAGGAGTATTGTATGCAAGATTAAAAAGATGAGTCTTTAGTCTAGATTTAAACTGACAGAGACCTCCCGGACCGTGCAGGGAAGAATATTCCAAAGTTTAGGCGCTAGATACGAAAAGGATCTACCACCTGCACTTGATTTTGAAATTCTAGGTATTACCAACTGACAGGACGCCTGAGAGCGTAATGTACGTTGAGGTCTGTAATACAATAGAAGTTCATTCAAATACTGCGGCGCTAGACCATGTAGGGCTTTATAGGTAATAAGCAAGATCTTAAAGTTAATGCGATGCTTTATAGGTAACCAGTGCAAGGTTGACAGAACCGGGGTTATATGCTCATACTTTTTTGTACGTGTAAGAACTCGAGCTGCCGCGTTTTGAACAAATTGCAGTTTTTGTCATAGGCCTGCAGGGCATCCACCTAGAAGTGCATTACAATAATCTAGTCTTGATGTCATGAATGCATGAATTAATTTCTCTGCATCTGACAGTGACAGCATATGACGTAGTTTAGATATATTCTTAAGATGGAAAAATGCAATTTTACAGGTGTTGGCGACATGGCTTTCAAATGACAGATTACTATCGAATACAACGCCAAGATTCTTAGCTGATGACGAGGATTTTATGGAGCATCCATCAATCGTTAAGCGGTATTCTTGGTTGTTACGTATAGCGGTTTTCGGTCCAGTAAGTAACACTTCTGTTTTGTCCGAGTTTAGTAGTAAAAAATTGTTACTCATCCACATTTTTAAGTCAACTATGCAATCCTTTATTCGATGAAACTGCTGGGTTTCATGAGGCTTCGAGGAAATATAAAGTTGAGTATCATCAGCATAACAGTGAAAGCTAATTCCGTGTCGCTTTATTATATCTCCTAGAGGTAGCATGTATAATGCGAAGAGCAGAGGCCCCAAAACTGAGCCCTGTGGTACACCGTACTGGACTTGTGATTTGCGGGACACCTCATTGTTTATTGCTACAAATTGAAAACGGTCAGATAAATAAGACTTAATCCATTTCAATGCTATTCCGTTAATGCCGACGTAATTTTCGAGTCTATGTAGAAGTATGCTGTGGTCAATGGTGTCAAATGCAGCACTGAGGTCTAGCAGCACCAATAACGAAATACAGCCACGGTCAGACGCTAAAAGCAGATAATTTGTAACTCTGATCAAAGCAGTCTCTGTACTGTGACATGCTCGAAATCCGGACTGGAATTCATCATTAATGTCATTCCTTTGGAGGAAGGAGCATAATTGAGTTGAAACTACTTTTTCCAGAACTTTAGATATAAATGGTAAATTCGATATAGGCCTGTAATTCCCTAGTTCTTTAGGGTCGAGTTTGGTTTTTTTTAAAAGAGGCCTTATAACAGCCACCTTAAATGCTTTAGGCACATGTCCTAATGTCAGAGATGAGTTAATAATACTAAGAAGAGGATCTATAAGTTCTGGGAGCATTTCTTTCAGTAGTTTTGTAGGTATAGGGTCTAGCATGCATGTTGTTGATTTAGATGATCTAATGATTTTAGACAGTTCATCGTGATCAACTGTAGAAAATAATTGCAATTTCTCCTTAGGGGTACTGTAGTTAGTTTGTTCAGCGGGTTTCACTACAGGTTGCATTGTTATAATTTTTTCTCTTATATCTTGGATTTTACTAGTGAAGTAGTTCATAAATTCATCACTGTTATGCTGATAATCAGAATCTGACGTCGCTGACGACTTATCTTTTGTTAATTTAGCCACGGTGTTAAATAAAAACCTAGGGTTGTGATGGTTTTCCTCTATTAGTGATGAAAAGTAGGCGGATCTAGAAGTTTTTATGGCATTCCTGTATTTTCGAGTACTATCCTTCCATGCTATACGAAATACCTCTAAATTAGTTTTCTTAAAGTTGCGCTCCATTTTCCGGGACGCTTTCTTTAGAGTCTGAGTGTGTTCATTATACCCCAGTGTTGGGCTGCTATTTTTAATTTTCTTTAAACGCAGAGGAGCAACTATGTCTAATATTTCCGAGAAGGTAGAGTTAAAATTTTCAATAGAAGTGTCAAAATCGTCAACATTTTTACACATGCTAGATATTTTAGACAATTCAGGCAGATTATCGAGAAACGCATCTTTGGTAGTTGAAGTAATCGTTCTACCATATTTGTAGCAAGGAGTTTGATTTGCAGCCGTAGGCCATTGAAGCAAACATAATATCAGACAATGATCCGAAATGTCTTCACTCTGCTGAACGATTTTAACATCGTCCACATTTATACCATAAGAAAGTATTAAATCTAAAGTATGATTACGAAGGTGAGTGGGTCCTGACACATGTTGACTAACGCCCGTGGAGTTAAGAGTGTCTTTGAAAGCCATGCCCAAGGCATCTGTATCATTGTCTACATGGATATTAAAGTCACCGACGACAAGGACTCTATCTGCGGCCAGTACTAGTTCTGATAAGAACCCACCAAAATCTTTAATAAAATCTGTGTGGTGCCCTGGAGGCCTATATACAATAGCTAGAATAAAATTTAAAAATGTTTTGTCCTTAGTATTAGGTGTCGATACGTGAAGTACCAAGACTTCAAAAGAATTGTATTTAAATTTAGACTTCTGAGAGATGCTAAAATAATTATTGTAAAGTGCAGCAACACCTCCCCCTCTACCTTTTAGGCGAGGCTCGTGTTTATAGTAATAGTCTTGAGGAACGGATTCATTTAGAGTAATATAATCATCTGGCTTTAGCCATGTTTCTGTCAAACAAAGCATGTCTATTTTATGATCGGTTATCATATCGTTAACAAAAAGTGCTTTATTTGAGAGAGATCTAATATTAAGCAATCCGAGTCGTAACAGTTGATTATCTGTATTTTGTTCATGTTTAACTTGTTTAACGTTTATTAAATTACTTTCAAGAGGTTTACGCAATATCTTATGTTTGCTAATCCGGGGGACAGACACAGTCTCTATTTTATGTTGTTTGTAAAAAGGGATTATTACATGTTGCATATTTTGTGTATTCTGTAACGCGAGACGGCGAGCAGACAGTTGGATAAGCCATTCAGTCTCCTTCCTGACCTGGGCCCTATGTAGTCAGACTTTAGCATTATTAAGACTGTGTGCCAAATTTCTAGAGAGGAGGGAAACCCCATCCCAGGAGGGATGGAGACCATCTCGTTTCAACAGGTCAGGTCTGCCCTCAAAACTCTTCCAGTTATTTTTAAAATCTATATTATTCTGCAGGCACCACTCAGACAACCAGCCATTTAGTGATGATAATCTGCTATAAATCTCATCACCACGGTAAGCAGTGAGGGGGCCAGAGAATATTACAGTGTCTGACATCGTTTTTGCGAGCTCACACACCTCTTTAATATTATCTTTAGTGATCTCCGATTGACGGAGTCTAACATCATTTGTGCCGACGTGAATAACAATCTTACTGAATTTACGATTAGTCTTAGCCAGCACATTTAAATTTGACTTGATGTCAGGCGCTCTGGCTCCCGGTAAACATTTGACTATGGTGGCTGGTGCCTCTATGTTAACTTTCCGGACAATAGAATCACCGATCACTAGGGCACTTTCAGCAGGTTGCTCAGTCGGTGCGTCACTGAGTAGGGCAAACCTGTTCGAGACTTTAATCGGAACGGTTGAGTGATGTTTTGTCCTGCGACTATGCCGTCTCACCGTCACAAAGTTTCCCAGCTGCAGGGGATTTTCAGCCGGAACCGATCTGTGTGCGCTTACATTGCTCGCATCCAAAATGTTTTCTACGGTCCTAACACTCTTACTATCTTCAAATAAAGATTGGATGCGAGACTCTAATTCTAAAATCTTCTCCGTCAGCCTAACTATTTCCCTACATTTATCACATGTAAAACCCTCGCCGCTGACAGAGAAGGCTAAGCTAAACATATGACATGAGGTGCAAGTTACAACAATAGGAATAGAAGCCATGACTCACCGGGTATGGAGTGCAATCCTAACTTACCAAGGTTGCTTGATGAGTCTTAGTATATACACTTAAAAAGAGAAACAGTTAGCACACAGGACAAACAGGGGGAGATGATATTCCACAGTGTAAACAGAAGGCAAGCTAACACGCTAATATGCTAGCGGCGTTACGATTCAATTAATATAGGTTTAGAAAATAAAGTTATAACTAATTCGGCAACGACAGTGATGGGTAACGATAGTAAAATACACTAATATTAAGACCAGGAACAAATGTGAGGTGAAGCAAGTGTCAGAGGATACAAACTAGCCGCTGGCAGCGATGCAATCAGGAACCGGAATAACAATCAGGAATAACAGGAATAACAACTATTCTAAAGACTTATGGAAACCCAATGTGCTTCATTGAGGTCATGTGTTTGTTAGCGGATTCTTACAAACCAAGGGTCTGGCAGATATACACCATTAAAATTCACAGTGTTTCACTTTCAGAAATACAGACCAATCATATTGATGACCGTTTTGTTTGCAGTACTGTTTCCAGATTCCTCTATGCCCAACTTTGCCCTCCTTCCATACAAAATGCTTTAGAATACAAATTGAAAAGGAAATGTTGCTGCACATAACAATTAAGTTTCTGCACTATATTATTCATGTTTTGCAGATTCTCACATTTATATTGCACACTTGAGTTTTCTTTAATGTTATCAGGCTACCTAATAATAATTCATGTAAAAAATCATTAACTTGGATTTGTTTTGTTATTTGGGTTGCTCTTAGCTGTATGTAACATCATCATTTCACACAATTTGTAACACAGATTTGTGGCAAAGTAGGAAATCTACAACATAAAGTATACATATGTAATTGAATCCAGATGTATACAGAACCGGTACATGTAAAATTAGGTCCGAGTTAATTATTTATTTCCAATTGTTATGTTTGTGTTGCGTTGTTCATTTACATTTTACATTTTCAATCTATGCTGACCAAACACCAATTTACAACAACAATTTTAAGAGATCAGCAGGCTACTGTAGTTGGTGGAATCATTGCTCTTATGAGAAATCCTGTTAGGAACCTGCTTAAGTTCGCCTTTTAGACTCTTTAGGATTGAGCCAACCCTGGAAGTGAAAACTGAAGACCAAAGTAAAGCCTTCTCACCCTGAACATTACAGGAGTTCAGACTGACCCTGAAACAGACTGATTCAGGAGATATCTGGATTGAAATTCACTTCACATCTGTCTCTCGTTTCTCTTTCAGACAGATATTGTGCAGCCAGGGCGAGCGCAAATTGCTTCACTTTGCTCTCCCTAAAACATTTATGACAGTGGAATCAGTCATTTAGAGTCCCAAATTGTTTTGAACTGATTTGTATTTTCAGCGACACAATGAATAGAGGAGTTGGAGGGAAGGCGGTCTGCATCATAACACGTGAACAATCAGACCCAAAGACAAAAGACAACTCAGATTAACAGATATGGATTTCATTTCAATATGGTTCCCTTTCATCTTTGTCTCATCGGTGGGTATAATCTAACATACTGAATATGGTTTATTAAGAGATTTCTCCTAAAATGCCTTCTTAACATTAGACTGCCTTTCAGGGGATTCAGTATTGATTCAAAATTTATGGTGCATTTCCACAACTCCGCTCAGTGCTTCCGGCAACGCTAAAACGCCTTTGCTTTGGGAAGAATGTTTTTACATTCTTAATACATACAATGACAGTTCATACTGTTTGCCCATCTAAAGCATGGACTGAAAGCAGCATTCATGAAAGAGCATTCATAGTATGACTTTTTCGACGAGACACGATTTCAGCTCACTAATTCACCAGCTAGTTTTTAATGACTTCCTATGGAAGTTGAGCTTCACACTAGTGTGGTGCATTGTGGGACAGCAGAGCAGAGGAAGCGTTGATATCGACCAAGAGTGACAAATTGCTGGGCAACAGAAAATTGAAAACATTAAGTTACAGACATGACAATATATTATAATTACTTAGATAGAATTTGTGCTTTGAGATTTTCCATTTCAAGTAACACATAAGAACATAATTGTTATTTATGTATTATTTTTTTGTTTTTGGTCAATTAAAGAATCTAAGCCATGTGCATATTGGCATAAGAATATTTGTATTTTGGGGGCAAATTATTTTTTAATGCAAAAAAATATTATTACACCATTTAATCTCATTGCTGTTAAGTTTTAACAAACTTAAAAGATACAATATATATTTTTGTTTGGTGGGGTTGCAGACACTCCCTTCTTGAGTTTAATAAAAGTCAGATTTCAGAAGTTGTGCCACCTGGCGGCCATCTTTGCAATGCTTTTAGGCAGCTATTTTAGTCGAGCACAGTCCTATCTACGTATTTCCAAAATCACAACAATGATATACTGTAACATATGAATGTGCGCAGGGTGGGTTGGGTCAGACTAGAGCCCCGCTCCAGAGAAATGCCAATCTTTATTGTTTGACGATTTGCTCCTTTTACATTTACATTTTACATTTAGTCATTTGGCAGATGCTTATATCCAAAGCGACTTACAGGTGGGGTAAGCAATGGAAGCAATTGGGACAACAAAATTATAAGTGCAATCAAAAAAAGAAAACTGGTCTCATGTAACCTAACACAGTTTACAGAGCTTTTTTTAGTTTTTAGTTTTTTTTAAGAGTAGAGAAGAAATAGAAGTCAGAACTGATCAGTCAGGTGTTGATGGAAGAGATGTGTTTTTTCAGATGTTTCTTAAAGATAGCAACAGAATCTGCAGATCTTGTAGCAGCGGACAGAACATTCCACATTCCTATTACTGGAAGGCAGGACTTCCATCAATAAACCGGCCATATTGATCATTGCATTGTGATTTTTTTTTTTCAAAAACAGCAACCTGGAGAAATGTACAAAAGCAGAAGCTTCACCTTTCTCATTGACCTATAGAACAAAAAAATGTATTTACCTTACACAATGTACACATTATGTACAATGCAATAACCCCACTTCAATCTTTCACACATTCAATATTTGACATCAACTAGACTTTTAACCTGTTTGAAAAAATAGACTGATATTAATCCTGTACAATAAGAAATATAATTCTTCAACGTGATCATTAATGTCAATACAAAGTTAAAACATTTGATTTTATGTTTTGCTAGATGCTGAAAACAAATGCTAAAAACCACAAAGATTTATCAATGTTGTAATAGTGTAGTTTATTGTTTGTTCACGATACTGCGAATGCATTTATTAATGTTAAACAAAACAAATGTAACCTTGTCGTAGTGTGAACAAAAATCTAACTGGATATCACTTGCACTGATCCTAATCCACAAACACACATGACATGTTTGCTAAAATGTTGTCAACAGAATATATTTATATAAGTAACATTTTTTGAGCTTGGGAGCTCACTAAAATGACTGTTCACACAAAAACGAAAATATGTCATAGTTTTCTTCACCCTAATATCTTTCCAGCCCCACATGACGTTCTTCTTCATAGCACACTAAGAGAACATTAAATGAATATCCAGTTGAGTGGATCGGCAGTAAATTATGACCCATTTTAACGGTTAATAAAGTACCCAAGAGTGTCAGCAATAAAGTATGTGTGGTCTCACAGTTGTTTCAGTGAAAAAACAACCAGATTTTTAAGTAATCCAAGATTATTCAATAGTAAAGACAAACACTTGACAGCCTGAGAGACAATGTAAATAAAACAAATCAAAGATATTTAGGATCAGTAGCAAATATGAATGTTAAGGAAATGTCTTTAGTTGAGATGTTTCTCTGAAAGCCAGGTTTAAGATAGATGACAACTACTGGAGAAATGATGAAAACGATGGATTTCCATTGTGCTAGGAAATTCCTTCAGCATGTCTTCAGAGGATTAGTCCCTGTGTCATCATGTACCCAACACATCCTGGTACTCCAAGTACTTGGTGTCTTTCTACATTGATGTTTTGTACGGCTATGATCTAGAGTGTCTACCTGACTCATTGAGGTTTAGCTAAATAATTTCTCTTTACAGGGTAAACATGTTCAGATTCTCTTATCCACCTAATAAAACTAAAATAGTAAGACCTAAACAAAGATCTCAGGGAGCACCTCCTGTTTTACACAATTTGTTTTCTCAAATGCCCACTCCATTGAACTATATTCCACCCTAGCTGTTTTTTTTTTTATAAAATTCACTAACGTTTCTCATTCAGTAAAGGCAAATGCTTACTGAACCTTAAATTGTAGGCCTATGTGTCCCATTCATGTTCAATAGATGGTTTGGTTGTGGGCATAAATTATCAATAATTAATTTCTAATAGGACATTTGAAGTGAAGATATTTTCTTATGTTATATACATAAATAGTGACCCCGCCTTTTTCATTGGAAATTGGACCATTGCAGAAAGTGCATGTTTTGTAAGAGTCAGTGAGAGGCAACGAGAAAATTATTAATAAATCGTCAACTGACCGCCCAATTGCAACAATGGTAACGTGGGAAAAGCAGTATTCAGTATCGACCGCCTACAGCCAATGGACGCTGCGGTCAAAGAGGATATTTCTGACAGCCCTACAGGTGAAGGCTGGTTTCCATGAGAACGATCCTGTGATTCCAGACAGCCACCAGCAGTATGTCGGCTTCCTTCTTTCTTTGTTTCTCCTTTCAGTAGCTTTTACCCCTCGCGCTCCAACGACCTTCTTTGAGACAGAGAGAAAGCCCACTCTCATTTGTAGTTAGTCTCAGCATCCTGTCTCACAGCCCGGAGCTGATGGAGTGATTCTTACCTGCGATGCGCTTGAGAAAGCTATTGTGCGCTGTTGATGGATGGAGTTTGGAGGTGCAGCGGGGTCTGGCCACTTGGAGAGCTTAAATCAATCTGTTCATTTGCGTCTCTGTTGGGCCGATCATTGGCAAGTGCAAACAGTTGAAAGGCAGCAGTATGAAGTGCCCTCATGCTGAACACTACATTTTCATTAGCGCACAGTGAATGTGAATCTGAATGCCGCCTCTTTTGCTGCATTAACTCAGCCAAAGTACTGCTGAGTGTCTGAGGCAGTGCGTACTATAAAAGTGAAGCTTGATTCTTTGCTTTAAGGCCCTTTATCTACAATGACCTACGATAATGCACAGCTTTTAAAAAGCATTTGAACAACCCCCTTATCCTGAGTATTCTTCTGAGCTTAACTCATTCCACAACATTTGCATTAAACATGTTCTTCAAATCATGTAACTTATCGTAGAATAGACCTTTTATCTGTTGTTTGTGATAAAACATCAAAAACCGTAATTCATGTCGGAAGGAGTGACCTAAGTTATAGCAGAATATAGACCTCTTCGGATAACGTAAACAACGTTGGTCCCACACTGGGTCAAGAAGAACCTCCTGTTTTATTTTTTTTAACACTGCACAAACATTGAACACAATGAAACTAACAGAACATTTATAACCAAATCAAAGTGTTACATGAAAACAGTCTCTCTAAGATTTACCTGGAATGTTTTACTTTTAACTTCTTTAAACCACAATAGGTAATAAATCATAAAAATGCATTTTCTTCTTAACCGCATTCTTGTTTTTTTCAGTTTCAACAAGTTTTTGCCATATAGGATTTATTTTTCTGTACAGTAAGACATATTCCAAAGATGGATTTGTACAGGCAAATTGTATTTATCATTTTATGAAAATGAGATATTTCACATTTAGTCATTTAGCAAACGCGAATTACAAATGCACTCAAATAAATGTGTTCTTGGATTAACATAATTTTATTAGAATCCCTTTTTTTAAGTGAACTGATTTAGTCAATTTTTAAGATTTACTTCTCCGCACAATTCACCCAGTTTAAGTTCATCAACTTATTTTATTTCATTTCAGCTGAATGTAATTATTTTGTGTTGAGCCAATACAATTTGAATGCTTCACTGATGTAAGCAATATGTAATGTAAGATGCTAGCAGGAAGCACTAGATAGTTTACTGCATGACCGTTTGCAGGGTATTTACTCTTTGATAAAGGCTGCGCACATTAAAATATGGCATAAATGTGCTCAAACCCAACCTCAGTAAAACCGTTACTCTTCGCCACTATGGTAACGCCTCAAAAATCACACACAACAGAAAATCTTCTAAATTTGAACACTACAGAACAGTAAACACTAACAAATCTCCTTATCTTCATCCTGCACAAAAACACACAAAAAATAACATCTTAATCCAGTCATAAGGGTAATGCATGCTGGTCCGCTGTGTAGTTTCAGTTAGTCAATGAAAATGATTAATGTTGTCCCAACGCAAATGGAATCAGTTACATCAAAGATTCGCCTATTTATTTCAGAATTACACATTTCAATTGTGCTTGAACAAGAAACACATACAAATATGTTAGATACAACTATATTTACTAAGTTAAACAAACAACCTTCAGCAAAAACATTTTTGAGTTTGGTCTTGTGACTGTACAGTGTATATCCATCATTTTTGGTGCACTTCTTTTGTTTTTACTGGTACATTTTAAATGATGTTCTTGTTTCACAAATTAGGTTTATAAGAGTACAAAGGTTTTATTTAGTCTCTCACCTAATGCAAGTATATTCTGTAAATAATGCACAATTACGATCAAAATAGTGTTCTTTCAGATGGTGGATCAGTGCAAAAAGTGATTAAACTTTTTCAAGCCATGTGTTCAAATTCCATAGAAACAAAACAAACTGGAAGTAGCTTCAAAGGCAGTACATAAGTGCTCATCATGCTCAACATTTGAAAAATGTCATTTCATATTTATTATTTATAATTAGGAGCACATGTGATTTTTCACTTGACATAAAAAACACTTTTCTCGCAGACCAGCTAAAGCGCTATGAAAACATCTATAGGGTCCAGCAGTAAAACACACACAGAGTTTCTGTGGTATGCCCGGGCAGATTGAAGTCTGGATTTCAGAGGGTGAATTATTAAGATTTATCCGGTGGAGGCTGCTCGGCAGGATAAGACCTTCACTGCAGAGTGTTATTCACTCACTGAATAATTAGGATGGCTCTCCATGTCTGATCGTGAAGCATTCTTGAAGTGCATTAGTGAAGTGTTCGGCACCATTCGGACATAAACAAAATAATCCATTCACTGCTGCCGATATTGGCCTCCTGTATTATTAATATTACAATTATAAGAGCTGGAGTAAAGAGTGGTTTAACTGTTGGGCTGCATTTGATGGAAGAAGAATACAGTGTGTGAACTATATAGTATATACAGATATTTTTTATGGCTGGTACAAATCATGTCCATGGCTTTTAGTGGATTCAAGATTGTATCAAGGTTAAATTAACAGAAGGGAAAGTGTAACTCTCTGGTCTTGTGACGCCACAGTGTATGTCTTTCATATTATTTGTGCACTTCTTTTGTTTTTACTGGTACATATTAAATGATCCGTGGAACAAATGAGGTTTTATAGGAGTACAAATATTTTATATAGTCTCTCACTTAATTTAAGGATATACATAATTGTAACAAGTTCAAAGACAAGGAAGGAAGAAGACGGGAACCGGCAGACATTTAAATTAAGTTTTAATAAAATAAACAAACAATACCACGAAAGTAAAAAGACGGCCGGCGAATGAAACATAAATACAAACATAACATGTTCGGGCCCGGTCCTCTATCGTCGACGGTCAGGTCGCTCGTTCTCTTATAGGCTCCCAATCTTCTACGTGATACAAGGCCGGTGCGTGCACAGCTGGCGCCCATTAACAATCACCGGTCTCGAACCACGGTCTCGCCCCGCCTACTCCACTACAATAATGAACAATTACAGGCAAAATAGTGTTCCTAGTTCAGATGGTGGATCCTTGCAAAAAGTGATTAAACGTGTTCAAGCCATGTGTTCATAATATGTAGAACAAATCAAACAGGAAGTGGCTTTAAATGATTACATAACTGCTCATCATGTAAAAATGCATGACATTTGGAAATTTAATTTCATTTGCATTTTCACAATTATTATTTATAATTGTGTACATGTCACATACCTGCAGCATTCAATACTAAAGCAGATGGCTTAAATGGACAAATGAACAATGCTTATCTCCATCAGGCTGATGGGGCAATTGTTTAAGATATTGATCAGGGTGCAGCATTTACTAAATGAAATAACAACAGGTTCAAATGAATGGCTAGAGCAGGAGGAGACAATCATTTAGAGCTGAAATGATGGAAACAAAGTCAGCAGATCTCTGTGGGCTGGACAGACTCACATTCATTGTCTGATGGGCTGTTGTTACGTCCATACAAAGCTACTGGAACATTTCAGTTGCCATGACAGCACAGTAGAGAAGTTATACGTGTTATGATACACATCAAGATCATATTAGCCCCTGAACTCATGTCAAGTGATTCAAACTAATTTTGTGTTCTATTTATACACTATTTAGAAATATATATTTTTTTTGAAAATGCTGTGGTTGTCAAAATACTTTTGTAAAAAAATCATGCATTTTTTTGCCTTGAATAAATTTGTCAACCCTGCTAAGAATTAAAAATTACATTACATATGCATAAATATGTTACACTCTAAAAGACAACTAGTAAGATTAACCAATTTTTTACTTAAAACTGTTTGACTATGATGACGATGAGTATTTTTATTATGACACCTTTATCATTAAAAAACTTTATTTAAACGTTTTAAATGGCTATAAGTAGTAGCCATCATTACCCTAAATATATTTAAAATTAAATTTGTTCTAAAAGCTTTTTACATTGCTTTAAAAAAGGCCATAGTCTTGCATTATACAATGCAATGGTTCTGAATCACTCATACACAGTATGAATGTAATGGATTCAAGGCCCAACCTTATCAGAAGGCTTGCACTGTTTTGACATAGGCATTTTTTTGTTTTTTTTAAAAGCATACTGTGAAATAACACTAATCCATTTGTGACAACACAAATCATTTTCAATGACTAACTTAAAATTTGCAGAGAATTGAGTCCCCATCCCCCTATTGCTCTCATGACTGTATGAAGACATCAAATGTTAAAATTAAGTGATATTTTCTGTTTTTATGTGGTCACACTGTAAAAAAATCCTGTAAAATTTACACTAAATTACTGGCAGCAGGGTTGCCAGCCAGTTACTGTAAATTGTACAGGCACAGTACTATAATTTAATTTACAGGCATTTACTGTAATTGCAGAATACAGAAAAAACTGTAATTTTGAATAGCAACAGTATAATGCTGTATTTTTTACAGCAAATTGCTTGATTTTAATTGACTGTATTTAGAAGAAATACATAAATCACTGTATATCCAGTATGGATATACAGTGTTTTATTTTTTTAATTGATACAAAAATACATTACAGACAAATTTTGTACCTTGTTGTACATTAAATATTTTTACATTTACATTTACATTTAGTCATTTAGCAGACGCTTTTATCCAAATCGACTTACAGTGGGGTAGGTAATGGAAGCAATTAGGACAGCATAAGTACAACAAGAGCATAAGTGCAATCAAAAAGAAGACGTGTTTCATATAGCCTAACACAGTATACAGAAACATTCATTCATACATTTTTTTTTTTTTTTCAGAGTAGAGAAGAAACGAGTAGAGAAGAAAAGAGTAGAGAAGAAACTTGAGTCAGAATAGAACAGTAAGATGTTGGCGGAAGAGATGGCGTTTCTTAAAGATGGCTACAGAATCTGCAGATCTTGTAGCAGCAGGCAGATCATTCCACATAGGTGGAACAGATCCGGAGAAGGTGCGCGAGAGAGATTTTCTACCTTCATTGGATGGCACCACAAGACGCCGTTCGTTTGCAGAGCGTAGGGATCTGGCGGGTACATAAGTCTGGATTAGTGAGTGAAGATAAGGTGGTGCCAAACCAGTGGTGGTCTTGTAGGCCAGGAGCAGAGTCTTGAATTTGATGCGAGCGACTATAGGGAGCCAATGTAGCTTAATGAGTAGAGGAGTAATGTGTGCTCTCTTCGGTTCATTAAAGATAACTCTTGCCGCAGCATTCTGGATCATCTGTAGAGGTTTGGTTGTGCAAGCTGGAAGTCCTCCCAGTAGTGCATTGCAGTAGTCCAGTTTGGACAGGACCGGAGCCTGTACTAGGACTTGCGTAGCATGCTCTGATAGGAAGGGTCTAATTTTCCTGATATTGTAGAGGATGAATCTACAGGACCGGGCGGTGCTGGCAACTTGATCTGTGAAGTTGAGCTGATCATCGATCACCACTCCCAGGTTTCTTGCCTTTCTGGAAGGTGTGATGGTTGATGAGCCCAGTTGAATGGAAAGGTTGTGATAAGTCTTTATATCAGCCGGGATTACAAGCAGTTCTGTTTTTGAAAGGTTCAACTGCAGGTGATGGTCGTTCATCCAGAGTGAGATGTCGGCTAGGCAAGCTGAGATGCGTGCTGAGAAAGTCGGATCAGCAGGGCGAAAAGACAGGTAGAGTTGTGTATCATCCGCATAGCAGTGATAGGAAAAGCCATGTTTCCTAATGACAGAGCCAAGGGATGTCATGTATACAGAGAATAGCAACGGACCAAGCACTGAGCCCTGAGGCACACCTGTGTCGAGATGTTGGGACTCAGACACCTCACCCCTTCAAGATACTCTAAATGACCTACCTGAGAGGTAAGACCTGAACCATTGTAGCACCATTCCGGAGACCCCCATAGCCTTGAGAGTGGACAGGAGGATGTGATGGTTAACAGTGTCAAAGGCGGCAGATAGATCCAGTAGGATGAGAACAGATGAGTTAGAGGAAGCTCTTTCCAGTCTCAGGGCTTCGAGTGAATTTTTATTCAGTTACAACTTCATAGTAGCCAACATGGCTTTTTAAACAATGAATGTTTAAACATACATAACCATCATGTTACAACATCTTAAAACAAGGCTCAAGTGAGTCTGTAAAACGGTCCACATCTTGATCCATCAGAACACAAAAAGTAGCTAGAACTATGAAAAAGAATAAAGAGAATAATGTTAGATATTCAATTTATAGTCAGAGAAAAACAGAGGACAACATATAGAGTCAGAGAATAATAAAATGATGTAATTCAATGATGAGATCTGTGTGCGTGTGTGTGTGTGCGTGCGTGCATGCTTCTTACTATTCATTGATTACACTGAAAATGTATCATTGTGTTTAGAAGAGCGGCAACATGTGGGTTCACTGCAACCTGTTTCTTCTGTATCCTGGCATTTAAGATGACGCTTCTTCCTGTTCCACTCTCTGGATTAATATCTACAGAGTCAGGAAAAACGAAATGTAATATATTAAATATACAAAATATATTATATTAAAAAACATGAATTAAATCATCAGCTTGCTAGTATTAGATAGGGGAGACTTCTAAATAATTTGCCATAAAAAAATCCATCTCTCGTTGAGAAATATTGTTTTAAAGGTCTTAACAGTTATAAAACATTAACATATCTATAAAATGCAGGTAAGGAAGTTGTTCAACTAACACTTTCCAGTGGACTCCAAGATACATGCTGCCCCATCCTGGTACTCAAGATTGAATATGTAACATGCTATGAACAGAGTTGTAAGGCCAGACATGAAGCTGTGCTGAGCACCGTCACACACAACCTAACCTTCAGTAGTCAGCATCCAGTGGCCTGCATGTCAAAGTGTGTCCTAAAACAAACAAAACCACATTTGACAATAGTTACTATACAATTTTATCTTTAAACTTTTTACATTTAAACTACATTTGAGTATAAGTGACTCTACAAACAAACTCTAAGCAAATTACACAGAGTAACTTACACTTAAAACCGTACTTATACAGAAATGTAAGCCAACTAACGTTAGGGATGTCACGGTCAAGAAATTATCACACTGGTATTTGTAACGGGGCCGTCTCACTCCCACCCTCCAACGGTCCTATCTGGGAGACATGCCTGCTCTAACGATGAGGGTGCATACATGCCAACCCTCCCGATTTTTCCGGGAGACTCCCGAATTTCAAAGCCCCTCCCGAAAATCTCCCGGGCCGACCTTTCTCCCGATTTCCACCCGGACAACAATATTGCTACACCATCCGTCACTGTGCGCCGTTTCAGACCGAACAAAATTACAGGTTACACCTCGAAGTCAAGCGCAGCAAATTCAGAACGGAAAAAGAAGCAGAAGAAGGGGAAAAGGAAGAAAGAAAAGACGTGCCGAATAAAAAGAGAAAATATGCCTGCAAATTCCATAGCTACACTCCTTCAAGGGCTGTGCTACTGGCTGCGAAGCATTGCACCTTCAAATACAACCATCAGTAGAGGAGTGTTGTTGTTATAGTACACATGTATGTATAAATTATGTACAAATAAAATAATTATATTCTTCTTTACGTTTGTTTGTGTGTGTGATTATATATGAGGCTTATGAGATTATATATATTATAAACTGATTATATCAGTTTGATTTCTATATGTCACACCAGGGCACACCATTAGACTCAACACAGCAATGGATGTAGCTCGTCTATACCTACAGTACTTTTATGCATGACCTTTGACTGTGCCTTTTCTTTTCACGTTCTAAATAACTGCTGGGCTGTATTATTACAAGTCTGGATGGGGATTTAGTTAACACTGTGCTAAATGACTTTGCCCATGGTTAAGTCAGGGTGCAGCTCTCTGCTGTTTAAATCAGGTTAGTGTTACACACTGCTATATCCACAATGACACTATTTAGAGGGGCTCTTCTGAGATATGAACCTCTTTGAACAGCCTTGCCTTGGGCATTTCAGCAGTGTATTCATGGAAAAGGTGAGACCTCTTTTGTGAAAATATGATGAAATTTGTTTTTGTCAGTTACTTTCGACGTTGCATGTGGTTACCACAGTTAAATTAATTTTTGGCAATTAATATTACCAGATTTTTCAGTTGATCTCACAAAAATGCCAAATGGTTCCCAAATTTGTAAGGATAAAACCAGTTAAAATTCAGAATATAATTAGCCTACTCATTTACATGATCGTGTGTGCAAATATGTTTATTAAAAAGAATGAATGAATGAATGAATTAATTAATGGTTTCCGACAATGATAATCTTATGACTAATTTGAATAACTCTGAATGTAAATTTATATAAATTTGCATTATGTATACCTAAAGCATGTATAGTTAAGTATGTACATTGCAGTGAAGATTTGATTTTATTGGAACTAAATTTGTTAAAAAAGAAAGGACAATATGACCTCATGATGAACAACTTATTTAAATTTATCAATCTTAGATAATTTTAACATTTGCTAATACATATTTTATCTCAAAAGTTGTATCTGCGAACATTAGTTAATGCACAATAAACAAACACCAATGAACAATAAACAACAGTATTTGAATGAACTAACATTAAGAGTGAACTATAAAACTGATGGAGACAAATTAGTTTATGTTAACTTATTTAATATTGAGAAGTCTTACCAATATTTTCTGAAAGCACCTGATTTCAAATTTTAAATGAAAGGTCTAGTCTAGAGGACTGACTGGTCAGTAAAGGATGTGCCTTCCTAGGAGTTTAAGAAGCAGTCTTGTGTGCTACATCACATTTGGTATAGCATCACCACATTTGGTTTTATCTTCTACATTTTTTTCAATATTTTCGAGCGTACCAGTTAGATATACTCAGGGCTAACAAATTTATAAAAATAATCCTGATTTAATTTTAAATCAAATCTTTACACAAACCCGTTAACATAATGTGATTATTAATTTTATTTACTTTTGTAATTTATACTATTTTTCATATGCATTAAATATATACAACAGTATAAAGATAAATATAAATATATAGGCCTATATATATATGTGTGTGTGTGTGTGTGTGTGTGTGTTTATATTAAAAATACTTAAATATGTAAAAAATAAAGACCATTAAAATGGAATTCCTAAATAACCACCAGCTTTTGTAAGTAATTAATATTTTTGATATGAATAGCGGTTGTTAGCAGCGCCTTAAACGAATCGCTCTCATCCGTTTATTTGGGTTTGATTTCTATTGTCTATTTCCGCGTTTGTCTTCCCGTTGGATATTGTAGTCTAGAGTGTGTCCATCTACCGTTGACAGTAAGAGTGTGGCAACATTACAAAACTCCTATACCCACAATGCACTGCGTGCTGAACTCTAGCGTGTTTGCAGACGCGGTTATGACGGGACTGAAAGTGAGACGGAGCACAGTTTCTTTCAGTTTGTTCATCTCTAAACCTTATTTCTGTCAGTGGTCAGTCAATATTTATATTCATAAACATTAACGTTGATTTCTGTGGGCATTTTCAACACTATAATATGAGTGTTATTAGCTTTGTTATGAGCCATTAGATGAATGAAGCGTTTTTAACAGCAGCTCTTTTTCAACGTTAAGTAACATGTATATAACATGAAGCCTGTGGTGTTGGTATAACTTAAAGGTGTTATTTTCACACAACATTGAACCACGTCTAACGTGTCACGTCATATAAGTTAACGTTGTATCGGCATCCTTATTCACAAGGTATTTATTCTCATAAATGCACATTTAGGAGTATGAAGTGGAGTTGATAGCAACGTTAACTGACGATTGTTATTGAAAGATGACAACACAAATACATTAGTTTTGATAAAACCATCTATAGTCTCCTTTTCTGTCTTTTGGTAGTTGACAAATATACCGTACAGTTGCCTAACTTGTGTCCTATGCTGTGAAAGCATAAAACTGTAAAAATATTATTTACATGAATGATGTACTTGTAATAATTCAAGTGGAAATCCAACATGCACAAGGTTAATTGTATCAATAAAGCACAAAATGAGTTTGATTTTGTCTTTCAGTGTATTTTACTTGCAAAGTAGAAGCTCTGTTTTAGCTCTCTTGCTTCTGTGTCACAGGTTTTAATAAGGATGCATGGATGATGTATAAGATATGTGCCAAACGTTGCTACTTCACACAAGGAACTTTGAATATTATTTACATCATCATTTAAATCCTTTATCATCTTTTCTGCTTGAACAGATCTTGTCCTCTGGCAACCATAAGTGTGGCCGGTCATGTCTCCTCCACGTCTCACAGAAGCCCTGCGCTCCTTCTCTACCGTCAGCAAACAGGAGGATTTCACACAAGATGTCTATGATTTAAAGGTAAGACTTAAATACACTTTTACATGTTGTTTCAAACCACTAATACACAACTTGTCAATCGCTGAACAAATTGGGGTTATTCGGATTGCTTTAATGATTTTAATGATTCATGTATGTTATTATTGGACTATTGCCACTGTGGCTTCCATATAAGATGACCAACTTTGAACCTAAAAGTATTTGTTTATGTTCAACTGAAGAAAGGAAATCAAATTCAAATTTTCTGTTCTGTGTTAAACTAATCCCTGTCTGGGAAACCGCCCCAAAAAGTGGTGGCAAATTGAGGATAAGAGTGCTGTTACTTTTCTTACACCATCTACACTTTATGCGGTGAGACAATAGACAAGAGGACGCCTTAGAACCCAATTAAAAATCCAGTCAGAACAATCAATGTCATGTCGGTCGGGTACAGTGAAGACATGGTGTTCTGAGATTGTTTTTCATTGGCATATGTTTGTAATATTTTTGCTCATTTTATTTCCGAAGACCAGATTATCTTTAGATAATCTAGATTATCATTGGGGGGTGTTTCTATGAAGGAAACATCTAGCAACCACCCATAACATCCTACAAACACTCCGTACATGCAATAAAATTACTGCGTCTGAAATCGCATAATTTGACAGTACTTATTGAATTTGAATTTGTACCTACCTATCGACCGATAGAACAGTACCGATCGTTTTTAGATTGAATGCATCTTTTTTTCCGACACTTACAATTTATGTGTCTTATTCATGCATGGGCAATTTATAACACACCAATGAGACAGAAATGGAAACACATATTTCCACCATATGACCCCCTTTAAAACACCACAACATTTAGTTTGGGCAAAAGTCTTTATTAAAAAATTCATTAGATGTTATGCGCGGGTGCACATTTCGCAATTTGTTTAATATGATTTCTTGCCTGTTACATACAGTATGCATGAACATAATCTTAGGTGCACAGCTCACGCCCACATTTGCTTTCATAGCGACACAGCACACACCACACTGCTCATTCTTTACATCCAGTACAAAATTTACAAAACGTTTATGAGCGCAAGACAGCGTAGATTGTTTAATTAGATTTCTTTTATCTGCATTTTTCTGTTCATTTTCTGTAATGCAAATCATAGACAGATACAGTATACATTTCTGCGAGAAGACTTATTTTCGCCTACTATATAGTAGGAAAAGTAGACAATTTTGGATGCAGGGAATGTCACTACAGTTCAATCACCAACAGTATAGTCATTAGGATAGGGTTCCGGCCGAATGACGTCGGTACTACAGAGTATCGATTCACATTAAATCAATTGGCGCCAAATTTTGGTACCTGAGAACGCATCAAGTGCTGCACGAGATTAGGTACTTTAGGGAGAGAGATTATTTTACTTCACACAAAACGAAAATAAACAATCGACATATTTATATTATTTATTTTCCTTGTTCTTGTTTAGAAAATGAAGCATGCACTCGCTGGAATTTTGGGTTCAGACGCAGCCAGAAAGGCACACACATAACATTGCGCTGAAGACTTAAGTTTGTGAAGTCGCTTTGTGTTTTCTGTCCACCAATGACTCATGAAGTCCCGAACCAAAGTTATAAGTGACAGATTAGAGCAGTCGATGTAAAGAGGTGAGTGAGGCCGTCAAGGTGCAGTTTGATGCACATTTACATTATGTATGATCTACATTATATATATATATATACATATACATATAAATGTATGTGTAATTATTTCAGTATCTCTGTTAAAAATGTATATTACAAGTCAATCTGATAATTCAGTATGATGCTGTTAAAAATATTTTTGTAGACTTTTCAAGTTTTGTTTTTTCTATATTATCTAATGGTCTGTTAATGGTGGAGGCCTCATGGTTTCGGTAAAGTATCACACGGCATAAATAAATGATTATGTGTGTGATGAGGAAACAGAATAAGCTGGTATTAAAAATAATGCTCTGGTTATTTCTGTAGTCTTTATTTCTTTTGTGTAAAATTTCAACAAAATGTTGAAATTGAGAGGCTTGGACTTTTTGTTCACTGAAATAAATGTTTTTTTATAACACAGAGAGTAAAGTACCGAAAAAGATACCGGCACCCAATGCCAGGTACCAGATTGGTACTAGTTCCGGCGAAGAGTGAACGGTACCCAACCTTAATAGTCATGCTCTAGAGCTCAGCACTATATTGTTAAAAGTTAAGGGATGGTTTAGCTATATTTTCTCTCCAGTCCTTGAAAATGTTGTGAAATATGTGCAAAGGATGACTCGGGTCATTAAGGACTGAGTGCTGTGTTATGCTGATAATATCAGCCAAGAGATATAAATCGCTCTAATTAATAGCCAAAACAGCATTTGTCTTTCTGCAATCTGATGTCCTTCCTCTCTACTTCATTTAATCCTGTTTATCCGACCTTGAGAATCATTATGTATTATATGAGTTGTCTTGTGTTGTGGAGGATTCTGAGGAAGCAGGTCACACCTCGGCTCAGTGGGAATCTTTTCCTTGCATCTAAACTTAAATATCTTTACTGGCAAAGCTGTTCAGCTTTATCTGAGTGCACTGCATACTTCATAATGCTGAGTTGTAGAGGGCACCGAAGTGCTGATACAATGACATGGTGTTAATTTACTTACTGCTCTAGTGACGTGACCTATTAAGCACAAACTTAGGAGCTAATTTATATAACGCTCATACAACTTCATCCTTCAAATGTGTCCAGTTGAACGTTTATTATTAATATAATTTCAGATTGTATTACATAGGGCTGGCTGGGTGACATACAGAGAGGAAAATAAGTATTTGAACACCCTGCTATTTTGCCTGTTCTCCCACTTAGAAATCATGGAGGGGTCTGAAATTGTCATCGTAGGTGCATGTCCACTGTGAGAGACATCATCTAAAAAAAAATCCAGAAATCACAATGTATGATTTTTTTACTATTTATTTGTATGATACAGCTGCAAATAAGTATTTGAACACCTGTCTATCAGCTAGAATTCTGACCCTCAAAGACCTGTTAGTCTGCCTTTAAAATGTCCACCTCCACTCCATTTATTATCCTAAATTAGATGCATCTGTTTGAGGTCGTTAGCTGCATAAAGACACTTGTCCACCCCATACAATCAGTAAGAATCCAACTACTAACATGGACAAGACCAAAGAGCTGTCCAAAGACACTAGAGACAAAATTGTACACCTCCACAAGACTGGAAAAGGCCACTGGGAAATTGCCAAGCAGCTTGGTGAAAAAAGGTCCACTGTTGGAGCAATCATTAGAAAATTGAAGAAGCTAAACATGACTATCCATCTCCCTCGGACTGGGGCTCCATGCAAGATCTCACCTCGTGGGGTCTCAATGATCCTAAGAAAGGTGAGAAATCAGCCCAGAACTACACGGGAGGTGCTGGTCAATGACCTGAAAAGAGCTGGGACCACCATTTCCAAGGTTACTGTTGGTAATAGACTAAGACGTCATGGTTTGAAATCATGCATGGAAGGTTCCCCTGCTTAAACCAGCACATGTCCAGGCCTGTCTTAAGTTTGCCAATGACCATTTGGATGATCCAGAGGAGTCATGGGAGAAAGTCATGTGGTCAGATGAGACTAAAATAGAACTTTTTGGTCATAATTCCACTAAACGTGTTTGGAGGAAGAAGAATGATGATTACCATCCCAAGAACACCATCCCTACTGTGAAGCATGGGGGTGGTAGCATCATGCTTTGGGGGTGTTTTTCTGCACATGGGACAGGGCGACTGCACTGTATTAAGGAGAGGATGACCGGGGCCATGTATTGCGAGATTTTGGGGAACAACCTCCTTCCCTCAGTTAGAGCATTGAAGATGGGTCGAGGCTGGGTCTTCCAACATGACAATGACCCGAAACACACAGCAAGGATAACCAAGGAGTGGCTCTGTAAGAAGCATATCAAGGTTCTGGTGTGGCCTAGCCAGTCTCCAGATCTAAACGCAATAGAGAATTTTTGTAGGGAGCTCAAACTCCGTCTTTCTCAGCGACAGGCTAGAAACCTGACTGATCTAGAGAAGATCTGTGTGGAGGAGTGGGCCAAAATCCGTCCTGCAGTGTGTGCAAACCTGGTGAAAAACTACAGGAAACGTTTGACCTCTGTAATTGCCAACAAAGGCTACTGTACCAAATATTAACATTGATTTTCTCAGGTGTTCAAATACTTATTTGCAGCTGTATCATACAAATAAATAGTTAAAAAAATCATACATTGTGATTTCTGGATTTTTTTTTAGATTATGTCTCTCACAGTGGACATGCACCTACGATGACAATTTCAGACCCCTCCATGATTTCTAAGTGGGAGAACATGCAAAATAGTAGGGTGTTCAAATACTTATTTTCCTCACTGTAGGTAAAACTATTATATCTCTAACGTGGTGTTTCCTTTTGATTATATTTTTATTTATTAACTTAAAAGTGATCCATATTTCCAAGTAGTGGAACTATAGTTTAACTCACAGCCATTGTTGTTGAGCATTAATTTGAAAGATGTCAAATGCATTTAAACACTAGTTACATAATGCACATTTAAGCTGGGTTCCAAGGTTATGGTTTACTTAAAAAAACTAGAGAAAATTATTTTACTTAGAACATAGCAGTAATCTATTACACAATTTCTTAAAAAAAAACTTTGTTTGAAAAATACCATGCAGAGAATTAAAAATGAATAACTAGATTTGAGTTTTGAATTCATTACTTTTGAAAGTTTGAACCGATTGGTAAATCACAACTTACCAATTCTGTGTAAACAGGTCTGCTCTTTGTAAATCAGCCCACCAGTCTTACAAATGTCATGCGTGCAGTATAAGGTAGCAACAGCCTGCATGGAAAGTACTATATGCCAGTAAACAGGGCCTTAGACTGGCGCAACTTACTTTCTCAGTTGGTCGCACCAACTTAGCATTTGGTCGCACACTTTTTTATAATCATCATTAGTTGATGAATCATTCTGTTAATTTGTCACTCTGTCTTTTAAAATAAACTGCTTCATATTTGCACTTTAACACTAACACTGATTGGTTAACAGGTAGGGTTTTTCCTGGAGAAAACATGGTATTTGGTGGTGGGTGATGACCATGGTCATCCACAGTTAAAAATACCTTACTTGTGAATGCCCAATAATTCCATAATAAATGCAAGAAAACAATGTATTTGTTATTGTATAGAGTTATATAGTATATATATATATTTTAGTTTTATAACTTCTTTCAAGTTATATATTGGCTATGAAATGATCTGACCTTCTTGGTCTATCTTTAACAACTCTCCTTTATTGCCCTATTTGCAAAAAACTATAATTTTGCCATTGGCTTTCATTTGCTAGACCTAATTTTTAAATAGAAATCTTTATTTTTACTTTACTTTTTATTTTAAATTAGCTAGCTCAAAACTCAAAAGCAACTCGGAACTTAATTATTATACATTTACCGTACTACACATTGTCAATAATAAACTTTAAATACTAATTCTTACTAATCTTACAGTGTTGTTAAATGATCTTAGTATCATACTTGCAAACTACTCGCTTTTCCGAGACATTGGTCATTCATGTGAATCATGTAAATCCGAAGAGTTGTTTTTCCGTGGGGGTGGGGGGTCTTAGACGTCTACTCTCGAGCGTCTGAAACGTCTTTGGTCCAGCACCTGGATTCGTTTGGCCAAACAGAATAAAGATAACAGCTAACAGGGTCGTCTTTTTTGGTCCTTGGGCCAACCAGACTCCGCATCGTATTTTTTTGGTCCTTGGGCCAACCAGAATCAAGATAACAGCATTTTCTTTTTTTGGGGCTTGGGCCAACCAGATTCACACATTCTGAATGTCATGTTTGCGGTTGTGAGAAGTATTACTGAAAGTAGGGTTATAAACGGAATATTCCATTACAGCAGAACAAAATTACGACCTTAAGAGATTTTCCTATTCCGTGTATTTCATGGAGTGTAAATAAGTAGGCGTGGTTAACTTGCCGCACTGCAAATTTGGGGTTTAAGCAAGTGAATTAATCCACCCATAACAAATTAATGATGATAACGGCCATAAGGCAATATCACCAGATTCAAATCATCTCCAAATCCAACGTTATATCTTCCGTTTATATAACATTTATTACCGAAATGCCGTGAAATAATAAACACGGCTGAACTTTAGTACAACGAATGAAGCGCTTTGATGGGCATGCTCTTTCTTCCGCTCTCGCTGGTTGACGCATGTGCATGCTCTTTTTCAAAGCAGGGACTTATAAAAATGGTTACATAAGGGAGTTTCATGTTCTAAAAAAACTTTCTGAAACCTATACGAACCCTACGGGGGTGGTTGGAGCACAGAAATACTACGTGAAACGTGTATTGATCATGTTAAGCATGAGAAGCCAGCATAATTTAAGTTGTAAAGAAGTCAGAATGCATGATACACTGTTGCACCACCCCTTTAAAAACACTCTTCATCCACACTAGCCAACAGCTGCTCATCCCCACGGAAACGTCTGAAAATGAATAATCACATTCATGTACTGCGTGTGAGTAAAGCTTCAACATGCGTGATTTCTGTCAGGCATTAATTTACATAACGCATCTTTAAAATGTTGTGGCAATGCAGAGGAAAGGGCAGTTTTTTTAATGGACAGATGATGAGTTGTTGCTGCGGCTAACACTAGACCATAAACATGAAAGTGCGAGAGAAAATATCCTTGTTTGCCAATCCAGAACAACAACTATGAGTAAACATTCCGTCATCTTTGAAGTAATTTTAAGCCCGCTCAAACTTACTTTATGCTTTCAAACTATAGAGCGGTCAAATAACTGCATCACATGACGAAAAATATGTCACACGTTTCAAAACCACCTGTTCCCTTTCTGTCGGTCTCTCGACGTTGTGTCGAGAACGACAGATGGGGTTCGCCCTTGAGAACCAATCAACTCTGACTACTATAGAAAAGGCCAATGAAATTTGGCGAATGAAATTTGCATGCCGGGCTCCGCCCCGGATATCAGGTATTAAATGAAGCCGGCGTGCAGCATTCATTTACCTTCTGTTCTTCAGAGCCTTCGCTCATGACTACGAACAGAACGAATTCAATGAATTCTTCTTCTTCTTCTACATTGCCGGATCTACGACGTAGAGCAGCGGATCGTCCCTACCTGCAGCGACCTTCCCCTGGGCGTCTCGGCGGTTCCGGAGGTGTTAGAGATTTTTCTAAAAGTCCTTTTCAGGACTGACTGATCATTCTCCAGCGCGGCATGTCCAGCTGTTCTCTTGGGTGCGGCACCCTCATCGAGGAGGGGGATGGACACGATCGCTGCATTAGGTGTCTGGGCGTCCAGCACGCTGAAGCAGCGTTCGTTGACACATTGCGGGCAGATTGTCATTCAGAAGTTGCGGTCACGGGTGGCTGTCTTCCTACGGGAACCAGCCACCATTTCTTCTGCTACCTGGGCTGTGACATCTGTGGCTACGGCCCTGATGACCACTCACGGTGGCATACCGTCTGGATCCTGATAACCCGGGGATACGTGGTTCCTGAGGTCAAACCGAGGTGCAAACCGCGCCCACCCCGTCTGCCATGTTTTTCCCGGAGGTGCATGAGGAGCTGTGTAAAACTTGGAACGCTCCACTCACGGACCGTTCCAGTGAAAACAGCTCCGACTCCCTTACTTCCCTCGATGGTGGGGCAGCCAAGGACTACGTCGAGATCCCCCGGGTGGAATGTCCGCCCGCGGTGCACCTGTGCCACGGAGGGCTACCACCTGGGGGGAATCGGCCACGCCTACCGTCCAAAGTGCGTAAGACTTCGGCATCACTGGTGTCGAAAGCTTGCAATGCTTCGGGCCAGGCTGCCTCCTCTCTCTACGCCATGGCTATCCTGCAGGTCCGCCAGGCCAAGGCGTTGAGAGAGCTCCACGAGGGTAAGGCCGACCCGGGTATAATGCAGGATCTCCGTGCCGCCGCTGACAGCGCTCTACGGGCGACCAAGGCGGCGGCACGGGCCCTGGGTCGGACGATGTCCACGGTAGTGGTCCAGGAGAGACACCCCCTGCTATACCTTGTGCAGAAGAGTGACACCAAGGAAGTCCGCTTTCTTGATTCACCCATCTCGCAGGGTGGGTTGTTGGTAAAGCCGTCGAGGACTCAGCAGTTTTTGACGGGGAAGCAGACAGTGGCAATTAGCCACATTTTTTCACGCCGCGACTCGGCCGCCTAGAGGCCTCCGAGATCCCGCGTGACGTCTGCTTCCCTGCGACCCAGGACCACTTCGACATCGGCTCCGGTTCCTGTGCCCCCACAGGCGGCACCCCGGAAGCAGAGGTCGAGGGGGAAACCTCCACCCCGTCAGCAACCTTCTCACGAGAAGGGACACTGACGGGAAGACCCCAGGAAGAACAACATAGGACCCGAACAGCCTCAGCCTGATTGGTCGGTACGGGACGACTCCTGCCTCGTCACCAAAGCCGGGCCCTTCTCAGGGCCTGGCGCCCACTTACTCGCAGAGTTTTTCGGTTCTCCCCGGTAGTACTTTAGATTAGATTAGATTCAACTTTATTGTCATTACACATATGGGTCAATGACAAATAAGGTTTTCAAGAAGAAAAAAAAATATTTTAAGCAAAACAGTTTGAAAATGCATTTTTATGTCCAAAAAATTTATTGTGTTGATTTATATTGGTTTTTACAGCATTTTAGGGGGCATTAATTCATTATTAAACAAGATTTCTGATTTTACCACCCAGAAAATGTCAGGTGGTGCGACCATATATTAATTTAAAATAATATACATTTAGTGTACTTAGCACTACTGAGACTTGTAAATATGAATCATTGTAGTGTCTAAAATGCATATCAGAAAGTAAATTCCCTTTCTATTTCTTTATTTATTGACCTTTTATTCCAAATCATATAAACAGCTGCTTTTCTGTCTGTTCAAACACCCATTTTTCCATAAGGACTTTTTATGTTTTGTTTTTAACTGTAAAAATGATTTGTATACATTATGTAAAGGTTTACATTTATATTTCTTACTTCATTTTGCAATTGCAGTGGGAATTGATACATTTAAATGTAAATTTGCTGGTTGCACCACCTGACCATGACTGGTCGCACCACCTGACGTTGTGAACAATAATGATTGATATTCACAAAATAAAAATAAATATATGTCAATTAATTTTATTCAGGTTTTAATTGGCTTTTTTATTTGAATCCTCTGACCAATTTATACTCTATCTCAATAATATAATTAAATGTAATTAACAAGAAAGTGCAAAACAATACTGCATGTTATGATAACATTTGATCATCGTTTCTTAAAAAATATAAATTTGAAACCTCAAGAAACACATTTAATAAATGAGAACATCTTTTATATGAATCTGAAAATTAGTGCAAATATTGGGCCCAGAAACATTAAGGGCAGAATTCAATCAACTTATCAATAGATTCAGTAGTAACCGTAAGTCAAGATAAAGAACAACTCTTTTCAAATATAATTCAAAATCATGCTTTCAGAAAGCACATGCAATGTACAACACCGATCTCTATAAAAGATACATGGTTTCAGACCCCTTCTATTTTTATTAAATGAAAATTTATGGGACATACAGGTGAAACTCAAAAAATTTGAGTATCCTGTAAAAGTTCATTTATTTAAGTAATTCAAGTTAAAAAGTGGAACTAATATATTATATAGACTCATTACACGCAAAGTGAGTTATTTCAAGCTTTGAAAACCTTTTCACAATATTCTAATTTTGAATTTGCGGTTTTCTTAAGCCGTAATCCATAATTATCAAAATTATAACAAAGGCTTGAAATATCTTGCTTTGCATATTATGAGTCTATAAAATTTATTAGTTTCACCTTTTAACTTGATTACTGAAATAAATTAACTACTGCATGATATTTAAATTTTTGAGTTTCACCTGTACTATATCATTTGTAAAATAGATTATTTTAGTTTAAATATTTAATAGAATAGGTAATGGTTTGTTAATCATTCGAATTCATTACTAATAACAATGCTTTTCTGTAATGCTGTATGACACTGCTATCAAGTATGTATCATTAACATGTAATAACTGTAATTACCACAAAAAATATAACAGAACACCATATTAACTTAAGTTGTAATGTATCTAGATTTACATAATGAACACAATTCCTTGCTTTTCTTTTGGCCCTTGCAACGGGATTACTTTTTAAATGAGCTCTATGTCGTGCTGTTTTCTCCTTGCTTGATAATGGCATCTACAAAAACAAATTAAAATAGATTCATTTAAAGATGCAATTGTTTTAGTATCAATGTTGATTATACAGTCCTATATTCTTGAAGAATAAGACTTTAAGATGGACTATGTGCTCTTTAAATTGTCACTCAAACCATAATAAAATAAACAAATATATATACATATGTAGATTGCACCTTTAAACAACTTAAAAGCTTTATGTATTTATTAAAATGTATTTAATATTTTCAAAAACATGAATTAACATGACTTTTTTTAGTTGGTTTAACTGTAACTCTGGTCGCACCACCTGACATTTCAAACTCAATTCAAATCTAAGAGCCATTAACTTGGACGCCTATACAAATGTTTGACCATGTGCTCAATGTTATACATACATTTCTTAAATCAAATACACATTTTTATAATAACAACACATTTTCAAAGTTTTCCATGGGTCATACCACCTGACATGATAAGTTGAATCAACCTCATCATTACTCAAAAATGTCAAATTATCTAATATTTATGGGAGGTTGACTAACCTTGTTACTGCTTCAAAGGGTCCTCTGGAGTCTTCTGTGAGATGTCATATGCTGTCAAATGGTTTTCTTAAAGGAACATTGCATAAAATTGCATTTTTATGTCGGTTGCTCTCCCTGACATTAGTAGAAGTACATTTTCCGGACAAAAGTTTTTTAAGTAATAGATTAGTTTTGAAATGGGACCGATACACTATTTCCCCTCATTTATAAGGAATTTAACATAAAATCATGCCAAAATATTTGATTAAGAATTTTATTGAGAAAATTAACATTTATTTCTCAGTTTTGTTCTCTCTTTGTATGTTCGGACGGTCGCACCACCTGACATTTTTGGTCTTTGAAACACCAAAACTCGAAAAATCTATTGAATTTCAATAAAATGAGAAGGGTTTCTTATAAAGGACATATTGTAGATCCATTTGATATATGGCATGTATTTATTCCAATTCTTTTTAGGAAAATAATGAATTTGGACACAAAAAATACACGTCATGTCATTGACCCACATACAAGTACAGTGTAACGAAATGTAGTTTAGGTCTAACCAGAAGTGCAATTAGCAAGTGCAGGATATACAGTGTGAATAAATACAGAATACAATATTAGGGGAATACTATACAAATGTTCTATGACAATATGACAGTCGGTATGTACTATGGACAATATATACAGAAGGATATATACTGTGAACATTAATGTGCAGGTGGTTGTGAACAGATAACAATTTAGACTATACAATAGTGCAAGTGACTTAAGTGTGCATTAATTACAGACATTAGCTATAAAGGTTACAGTGCAGTAGATGAGTTAATACAGTTATTGAAGTTATGTTGCAATAGATGAGTAGATGCAGTTAATAGAGTTACAGTGCAGTAGATGAGTTAATACAGTTATTGAAGTTATGGTGCCATAGATGTGTAGATGCAGTTAATAGAGTTACTAATAAAGTTATTGAAGTTATGGTGCAATAGATGAGTAGATGCAGTTAATAGAGTTACTTATACAGTTATTGAAGTTACAGTGCAGTAGATGAGGTATTGCAGTTATTGAAGTAGTCCATTAGTGCAAATGAGCATTCAGTATAATATACCTGGTGTGCAAGTGAGCAGTATAGAGTGCAAATGATGCTGTGTGTGTGTAAACAGTCCGGTAGAGCAGATACATGAAGTACTGGTGTGTACAGTTCGGTCATGCATGGCAGCCCTGTAGTGCAATGTAAACAATGTAATAGCAGCATTAAAGTTAAAGTTGTGAGGGGTAATGGAATCAGTGGGGGGCAGAGTTCAATAATGAAACAGCTCTGGGAAAAAAGCTGTTTCCTAGTCTGCTGGTTCTTGTCCGGAGGCACCTGTAGCGCCTACTGGAAGGCAGTAGAGTAAACCGTCTATGAGCGGGGCGAGGGGAGTCCTTGAGAATGCTGCGAGCTCGACACAGACAGCGTTTCTTCTGGATGTCCTCAATGGAAGCGAGTGTAGTCCCTGTGATGCGCTGGGCTGTTTTCACCACCCGCTGCAGTGCCTTGCGCTCAGCAACAGAACAGTTTCCGTACCAGACTGTGACATAGCTGGTTAGGATGCTCTTTATCGTGCAGCGATAGAAGTTCACCAGGATAGTTGAAGACAGTTGGTTCTTCTTCAGTGTCCTCAGAAAGAAGAGACGCTGGTGTGCCTTCTTGACCAGGCATGAGGTGTTGGTGGTCCAGGACAGGTCCTCCGAAATAGGGCTCCCCAGGAACTTAAAACTGGAAACACGTTCAACAGCCATCCCATTAATGTGGATGGGGTCGTGTGTGCCTCCTTTCGGCTTCCTGAAGTCCACGATGATTTCCTTTGTCTTGGAGGTGTTAAGGAGCAGGTTGTTGTTTGAGCACCATGTGGCCAGGTGCCGTACCTCCTCCCTGTAAGCAGTCTCATCGTTGTTGCTGATGAGACCAATCACTGTTGTATCGTCTGCAAAATTGATGGAGTTCGATCCATTCACAGGCCTGCAGTCGAGTGTGAAAAGGGAGTAGAGAAAGGGGCTCAGTACGCAGCTCTGTGGTACACCAGTGTTGAGGGTGATTGTGGTGGAGCAGATGTTGCCTAACCTAACAAGCTGAGGCCTGATCGTCAAGAAATCCATAATCCAGTTGCAGGTTGAATTGTTAATGCCTAGGTTTCCAAGTTTGATGATTAGCTTGGAAGGGATGACAGTATTGAATGCAGAGCTGAAGTCTACAAACAGCATGCGTGCATAAGTGTCCTTATTGTCCAGATGTGTGAGCACAGAGTGCAGCGCCATGGACACCGCATCATCTGTGCTCCTATTGCTACGGTAGGCAAATTGGTATGGGTCCAGTGTGGATGGTAGAGAGTCTTTTAGGTGTGACAGGACCAGCCGCTCGAAGCACTTCATAACAATGGGTGTGAGTGCCACAGGGCGGTAGTCATTCAGGCATGTCGGGCTGGAATTTTTTGGAATGGGCATAATTAGGGTTGGAGTTTAAACATGCTGGAACCACTGCTTGGACGAGGGACAGGTTGCAGATGTCCGTGAAGACCCCAGCGAGCTGCTCCGCATATGCCCTGAGTACACAACCAGGGATGCCATCTGGGCCAGCAGCTTTGCGCGCGTTTATCCGGCTTAGTGCAGTGAAAACATCTTTGGAATTTAGTGTGATGATTGGGTGATCAGTAGAAGGTGTGAGCCTGGTGGCGGGTTCCTTATTGTCTCTCTCAAAACATGCATAAAAGTCATTAAGCTCGCTCAGGAAGGCGGTATCTGTGGCTATGGGGGTGGAGTGGTTGGTTTTGTAGTCGCTAATGGCCTGGATGCCCTGCCACCAGTGGTGGAGGAAGTACTTAAGTTTAGTACTTAAGTAAAAGTACAACTACCCTGCAAAATATATACTTAAGTAAAAGTATAATTACTACATCAACATCTTACTTAAGTAAAAGTCATAAGTACATACTTTTAAATTTACTTTAAAGTATTTTTTTAAGTAAAAGTACAATCAGTTATCTCGATGTCTGGGCTGTTCAATTGTAATAGTCACAAACAATTTATATTGTGTACTGGAAAGGGTTGTTGTGCAAGCTCTCTGCAATACTGACACACTGTAAAAATCTGGTTATTTACTTATTACTCATTAAATATTAATTAAGCTAAGCCAATTATGACATACAAATAATTTTATTTTTACTATACTGCAGTAAAAAAAAAACTCAAAAGTACACAGGTGAGTGTTATTCTGAACACTTTAATCAAATTTGTATGACCAGTTTATTCTGCTCAACAGCAGTTGCTTTAGTCCTTTACCTTGGCCTGCATGGGGAAATTTTTGCTAAAACTGCATTTGAGGCTTATACTCCATTGATGACAGAAAATCCAAAAGCATTAGGCTAATAATGTATAACACATTAGAATGAGAAAAAAATAAGCACCAAACAAAATTTGACAAGGGTGAGTGCTTCTCTTAAAACATGCAAGCAATATTGCTATTTAGAACTCTGATCAACCTAATATAACATTAACAGGACAAAAAAAAAAACAATGAAGTCAATATAAAGGCAGATGCTACGATAAGAAACTTAAAAACAAAGGACCTTCAAATAAAAATTTTGGCCAGGCAATCAAAGGTCAAAAGGGCAAAATGCCCCTATAGAACATGAGAGTATTAGAGCCCTAATACTGTATTTGGTTCCGCATAGCATTACCAATAGTTTTTGTTCAATTTCAACAAAATTTGGTTCTCAAAGTTTTTTGATCCTAGCCTGCCTCTTTTTGCAGAAAAAATGTGCCCTGCTGTGCTAAACATTCGTTCGCATGCTGCTGATGCGGGCAGTGGTGTGTTGAGCTTCAGGGACAAATTAAAAACGGCGGGCACTGACTTAAGTATGTCCACTGAGGTAGAAGTGTTGGCCAGATAGGCATCCAACTGTTTTGTGGTTTCGTGGACATTTCCCTTCATAAGGCCAAAAAAGTCTTCCTCCTCAGATCCAGAATGGCTACCAGGTGATGATAAGGCTGACTCTTCCTCCATGTGTGTCTTGATGTAGTCCATGCCTGCACACACACACAAAAAAAATCCAAACATGAATGAAGTGTATTTCTGTCTAGCCTTTTAAAAAACATATATTGGTTAAAATGAACCACTACCCATTATTCTATTAACAAATGAATGCTTGACAAAGAAATTATTTAAATGACTTACCCAACTTTAGCAAGTTTTCATTGCTTGTCCATGATGTGCGGAACTTAGGAAGTAAAATTGCTGCAGATATGAGTTCTGGGTCATTCATCATTTTTCCAAACCGCTGCTGTATTCCTTCCTGAAGAGCAGAGATCAGTGGCTGGCAGAACTTGGATGAAGTTTGGAGGCGGTCCAGCTTCACAGTTAGGAGCGTTATAGTGGGTACCAGCTATCCCATGTGGACATCCACCTCTCCCTGCAATATGTTGAGTGCCTTAGAGACTGGGCTCATGGTTGATGCATAGTCAGACAAGAAAGCAAGTTCTGCAGGGCTGAACCTGTAAAACAACATGTGAGAACATGCATAATGTCAGCATGATAAGCATAGGCTACACTATTTCAGTTCAATTAAATGGAGTAAATCATTAGTAAACAACATTATTTCACACAATCAATAGCCTACCACATCACAACTACGTATCTGCTCCATGACAAACTTACATTGGGACGTTAAGTGCAATGGTCACTGCTCTGACTGCTCCTTCTCCACTTTCCCTAATTATCCTCAGTATTCGCTCAACTGCAAGGAAGAGAGAGTTCCACCTGGTCTCAACTGGACGGATCAATTGCAGCTTGCACTCCCTCTCAATAACCTCTGCAGCTGTAGATGACCGGGAACTCTTATTCAAAAGAGCTGAGCACTTGGCAAATGCTGCACGAGATATCTTCTTGTACATAGCATTTGATTCAGCTTTTCTAGCATCTACGGTTGAGATCAAATTCAGAATATGACAGGCACAACGGTGATGCTTTGGAAGCTGATATTCAGAACACTCATCTTCTTCCTCCATCAAAGCTTCCACTTCAACACCCTCTGTCTCCTCTTCTGCATCCTCCTCTTCACTGTCATTCACACCTTTACTCTCATCTGTAATTGAACTTCCTTCATCTTCACATGCATAAACTCGGAAGGCCTTAATAAAGTTTGAGGCATTATCTGTTGTGGTCCTAACAATTTTTTCACGGATGTTATACTCACTATGAATATCATTAAGCGCACTGGCTAACACATCATAAGAATGTGTCCCTTTCAGCCTTTTACAAGCCAGAGCCACAGACTTTCTTTCTAGGGTATCTGGCTCTATCCAGTGGGCAGTAGCCCCAATGAAACTTTGCCTATGAGCGGTCCAACAGTCTGTAGTCGTGGCAATATACTTAACAGTCTGCATTGCATTCTTCAATTTTTCTTTCATTTGCTTTGTGCACTTATCAATTCTCTCTCTCAATGTTGTACGTGACATGACTGTGTAATCAGGTTGAGTACAATGTATTAAATCAACAAACCCAGTCAGTTCTACTACTCCAAAAGGGTGCAAACCCTGGACAATAAAGTTAACCACTGCAAGGTCTATGGTCTTCTGAGATACTTTGATGTCCTCAAGTTTTCGCTGCTTTATTGAAGAACCTCCATCAGCAAACAATGTCCCCTTCTTTTTAGAAGAAGTTGCTGCCAAGTACTCCTTCAGAAGTGCTCTGTGCTTTCTCTATAAAAGATAGTGACAACAGAATTAATACACATTTAGCATTAGTAGTATTATTATTTAGTAATATAGTCAATCTACAACCAAAATAAATCTCACAACATAATGTATTTTTTAAAATATTTTTTTTATAAATACAAATATTTTTTAAGGGTTCAAGAATTAATCTAAACCACTACTAGTTAAGTGCAAGTGCAAACACTAACCTTACATTTTACTAGCATATGATATTACTTTGTTATGACTGGCAACATGTAAGTAAGTACCACATAAGCAAAAAGCTACTGTATTTGCCATGTTTGGACCCTAAAGTTACAGGATTTTAGATTTACGTTAATACAAAACCACAGTGCATACGCAAATTTTTTAGAATTTGCAAACATATGGGGCACTGAAACGCGAAACCAACATATGTTTGCAAATTCTAAAAAATGTCATGATATTGACGAAAAACAACTGTCATAGTGCAAAATTGTTCCCAATCGAATCAAACCAAGATATAGTTTTGCCTGCATGCTTACTTGTAAATGTCAACTAAATACCCAATGTTGAATGGTAAAGAAGCTAGAACATATGTCCATATGTATAAAAAGTTTGAAACTTTTTTCATCGAGTCAAAACAAACAGCTATTTAGCCAACTACGAATGTACAGATATATAGCAGTAGTTTGCTCATATCCAAAAATGTAACGTACTAGCAAGCTATCGTCCCTGCTGTGCTAATAACCAGCTAATGAAGTTGCCCTGTTAGTGCTAACGTTACCACTAACTGGCTTTGTTATGTTATGTTGACATCCGTTTTTCTATAACAGTCATAGCACCATTTCATAGCAAGTTTGTAACTTAAATATTAATAACTAGCATTGCATGTCTTACCTCTATATGTTTCTTCAAATTTGAAGGGGAGTTTTTAAACGCCAACAGTTCTTTGCGTTGAGGTAGGCACTTGACACATTGAAAACGCCAGGAGTCATTCTTTGAACCTTTAAATTCAAATAACTTGCTTAAATAAGGCCAGGGATGTCTCTCAGAATCAGAGCTGCAGGGCACAGGCTCAAGCTCCGTCGACGTTGTTGGCTCTTCGTCCATGTTTGATATTGGTGTCCACCGTGTCCTTCGATTTACACACTTCCGCTTGTGTTGTTTCAAAACGCGCGCTGAGCGCGTGAGTTCTTTGACCAATCAGATCTCCGATCTGTTTCAACGTGCATTGGCCAGCAACGCCAAAACGTCAGTCGACCAAAAATGTGTATGCAAGAGATTCGGAAGGATGTAACGACACGCATTTTAATAATGTAGTGGAGTACAAAGTACAGATAATTGCTGAAAAATCTACTTGAGTAAAAGTAAAAGTATGCATTATTTTTTTTACTTAAGTAAAGTATAGATACATAAAAATGTACTTAAGTACAGTAACGAAGTACAAATACTTCGTTACATTCCACCACTGCCTGCCACATGCGCCGAGGGTCAGAATTGGAAAAATGCTCCTCTAGCTTCACCTTGTAGCAGTGCTTGGCCTTTCTGATGCCCCTCTTCAGATTTGCCCTGAAACTACTGTAGGCATGTGCATCACCTGATCTGAAGGCAGTGTTGCGTGCTTTCAACAGCAGGCGCACTTCCTTGTTCATCCATGGTTTCTGCTTGGGGTATATTGTGATCTGCTTCTGAGCTGTGACACTATCAGTGGTGGTATTGATGTAGTCCAATACAGAGGAGGTGTAGCTGTCTATGTCCGTGTGAGAGCCACTGGTTGCCTGAGAAGCAAACATACTCCAGTCTGTGTGTAGAAACCTTTCCTGGAGTGTAGAGTCTGCCCCCGCAGGCCACACCTTGATGGTCTTCAATAATGGCTTCACACGATTAATGAGAGGTATATATTTGGGGGTGAGGAACAAAGAAAGGTGATCAGATTGACCCAGGTGGGGGAGGGGTGTCGCGGCATAAGCTTCAGCCATGTTTGTATAGACATGATCCAAAGTTTTGTTTCCTCTTGTGTGGCAGGAAACATGCTGGTGAAATTTAGGGAGCACTGTCTTTAAGTTAGAGTGATTAAAATCACCCGCAACAATAAATCCATCCTCCGGGTGAGCAGTCTGTTGTTTACTGATGGCTGCATAAGTACTTGCAGCCGATCGCACACTCCACTGGACTGTGCTCGGCGAAACGACCTCACACCCTGGCGAGGTGTGAGGTCGTACACAAACGACAGCTGTCACCACTCTCAAACCGACAGTGCGTGCCGTTGTCCCGCCAGGCAGGTACAAAGGCGGAGCCAACCTTCCCTCCGGGGACCCCCCGCGACAGATGGTTAGCTCCGCCAGCCGACGAACCACCCCCCGTGGGAATGATGAAGCAGACCGTCCCCTTGGTCACCCTGTCACAGTCCCTGGGAGCTTGAGAGCTGCCCACACTGTCTCGCTGGCTAATGCGTGCGGTCCGTCTTGGTTACTCGATCCAGTTCGCCAGAGACTCTCCCAAGTTTCAGGGCATCATCTCTCCTTCTGTCAGAGGTAGGGTACGCCTCCGTACTTCGGGTAGAGGTCACCACCCTTCTGGCAAAACAGGCATCGAGTTCGTCCCTCAAACCAAGATGTTCAGTGGGTCACGACCCGCACTTCATCGTTCCCAAGAAAGACGGCGGGTTGCGCCCCATAGGTCTGCGTACCGTGAACAAGCACCTTCATAAGCTGCCGTTCAGATGCTCACGCAGAGGCGCATCCTGACATCTATCAGGTGTCAGGTTTGGTTCGTGGCAATCGACCTGAAGGATGCTTACTTTCATGTCTCGATCCCCTCGACACCGGCCGTTCCCACGGTTCGCGTTCGACGGGCAGGCATATCAGTACAGAGTCCTCCCTTTCGGTCTGTCCCTGTCTCCACGGGTCTTCACGAAGATCGTGGAAGCCGCCCTTTCTCCCCTTCGGGAAAAAGGTGTGCGGGTATTAAACTATCTCGACGACTGGCTTATCTTGGCACACTCGTGAGATCTGTTGTGTACACAGAGGGCCCTGATGCTCCGGCATCTAGATCGATTGGGATTTCAGGTCAACCGAGTAAAGAGCAAACTCTCCCCAGTGCAGAGCATCCTCTTTCTCGGTATGGAACTAAACTCTGTCACCATGATGGCGCAGCTGTCCACAGCACGCGCCCAGTCAGTGTTGAACTGCTTGGAACACTTCAGGCAGTCGGCGGTCCCCCTGAAACATTTTCAGAGGCTCCTGGGACACATGGCGTCCTCCGCGGGGGTAATACCCCTCGGATTGATGCACATGAAACCGCTTCAACACTGGCTACAGAGACAAGTTCCGAGGACAGCGTGGCACACCGGCAGCAGGCGCATGGTTATGACGCCCTGCTGACGATGCACCCTAACCCCTTGGTCTTCCATGACCTTCCTCCGGGCGGGGGTTCCCCTCGGGCAGGTTACGAGGCACGTCGTGGTGACGACGGACGCCTCGCTGCAGGGGTGGGGTGCAGTGTGCAACTGGCACGCAGTAGCTGGCGCTGGACAGGCCCCCGTCTGCGCTGGCATGTCAATTGCCTAGAGTTGTGGGCTGTGCTGCTTGCGCTGAGAAGCCCCAGCCTCTATTGCAGGGCCGGCACGTGTTGGTCCTCTGGGACAGCACGACAGCCGTAGCGTACATCAATGGCCATGGTGGTGTACGCTCACGGCAGCTAACACAACTTGCCCGACGCCTCCTCCTGTGGAGTCAGCAGGTGATCCGCTCCCTGCGGGCCACGCACATCCCAGGGATACTGAACCAGACATCCGACACGCTCTCTCGTCAGTATACACCCTGCGGAGAGTGGCGACTCCATCCCCGCGCAGTCCAGCTCATTTGTGTGCTGTTCGGACAGGCACAGACAGACCTCTTTGCCTCCCGCGACACCACCCATTGTCTGCTTTGGTACTCACTGACCGAGGCCCCCCTCGGCACAGATGCCCTGGCACACAGCTGACTGCGGGACGGGCGGAAGCACACCCCCTCCCCCAGGAGCATCCTTGCACAGACACTGTGCAAGGTCAGGGAAGAGGAGCACCAAGTGTATTGGTTACACCGCACTGGTCTAACCGCACTTGGCTTCAGAGTTGATGCTCTGGACAGCGACTCCCCCTGAACCATTCCCCTGACAGAAGACCTGCTCTCTCAGGGGAAGGAAACGTTCTGGCATCCCAGATCAGACCTCTGGAAAACCCATGTCTGGTCTCTAGACGGGACGAGAAGATCCTGAGATGGCTACTCCCCCGCTCGGCAGAGACCATCACCCAGGCTAGGGCCCCATCTACTAGGCGGTCACACGCCTCTAGACGGCGCCTCTTCTCGTCCTGGTGTCTCTCTCTCAACGAGAAAGACTCACTGAGGTGCTCGATCAGGATTGTGGTGTCCTTCTTACGAGACTGGAGACTAACATCTCCCCTCCACACTGAAAGTGTATGTAGTCGCTATCGCCACACATCACGACTCAGTTGATGGAAAGTTTCTAGGGCAACACAACCTGGTCACCAGGTTCCTAACGGGCGCGAGAGGGCGGAATCTGCCTCACCTCCGCTCCATACTCTCTTGGGACCCTAACGTGGGTCCAAGAGCCCCTCGGAGGCTCCGATCTTCCTTACCTGAGTAAGACGCCCCCCCCGTTGACGCTCGCTTTCTTCAAGAGGGTAGGGGACCTCCAAGCATTCTCTGTGTCCCCGGAATGCCTTGAATTCGGCCCTGGTAACTCTCACGTTATCCTGAGACCCAGGCCCGGAGACGTGCCCAAAAGTTCACACTACTTCCCTACGGGAGCAAGTGGTGAACTTGCAGGCGCTCCCCATCGGTGAGGAAGACCCAACCCCATCCGTGTTGTGTCCTGGACCGCACACAGAGCTTCTGACCAGCTCCTTGTCTGTATTGGAGGACACCAGAAGGGGAAGGCTGTCTCCAAGCAGAGGCTGGCGCACTGGGTCGTGGATGCCGTTACGACGGCATTCGGATCTCAGAATCTCCCATGCCCACTGAGTGCTTACTCCACACGGGGTATAGCCTCCTGGGCACCGGCCAGAAGCGCCTCTCTGGTAGACATCTTTAGAGTTGCGGGTTGGGCTACGCCCAAACACCTTCGCAAGGGTTAACAACCGTGGCATAAACCCGGTGTCAGCCCACGTCCTGCGTGGCGACATGTAGGACTGGCATCCGGGGGGGTATGCCTGCTAAAGCACCTTCCCACCCTCCAAGAGGTTGGGTCAGTGTGCTATCTACCTTTTCTTCTTACCCAACCACATGGCTAAGAAAATTGGTACCTCACCAACCTTCCTTCTTACCCAGACACTGGTTAAGAACAGGCATTCCATCCATCACTAAGAAAGCACCCCCTGGTGGTTGGCTGGGCAGAGCAGCCTTCCTCTTTAGGCCGGTATACCATATGACCTATCACAGATAGTTCTAACCGGACCTGGTGCTATCAGACGCAGTAACACCCGCACCGTGGGCTGTTCCATCTGCTATACCCTCATGACAGTGGTTCCCACACATGGTAACCCATGAGCTTCCCCAGGTGGACCTCCACCTCGCGATTAACTACACAGTCCGCACGTTCCATGCGTTCTCCTCCAAGGACGAGACCATACTTATATCCATCATATTCCTCCCCACGGGTAGGAGGTGGCCTCTGCAGCGCTTTTCTGATTAAGAGTTGGGCTCAACCGGTGTAAACCCGAGCCGGTAGAGAGCTAAGGCCCCGTCCGTGAAAGGTTACTGGTCAGGGCTGTACCCATCTTTCTCCAAGAAAGCTCTGGGACCCCCCGACCACCACACTGGAAGGTTACAGTTTCACGAAGCTTCGAGCTGATACGCCCAGGCTTGTTACCGTCGCTTCGCTGAGATTGTGACGCGATACAGCATTGTGGCGTTTTCCATAGGCAACCCCATCTGTCGTTCTCGACACAACGTCGAGAGACCGACAGAAAGGGAACGTCTTGGTTACGTATGTATCCTCAGTTCCCTGATGGAGGGAACGAGACGTTGTGTCCCTTATGCCACGAACACGTATCGTATTCTGCTGCAGTCGTGATAGGCTCTCAGGCTCTTCAGAACAAGAGGTAAACGAATGCTGCACGCCGGCTTCCTTTTATACCGGATATCCGAGGGCGGAGCCCGGCATGCATATTTCATTCGCCAAATTTCATTGGCCTTTTCTATAGTAGTCAGAGTTGATTGGTTCTCAAGGGCGAACCCCATCTGTCGTTCTCGACACAACGTCTCATTCCCTCCATCAGGGAACTGAGGTTACATACGTAACCAAGACGTTTTCTTAGTCCACTTATTCTTTCTCTCAAGCAGCACACAACCGGCTAACAAACTACTGTATAGGATATTTACTGACAAATTATGTTCGTGTTCATATTTCCAAACGGTAAATTAAATTGTTTACATTCTAAAACAATAAACAAAATACATATAAATACACCTTGGACCAAATATTTGGAAGATGAGGAAATTACAATTGTATTCAAATGTTTAATTTATTTTTTGTTATTTTGCATATTTTTTGTAGAGCAAGCGACTGAAGCGACAGGAAATATTTTCCCGAGAAGGTCTGACATGGCAGAAGATCGTTCATTTCTTAACCCAGCACCTGGAGAAGAGAGATCAGCCAATGGTCACGCAGGAACTGAAGAATATCCTTCAAGCTGCCAAACAGATTGGTAATATATAAATACTTTATTAGTTTGCAGTTTAATTTATGCTGTGGTATATAACTTTATTTTAAGAATATCTTTGAGTCTCTGCTGCAGATTTACAGACAAATGCTTCCAGTTTTGCTAATTCATTGCAACTGTCAATGCAGTTTTTTTTTTGATGACCTGTGCTTCTACAGTGTTGGTTGTGTATGATGAGTATTAATATAGAGGAAATATTTTGCAGAGAAAACAACACTTTATTTTGTGTTGCTTTTCTTTTTAGAAATTAACGGACAGTAAATATATCACTGGCCAAAATGTTCTGTTGGAAAAAAGCTATGACGATTATGTACAGTGAATAATTTGTGAATAAATAAACTTATGGTGATCCTCCTTAAACCTTAATTAATCTGAAGGTATTTTGAATACTTTGTAAATTAAGTATTCTTATTATGTTTCATTTTATTTGAAAAAGTTGTTTTTGACAAAAAGCATATAAATAAATGTTTCAGACGGTTTCTACATCTCTCTCTCTTCCTCTCTCTCTCTCTTTCTGCCCCGTTGACGTGAGTGTGGTTGTGCAGAGATTGCATTTTTATATACAGTTTCTCTGAACTTGGACCACTGTTTAAAGTTGTTTTAGATCTAAAGTGCTCGATCGACATGCAAGACACCATATTTCATCTCCAACCGTCTAGTCATGTTATCAAAGGACTTTGGGGGCTTTGACAAGTGAGATGCTCTACCTATACCTCACGTGACAAAAGACTATAGAAACCATTAGGAACAAGGTGTATGTCATGCCGCATCCCGACTGGTTGGGCAGACATATAGTCATAGTTCACAGAATACATAATTATAACATTTTTCGGTGATTAAATTGACAAATTATTATTTAAAGATAATACAAATAAGAAGTATTTTTTTTGTGTGGTCTGCTACATGGAGGGGCCAAAGAAAATTCTTTGGGGAAATTCCCCCCCCCAGATCCAGCCGTGGGTATAGTCATTTGTCCATTGCCCCCCTCGTGTTCAATAAAGACAGACTAACTTATGCAGTATTATAGAAAATTTATGATTGAAAGCATCGCATCATGATACCCAATTGAATCGAATCAATGACATGACAGTCGTTATCAAATTGAATTGTGAGACCAATGAGGATTCACACCCCTAATACGAAGCTAACGGTAAAATTGTAATGGTCAGTGTATTTTGTGAAAGAGTTAAAGAGGAAATTCACTCTTTAGATGTATTGTTGTTTAATTCATAATATGAGAGCAGCACATTCTTCCATCAGTTGAAGACAGACTGCCCTCAATGTGAGCGCATTAATCCTTGGATGCTCTTCTCTAAGAGGATGCTCCATTCTGCCTTCCTATTGCCTCACAACTGAGGCAGTAGCAGCCAGGCGGTCTCCTGGTCCCCTGCTGTGTTGCAGCAACATATTATCCTAAATATTCTAAAAAATACCACACTTAAAAGCTTGTCTTTTTCAAGATGTCATCTTTAGTGCGAGTAGCACATTCCACATTCAGACTTAATTCAGAGCTGCGGCATCATTTTCAGTTCAGAATCATGCCTACGCTTCGACAGAAATTCACATTCTAAATGCACTACATGTTCTGAGAGTTTAACAGAGATCATTTTATAAAAAGGCAATCTTAAAGATCGGGTATCATGCTATGTCATGCATTCTGACTTCTTTACACAGTTTCACGTGCTGGCTTATCATGCTTAATATGGTCAGCTTGTTAAAGATCCCATTCCCCACGATCCCATTTTTCAACCTTTAGTTATTGTTCAACCTTATGTTGCTGTTAGAGCATAAACAATACCTGCAAAATGATAAATCTCACAGTTCAGTGCCAAGCGAGATATTGTCTTTAACAGAATTCGCTTTTCAAGGACCACAGAGAACCCCTGGAATCCGACTACAGCCCTCTACTTCCTGGCTACATGATGTCACTATTTCGAGTGCTTTTAATAACCTCCGCCCTGAGGAATAAACCAAGAAAGAGGCGAGGCCTTCTTTATAGAAGGGGAAGAGCCAATGGAGTAGTGTTCGGTTATCAGAGATTTTAAACATTTGACTGAGCTAAACTACTTTCACTTTCATCACAGTCCTACAGCTGGTAATAAGAATTCAGCTTCACACATTCTAAGATAACCAATTGTCAGATAACAGCTTCCATAACTTTAACATTGGCAGTGAAAGCTGTTCTGTGCATACCTCTAAAACACTTTTTGGAAACGTCCTTTCAAGTCCTGCTAGCAAATGTCTCCTATTCAATCTGCTTGTTTTATTATCCAACTCGGGTCCAATATCAAAAGGCAAAACGAATGCTTCTGTTGTAAGTGTTAATTAATATAACCCGTCTGACGCCATTCGGTCCGTTGTCATTTCCTTCGTCATAGTAGAAAAAAATAGATCTCTAACAAAGATTGACATTTGCACATGCACTAGCACTAGCAGACCTCTGATACACTTCGATCGATCTGCATGTTTTTAACTGACAAAGTGTAGTTTATGCCATTGGTACTGTTTATTGCTAAAAGCCGAAGTTTATGAATACACGTGCACTGAGAGGGGCACCGACCAATCACAGCAGCCTGAGAAGCGGAAGCTCGCTGATATGATATGGGTGGGTTTTCTTCACACACACACTCTAAGTGGGGAACCAATCACGACAGACCTGGTCAGATTTTCCAATCAGAGTGTTTCGGAAGAAGGTACTTTCTATAGACTGAAACAATCCCAAGAGGGACAGCGGTGAACAATAGACTTGAAATATATGAAATATAAAAGCGCTTTTTGAAATTAGAAACATGAAAATTCTTTGTTAAACACCAAAAAACATAATCAAAGTCTCAGAAAACATCAAAAGAATGGCTCCTTTAAAAAATGAGTTGGACGTATGATGTAGTATTTATTAACTTGATACACTCCCCCAACACTCCAACCTGTTTCGGAAAGTTTTAGTCAAACTAATTAATATATCTGTGTTTTGTTGGCAATCTGCGTGTACAGGTGTACAAAACACGAACGGATTAACGTGATAATGTGTTGCTTGCTCTATTGTAGTTGCATCCCACTCTCCCCACTAGTCCCACCCCTGGCTGCTCGTGTTTTTCCGGAAATAATCGTACAGCTGTCGCTCTCTTTTTCAAATTTGATCAAACTAAATACTCTTTGAAGATACGACATGTGGAATACTACTGTATAGGCACTCAAGAATAATATGAGATTGGCAGAAACTGCCTGTGATAAGCAATCTTTAACATCACTTAATGATCGCTACCAGTGACAATGTGACAAGGGTTTTTATTTAATGAGTAGTCGTTTTACTTAAAAGTAACTTGTTGTGCGTTGCTATTACAACTGCAAGACCACATGCAGAGGTAGCTATTGTTTTTGTTTACACACTGTTATAGTTTGAGGGAGTTGATCAATGTAATTCATGGGTTGCATGTGTTTGTAAACATTTGAGATGTAGAATGTTCTCTTTGCATCATTTAATTCATTTTATCGTCAGATTTCTCAGCAGCCACCTCGATTCTGCTGCACTCCATTTAACTAGTTTTACTAATTTTGTATTTATAAACACATATACATTCATGCAAGTATATATTTAAGAAAAATTTATAAATGTTTATATATAATTTCAATTATTGGTAAATATAAATAAATGCATTGAAATATTTCCTAATCATGTACATATTTGTGTCACAGGTTGACACGGAGGAGGATGAATGGAGAAACAAAAGGGTATAATCCAATGGGGTTTAATGATAACAGAAGTCCAAAACAAACACGGGAGCAGGAGAACAGGGAAGACAAAACCAGTTATACAATTCATTGACATAAATAATAACCGACAAAGAACAGAGGGAGACACAGGGCTTAAATACAAAAGGAAAACATTCATGGAAAACAGAAACAGGTGTGGAACTAATTAACAATGACGAAACACAAGTGAAAACGAATTAGCTAATAATGAGATTGGCAACGGGAGATTAACAAAGATGAGGGACAGGTGAAAACAATGAGACAAGCGAAAACAGGCAAGGAACAAACGTGACATTACCCCCCCCTCCACAAGGCGCGACATAGCGCCAAAACAGTACCAAAGGGGGAAGGGGGGGTGGGCGTCCTGGAGGCCGGTGCAGGGAAGACCAGACCTGGTGGGATGGGAGACCTCCAGGGCGATACGTCCAGCTCGGGGACTCTGGAGGGCGGCGGCCATTCTGGAGGCTTTGAGGGCGGCGGCCAATCTGGAGGCCTGGAGGGCGGCGGCCATTCTGGAGGCCTGGAGGGCGGCGGCCATTCTGGAGGCCTGGAGGGCGGCGGCCATTCTGGAGACCTGGAAGGCGTCGGCCGTTCTGGAGGCCTGGAGGGCGCCGGCCGTTCGGGAGACCTGGAAGGCGTCGGCCGTTCTGGAGGCCTGAAGGGCGCCGGCCGTTCTGGAGGCCTGAAGGGCGCCGGCCGTACCGGATGGCAGACGACCAGTCTAGCCTTGAGGGCTATCCCTGCCATATGGCTCCCCCCCAAAAAATATTTGGGCTTAGTCCGGGAGCTCATATGGAGGTTGGCCTGGACCGGCTGGGCAGCGGGCTCTGGCGGCTGGGCAGCGGGCTCTGGCGGCTGGGCAACGGCCTCTGGCGGCTGGGCAACGGGCTCTGGCGGCTGGGCAACGGGCTCTGGCGGCTGGGCAGCGGGCTCTGGCGGCTGGGCAGCGGGCTCTGGCGGCTGGGCAGCGGGCTCTGGCGGCTGGGCAGCGGGCTCTGGAAGGCCGTGCGGGAACGGCTGGAGAGGCTCTGGAAGGCCGTGCGGGAACGGCTGAAGAGGCTCTGGAAGACCGTGCGGGAACGGTTGGAGAGGCTCTGGAAGGCCGTGCGGGAACGGCTGGAGAGGCTCTGGGAGGCCGTGCGGGAACGGCTGGAGAGGCTCTGGGAGGCCGTGCGGGAACGGCTGGAGAGGCTCTGGAAGGCCGTGCGGGAACGGCTGGAGAGGCTCTGGGAGGCCATGCGGGACCGGCTGGAGAGGCCCGGGAAGGCCGGACGGGACCGGCTGGAGAGGCCCGGGAAGGCCGGACGGGACCGGCTGGAGAGGCTCGGGAACGCCGGACGGGACCGGCTGGAGAGGCTCGTGAACGCCGGACGGGACCGGCTGGAGAGGCCCGGGAACGCCGGACGGGACCGGCTGGAGAGGCTTCGGAAAGCCGGACGAGACCGGCTCCGAGAACAGGTCCCCTTTAACCTGCTCCCGTTGCTGGGTGGTGGAGGAGTGAGGCGTGGATCCGGGATGAGCCGGAACGAACCCCTGGACTGTGACCGATACTGGGCGACCCCCGCTCAAGTCCTCATCAGTCACCCCGACGCAGAACTCGGAGCCGGTTGCTTGGAGGACTCGATTTACGAAGTCCTCCAGCCGGTACTCATCTGCATCGGGAAGCATGACGAGGACGAGCAGAATGTCGTCCAGACCGGCCAAAAAGGCCAGGTTTAGAGCTTGATCGCTCCAACTCACCCGATAGCACACGCCAACAAACTCCTCCACGTAGTTCTCCAGAGGCCTTTCGTCCTGTCTCAAGTCCCTGAGGACAGCCTCTGGAGAAAAGGTACAGCAATCCATTTTTCAGGTCGGTTATTCTGTCAGGGCTGACACGGAGGAGGATGAATGGAGAAACAAAAGGGTATAATCCAATGGGGTTTAATGATAACAGAAGTCCAAAACAAACACGGGAGCAGGAGAACAGGGAAGACAAAACCAGTTATACAATTCATTGACATAAATAATAACCGACAAAGAACAGAGGGAGACACAGGGCTAAAAATACAAAAGGAAGACACTCATGGAAAACAGAAACAGGTGTGGAACTAATTAACAATGACGAAACACAAGTGAAAACGAATTAGCTAATAATGAGATTGGCAACGGGAGATTAACAAAGATGAGGGACAGGTGAAAACAATGAGACAAGCGAAAACAGGCAAGGAACAAACGTGACATTTTGTGTATGTCTTTGTGTTTATAAATACAAAATCAACATGCACTTGCACTTGTTGTACATACACTTACTGTATATTATGTAAACAAAAACTTTTATTATTATATCGAATAATTGTTTGACAGCCCTTCAAATTTTGGCCTGCCTGGAAGACATATCTTCTAGATGATTTTTTTTGCTCTTCCAGCCCACACGCAAGTGATGCACTTTACCATTCAGCTAGGTTTAACTGCCATAACACCAACCATAAATGCTAGAATCCTTGATGTACAGTATGTGTAATAACTTATTGTCCAGGCCTTTGTAATAGACTGGATGTGAAACAAACAGAGGTTTTCCTGCTTAGAGAAATGTTGTGCCACCTCAGACTCTCGCAAAATTATATCGGGTGTCACTTGTAACTGCAGTTGCTCCATTACGCCACAGTGGAGGCGCTGTTTGGTTATCAGCACAATGAGCTAAAATGAGTTGCACATCCGGGAAATAAGTCAGAAAATTTGAGGAAAATCATGCCGTGCGATTGTGTCACATGAAATAGGTCAATTCTAATCACAGGAGGTCTCCAGATAATACTGATGCCGTGCAAAAACTGAATCGTTCTAATTTGTAACCTAACCCTACTTCTCTAACCATATTCACAGAAGGCTCCAACTACATAAACTGTTATCCAATCAAAGCAGTGGGTGTTTACTTATAAAGTCTTAAATGCGGCACACCTGTTGAAACCGAGAGTTTACATAGCTGGCCTCAAAACCTGTGTAGAAAATAGCCTATTAATTATTGATTTTGATGTTTTTGAATGTTAAAACAACTCGAATGTAATAAGTAGACTTCATATAACATTATTAAACAGTAAACAACCACAGTTCATGAGACCTTTAAAGTGAACCAAAGAGAACACAAGATGTGAATAAGCTTTGCTCATTTAGTAAGACTGGTGTATTCAGTTAGCTATTGATGGCTGAAAACTTAGTTGAAATTGATAAAAAGCTTTATTTAATTAAAAAAGTACTGTTTGGTTGAATAAAAGTAATGTTTTATATAACTTAATAATTGTAATTTTCTTCAAATTTTATTAGAACTTTTAACATGTCAAAGTCACTCTGGTTAAGCCACTTAAAGGTACATTAGGCATGTGTGTGTGTGGATGGCACCTCCTCCTCCTCATTTTGAGTTAGGAAAAACCCTGACAAAGGTATACTTTGCATTGTCTGTTAGTGTTGTCACGATACTGGAATTTCTAACTTCGATACGATACCTTGAAAAATATCGATACTCGATACCATTTTCGATACCACAGAGAAAAAACCTGCCACAACATTAAGGGGGTAATTTTTTTTTTATTATTATTTAAAGATAAATATAACATATATAATGTATTATAAAGAGTTATTAAAGGGTAAAATGCATTATAATTCTTCATAATGTGTGTTGTTACGCATTATGTACTGTTGCAGGTCGAGTCTCATCTTCTTTCTGGTGCTACAAGAGAATGCCAAACTTTAATAAACATATATATTTTTTTGACCGCACTTTTAAAATGAACTGAACTTTGTAACTAATCTCAGAGCTTAAGTAATTGGTAATAGATATTTATTAACATAAATAAACAATGAAAAATACTTCCAAAACATGTATTAATCTTAGTTAAAAGTTAATTTAAACTAACATTTACTAATACATGTACTAATTAAAATCCAAAGTTCTATCTGTTAATATTTTTTTTCATTGGACCAGATCAAACATGATCCGTTGTATTTTATTACATACTGTCATCAAAGATTAAAATATACTGTAGCAAATGGATTGCTCATCGTTCATAAATGCTGGTCAATACATAACATTATTTGATGAACATATTTTAATGTCGGATTCAAATATCACCGATCCACACACGTAATCATTTTTTGAATTAAGTTAATTAAGCACAAGTTAATTTACATTTGACCACAGTTAAAGTCTTTAAAGATTCACAGTTAAAGATTCCTCAGTCGGATTATATTAACTCTAAGAACTACGCTGAAAAAACGAGACAACACTCATATTGCTATATAGAGGTGTTAGCGCCTTTTGTTAGCACTGCTCTGTAGCAACTCTTGCATATTGGCTTGTTTGTGTCCTTCGGCTTTCCATGTTCATTGGCCTCATATCCAAAATATTTCCAGATAGCACTCCTTATGTGTTCTTTATCAACCAGAGCCGGTTGCGGAGGCGCCGCACACGCCATATTTATATTCGCTTCACTTTTGCTATTTAACCAGAGCGAATAAGACGAGACACGTGACAGGCACTGCGGTCACGTGTGGTGTTTGTCAACGCGCCTTTGGAGATAAGTGAAAGTGACAGCTTGGCTAGGATCGGAGTATCGATACTTCGGGAAATTAGTATTGGTACCGTTCAGATATTTCAGTAACGATGCTTATCGAAATATCGATATTTTTGACAACACTATTGTCTGTTAAAAATATAATTGTTTAGTCTAGACTTTAACAAGTTTATATGTGTTTGTCTGTAACTCAAACCAGTCTGGGAAGGTTATTCCAATATTAAGGGATAAAAAAGTATGGATATAATAAGCTACAAGTAAAGGAAAATGTTAGTGAGTCACTTTGGATAAGAGTCGGCTTATGTAAATGCTATTCCGTATAAAAAGCATTTCAGGATGAAACCTTAATAAACCGGTTGATAAAATGCTTTTTTATGTGCAAATTTAGGCAAGGGATGACTACTTTGAATATGCTAAATTAAATCTTGGTTTTGATTTATTTGCGATTCCTCTTATCAAACAGTCTAACAGTTCTATTTTTGTTCTTTTTTACTGACTTACTGTTATTCAGAAGTAACAAAACAATAATGAAAAATAAGTAAGTGACCCTACACCTTTGTTACAATGAGTGCAATATATCAAATAGTTAGCTGTCCACATAAAGCACGGTACACAAACTAGCCACTGCAAATCAATATTGAATTTAGCTGTATCATGCCATATGTCTGCAGTTTAACCTTCATAGCCATCTGTCAAAATAGATTTTCTTTTTCAGCAACTTTGCTGTGGTTCATTTTCTGCCTAACGCCATGAACAACTAATGAAATTATCCAGCGCTGTTAGTAGAGTGACTGAACCACCACTGGGTCAGGATCATTTTCCACATGTCAGCAACTCATTTAGCATCTAATGATTCATGAGGATATAGGCACACTTCACCTCAATGGCATTCAGCTGTCATGATGCATCTAATTCAATTTGATGCAAATCTTTGAGAGCTCCGCTGTGCTTAAATAGCCATGAATAGGGTTCTCTCGGCTAATACCTTAATTATATTGTTAGGAGAGAGTGGGATAAGATGTAATGTGGGAGTCCTGGGGCCTCATTTACAGTATGTGTCATACACAATGCGCTATACATAGGCATTAAAGAGAAAGATAAAAAAGACATTTCCAAATCACAACTTAATTATAAACTAGCAAGGAGAAAGGAAAAAAATTCATAAAGAAGTGAGTGAGGTAAAATAATGTTGGGTAATCACTTAAGTGCAGGACAGAGCTGTAATTGAATTTGGCAACCGTTGGCACGCACACGACTTCTTTTGATTCAAGGCTCGGTGGCATAATGTACAATTAGATTTAGGTTAAAAAGAATAGATCATTCATTTTATGTATTTGCAAAAAGGAACAAGGCAAAATCAGACGTGAAACAGTGATATTGTTGTGAAATATAAGAAAACAGTATAAGAATAATTCGGTGTCAACTAAAACATGAAAATATATTTATGTTTGTTTATCTATTTTTATGTAATTTTGAAAGCTGTGATATAACAGGAAGTTGTAAAATGACAAGTGTATATATTATTGGGGTATGAAAAGGAAAGGATTAAAACCCTTAAATGAAATGCTCATGAGTCAATACAGACAAGGAAAGCTCAGCGGGTTCCAGTTTCCTACAGATTATCCTTCAGCCTCTCGTCTGCTTTTTTAGAATACATTCATGAAAATGAATGATTTGATTGAATCATTATAATGTTGCATTTGCTAAAAAGTGGACTATATGTGTGGCACAATTGGGGAAAGTTGCCACCATGGATTTTTTTTTAGGGAACTCCACATTTTAATTTCATTCTGTTTTATCATATGTAACATTTTCAGGCCTCCTGCAGATAGAATGCTCCACTTTGTGATTATTGTGACTTAGACTGTTTAGGATAATTATTGCAATGTTTACCAATATCTTATAAATCGTTCATACATAGGAACCAATTATATGTTCGAATATAGAAAGATAAAACAAGCGTTTTTTATAAAGCACAAATTCAAAAGTCATTTCAGCTTCCTTTGTAAACTTCTCCCATCAGGTAGTAGAAGAAAGATTGAAGCTTGAATCTGCTGAGGACTTGCATCAGACATGACCCAGGGGAAGCAAGTCTGAAAAAATTTAGAATACAGTTAGAATACAGGGTTGTGCCAGTATTAAATTAGACAGTCTTTTTTTTATTAATAAAAATAATTTACCAAATAAATGTAATGTAGATTACACCTCATCAGCACATATTTCTTCGATGAGCATGTGCTGCTATGAAACTGGAACACTGACATTGTTTGTAGCTCTGTTTTAAAGCCACGGTTCAGTTCAATTTCGGTACAGTTAAGGGGACCAATACAACTGGTCTTTTACAACAGTAATATTTAATTTGACCTAGCGATTGCAGTATGTTTTAACCTTATAACGGAAAAATCTGTTAAAATAGGGCATACTGTCCAATTGCCTGTACCGTACTTATACAAAAACCTTGAACAAAACCTCCAGTACCTGGCGAGAGATGGATGACGTGATCTCCCCTGCTTTACTTCTACTGCTAGTCGCTCGTGAAAGTTGCTCATCATTTGCATAAAGTTGAACAGTTACTACCCGCTGTCGCTTGTGTCGCCGGAAATTGGCAGCTCTCAATTAAAATGAATTAGATAAGGTCACTCCGCCGCTGCCAGTCACTGATGGTCTAGTCGGTACAATATGTGTACCGTTACAATATTATAAAGAAAAGAAATCTCCATTAATTCAAGTGTGACAAAATACAGTATACAGAATAAAGTTTGGGGATTATTCACACCCAACATGTTTTTAAAGGGGTCATTTGACTCCGCTAAAACAAATATTATTGTTAGCTTTAGATGTAATACAATGTATATACACGATTTGAGTTCAAAGCTCATTGCTCTAAAAAGCGTGGTGTGCTATGATTGGCCAGGTCACTAGTGCGTAGTGATTGGCCGAATACTGCACGGAAATGAAACGCCTCTTACCATATTCGAACATCAGGCTGCGCCCGCGATGATACAATGAGATTTACAAGACCCCCCCTTACTTGCGTATACATTTGGGGGGTCTTAGTAAAATCATACCACAAAGTGACATACATGAGTGGGGGTGTGGTTACACGAGGTGTTTCAGGCGGGTCCGTGTTCGCATTCACTTTTAGATAGAATGCATCTTTTGCTCCGACACTTAAATTTTACGTGTCCAATACATGCATGGGCAACACACCAAAGACACAAAAAAAAAGCGTATTTCCGCCATATGACCCCTTTAAATTCAACCGTGCTTCTTTTCCATTGTTTCAATGTAAACACACACTAAACGGACGTGTTTGACTCTTACACACGCATCTTTAACAGCCCCTTACACATGAGCGCCACATTTTACAAGCAGCGCAACTCATCAGTGTCTGTTTCAGAACAGTGGACTCACCAGAATGCCCTGGAGGTTGGGCAGGAGTTGTGAGCTTTTGTTTACTTTTGTAGGCGGAGCAATTTCTGCTATCACAAAGAGTGTCAAGACACCTTTGCATTCTGCGGTGTGCTTTTTTAAATCATTCCTCAAATAATTGTCAAATTTTATAACAAGACTCTACCATATTAATTTGGTGATATCATAATTTATTGCTTTAAGGTTTTGAACAACAAACGCTCATTATTGATAGTCAATGTTCAAATGGTTAGTTTTTAGGACTCGCACCCTAATTAACTTATGGGTGTGAGTCTCTAAACCATCCAGTATGGTTCTGTTCACTCATCAGAGCTTCTTTAGTTGTGAGTTGTTTATTAATTTTTGTTTTGATTTGTGTAAAGATCTGGTTGTCACTATTAAAGTTTTTTTTCTGTGTATTTGGTGTGTTGCCCATGCATGTATTAGACATGTGAAATTGCTAAATTAAAGTTTCGTAACAAAAGATGCATTCCATCTAAATGCGAATTCTCACCCAGACCTGCATTGTGTAACCACACCCCCACAAATCTATGTCAGTTCGTGCTATGATTTGACTAAGACCGCCCAAATGTATACGCAAGTAAGATGGGCGTACCTCTCAGTACAATTGCTTTGGAACCTGATGTTCCAAATGTGGTAAGAGGCATTACATTTCCGTCACACGCTTGCAGTATTCAACCAATCACTACACACTGGTTAACTGGCCAATCATAGCACACCTCGCTTTTCAGAGCGATGAACTTTGTAAAACTCTGTTTCAGAGAGGCGGGGCAAAGAGGAGATACAAACATGCACAGTATGTGGAAAATACAGCATTTTTTAACCTTAAATCATGTTTGCACATTGTATTACATCCAAAACAAACAATACAATTCGTTTTAGCTGTGTCATATGACCCCTTCAAGGACTCATACAGGACTGACAACCATATTCTGGTGCTGTGTTAACATGTTTCACATGCAAACTTTTCAATTGAATAGTATCTCCACTGTTTCAAAATCGTTATCTGTATTTAGTACAGTGTCATTTTATATGTGAACTCAAATATTTTTTTTTTGTTTGTTTTGCAGTTGGTACAGATTTTGGACAGGACACCATTGAAAGTGCTGGAGTCTTCTTGTTTAAAACATTCCACAACAAGGAGCAGGTTGACCATGAAGAGACCAGGGCCATAAAACAGATGTTTGGACCTTTTCCAGCCTCTGCTGCTGAGTTGGCTTGTGCCGCTGTTAGCCGTTTAGTAGCCCAGATGGGAGAATGTCATGTGGAGGCTTTCATCCAAACACATAGTTCCCTCAAGAGTGTCGACCACAGTGCCGTTTTTGGGCAAAACATCGTTTTCTCATTTGACAAATATGTGCTGGATGCTCAGGACACCTTGCCATGGACAGAGGGATCAGATATTGATGAAGGCCTGAACTTCCACAATTTCATAAATCATCATGTGGGTGAGCGGAGGGCTGGGTCTGAGCGAGACGATGCTTACACAGTGGGAGAACTGGAGCAGAGAGAAACAGGCAGCTCTATTCTGAGACAGGAGGTGGAAAAATACCTGAATGAGGGAAACATGGTGTCATCCAGTGTCGAAGAGCTTTCCACGTCCCTCTTTGAGATGCTGGCCTCCACCAAGAGTGATGACGAACTACAGAATGAGGTAATCCAGGTTTTATCTATTGGCTCCTAAAATTTGATCTCATTGTCATGTAATGGTGGGTTCACAGTGATGGTGGTTTTCAGATTTATTTTATTCAATGTAAATTGGTTATTTAAAGGAGGGTTAGGTGATAGCGGAGAGGCTAACAGTATAGCAAGCTAGCATACATTCCCACCTTCCTATCCTATGTTTCTGAAAATCTTGGCCTATGATTGGCTAATGAAGTGATAACACCTTTGAGAGTGTGGCAAATTTGTACCTAATGCTACTGAGCTGTTATGTAATACAATGTTCATCAGTGGACATTGCATTCAAGTGATACAACAGGATTAAATAGGAACTAGTGTTGTCTTGATACCAACTTTTCGGCGCACATGTTAACAGATGAGAGCATTGTGATCACGCGGCAAGAGTTATCTTTAATGAACCGAAGAGAGCACACGTCACTCCTCTGTTCATTAAGCTACATTGGCTCCCTATAGTCGCTCGCATCAAATTCAAGACTCTGCTCCTGGCCTACAAGACCACCACTGGTTTGGCACCACCTTATCTTCACTTGCTTTTGCAGACATATGTACCCGCCAGATCCCTACGCTCTGCAAACGAACAGCGTCTTGTGGTGACATCCCATAAAGGTAGAAAATCTCTCTCGCGCACCTTCTACGGATCTGTTCCACCTATGTGGAATGATCTGCCCGCTGCTACGAGATCTGCAGATTCTGTAGCCATCTTTAAGAAACATCTGAAAACACATCTCTTCCGTCAACATCTTACTGTTCTGTTCTGACTTTATTTCCTTCTCCAAAAAAAAAATATATTTTATGTATGAATGGTTCTGTATACTGTGTTAGGTTATATGAGACCAGTCTTCTTTTTGATTGCACTAATGCTTTTGTTGTACTTATGCTGTCCCTATTGCTTCCATTGCCTACCCCACTTGTAAGTCGCTTTGGATAAAAGCGTCTGCTAAATGACTAAATGTAAATGTTAATGTAATTTAAGCGACAGTGCACTCTTTTTGGACAAAATCCACATGGTTTGACAGGAAAAAGTAACACTTTACCTGTAAAACTTGTAGTGGTCTCTAATATGTTTTTAACAGTCACAATGACTTTCAGAAACTCTTTCCAGAAGTTTTTGGCTAAACCACAACATCACATGTAAAGGATTTATAATACAAGTATATCTTACATGTAATGTTTAAATTGCATATGAAGGAGTGGAAAAAAATCGCATCAAGCTGTCAGTGTACTGTCATCATAACCTTCTAATTAAAGAAATAAAACTAAATAGACATCATGTTATATGCAAATATTTCGTATGTGTGAGAGAAAAGCGATTGCATCATTAGTCAGTAACTCTCCCATGATGAGTTAAAGCGGCCCTGCAACGATGTGTCATGCATTCTGACTTCTTTACAATGTTAAACGTGCTGTCTTCAAAAAACCAGTCGGGCATATTATGTAACTTTTGTGTGATTGATACACTCCCCCGGCAATCGTACAGGTTTCGCAAAGTTTTTTTTAGAAAATATAAAACTGTTTCATAACAACTTTTCAAAGTCCCTAATTGGAAAATTCTACCCGAAAAGCACGCAGCACTGCCACAGGAGAGCAGGAGAAGGAGCATGCGCTAACGTCACTTTCACTTGTAAGCAGGAGAGAGAGAGAAAGAGAGAGCATCCGTTCGCGAAGTTCAGGTGTTTTTTGTTCACTGCATTTGGTTGATGAATGTTATATAAATTGTGGATATAACGCTGGATTTGGAGATCGTTTGAAACTGATATGAGGAGCCATCCCAGCGCTAAAAGATGCTGGACATGAAGCACATGCGGTGAGTGAAACTGATGTCTGTGTTTTGTTGCCAATGGGTGCGCACGTGCTTTGGTTCAGCCTACGCATTATAGATTAGTTGGGGACATACGAATCACAACAGCGTGAGAAGGAGGGACTTTATTTTGACCGGAAGAAATCTATTCGTTTTACGAGAAGAGGGACAGCCGTGAACAATAATCTTGTAACATGAACATCCACTGTTAAACAACCCAAAAACATAATCAAAGCTTAAAAAACAGCATAAGAAAGCCCCCTTTAAGAAATGTCGACTTTAACAGTCAAAGTAGATAAAATAGAGACCTCTCTAAAGATGAGAGTTAATTCTGTAGTAGTGCATTGATGCTTTCATGACATACATCATCTGATTCATAACGTAGCTCTGTCAGGTGACTTGGCCTTGGATATGGCTTTGGAACCAAACTCCATCACATACTTAAATTCTAGCTTTTTGAGCTCTGTAGTGCCTCACGTCACTTTGAAAGCTCACATCAAAGACATTTTGCTTAATGGCCTTCAGCCTTATTATACTTAACCATGCAGCTACATTTATTTACATCAGAGTCAAATCCTTTTAATGTTGGATTTCCATCAGTGTGCTCCCTCCTAGTAATACACAGTGGCTGTAAAGGAGTATTCACACATAAAAACGACACTTATACATCTATGAAGGCAACTGCAGTAGCCAACAAACTATCAAATCGAGCAAAATTAATAAAAAAAGACAGAATGAACAGGTTTTAACGCAATAGTTCTACAAAATTACGTTTTGTTCAAAAGGAAGAAGCAGTACAATCCACTTTTTACTCTTCTTAGAGACCTGTGTAACTTGCCCTGACACTAGCTGCTTAAAGTATTGGTAGTAATTTTAGTTTTTTGATGTCTACCATTTGCTTTGATATTTAGATATCTAATGAAATGATACCAAGGGATTTTAGGTGTAGCTTAGCAGGCAAAGTACTTGCATCTGTCAAAACTATCTGCTTAGGAAGGTAGATCAAAAATATGTGTTGTAACCTTGCGGCTCAACATTAAAGTTCACATTTGCAAGACTGCCTACACATTTATTACTGAGATCAGGCATAGCTGCTCATGTGTGACCCCAGAGTGCAGTCCACTGTGAATATAGCCCACTGTTTGGCTAACAAAAGATCAGCTGGACTGAATCCAATCGTGTGCTTCATGAATCTGAAGGTGTTTCTTGGCATAAACAGTGTCCTGTTATCATATGCACATGTCCTGAACATATATTGAAATAGTTAAAACACAGAAGACAGACACACCCACATACAAACGCTCCACTCACACAATATGCACACATACTAACACAGACACACACACCCACACACAGACAATCACACACAGAGACACGCACGTACGCACGCACACACACACAGACACGCAAGCACAGTGAAAGCTAACATTTAAGATAAAGAAGTGAGAAACAGAGGTAATATATTAAACAGACTATAAATTCCAATATGCAATATTAATTATGTAAAACTTAAAAAAATTGTATTCTAAAGCAGCTCCCCCAGCCTGGCAAATAGTGCTAAACAGTATGGAAATGGGGCCTAGGAACCAAAAACTCCACCTAGGTCGTGGGTTGATCCCAGTGGTTTACACATACTTAGAAACAAAATGCATAGGATAATGCAATGTAATTCGCTTTGGATAAAAGCGTCTGCCAAATGAATAAATGTAAATGTTCTGTTTTGTATAAGTTCAGTAATAAAAAGTTGCAAAAATTACTAACTCATCTCTGACATTAGGACATGTTCCTAAAGCATATAAGGTTGCTGTTACAAGTCCCCTCAAAAAAAACAACTCGACCCTAGAGAACGAGGGAATTACAGAATCTACCTTTCATATCTAAAGTTCTGGACATTTATACCATAAGACAGTATTAAATCTAAAGTATGAATACAAAGGTGTTAAGGAGTTAATAGGCTCTTTAAAAGGCATCTGTATCGTTATCTACATGTTAAAGTCACCAACGATAAGGACTCTATCTGGAGCCAGTACCTAGTTCTGATAAGAACCAACCAAATTATTTAAAGCGGGCGTAACACTCAGGATTTCTGCCAATCTCAGATTAATCTTGAATACCTATAGAGTAGTATTGCATGCTCCTTCTCCTGCTCTCATGTGGCCGTTCCGCGTGCTTTTCCGGGAGAATTGCCCAATAAGGGACTTTGAAAACATTTTTATATGTTCGAAAAAAACTCTCAGAAACCTGTACGATCACTGGGGGAGAGTATGTATGGAGCACAGAAATACTACGTTATACGCCCAACTCCTTTTTTGACAAGTTGACCATGTTAAGCATGAGAAGACAGCGCGTCTAACATTAGTCTGTATGCATTCTGTTTTGTTGAAAATGTGCTTTAGTTCAGCCTACCCCCCCTCCCCACACGTGGAGTAGGATTTTGGAAGATACGATGAATGCAATACTACTATATTGGTACTTAAGATTAATATGAGGTTAGGGCCGCTTTAATAAAATCTGTATGGTGCCCTGGAGACCTATATACAATAGCTAGAATAACATTTTTTTTTTTAATGTTTTATCCTTACTATTAGGTGTTGATGCATATTCTCTATTTAATGATGTTTGGGAGAAGGGATTATTGCATGTTGTACATTTTGTGTATTCTGCGACGTGTGACGGCAAGCAGACAGATGGGGTAAACCATTTTGTCTGCTCCATGACCTGGGCCCCAGTGAGTCAAGCTTTAGCATTATTAAGACTTTGTGCCATATTTCTAGACTGGAGGGAAGCCCCATCCCATGTGGGATGGAGACCATCTCCTTTCAACAGGTCAGGTCTGCCCTCATCCTGCCAACTCATCCTGCCATTTATAAAATCTATAGCATTCTGCAGGCACCACTCAGACAACCAGCCACTTAGTGTTGAAGACAAACTATAAATCTCATCACCACGATGATCAGTAAAGGGGGACGGAGAGAATATTACAGTGTCTGACATTGTGCTTGCGAGCTCACACACTTCTTTAATGTTATTTTTGGTGATCTCCGATTGACGGAGTCGAACATAATTTGTGCCGACGTGAAAAACAATCTTACTGAATTTACGATTAGCCTTAGCCAGTAGATTCAAATTTGACTTGATGTCACGTGCTCTGGCTCCCGGTAAACATTTGACTGTGGTGGCTGGTGCCTCTATGTTAATGTTCCATGCAATGGAATCACCGATAACTAGGGCACTTTCAGCAGGTTTCTCAGTCGGTGCGTCACTGAGAGGGGCAAATCTATTCGAGGCTGTAATCGGCACGTTGAGTGATATTTTGTCCTGCGACTATGCCGTAGTCACAGTCACGAAGGTTCCCAGCTGCGGGGGATTTTCAACTGGAACCGAGCTGTGTGTGCTAACGTTTCTTTCATCCAAAGTGTTTTCTACAGTCTTACACTCTTACCATCCTCAGATAAAGATTGGATGCGAGACTCTAATTCTAAGATCTTCTCTGTCAGCCTAACTATTTCCCAGCATTTATGTCATATAAAACCCTCGCAACTGACAGAGAAGACTAAGCTAAACATATGACATGAGGTGCAAATAACAATAATGGGAATAGAACCCATAACTCACCGGGTTTGAAAAGCAATTCCTACTTACCAATGTTGCTTGAAGAATCGTTGTATATACGCTTAAAAAGAGAAAAACACAAGACAAACTAGAGGCAAGATGATATTCCACAGTGTAAACAGAAAGCAAGCTAACATGCTAATGCTATGCTAATGGCGTTAAGTTAACTATCCATTTTGGTTTAGAATCTTCAAGTAAATAACAAGAACGGAGTTATCGAGATATCAGGATTAGTTAGCATCGACACTGATAAGTAACGATAATAAAATACACTAATATTAAAACCAAGTGCAAGGATACAAATTAGCTGCCGGTAGTCTGATAATGATCGTTTCATGGTTAGTTGGAATTCTTTTGAATTTGAATGTTCAACAGGGCATGGGGATCAGTAATCACTTGTGTAAAAATCTAACCCAGAGTAGGTGTGCCATGGTGCTATGTCCGAAGAAAACCATACATTTTGTTGTTTAACGAAAATGCTGCAGATATAACATAAACTTGTGGGAGATGGTGGTCTAGTGGGTTAAACCACTGAACTGGTAAATCAATGGTTGCTGGTTCGATCCCAGCAGCCACCACCAGTGTGTCCTTGAGCAAGACACTTTACTCCATGTTGCTCCAGGGGGATTGTCCCTGTAATAAGTGCACTGTAAGTCGCTGTGAGTTGTGCAGTATTTTTTCTCTCTTGAAACGGCAGCTCCTTACTGTAGGTCCACTCGATGATGACTTATCTTGGCAGAAGCTGTTTAATTAATACTCCACATTCGGACACACTGCTCATTGCGTAATAATTTAGCAATGTGAATTCTTGATATGAACACTTGCTATGAGTCGCAACACTGAGAACTGTAGTACCTGATCTACATCCTGTTCAGATGTTCCTCACGTAGTTGACATTTGGACACCAGCTATCCCACTGATACCTTCAGTTGTGGGATGGCCTTTATGTACCCGACTCTCCCCTATTCTCTGCATGTGTCACTGTAAAGTCAACAGCAGTAAAGTTAAAAGGCTTTCCATTCACTACCATTAAACCTAAAGAGCCAGCAAAGAACGCCTTTTAATATTTCACATTTGTTCTTTCGAATCGCTGACATTTCCTGCAAAAGCAAATACATCTAGAGCAATGAAAAGCAGGGGAGTTGGAGTTTTGACGATAAAGCTAATTTAAAGCAATTTAGGATTCACCTTTTTTGGGGGGAGAAAATTGCACACTGATGGATCGCTTAAGAAACATAACAGCTGCAAATTGATGTGGCAAGCCTCAGTGTTTCAGGATGTCAAAGAACATAGAAAGCGTGCTTTGTGATTTTAACTTTCACATTTTAAGTCTGGATGTTTAAATTTGTATGATGGTAATTGCCTTATGAGCATATTTAAAATGACTGGTATTTGCCTTGACAGACACAGAAAAACTGCACTAAAATCCAGAGTGTTTAGTTTATAGTTAAATTAGGACTATATATGTAGTGCAAACTAGTCAACTAGCAATAATATGTTATGTTGTCCTGCTCCTGTCTGCAACATTCCCAATTTTACAGCCGCAAGAGCCCACATGTAAAGTTATGGCATACATAGATTTCAGTATGCTCTGCTTCTGCAAGCTCATCTTTTACTATGATTGGTAACACTTTAGTAAAGGGACCAATTCTCACTATTAACAAGTTGCTTATTTATTGTTATTTATTGCTTATTTAAGTTGCATGCATATTATTAGAATATTAGCTGTTTATTAGTACTCATAAAGCACATTATTCAGCATGGCCATACTCTACATCCATAATCCTACACAATACCTAAACCTAACAACTATCTTACTATTAAGCACCTAATTAGAAGTTTATTGAGGCAGAAGTCTTAATTAATGGTTTGTAAATAGCGAGAATTGGACCTTTAAATAAAGTGTGACCATATGATTTTTGACTACCCATGTTTAATAAAATATAAAATGAAACAGAATAAATATAAATGTTTCATGTGTTAGCTACAGTGTCAACAAGATGTTGATTTGGTCATAATTTGGCATGAAGTCTACAAAACTGCTACATAAATATATTTTTCTGGCGTTCCATTTATAGAGCATTTGACACTTTTGATTGTCTTGTTATAAATGTATGGGAAGTTTGGTCTTTAGAAACTGTACACATATGACTCCTCAGACCTGAAGTTGTATGTACTAAGAAATCCTCGAAATATAAACTGTTACCAGTATATTGAATCATCTGTTTATACTTTCCTATACCTGTTAAAAGACCTGACATCCGGAAAATATCAGTCTATGCACCAGTGTTCTATTTCAAAAGAAGGATATTAAACATGTTATGAATGTGACAAGAGGATACAGTTTTGCTGCATGCTTTGTAGGATTTCTTTTAATAAAAATTCAAATTTTAGTTGTCATATACCCATTTATGAGGAAAATGGGCCATTATGTTATGGTTACCTTACTTTTTCTTGCTTTGTTTTTGACTTTTTCTTGCTTCTCTCTTTCAACATCAGATGTTTGAGTTTCTTGGTCCTGAAGGCTTTGAGATGATCTCTGTGCTCCTCCAGAGAAGGTCAGATATTGTGGACTCTCTGGTGTCTGTGCCATCAGACAGCAGACCTCACTTCACATCAGGTGAGCCAAAACTCCTCAGGCTTCCACAGCCAGAACCTATCAAACATCTCTGCCGGTGTCTGTAGTACTTCATACCACTGCTGGTGTTAACAGCTTGCTGCATCTCAAAAGCTGCAGTTTATCCCTCCCTGTAACCTGTGTGATTTTACACAAACATTACATCATGTTTTACCCACCCCATGCATCTTTGAACAGTTTACTTGAATTGAATAAATTGTCTATGAGTGCCACAGTTAATAAGAATTGAAACTGAAATCATGGTGTTGTGGGATTATTAAATAGCAAAAGACTGAATTGAGGTGAATGGAGCTCTTACAAGCACATGTGGCTCTCTCATTCATTTCTTGAGCTTTCTCTTTAATGACATGTTCCTGACTAGGCGGGACACGTTTCTGATCACCCAATAGGTACCATTGATGTGTAAACTTAGATGTCTAGGTGTTGATGCATTTATCTGTGTGATGTCACATGGTTGCATGGGTTTAGAAAGGGTTGTTTACATAGCTTAGTTTCAGTAAAAGCTCTTTAAAATGAGGGCCACATTTTGAAACATCCTGTACGTTTTCAGAGAACTGCAAGCTCCTTTTACTCAAATGATCTAGGTTGACATGACCCTTAAAAGTTAATACAGCGATTTTTGTTGAGTAGCTGCAAAATAATTTCCTACCGAAGATTTAAAAATGCCCTTAGTGAATATTTCACATTCTCCTGAAGCTTTTTACATAGGCAAGCGCATGCGACCCCTTGTAATTGTTCTAATTTTATGAATGCTTGCTGAACAGGACCATTTCACAAAACAGTAGAAGTTTAATGGATGGAGTCTTTCAACAGCTCATTAACGGCTGAGTGCTCACAGGAAGAGAGTGCTTACTGAGATATGACATATAGCTGAAAAAATTACAGTCCAGCAGAAGAGCTCTGCATATATTCACTTTCTCTTTCTCGCTGTAAGCAAAGTCTCTCCACATTAAGCTTGCTTACATTTCTCATTTTAGTGCTGTTCATGTTATTGTCCGTGGGCTTACCACAATTCAGTGCATTTATGAAAGTGATGGTATTATTATAGCTGATCTTTCATGTTGGCAGTAGGCGCATTTATGTGTTATTTGTGGAAAAAGACCTCATGCTGTCTTTCAGAGCTTTTAGTTTAAAGCTCCGACTGTTGTTCGTTCCGTTTCAGATGTGTGAAAGCAGCTATAAGTGTCTATGTTAACTAGCGCCGTCGTTGCCTTTCTTTACGTATAAGTTTTCTTTTCAGTATGTCTTGATATGACTGTTTAGTTGGAGTCAGTCATCACATGTTTTATTGGCATTTGTTTGGAATTGATTGTTCAACATGCGGAGATAAATGTCTGGCTCTAACAGTATTTGTAACTAATTATAAATAGGACATCATTTTTTTTGTGAATTATTTTAAATTATTATATTTCTTAGTTGTTGAAAGTTTGTCTAAACTGAATACATCATTCACAGGGTTTGAGGGAAAGTTGCCACTTGCTGCCGTGATCTTTTCTCACAGTTTACGCTTTCATGGCAACAGCGACTTATCTGATTGGTGGATTGCAGTTGGCTTATTTTGAAGCATAGGTATAAATAACTAGATGGCGCATTCCATCTTGGAACTGTCCACTGACATCACTCACAGTTGACTAGAATGCCCCAACACTGCGCTACACAATAGGGATGCCACAATTCTCAATATAATATTGAACCGTTTCGGTACGACCTCCACAGTTCAATACGTGTAAATGAATTGCAGTTTTAAGGTTTTGCCTTTAAATTACGTCTGTGCGCTTAATTACACTCTGAACTGGTTATGTGCATGTTTGTCTGTGAAATAGATAAACCCATCCCCACGAGTAATGACTAATAGCGAGTGGTGGACGGCCGGTGAAGCGAGGGTGCCTGCAACACGAGAAACAATGTGCTGTTGAGTATAATGCTGACAAAGAGACGCAGGCTGGCTTTTTTGTATGCCCGTTGTACTAAAGTGATAATGTCTGAATTTGGCACATGAAGAATGTATTTAAACACTGCATACGAAAGCAGCACGTTCACCCAGCACATTCAGAGTTAGTATCTACACACATCAACATGCTGAAGTCAGTATAACGAAAGTCATGCCACTCGGTAGCCTTTCGGACAGCTATTTATGTCATAGCAAGAGCGCCTCCAGGCAGCTATTAAGCAATGCTTTTCTTCTAATATATTGCATTGACAGTGGCGCACCTTGTTAATTTATTATTATCATTGGCCATTCCCAAATGAGCGCCGCACGTTTACTTGCATTACAGCCATTGCAAGTTTTGCAAGAAGCTTATTTTACTGGCATGTTGATGAACAGTAAACCAAGAACTGCTTTGAGTTGCCAGTGTAAATTTTTACATTTATTCAGTACACCAGGAATTCGTAGAAGTTGATTTTTGCTTAAAGATAATAAAAGAAGTCAAGTAAAATAAAGAGAATTTCTGTAAAATAGTTTTTCTTCTTCTTAACATTTTATTGTTCCTGTCACATAAGCATAGAAGACTGAAAAAACACTTAAAGTGCGAAGCCATCAGAATCAAACTGAACCGAAAACCGTCGGTGAAAAATCGAGGTTTGTATTGAACCGTGGGTGAGCTGTATTGTCTTATCCCTATTGCTCAGCCATGGCTATGAAAACCACTGGGATTTAAATTCCCGAAAAATTAGGTAACCTTTCGTTGTTGTGATCTGTTAGTGTAGCATATATAATGTTTGAGCATACACAACAATAAATATGTTTTCATAATCACAGTCAACTTCATCCTCATTTTTAACGGACAACTTTCCATTATGGTGGACAACCTACGTATAGCAGCCCATTAAAACAGATGCAAATGCGGCATCTAGTTATATATATCTATGTTTGAACGCTACACTGTTATTCTTAGATGTGGGAATTAGTTATAATAAAGAATAAGAGGTGTTGAATCTTAACAGGCATTACAAAGAAAAAAACTGGTTAAATTACTTGAGAGAATCCCGTATTAACTACAAAATAGTTTTATAAGATCTTTATTTGTTCACAGGAAACTGTGTACGTGTAACAGCGGCAGAGGTTGCGCTAGACTTTTTCAGGGTCGTGAAGAATCCTTCATAATCTATTTTTACCTGTCACTATGGTGCAAGGTGATGTTACATTCTAAGTTAGTGACATCATGGCTATGTACATGCATTTACTGTCTGAACTGACTGAACTACCCAATAAAGTTAAAGTCGTTTACATACTAAATGTTTCTGTTCTCAGAAAAATAATAATTACAGACAAATGTTTACAATTAAATGTCCATTCAGTAACAATGAGCGGTGATTGTGAATGCTGTTTTGTAATCATTTATACATTCATTCACTTACAAGTAGCTTTAAGCTGCTGTTTGATTATGAATTTGCTGCTTCTGCCGCTCACAGACGCAGAGACACATTTTTCCACCTTTTTCCACATTTTTCCACATTTTACACTAGCCTGCTATCGCTCTCTGAAGGAAAAAGGTCTGTAAACACCGCACCACTGTGAGTGCCTGTGTGTATGTGTGAGCATGTGATGCGGGGGTTTTCCTGAATGGGCGAGGCATTTATAAGTAAGGAATAGGAAACATGCGTCCATTCCTCCGGTCTCTTACGATCACGTTCTGATGAAAGGACATTATTGGATGGTAGCAACTTGACATAAAGGGGAATTACAAATTGCCCTCATTGTAATCCGTCACTGGTAAAAAAATCTGTCAATGACGGGGAAATTTCGATTAACGCAACCTCTGAACAGCGGCCCATTACTTGAATGCAATTGCCAAAGGGTGGGGGTATATTCAACAGTGTCTGTGAGGGCTTGGGTGTGCCCATGTGACCGTGTCCCAAACACAGCTCAGAAGAAAGACCCAGAGCCGCCTTTGAGATGGAAATGTTAAGGAGGTTGCGAAGATGCCCAAGACAGTATGAATAATTCAGAAGAACCTTTTGAGTCTTGACGGTCAATATCTGTGACAGAAAGGAGAGACAAGAAGAGAACTGAGCTTCTCAGAATAGTATTCTTATATCGAAAAGTATGAGCTGGTTCTTCTGTAATAGGCATTTCTGTCAGAGCCTTGAAATGTGTATGTGGTTACAACCAGTTTGGCATAAGAATGCACGGCAGTATCAGGGATTGTGGAACTTTGATAGCACAACCGAGTTCAGAGACAGTGCCGTGTATGTGTATATTCTACTGTATGATCTTTTATGCACGTGTGAAGTGATGAGTGGCCTGCTCTTGGTCTATGTGCATATCATAAAAATACCCTGAAACAATCTCATGAAGAGCTTTTAGTATACCAGTAATACCAATTTTTAGTTTTGTCATTTTTTGTCATACACACGATGAACATTTTGTTATTATTTACTAAGTGTAATACGATTCAAAGTAGGGAAGGAAGGAGTCGGGAACCGGAAAACATTCAAAACATTTAATCAAATAATATCAGAACATAAACAGCCTACGGCCCCTCACGGACGACCGCCGGCGAAACAACATAAACATAAATAGACAGCCGGCCGCCCCTCACGGACGACGGCCGGCAAATAAAACATAAATACATATACACACAAGCTCGGGCCCGGTCCTCTCTCCTCGACGGTCCGGTCGCGTGTTCCTTTTATATGCTCCCAATCTCCTACGTGATGCGAGGCCGGTGCGCGCACCACTGGCGCTAATTAACAATTACTTACCGGCCTCGAACCACGGTCTCGCCTCGCATACTCCACTACATACCCCCATCGCCCCTCACAGGCCGGGGGTACCCCCGCGACTGTGCATGCTCCCTCCCCCTCCCTCGGGGGGGGGTGGGGCGGGTGGGTATGCAGCGACGAGACGATACAACGGAGACGGGAGCCCTCGGAGCGACCGGAAAGAGAGAGGGGAGAGAGGGAAAAAAAATTATAGTCCGGTTCCCTGACATGCTGCCGCTCGTTCCTCAACCAGCCGAAAGGCTCTTCCTCGCGGTGCTATGCGGTGGTGCTGGACGTTCGGTTGACGGCCCGATACTCCTCTGCCTCCTGGCGGTTGGCGATGGCTCCTCCGTGTGAGGGCACCGGGGTAGAGAGTCAGTCCGCCGTTTCCTGCTCCTCACCATCATGGCTGTTGGCAGCAGGATTCCGGCTCACGGCCAACGGCGCTGACTCCTCCGCTCCCTCTTGGACGGCCGCCATCCCACCTCGGCCCAGGAGCACGGCAGCGAGCTCTCCATTCCACCCGAATCCTCGCTCCAGAACCACCGCCTCGGGCAGCCACTGGCGGACGCCTTTCGTCCGCGCTGCCCGGACTCCTCGGCACCGCGATGCCCCTCAGCAGCGAGGGCTCTCCGACAGCATGTCTCTCCTTCCTCCCGGGCTTCGGCACCAATGTAATACGATTCAAAGTAGGGAAGGAAGGAGTCGGGAACCGGAAGACATTCAAAACATTTAATCAAATAATAACAGAACATAAACAGCCGACGGCCCCTCACGGACGACCGCCGGCGAAACAACATAAACATAAATAGACAGCCGGCCGCCCCTCACGGACGACGGCCGGCAAATAAAACATAAATACATATACACACAAGCTCGGGCCCGGTCCTCTCTCCTCGACGGTCCGGTCGCGTGTTCCTTTTATATGCTCCCAATCTCCTACGTGATGCGAGGCCGGTGCGCGCACCACTGGCGCTAATTAACAATTACTTACCGGCCTCGAACCACGGTCTCGCCTCGCATACTCCACTACACTAAGTTTTACACTTATGTCTTTTCAACCTGTGTGACTTTCTTCTGTGTAATACAAAAGTTACAAATTTGAATGATTGAACTTGGCTCTTTTTCAATGTGATAAATGCATTGCAACTTTCGAAAGGACAAGAGCAAAGTAACTCATATAACATTTAACAATCAAAAAAGATTTTGAATATACACTGGACCTCTTTCATGATATTTAATGGTGCATTTATTTGAAAGGTCCAGTGTATGGAATTTAGTGGCATCTAGTGGTGAGTTTGCGAATTAAAACAAATGGCTCACTCCACCCCTCACTTTCGCAGCACAACGGAGGCCGAGAGAAGATGTCATCACGTTTTCGCTTCTTTGCCGAAGGAGATGATGTTTTTATAAACGCTTTCTGTTGAGCAGTTTGTTTGTCTACTGTATAAATTTAAGGGGCGTTATATGTAGATATAAATAGCTCATTTAAGTTAATAAAAACATAATGCTTCATTATGTAAGTCTGAAAAAAATGTATATTATATTCCCTTTCTGTCAATAGATCCTCCGAAAAATCACACACTGTACCTTTAAAGTGATATATCACCCAAAAATATAATCTTTTACTCGCCCTCTAATTGTCCCATTGACCAACAAAAAATACATTGGGAGTCAAAAGTGCCCCAGCGCTGTTTGCTGTCCTACATTCTTCAAAAGGTCTTCTTTTGTGTTCAACAGAATAAAAAACATTTTAATAAAATAAGTAATTTTTCCTACTATGGCCAAGTCAAGTCAACTTTATATGTATATCACTTTTTACAATTTTCATTGTTACAGATTATCAGTACATGGAACATATTGACTATAAGCAAAGCTTTAAAGTTATACAAGTTAAAACAAAAGAAGTGAACACGCACAGAATACAGGCACGCACACAGGTTCATACACACCCACATGCATAAAAGACAACTCCACATGCACAGAGCACAATATAGACATGCACTTACACACGCAAGCACGCACGCAAACACGCACACACATTTCGCCATTTGGTTGATGCTTTTATCTAAAGCGACTTACAAAGAGGTCAGACAGCAATAAATGAATATATCATACAGGAGTAATAATACAATAGGTGCTAATACCAGTTTCCACAATAGCCAGAACAATACCTGTTAATCCATCCAGATCGCACACACTATTCGGAATTCTATTATTAAATAAACTAATCGAATATTCGAAAATTCCTCACTCATCCCTAGTCTGTTCGTCATTATCATACTCAACAGTACATTGCTTCATTCCCTATAAGATATTAAAAATGCGGATGCGTTTATCTATCTCAGCGCACAGATATAAAGACAAACACGAACAGAGCCAGGAAGCGCACAGAAATAATTTCAATGCAAAACCGCGAAACCGCAATTCACTTACACGTATTGAACGTGGAGGTCTTACAGAATGGTTAAATATTATATTGAGAATTGTGGCATCCCTAATCATTAACAATCTCATAGCAGTTGAAATTTTGATAGTCAATGGGGGGCAAAATCTGTCTAGTTATGTGCATTCTTCAAAATATCTTTCTCTGTTTTCATTAGAAGAAAGAAATGTATACAGATTTGAAACAACTCGAAGGCAAGTAAATGGGTGATGTATCCCTTTAATTGCATGGACAAGAGAAAGTAGTGAATTAATACAAATTTTCTTTTAATGATACAAGTAAAAACAAAAAGATAATCCATGTATGAGAATTCTTTTATAATTTGCTCACCATAATTTTCTCCAAGAAGTATTTGACTAAGTTTATTTATCTGAACACTGACAAATATTTTTTTATGTGACAGCAAACATGGCAAACCCCCAAAGAGCATCGACATTAGTGATGTGTCGCCATATTTTAGCTAATTTAACGGCTCGTTGGAATGCTTGATTCCAATGCTTGATTCCTCCACTTCGCGTTGGGTTCTGATCACACTGTCGGGGCTTATTTCTGAGATAACAAACGGCTGCCTGTACATTATCCCTTACTTAACACGTTCATATGTATGTTGCCAAGGATATCATAAATAACCGCAAAATATTATTTATTTTCTGTAATGAATTTATTATTTACTAACCCACTGGAGACCCTCATGTCGTTCAAAATCTGTATGATTTTCTTTCTTCTTTGGAACACAAACATGATGTTATAAATTAATGTCTGGATTTGTTTCCACACAATGAAAGTCAATAAGCGCCAACATTGTCTGGTTACCAGAGTCCTTCAGAATATCTTCTTTTGTGATCTGTCATACAGGTTTGGAATAAAATTAGGGTGAGTTTTTGTAGAAAAACATCTTTAATCTTTGGTTAAAGATGCCTTTATTTTTTATGGGTTTGGATTAAAATGGGTGAGTATATCATTTCAGTAGAGGCTTTATTGGTGACATGTAAAGCTTGGCTTCTTTGAAAACACTTTCCAATGTCAGGTTAACAAGCTGCTTTTCTTAAAGTTATGCCATATTGATTACTTTTTAGATTTTTTATAACCGTAATATTACACTCATAATTGTGAAGTCATAGCTAACTGTAATTACTCTTGCTCGTGTGATGTTGCCTTACTTGCCTTACTAGTACCTTAAATTATTTTATTTCATAAGCTCAAGCACAGTTTTGTTTTTCATGACCAATTTATAGTTGAGCAGAGCCAATATTGATTAAACAAGAAATATTTTACTCATACTGTTTTTGTCAGAGATAATTGTGGATTTTCTTGGAAGCCATGACGGCTACAGACATTTTTGTTTTTGAGCTGGTTTAAGGGTTAGTTCTGGTCTGGAAGTTTTTGTTTGTTTGAGCAGCCAAAGGCAAAGAAGTTCACACCAACAGTCCCTGTTGGTTTGAAAGCAGTTCATCCTCCACACCAGCGGCAGCCTCAGATTAAGATGATGAAAGCAGAAGGCCGTAGTCGAATGTTAATATTGATGTGAATAAGAGAGGATAACGGCTAAAAATGACTTGCCTCCTGGTTATCATTACTCTTTCTGTTTTTATTTTCTCTGAGACCAAATACAGAAATACTCACAGAATATAAAGGTGTCTATTTTGTGATATTCATCTGATACCATTTAAAGACCAAAAGGAATACATTATATTCTTTTCATGTCTTAAAGCTAGTTTTCTAACATTCAAGCAGGGACAGATTATGACTCTAATGTGCCCTGGGCACGGACGTTACAAAGGCCCCCTGGCATCACATATTTTACGAGAACGCACCTTTGAGTCTAAAAACGCATGACACGGCGGTCAGGAATGGTTTGAAAAAGTGCAGCGCAAACCGTGAGAATTGCATGGAAACTTTTTTGATACCTGAAATTTCCATATGCCACATTTGTCCCGCCTTCGGGGTCTTCTGATTGGTCAACTGCTGTGGAACTGACATTGATGAGCTGCGCTGTTTAAAAAGTTACTTTTTTTCTACTTTACACAGCGTATAAAAACCATGGTGCTTATGTGAGAGACGCTGCAAATGGGGCGAGATACAGAAATAACTAAACACATCCGTCTACAGTGTGTCAACAAAGAAACACTTAAGTAGTTCAGACGAATAGAAAAACGTCTTCTGTGTAAAATGCACGAAATGCAAAAAGCAACACAATTTAGTTTCATTAATATTTAGCAGTACTCGACACCTAAAAAAACCTTCTGACCTCTCCGACTGATATAACGTGGGAATAGGCTTTTTCCTTGCATAATTTAAATCTCTGCATTAAAATGTTGAGCATTTAACAGTCAATTCATTACAAATTAAGCAAGATCAATCGCCAAAGCATTTAACATTATCTTAATAAAAAAGTTGCTTTTAACTTGGCAGAGAGGTATATTTCGTGATTTCCTCCGTGGAAATTCCTCCACAACGTAATCCAAATCCAGCGGTCTCACAAGACAGCATTCAATGGCCATTAAAGACAGCCAACTGAGATGACATTTCTGTGGTTTTCAACTTATGTTATTTTGCCTTCCATTGTCTTCTACGCGTGACTTCTGCATGCTAATATTAAATAGTGTTTTTTACTCACCTCTAGATGTCCCTCTCAACAGCGCAGCATGCATTAGGATTATATTTGATTTATTCGCTACTGTTAATACTTCACAAATAAAAGTGTTAACACATATTAAATTTGCCAGGCCCCCCTGCTGGTCCAGTGCCCTGGGCAAGTGCCCAGTAGGCATGCGCATTAATCTGTTCACTTGTTGCATACAAGGTCATGAAAAGTATTTTCCCTGTTGTTGTTTTGTCTATTATTCTCTATTATTGCTATTATTGTTTTAGAATTCGGAAGATACATTACACATTTTCAAGCATTTTGTTTATAAGCCAGTGCTTGATAGACACAATACAGTACATGCTAGATACTGTAATAAAGGAAATGCTTTGATCTTTTTTTTTTATAAATTAGCGTTTATACACAGCATCTCTTTCTCGACAAATCTCTTCGATCTAGAGATGCCTGCAGTTCTTATCTCTGAAAGGCTATATGTGTTAGCAGTTTAATCTCCACACGATTGGCTCCCCAATCTGGATAATTGATGACTTTCGCTATTACATCTATTCCTTTAATTTTTTCTTCACATTTTACTTGTCCAGTTTGGTTAAAGATAGGATATTCCGTGAGGAAGCATGTACTGATATAGAATAGAATTTTCAGTAAGGGTGTAAACGCATTATGCTGTTTGTTTCTGCAGTGTGTACTGTGCACAGTATGAGAGTGATCTTGAAGTACTCAGTTGACCTGCTACATTTGACAGAATATGCAGTGTACAACAGAGCACACACAGTGGTTCTGCGGTTTTATTTCCTTGATTTTACCTACAGTAAGTGCTGATTGTACAGTATATATTGTGTTAAAGATATTATAATCCTTAACTTTCACTAAATGAACAAAAACTAAGAATTAATTTCATTTATATGTAATCCACTAAACAGTAACAATGCATTATAATGAACAGTAAAATATATTTATTAAAATTCAAGCACTGCATTTTTGAGCCATGATACAGAATCAAATTTAAATAAAATGAACACCATTATTTTGCTATCCTAAATCAGCCCATGCAAATTATTTTATTCTGTTAAAAATTAAAAGTTTCTAATTGGTCACTGTTGGTAAACTGAATGACGTGCAGCTTTGACACTATTAGTATAAAAAAACCTCATGGCATTGTGGTGGGACGGCAGTAGCATCCGGTGTTAACATGCTGTAAGACACACTGTTTTGCCTAAAGCTCAGTGAAATGAGAGGAGTAATAAATCACTCTGGTCTTTACCTCTTGAGTACAATTAAGGATATGTCTGAAAACTGTTGTGCATTGTGTTGTTTGGGCATAAGTGCATATATGAAATTCTCTATTGAATTGGTGAATGAAAAGTTTGCCAGCAACTCGACCTCGAAATGGTCCTGTGTACATTTTCAGCAAGCGTATTTTGCATCCCACTGCGCACCCAGTTCACGCAGACATCATACGACATCAGCGCTCACATCCGGTATGTCAATATAGGGAGAATTACGGAGAAGCAGCAACACCTAACTTGCCGGTAGAACTTTATTACACAGCGACATGTTACACAAGTGACACAAGCGACAAATTACTACATCACACTCCCACGTCAAACGATTGTTGAGGTTCCTTACTACAGTAATGTTATTCACTTCACATAAATGTCTCGCCGTAGCCCACTCCAACAGCTTCTGGGCTGTGCGCGTTCATGTGTTTTGGACAAGGCGTGGCTTCAGACGGCGATTCGCATGGAGGGTGGGATCATGATGTGGGTGCCAGCAGGCTAAAGTTTGCACCTTAACTTTCGATCCATTCTGTCTTTAAGTCCTTACTCTGATTATTGGAAATAATCGCATGTAAACGTAGTCAGTGAAATGAAATGAAAAGTTGATTTCATCCATCGAGAGCTGATTGGTTCATTACGGGTTGAAAGATTTGATCGCATGTTTGCAATCAGTCAGTCAGTGGACACCTGCCCTTGCACCATTCTGCATGATCGGAAGCGAAGAGAGGTCATTTCCAGGGGGAGAGGAGGTTTATGATTAAAGATTAAAGATTACAAGTGCAAATGAATTAAAAAAATAAAATGATATGCACGGATAAATAGTTCCTAATAAATATTGCAACACCGTGTAAGACAATTAGAATGATCATTTTTAATTTCATGCCGACTTTACACATCCAGCTTGTTGGCTGTTGTGATTTCTTGTTTTACATGTATAAAGGGTGTCTACAGTTTACTGCGCACAAAAGGGAAGAAAACAATTTAATTTAAGATTCATAGAGGGTGAAAAATGCTTATCAAATTGTAAATGATTTTAATAATTGTAAACTTGATTGTTTTTGGTTCAGGAAACTGTAGCTAACATTCTTATCCCTAACAATATTTTTAGTGCAAAAAGGTGAATAAATGAGGACCAAATTCAGATTTTTGGGTAAACCTCCTTGTAACTGTGGATCAGTACTTTCACATTTAGCGTTCAGTAGAGAGCGAAGGACGTGCCGTGAATGGATGGAGCAGATGGGTATGCCGTGGCTGAGCGTTTAGAGCAGATAAAGAAGAGATCATTCAGACAATCAGCCCAGACCTGATGCAATCATTTCATCTCATCTGCTTTCAAGAGCTATCTGCCTTTTTTATTGAGCTGTTGTGCTGCAGACAGAGACAGTCTGATAGCGGTCTGATAGCATTCTAACCCTCTGATAGGGTTAATATTCAACTCACTACGCCAGCGGGACTTAGATCGTACAAGACAAGTGCTGAAATAGTTTTAAAGTGGTCAGATTGTCATTTATAAATGAATGACTTTACCATTGTTTCTGTCGTTTATTTTGAATGAAGACAACATGGCTTTACGGTTTAAAAAATATTTAATTTATAACACAAATCTTTCTTCACTATTATCAATCAATCAATCAATGTCAGATTTTTTTACAATGACAAATGCTGCCATACACAGAATAACACAGAATGATGGAGCAACACATCTTATCTTTGTCTTTAATAGATGATAATAGTCTTTTTCATTCTGGTACAGTTACTGTCGACACATACATGAAATGTTTCTTATTCCAGAAGGATACATGTTTAGATTTATAGTATCCCATGAGTGCCATGATTTTAAAAAATTAATTACTGCTCCCAATATCCTCTTATTTTTTTGTGAAAAAGGCAAGAACAAAGGGATTGCTGAGTCCACCAAGCCAATGTACGGCTGCCAGGTGACCATTCAGTCCGAGATGGAAAAACAGGTAATGAAGATTTACAGAAAAGAGAAGAAAGAGAGAAAACGAGAGAAACGCGGAGATGAAGGGGAGTCCTGGGAGAGCACTTTTCATTTGGACCCTGTGGAGCTGAGACTGCAGAGGTGAGGGCACGTCTCTTTGTCATTGTCTGTCTCTCTCTCTTTCATCACAGAAGCAACTCTACATATTTCATCAAAGAGAGAGAGGGCGAGCTTGATAAAACTGTGCTATCTGGAGATTTTGCGGGAGGGATTTTCTCTTAATGTTTAATTTTCTCAGGATGAAAAAGAGCAATGATCTGTTTAATTAAAAATGCTGCCATCCAAATGAGGCAGAGCATGAGGAGGAGATTAGCGATGAGGTGTTAATACCTCACCGTCAGCCGCTCTATCATCTCAATGCAAAGCAACAACCTCACAGCCAAACATCATACAAAGCAGACCTTTAAGCATTAAGAAACTGTATTTTGCCATCCTATGCTAAATAAAAAATTACATTATATCTTTATATATAATTTAAATAGTAGGAAAATGTAAGTGTTGTGTTATGTTCCAGTATTCCAGTTGTTATACTTGTTGTCTATATTCCTACCATATACATATGATATAGCCAGATGATAAATAAATAATACATTATCTGTTCATTATCAGAACTAAATTTGATATCTTTAGTACATTTTCATTACTTGCCTACATTCTAACTATGGTGAGCATTCGAAAGCATTAGAAATTGAGTCGATCTAAGAAAAATGAGGTATAAAATATATAATTATAATGGGAGATTGTTACCGTGAAATACATTGTTACCATGAAATAACATTACTCAATTAGAAATAAAATTACTCCGCCAACCCCTGATGTGAATGTTTAGAGCACCTCATAGTTCGCACAACAGCTCAGCACCTCAAACTTTCTGAAAGATTATATTACAAAGTGTCTTCGTGGCTAACTTAAAGCCGCAAAGAACTTTTTTTTGGTAAAAAATAAAATCGGCAATTACATAAAGAATCAGTGTTAAAGACCTCTTTACCTTACCTGTTTCACAACAGTAATATTATTTGTTTTTCGACACATGAAATATATAAAGTAACCTGTAATTTTATGTTTTAAACAGAGATGCCAATAGAAAGAAAGTATGGTGGACCACTTAAGAGTGCCACTTAAACAATAAAATGTAAACTCAGTTTTCAATTCAATAATTAAAACAAGAAAACGTAAATAAATAATCACTTTTTAAATGAACAAATTAACGGACATTTAAAATTGTTTAATTTAATTTGTGTTCTAAAATGTAGTTTAATATTTGTAGTAATTTTTGGTTACTGTTATATTTCATGTTTTAAAACGTAGATAATTGAAAGTACAATAATTAACCATTTTAAATCGTGAACTTTTACAGTAAAGTGGAGAGTAAACAATGTCATTGGGGGAAGACGGAGGAATAGAATCGGCAAAGCACCGCAGAGAACGGGTATTGAACCTGGGTCGTCGTGAGCCCACTGGGGCTATTTTTTTGCACACTGTCCACAAGCCTGCCTGCACCAACTTGCCGAATGCTTTTCATTATCCATTTGTCAACGGAGTAAAAAAAGCCATTGGACCATTCTGACATGGGGCAAACAATCAAATTTCGCCCCTGAATTATGACAATAATAAATGTACTCTTTATTAATTCAAGTGGTTCTTCTGGTTCTCCATAAAACAATAGTCAGGGATTTACTGCAAAATGAGAATAAACATTCTGTCATCATTTATTCACCTTTATGTCGTTTAAAACCTGTATATGAAACTTTCTTCTGTGAAACAAAAAATAAGATATTTCAAGAAATGTCTCAACAGTTTGGTGTCCATATAATGGAAGTAAGCAGTGTCCAGTGTTGTTTTGCTATCAACATTCTTCAAAATATTTTCTTTTGTGTTCTTCAGAAGAAAGAAAGTCACACAGCCTTGTAATAACACGAGGGTGATTCAATGATGTTTTTCTTTTTGGGTGAACTATCCCTTTAATCAGCATCATGTCATAAAAACGAATACATACAATAATGTGATATATTGTGCCATGATGCATCATTGCGCTCCTTAAAACAATAAAAACAATAATAATACAATTATAACAATACAGCAATCATTTGTTAGATTTCTTGTGTATTTGGCAGTATTTTTGGTCTCTTACACTCCACCTTATACAGAGGTATCCATTTAAACATGAAGGTATTTGAGGGACACTTGTGGCACCCGTTTAGCATGTTAAAAGTATTGTCTTTCAGTCTGAGGTCGACAGCATCTCTCAAACACTTTAATGCCACTGTTTTATTTAAAGACTGACTCAGAGACGAGCCGGAACAGACAATCTTTTATGTCTCCTTAGAGTGCGTAATGTAATCCGTAGAGCTCAAGGGTCACCCGCAAGCTGAGCTTTTAGGTCTGTGTGAAGCCCTGATCACATGTATGTTTTAACAGCAGAGTAGATGACTAATACACACAGATCAGACTCTGGTAGACTGTTGAAGCATTTGATCATATATTTGTACCACTTGGTTTAGCTCAAGGGCAAATGCATGTATGATTTTTATAGTTCTCACAGCTGTTTGAATGCATTTGAGAAGTAACTCTGTATTTATGTGTGTTTGTATATAGAGAGCAGGCCTTGCTGAATGCACGCAGTTCCCCAGTGTTAGTCCGTCACAGAGAATACGAACGCATCCGCTACCCTAACGTTTATGACTCTCATGCTGAAGCCATCAAGACTTCTGCATTCATCGGAGGATCCAAGGTAAAAAAAAAGTCCACTAATGAAATGCTTATAAGTGTAAGGGCACAGAGGAAAGATAAATCTTCACTCTCAAGTCTCAAATCTCTCCCCGGTGCTTTGTTTACTCAGCATCATGCCAATCTGTTCTGTGGTATTGCATTATCACACACTAGATTACCCAGAGTCTTTGTATTTAATCCAGTTTTTATGATGTTTTAATTAGAACGGCCTGCGGCAGGCCATCTTCCAGCAGTTTTAATGAATTACTTTGGCCCTCATCATTTTCTTTGAGCTGGGGAAAAGACAGCTGCGTTTATAGCCAAAAACCCAGCGGAGCCCTGCTCGCTGTGTGGACAGATTGAAGCAAAGTGAAAGGACTTAAATATAACACAACCTGTTTTGCTCTTTTTCACTTCTTGTTTTCATTTCATTAGTGCTGTTTTCAAAATGAGGGTGTGGCATCTTTATTTTGTGGCAATAAGGATAAGAATTAATACAGATATAAAGTACCAGAAGGACAGGAAGAAACTTACTCGTTTTTAGATCAGTTCTTCAATCAAAGATTCGTGTCTCACTTCAAGTGTAAGAGTTTCTTTAATATGTACTGTAAATCAATTCAAAATTAATTTCAGGTATTCACACTACAGTGTTTTCCCTATTTTGACATTTAAATTAAAAACACAAAACTGCTGGGATTCTAGCTGACAGCAGACAAGAAACTCTGGTTATGACTCTTACTCTAATAACTAGGACTGCCCCCAAATAGTCAACTAAATGTCAGTCGATGTGAAATAGGCTTGGTCCAAATTGTTTGCATTGGTCTGTTAATCGCGAAAATATAATTAAAATGACGTCACGCAGTTAGGATGCACGTTAAAACTTCACGCCACTGCACAGCTTGGTCAGTTTATGACATCCAAAGAGACACCGCTAGATCAACGCGAACAGTGCTATGTGGCATATATTTCAATTAAAAAAAACTTGTACTAGATTTTTTTGCTCCTATCTTGAAATTTAAGTTTCATTTTAATATAATTTTGACAACAATTGTCCATTCAAGTGCAGTTAACATTTTACCCTTGTGTATATGCAGGGAGAAGTTCTCTTTTTCGGGTGTGTATCAGGCAATTGAAACGGGTGAAACATAGCAAAGACTGCAACTGACAGTCACCCATAGCCATAGCACCCATAGTATCAGCCATAGTTTCTCAGCTGCTAGAATGGACCGACCAAAGAGCTAAATGAGTGATTCTCATTCTGGATTCTCCCTTCGTTATGGGATTAAGCAAGTTTGTTATTTATGCCGAACAGGTGCTGATGATTATGTATGACCATGTAGTTTAAGAAGTTCCTTTGAAGATTTTGCACTAGGACTATCCTGCAGTGGAAAGCTACAGTTTTTTGGAGGATACGATGAGTAATGACATTGTCTACTGTGATCAACAGCTAAATATGACACATTCATTAGTTTAGCATATGCTCTCTCTCTCTGCTGAAGATGAGCTGTAATTATAAACGCTGGAGGAAATACGGCGTGCTAAATTTAGATATTTATTCTCACACTTGTATAATAGATGAGGTTTTCAGAACAGAATACATAGACTGCTCAAAGGCCATGTAAACACATCAGTGAGTGACAGCATTTAAATGTGGGAGTCGATCCTTTAAATTATCACTCCATGTGTGTACGGAAGTCACTCCCAAAACTCGGGTTAATGTATTGATAACTATTACGCTGTACTGGTGTCTTGTGACTGTGAGGAAGAAAGAAGGATGATCAGAGACATATTGTTATCGCCGGTCATCACTTCATTAACAGAACACGCAGAAGTCCAGTGACAACTATATTTAAGTGACAAGAATGGATGTGAATGCTGCTAATGGGACAGTTCGCCCAAAAATGAAAATTCTGCCAACATTTGCTCACCCATAGGTTGTTTCAAACCTGAATACATTTTTTTGGTCCGATGAACACATAGAAAGATATTTGGAAGAATCTTAGCAAATTTCGAGTACTGGAACATCAGCCACTATCCGCCGCATCCAGTATGGACAATATTTAACATTTTTATGGATTCTAATGTGTTTCTTATGTCTTTTGTTGTGTCCCGCCTGTCGTGTCCAGTGTAGACATGGGGTAACATTCTTCCAAATATCTCTTTTTGTGTTCATCAGAACAGAGTAACTCATTCAGGTATGACATAACATTAGGGCGAGTAAATGATAACTGAATTTTCATTTTTGGGTGAAATATCTCTTTAAATAAAGATCCCTGAGATATGCCTGTGTGATGCACTAGTTTAAAGACTAATTCTCTAAAGCTGCAATTCATACAAATTACTTAAAGTATTGATGAAAACGTCCTCTTTACCCTGATTCACAATAGTGAGCTTGTAATAAGGATTCATAATTAATCACAAAAGTGTTTTGTTGCTTACTTGCTGGTGACTGTAACCTTACACACTGGTGTTTACTGTTTAATACGTTGTTAACTATTTGAACTGTATTGTGTTTTTATGTAACTAACTCAGATGCTGCTGCCAGAGGGGATCAAAAGAGAAAATAACAAGATGTATGAAGAGGTTGAGATCCCCCCCAATGTGCCCATGCCTATTGGGTTTGAGGAGAAACCAATGTACATCTCGGAGCTGGACGAGGTCAGTGGCACTGCTCATGACATTCAACAGCACTTGTGTTCACACTTCATGTGCCCCTTTTCAATTCTTCACATCGACTGATGCTCTTCTCTACATGATGTCAGATGCAATCGGAGACCTTATTTTTTTGGAATAGGGACAGTCCATACTACCTCAATCCCATAATAATGAGTATCACTGGTAGGGTTGTTCTGATTGACGATACTATCGTTGATCAACTATAGTTAGACATTTTATCGATAGTTGATTCCTTAGACAATAGTTGACTGTTTGTCAATGCATGTTGCGAAATAATATTACAAACGCTCATTGCTCATTACTTCGTGCAAGAGAGCTTACAATGCATGCGGCTTAGGGTTTTTCTCGCGCAAGATAGAGTTTGTAATGAAAAGGGTCTGAGTTTGCAGGGGAGCTAATATTGCACGCGACTCTGGCTTCTGCTTGCGCCAGAGAGAGTTTATTATGTGTGAGGTTTCAGTTTTCGCATATGAGAGAGCTTGTAATGCGGCTCTGGCTTTTCATTGCAGGAATTGTTTGAGCATGAGGGTTTAAAACCAGCGCAGGAGTTGTTCCCGTTTGGCATCAAGTAATAACAGCGCATGAGGAAGTCAATGACGCATTCAGATTAATGACTTAGATTTAAAGCAATAGTTTACTTTCTCTGGTTTAAAAGATTGCGATGGGAAGCAACAATGTTGAACTCACACACTGATAGAATGCTAATTGCAGTCACACACGGGCATTTTTAGCCACATTTGCTTCTGTTTTTTTGTCCACAAATCCAGCTTCTTATATATAAATGCGTAAATTGCCCTGCCCCTGGATACTATCGTGTATCTGCGACCCCCAGGCTGCCAATAGAACGATCTAGCTATCCCCAAACCCTAATCCCTGATCTAGTATGACTGACCACAATAAACCTCATATGATGGGATGGGGATAGTTCTGAAGACTTGGGAAATGCGGTAGAGATGGTTTTGAATAAACTCTGAGATGAAAGAGAGGATGTGCTGGCCGTGGCTAACTGGAGAACTTTACTGGGTCTCCTTCACGGTTATCAATGTGTTGATCATACTGACAGCCGTGTGGTTGTGGCTTAGGTACAAGCTATCTTCAGATTCTCAAGATCGGCAAGTGTGACAAAATGGTTAGTTTTAACCAATCGATTAGTCATGTCTGACGAAAGGTTTTTTGTCTTAAAGGGGCCCTAACACACGTGGTTTTTACCAATCTCATATTAATCTTGAGGACATATAGAGTAGTATTGCATACTTATTAGCTTCGAAGAGTATTTAGTTTGATTACATTTATAAAAGACAGATAGATAGATAGATACCATTACTTCCGAAAATCATACGGCACGTGCGGGGGGGGTGTGGGGGGGTTGTGGTGTAGGCTGAACTAAAGCACCTGCACACCCATTGCCAACAAAACACAGACATTTGTTTCACTAACCGCATGTGGTTTATTTCCGGGATCTTTTAGTGCTGGGATGGCTCCATATATCGATTTCAAACGATCTCCAAATCCAGCATTATATCCACAGTTTTTATAACATTTATCACCCAAATGCAGTGAACAAACACCTGAACTTCGTGAACATATATCTCTCTCCTGCACACAAGTGAAAGTGACGTCTGTGCATGCTTCTTCTCATGCTCTCCTGGCTGCCGCATAGACGTGCTGCGTGCTTTCTCGGGAGAATTGTCCAATAAGGGACTAAGAAAAATTGTTACAAAACAGTTTTATATGTTCGAACAAAACTTTCTGAAACCTGTACAATTGCCGGGGAGTGTATCAAGCACAGAAATACTACTTAATACGCCCAACTCGTTTTTTGACAAGTTGACCATGTTAAACGGTAGAAGACAGCGCGTCTGACATTGTAAAGAAGTCAGAATGCATGACACATTGTTGCAGAACACCTTCAATTGTCGTATGGCCATGCTTGTGTGTTTGTGTTGTAATTCATCGGTCTTTTGTTCACATTCACAAAATGCCAAATAGCTGGTAGCTTTATTAAAGATGCTGAATTATAAATGGTTAACACCGTGTTTAGACTTTCCTAACTTGAAACTTGCTCAGACTAAAAACAGCTTTTATTAGACGTGCTTTGTTTGTTTGCTTTATTTTACTGCTGATTTATTTTTAAACAAGACATAAAAAGACTTTTCAGGGACACTAAAATGATCCAATTGTATATTGTCTATTACAGCTCTTTTGATATGTGCTGAGCATTTATACTTTTTTTATAGCATTTATAATTTAACCAAAATGACCTGTAACAAGTTCAAAGAATGGGAAGAAGGAGGTGGGAACCGGCGAACATTCACCAACTTTTAATAAAATAAGCGGACAACTAAACTAAAGTAAAATGCTGGCAGCTCCTCTCACTGTCTACTGCCGGCCACACAAACATAATAAAACCAAACATAATGTCCAGGCCTCGTCCTCTCTCCTCGTACACTCCTGTCGCTCCTCCTTTTATGCATCTGATCTCCTCCGTGAGAGTCGTTATCATTGGCGTCACCGGCCTCACCCATTCCCTCACGGCCCTCGTCCAGCTCTTCTTGTCACAGACCCATTTTGTTCTTTAAAATACATCACATCAACGTTTTAATATGCAAAACAACCACAGCACTGTGCATTTACTTCTACAGTACAGTAAGTCTTGAGAAGTATTAAGTCTTAATTATATACATATATGTATTTATAAACAGTATTTAGTTTTTCTGCTAATGTTATAAATGGTATAATAAAATTACGGTTTGGATTGGTCTGAACTTTGAAATGGAATTAAAACATTATTCAATTCAAAGTCATGTAAATGGCCTGCTAAAACAGAATGCCAGGCATCATTTTTTCTACTTTGGATCTCAACACAGTGAGCAGCATTCTTTTACTATGGCATTAATATTTATCTCGCTACTCATTTTCCACCGAATGGTGCGTACATGTAATCCTGGACTCCGTTGCTTGACGTTGCAGCTTTTAGTGGCTGCCACTGGTGTCAAACATAATAACTGCTCTGAGAGAGTGTTTAAAAGCAGGGAGTCAAACCACTGCCCTAATGGAGACAAAAATACGCTTGACTTGCATGTTGTTGCCCACGTGACGAAATCTGGCAAAAAGTGGAAGAGGAATGTCCTTTCTTAACTGTTATTTCTGATCATCGCTCATTTCTTGTGTTCCTAACACAAGGAGGTGATCTCAAACTCGCCCCGCTGCACAAGCGGTGTCTTCCGCATACCCATGTGTGTTTTAGTTAAAAGAAAAAGCAGGTAGAGTATCCGGCTTTGCTCGGTAAGAGGGTAAATATAGGAATGGACAGCACAGATTTATTTTCCAGCCCCCGCGGGGCTCATTTCCAGCGTTGTGTTTTCCTCCCTTTCAGGATGCCATTAATTAAAGCGCTGAGCTTCACACCGTAATCAATGAAGCACCCTTTCCACCTAAATTTGGATGCGTGGAAGCTGTTTTTGCTTTAAAAGTCAACAGAACGATACATCACAGGTGAGGCAAACATCAGAAAAGACCCAAGTGCGTGATTTCTCGAGAGTTTCATCACAGTTGTCCTGTCTCAGGTGTCCACAGTTGAAGCAGATCGCTCTGTCTGGCTTGAGTGATTCAGATTGATATAAGCGTTGTGAATTAGTGGGAGTGGAGAAGTGCCTCTATTCATTAACTAAAGCCCCCACAACTCAGAAACGAAGTGCCTCACTCTTATAAAACATCCGCACGAAACAGCTAATACGTCTTTATGTGCTATTCGGCCCTTTTGAGCACCAGACCTGGTTGCCTGTGTGTGTTTTTCCTTTTTTTGTTTAAAGTGCTTTGTGATTGTCATTTATTGAAAGGCGTAATGGGTAACAGGGACATTGCCGCTCAACGTGCATTTAATAGCTGCGAGGAACATTAAAAGCAGGGAATTTATTAGGAAACCTTTTAACTAATGAATCTCAAGCCCTGCCGTTGTGCTCGACTCCAACGTTAAAAGCCTTTCTAATTTGTGGGAAGAAATATGGTGCGCTACTCCGCAGCGTTGGCAAATGAAAACAAACACACACTTGTATATATCAGCACGATCGTGTGAAAATCAAGTGTTCAACACATCGATTGATAGTGATGATCTCTAATGCTTGTGTATATATATATATTTATATATATATATAATGTCACTTACAACAATACTCAAAACCCTCCGGAAATGTATCATAAAGCTTGTAACAAGATTCAAGTAGGGAAGGAAGGAGGCGGGAACCGGCAGACATTTAAAACATTTATTAAAGGAATATAACAGAACATAAACAGCCGGCGGCCCCTCACGGACGACCGCTGGCGAAATAACATAAACATAAATGGACAGCCGGCCGCCCCTCACGGACGACGGCCGGCAAATAAAACATAAATACAAACACAAACATTTCCGGGCCCGGTCCTCTCTCTCCGACGGTCCGGTCGCCATTGTTCCTTTATATGCTCCCAATCTCCTACGTGATGCGAGGCCGGTGCGCGCACCACTGGCGCTAAATAACAACTTACTTACTTAAGTTGTTACTTACTTACCGGCCTCGAACCACGGTCTCGCCCCGCCTACTCTACTACACAGCTTTTTATACCAATGCACATAATGAAGCTCTATATTAAACATTTATGTTTCAGTTTACCGAATTTTTTCTCTAAATATGTATTTTCTTGCTTTCATGTTAAAACACAACGCTTTTGTTTAAATTACCCAACAAGAAACATTTTTAGGGTGCTGATTGCAGAGTATTTGTCTAGTATTGACCCAAGATTCAGATTGACTGGATTAGTTTTGTCAAAATATATAAATTACCTTGACTATTGATACATTGTGTTTATACTATTTATATGATGATATTGTAGATAATTCAGCTGCGGGATCTGTTTGACACATTATCATAGTTGGTTTTACAAGTAGCATTTTGCAATAAGAGACACAGTTGTTACAAACTCACTCCATGCACTCTACCCTCATATTTTGAAGAGACAATAATAATGAATAATAAAATAAATTAAACATGATTGTTATGATGGCATTATTTATTTATTAATTCAATTCAAAAATACAGTATATATCATGTACTGAAAATCTGTGACAGCTCTAGTGTGGATCTATAGACAAAAAACATTGTTGGTTAAGGTCTGGATGTTGACTAGGTCAGGAGCTGGATTACAGAGCACCTAAATTAGAGAATAATTGTTTTACAGGTTAATAATGATATGAAGTGTAAATAAAAGTTAGTAAAATAACTTATTCATGTCAGTGTGAAATGAAAGTTGAGATGGTGTTTTCTACCAAAGTGTGATGTATTGTGTATGGCTTTGGATTTTGAAAAAATGTAGGGTGTGGCATGAATTGATTGGATCGTTGGAAACCTGGCCAATGGACAGTCGATATAGTCCCATCCTCATGCCAAAACCAATGTAATGCTGAGGAGAGAGTAGAGGACGTCTCTCATTTTGAATATGAGGATTATTAAGGCAAATAAATTAAAATAAAGACTCACGCAAATAAATAATTTATAATAAACACTAATTTTACATGAAAAAATATTGTTCAGTTTGATGTCACGGAAATTAATTTCTTGTCCATTTAGTGTAATAAACACTTGAAGCTTGCTCTGACTGAATACCTTAATATATAACTATATTTACTTTAACTTTAGTAGCCATCATTACAATAGTTAACAAAATGAAAAATCAAGAGGATTTAGACATATTCTTTTTTGTGCTTCACTAGGGTGAAAACCGCACATGATATACCGTATATTACAGGTGTTATTTTAAACATGATATGCTGAAGAGCTGCTTTGCAACAATGCAAAACTGTTAAAAGCTCAATAGAACGAATAAATAAAATTGCCATTGTACCATGTTATGAAATTATTACAGAGCATAGTAAATGTTACAAATATTGTACTCCTTCTTGATGTGTGATGAATTATTCCTTCTCATTTGACAGCAGTTAGAGTTTTTTGCTGGAAAGGTGACTTTCAAGTGACATGGCTTGCAAATTGCACATTTTATCTCCAGCTTGATATTCACAGTAATGCTGTAAAAAGCAAAATTACTGCAGATGCTCTCCACATACGAAAAAAGCTTTTTAATTTGTGCAGCTGTGCAGTCGTTTACCAATTGATTTTCTTATGTCTGCTTCCAAATAACGAAACTAACAAATCATGCATTTGTAATGAATATCCAATGTCAAATGCTTTAAGAATAAAATAATGTTAAAAGTAGAACAGTGGTTTTTTATTGTTTGTTTACATTGTACTTTAAAAGGAATGTGAGTGTTTTGCCATCTAAAGAGTTTATAATGGTGTGGTATGTCATAAGCTGCAATTGTTATCGTCATTATTTTTTATTGAAATTATGGATGAAATATAAAACAAAAAAGTGCAAACCTTTTCACTATACAAAAAATACGTTTTTTAATAATTTTTAACAATAATGCAATATCGCTCGAGTATGGGTGTTAAAGTGCTCTAATATAAGAGCACTACATACACGACTACGAGAGCGATGTTGAATTTATTCAAAAGTTCGACGGAACACGTGTGTAGATCAGAAACAAACAAAGGAGTGTATTTAAAACCGTACGTTTTTTAAAGGAACATGGGAACGACTTTCTTCCTCCACGAATTTCAGCCCAGCACTACGGTTAAACAGACCTCCGCTACTAATTCCAAACCGTCAATTCTTTTAAATGTGCGCTGTGCTGAGAGCGACTTTTAAAGGCAACTCACCGAAAATGTGTTAATCCCATTTCTATTATCTTAAACTCGTGATCGAGACGCTCCTGTCTTTGTGCAGTGCTGTGAATAAATTTCTTAGAGACACTATCAACACTGACAACGGTTAGTTTCATGTAAGTGCGTGTTCCAATTATCATGGTATATAGTTGCCACCTAGTGGCCATTTCCCATTATTGAAGTTTGTTTTTCCATATTATGTGCAGTGAAAATTAGGAATCTAAAATATTTTATTTTTATTGATGCAACAAGACAAATACATACAAACTCATAAATATACAGTCATATAAATATACAGTAAAACAAACAGAAAGATTAGTTAAATAATATTATAAAAATAAAAAATAAACATATATATATTCACATGCAAATATACCAATATATATACAAACAAACATACATACTAACAATCTTATAAGTACAAGACCACAAAATAATCTGACAAGCAATTTCTTATGGACTTTAAATATATATCAAATCTAAAAATATATAAATAAAAAACTTAGCATGAAAAAGTAAGAAATTAAGTATAACTTTTTATAAAATGTTCTACCTTCATGGAATCCCCAAAAAGCATAATTTGTTGACTTAAAGAAAAATCTGAGTATACTTTTTTACTAAAATAGTTTGAGAAGTCAACCCAAAATATTTTAAAATAAACTCAATCCCAAAATAAACAAATAGTTGTTTATTCATACTTATGATAAAAAGAGCAATTGGGTGAACATATCTCAGTCATCGTACAGCATTAGTTTCGGTTCACCACTCAACCAACCTTTGCCTGTAAGTTTATTTACTACCTGTAAGCATTCATATTATGCCTTAACATAATATTGATTCTTGGAAGTTAAACTGTGATCCATATAATATGCTAATGAAAGAAAGTCCTAACGCATCACATATACACCCATGTGCAGATTGCAGTGCAAACGTTTCTATGTAGGCTATACCTAACAAATGAATGTGCAGTTTGTAATTTCATATCTTGTTTATTGTATGCCAGTTTTATATAGAAATGAGAAAGGATAAACTGCTTTGTGTGTGTGTTTGCTTGTTAGCTAAATGGCAAACTTCTTCAGAGTAAGGCATTTGCTAGAACAGCATAGTCCGAGTTAGTTTAGTTACGGAGTGATACAAACTGTCAGTGAAGTGGATCAACAGTCAGTTCCTGTGCTGATTCTGGTGGAATATCACACGGCTCTCATCCAATCAGATTCGAGAACAAGACAGAAAAGCCATAAAACACACTTTGGTTACGTCTTGAGTTGGGGAAAAATAGATCAGTGGATGTGTGTGGTGATGCAGTGTGTAAGGTAGAGGTTTTAATAAGACCAATAAAATGGTCTTATGTTATGATGTAGTCGTCTCTGGTGGTAACGTCTCGGATGTAGCTAAAAATATTTTAGCTATTCATAAAAAGTATTCGGTTTAATGCTTGGGTAATAGGACTCAGAAGACGAAACTCCTCTTCATTGGCATGAGTGGAGTGGTACAAATCTCACATCAGTCCATAGTAGATTCTCGAAAAACTTTCCTGATTAATCCCCCATGATTCCCGACCTCTCTTTCACCAGTATTTGTAGTGCGCAGAATATAAACTGACACATTTACCCTCCTGAAATCTTAACAAGGCTCAAAGATCTGCCTGAAAACATATCAGTATATTATGCAGATATGTTCTCGCGGCAGCTTTATAAATAGTCTTGTCCGCTGGTATGAAAGCCAACAGTTAAGTATGCTGTCTATACAAAGGTTGCAGGCTGAATCTGAGTTTGTGCATTAATGAGATCTCAATCCTGTCTTTTCATCATACGCCCTTGAGAGGGGCATTTAACCTTGTTTGCATGAGGAACGCTGCTTCTGCTTCTCTTTTGCAAGCGTTTACGCTCACATGTGTTTTGTTGTCTGTCTCAGAGAGCAGGGGGGGATAACAAATCCATAACAACATTTCTCTATTAACATATAATTACATATTTTTCGTGAAATAATTATTTTATAACTATGAACAGAGGTGGCCTTGCCCTGGAAAGACATCACAGATACATATTTGAACGTATATTTATACAAGGAATTCCATAGACCACATATCAAAAGATGCACAAATAAATCCATTTTAATAGTTTTTTTATGAAAATGACATTTTTAATACATAGACACATACATTTTGTTAATATTCAATTTATCCTGTTAAAATGGTCTGTTGGCTCAGTCTGAACATGTTAAACAATGATTTTATTTAAATTTAATTTAAATTAATTTTATTTTATTTTATTTAAAAAAAATTCAAAATGCTACAAATCCATTTCTTTTTAAAAACAAACAAACAAGAGAACATGAAACATATGATATCAGGGACTCATACTATTAATGTATATAAATCAAATTAATAAAAATGCATGAAATAAATAACAGCCAAATAAAATAAATAGTAACAAACTAAATAGTAAAAAAAAAAAAAAAATTCATGTTTCAATATTTTCCACCACATACAATAAATAATTTAGAAATAACACATACAAATACCACTAACGAGCGAATTCTGATTGGTCCAGAAGACATATCGCATTTAAGCTTAAAACGGGCTCGGGGTTTGTAGCGTTTTGGAAAGAAACTGCATCTTGCAGTACATTTTAAACAAGGAAATATAGCGATTTGGCATGAAACATTGATGGAGCAGTGAATACATTGTGTACACAGCAAAATGGCATGATAAACTCATTTTTTTTAAAGTTGGCATTTATTGCGTTTTGGAAAAGAGCTATAAAATAATTATTTTATAACTATGAACAGAGGTGGCCTTGCACTAGAAAGACATCACAGATACATCACTGACCGTATATTAATACAAGGAATTCCATAGACCACATATCAAAAGATAATCAAATAACAAGCATATTTGTTGAACACTGTATCGCACTATTGATTTATATTACATCAAATTTGCCATGTTTAATTTTTTAGCCAAAGTTGTATTTGCATTTGATGGATTTCAGCTCCGGTCTCAATTTTAATGTCACGACTGAGAATACATGGCTTTTAAGCATGACGGATGTTCCTTGTTTGAATGACTGTAGGAACACTGCTGCATCTACATTTATTTGCTTTTCATAATTTCGGTCAGTTGATCTCCTGCCTTCTCTTTGTCTTATGAGCTCTCTCTGTCATCTTTTAAATAAATGTCACTCCTGTTTGCTAGATCTGCATCTGTTATTTATCAAATACTTCTGCTCTTAGGTGTTCGTGTTGTTGTTTGAATAAATGCGCTTCTGTGTATTGTGTGTGCGTGTTTGTTTGGATCTCTCGAGCGGGCAATTCCGTGCCATGTGCGCTCGAGGCGGCAGATAAGCTGTTTGCTAAAACTAACAATTAAAACTTGATCATGCTGTCAGTTCAAATGGAATGAAATGGAACCAAAAAGTAATTAAAAGGATAGCGTGCAAATGACAATTATATCTTTTAGCTTTCTATTACCAGTGCTGTGAATTTAATTATTGCCGCAGCTTCGACGTAAATGTGCTCGCACACACACATGCATATAAACAGACCTTGAGATAAATGCACAGGTTTTTGCTGCCTTCTGTGCTGTGCGCATTGCTTTCTCTGTCGCCTTTTGAAACAAGGACAGCGCAGAAATCCATGCGAGGCGAGGCGCAGGTATTTAGATGTTGCTGGGAAATGATTGCTGGGGGCTGTATTGCTCCAATTAGTGTGTTTAAAGTCACGGGTGAGTTTCTGCTGTGTTCCCAGCTCAGCCAGTCAGCACATATGGCCGACGGCCCTTCATCCACACAGTTAATTAGACTGTCAGGATCCATCGGGCTCACTGTGGACTCAACAGACCTCCCCCACTTACAGGTGGTCAGATCTCTGGCTGTCTGCACTTTAGAGTTGTTAGTTACCGTCATGCGCTTGCCATATGCCCTGCAAAAACATTTGCCGCCTTCCACTCAGTCCGTTTATATTGTTATAATATCTACACTAGGGTTGTCGAAATGTGCTTTTGTTCCGTGGAGAATTAAATGTGTTTATGCGATGTGTGGCTTCCCGTTGATATCGGATAGGTCCGCTGTTGGTGTGGGAGAATGCTACAAACCTGCCAGATCGAAGGGTTCTCCGGGCAACGACTGCGAGCATCTTGACATGTAGTTTGTGTAGGAGGAAAATAAATCGCTGTCCTGGAAATCATGCCAGTGCTAAATTGTGGTGGCAGAACTGCAACAGTGAAGTATAGTTCAACATATACAATTTACTTTGACATTTGAGTACTTAAGCATCGTGTTTTGAAATATACCATTAAGACCATGAAAATGTTCTGGATTTCCTTAAAGGTTATTTGTTAAAATATATGAAACAATCTTTCTTTGGAGTTCTGATGTATTCATTTTGAGAGGACAGAACACAGTCCTTCATTGGATTTTGTATGTCAGAAAGTCAAATTCATTGACATTTACAGACCCAGTTGGTATTCTGAAGTGTGTCCCATCAAGTCAAGAATATGCCATATAATTCTTAAACTGGAGTAGCTGTGACTAGCAGTATAAGACACACAGACGGACCATAATTAACTACTATAGCAGGAAAGATTGTTGTATCTTTTTTGTTCTGTTGAACACAAAACTAGATTTTTTGAATAATTTAGGAAAGCCAACTGTTCTAGGCACCTTTGACTACCATTTACATTTTCCTACTATGGTAGTCAGTCATGTCCCAGAACTTAAAAATCTAACATTCTTCCAAATATATTTCCTAGTGTTTAGCGGAACAAATAAATGTAAAGAGGTTCGGAACAATTTGGGGGGGGGATTTACATTTACATCAGAATTACATTAGCAAAAGCAGAGATTTTGGCGGGTAAAATCATGTGTATTACACGAGGAGTAGCATGTTGCTTTCAGGTACTCATTCCTTCAGCATACTATACCTTCAAATTCGGAGCTTGTCTGACGATGTTAGATTAATGGCAAAGCTCAAACTCAAGAGGCTGAAATGGGCTACCGGTGTGGCCTCTCGCATCCCCGGTAAAAAGTTTACAGCCAGTGAGAAAAGATTAGGGCCCCTTCTTAACGTACGAATGACTGGGGGTTTGCCAGGCTTGTTTTTAAGCGTGTCGTACACCTTACGTGTTGGCTGATGGATTACCTCAGGGCTACATAACTGCACGAAGCGTACGATAGCACACCGGGGACCACCCTGACCCACATGGCGTGTAGTTTGACGAACACGCGTCACAGTGCCCGCTGCGCTTCAGAGAGAAAATAACTCAAGTGCGGCACATTTTCCGAGATCATTAAGTAATGACAAGTCCATATTTGCTACATGAACGCATTACTTGAAGGTGAATGTTGGGGCATGCATGCATTTGCATGCATTTGCATGTTTAAGGCGTGCGGAAACACTGGCACTCCTTTACAGACAAAGCTGATAAATCAAAATGAAGGGGGCTCTTAAAACAAGCGCAGCAGTTGGGTTACCGTGGTGACAAAACCATTCAGTCGGAGAGGAAGAAGCTCCTAATTATTCATGAATATTTATAAGTTGGTCCTCTGAAGACCCACCCTGGGAATATAATGGGTCAGACCGGCTGGGGCTGGCTTTGCCATCTTGATGGGGGGCGAAGACGGATGCACTTCTGTTTTATAGAGAGTGTGTGGCACTCAGCAGAAGGTGATACTTTATGGAAACCCACCACCAATTAAGCGCTTACAGCTTATTGAAAGCTATTTTTGGTATTTGGCACGTCTGGGGCATGAAGACTTATGCAGTTAAAGATATGAGCTCTTTTCTGGAACCGAAGCCCGTCTTCTAAGGCTGCTTCCTAACTGAAACGAAACCACATAGGTGTCTGATTTAGCCTCTGTATACATAGTCAGCATGAAATTCAAATTGCCCCTGTTCACTTCTTAAATACACCCTTATCTGTCTTATTAACAAGCTGCCATGTTTTATGTTGATACGTTTTTATTTGCTTTTTTCACTGGTCTTTTCGGTGGTCTGGAGAACTTTTCTCTGTTTTATGTTTATTCTATTTTGTCAAGATGATATGGCATTTAACTGCGTGATGTCATGCCCACAAAATTGGATCATTTTGAACTTAAAAGTTTATGCAAATTTGTACATGATGCTACAAGGCTGCAAGTACACATCATATATGCACTCATTTTGAGATCATTTTGAGAGACAGTAATTCTGAAAAATTCTGTCCATAGCTCTTTTGTGTCATCATAGGACATTTCAGATGCTCTTCCACTGCTGTGCTCTGAAGTGTCATTTTTTTCAGCTGTTTGTACGTGCCTCTGTTTGGCTGTTCACTCCTGACTTTAAACTAAATCATTTTTTTTTCATTTAAAGCTTTCCAGAGATGAACGGTAAGGGAAGAGAGCCATAGCATTTTTATTGAATCAAGATGCACTGATCCAAAGCACCATGGTATGAGTCAGGGGTGCTGAATTTGGAGATGTTGGACAGAAAAAGACTAAAAAAATTCTAGAATTGATGTAATCCTGTCCTTGGGTTAGACCTCTGTGCTTTCCCGTCCACATTGCTACAATAAATGTATAACTTCCTGAAATGAGGACCGCGGTTAAAATGACCATGCTCAGCAGCAGTTGTATCCTGTCAGCCCCATGTTGATGTCAATGCCACTCGAGATGTTCCCTCTTCATAGTCCTAGCTTTGGCAAGATTTAGTGTTCGAGATCTCCGAAACCTTAATACAACACACGCTCAACCAACTCCCAACAGTAGGGCACATAGAAGCACTTGATCACACAGTTTCAGTAATGGTGACTGTACTAAAGTATGGTTAATACTGTTGCAGCTTTTGGCTCTTAGATAAACTGGACTGCAATTGGTTAAAGAACAATTTTTATGGAGAAACTATTTCAAATGGGATTTTCGATCAGGTCTGCCCTGGGATCAGTGTTCCTCTGAAGGGGTCTTAAAGTGATTGATAGTTCAGATGGAGTCATGGCCGACTGCCTTAAAGAAACCTGAATTTCTCATTAGCTGCACATTAAAATGGCTTCATTAAGTTTTGGCTATCTGTGTCCTGTTCTTTTGACCCTGTGTGTATCTATCACACGCACACACTCATTGCGTTGAGCAGACTCAAAATGGCAAACCGACTCAAACGTGCTTCACCATTATGAACAGCACAGATCAAGTCATTAGAGCATGTCACCTAACCGCTGTGCCGTGGCTCTGAAAAAGCTCAAGCATTTGAGAGTGCACACACTTTTGAAAAATGAGGAAACATCACTAACGTTACATTTAGACTAGAATGTTATAGTAAGTCAGTGTTTTTTTTTTTATATATAGATCGGTTAAACTTTGTTTCAATTTTGATTAGCTGTTTTGTAGCGTACACAACCCTACACAGCATGTTATGTAGTGAACGACACTCTTTCACAGTGTATAAAACTACACTATAAAGGAAGAAAAATATACAGCTGAAGGATTTGAAAATTCAGCTTTAAGAGAGATGTATTAAGCCATTTGCTATAGCCACATTACCGCTAAATTATAGACAATTACATTTGATCGTGTTGTTTATTATTTGTTGGAATATAATAGGCAGCAGATATAAACAGTTATGTTGTAACTGTCAAAGATCATTTTGACACAGTGGCAGTTTATTAAACAGCATTAGACACAGCAGAGATATGACTTATACAAGCTAGATCTTCTCCAGTGACGAACCCTTACAATTTATGATTTGTTTGGTAATATTATGTAACAATTGTTTTAGATTTAAGTATCCCAAATCCTTGATAATTGAACATTTGATAGACATTCGCTGCGTCCCAATTTGCCTACTTATACTATGAACTAAAAGTATGTACTGTTTTTGTTATGGAAAATATATGAAGAGAAAATCTGTTTTTTAAATATTTAAAAAATAATGTTTTTTGATTGTACATTCCAATTAAAATCAATAACTCTAGATGGTTTGTTTTGACTTAAGCTATAATAAGTAAAAAATACAGCTAAATAAAAACCTGATTTTAGATAATTATTTTTAAACAGAGTTATCTCATTTTGGAACCAAACTCTTCATAAACATTGTATGGGGTAGCAAAACTGTACACACACAATGGGACATTTTAATGTAAAACTGAAGTGGCCGTTATTCTGTAGACGTCGCTGTGGTCATGATATAGCTCTTCTTTTAAATTAAGGGTTTATTCATTTTATCATATGTAATGTTAATTGTATACTTACATTTAATAATTTAGCGAAGCATCTTATTTAATTTTATGAATGAAGTGTAGCGTCACTAAACGCTGCCCTCTCGCGGTGAGTTGTGGGGAAAATCAGCCATTAAGTGTCCATGGATTCACACTTTGGATGTTCACCTGAAACAGTAGACCACCTGGGTAATTAGAGAGTACTCATTTAAGCATACTATAATTTGAGACGTACTCATTCTATTTTCGCATACTATTTAGGACGGATAGTTTGCGAATTGGGACTAAGCAGTTGTTTTTCTGTTTTACAGTTTTTAAACAAAAATGTGTATCTCACATCTTTTAAACATAATCAGATTCGATCTAATCCAAACCGGTTGGTAACAAAACATGGAGATAATAAAGTAAAACAACAGAATAACTAGCCATTCAAGAAAATACAACAACGAATGTTTGCAATTAGCGATTTACAATTCCTACTACGTTTCTTTGCAATTTTGTATTTTCTGCTGGTCAGTCACGTTTTCTTCTTGTTTGTCTTTAGATCGGACAGTTGGTATTCAAGGGCATGAAGAGTTTAAACAGAATCCAGTCTATAGTGTTTGAGACGGCTTATAACACTAATGAGAACCTGCTCATCTGTGCTCCCACTGGTGCCGGCAAAACCAACATCGCCATGCTAACAATCCTGCACGAGATCCGCCAGCACCTAGAGCCCGGAGGTGTCATCCGCAAGGACCAGTTCAAGGTATGTGAATGTTCTTTTCAACCTGTGTTTTATACCGCTCGCCTTGAGTGAGCTGTTCCGCTTTCTGGCAAGCAAATAAGTCATCTCCACACCAGTCTTCGCTTCTCAGGTACCATTCGAGATGACTGGGAGCGTTTGTATCATTTATGTCAAGCAAGGATAGACTTAAGTGTTAAATTTGCGTCAAGAAGTTTTACCATCGTTTGGAGACGTAAATGGATGCATTGTCTCGTGAAGCTTGTTTTCACATGCGTGCACGCCACCGTCAACAATGATAGACAGTCTTCATACATCACCATTAAACTCGCTCACTTTTGGCAGCCAGCTTCATATTCCTTGGCAAATTGATATTTTTACTGGTTGCCAGGGAACAAATGGTACGCACGGTGTTTTCTCATTTATCATGAGCACGTTGTGTCTCCACAGATAGTATATGTGGCTCCGATGAAGGCCCTGGCTGCTGAGATGACTAATTACTTCAGTAAGCGATTGGAGCCGCTGGGTATTGCTGTCAAAGAGCTGACGGGAGACATGCAGCTGACCAAGGGAGAAATCCTCCGAACTCAGGTACAGAACATTCATTAACCGACACAAACACATACGTCTTTGGCTTTTAGGCCTAAGGGGGTAATAAGTGGCGTCTCTCCCTTAACACAAATACGTCTAACCCAAGCCTCATGAAATTCCATCACGAATTAAGCATCACCCTGAATGCTGCATTTATTGGGCATACTACTGAGAGCGACAGTGTGGCCACAATGTGATTTTAAACCAGGACTTCTGACAAATCGTCAATACGCATGTTTTATTTCTGTATCACAAATCTCAAGTTTATCATGGACCTCTAGTCCACAGCATAACAAGTCAAATGTATTTTTATTGTGCTTTTTACAACTTGCATTGCATCAAAGCAGCTGCACAAGAAACAACAAAACCACAGTCAACATATCTTTGATGTCCTTCTAACACCTTGTATGCCTTCATAGATAATAATTTACTTGTAAATACTGTTATTCTAATATCAGGGATGGTTGTTATAATTTCCTATAGAAAACTTCCCTCTTTTCTCTATCCCCCTTTCTCATCCATTTTTACAATATCTTTACATTATGTCTTAAAATGATTGATTCTTGTATTTAATGTCGGGGTACAGCCAAGTCCTGCCTGATAGAGTCTGCGAGGCCATGCTCTGATAGAGCGCTGGTCTTGTCTCACTGATCAATACAATTGTACAACTCAAGCACATCCACTTGCAATGCTGCAGACTACACTGTTCCAGGCCAACGGCTTCAGGATGGAAATGTGTACACGTGACAAATGGTGAAGAACACTCACCCTTATCCTTATCATAACCTGTGAAGATCTCCCACATGGTGTCGCAAAACAATGAAAACAGTAAGAAGTGGTTTTCATAAAACTGCAGCGTAGCTTTGCGACAGGTTGATGCTTAATATAGAAGTTGACTACTGTTTTAATGGTGTTTCAATACAGGTGTAGTCACAACCGTATGTTCTTGAAGTTCAGTGTGAGGCTGTTTAACATTCTCATACATTAAAAGAGGAATAGAGCATTTCATTGTTCAAATGAAAGCTTGGAGGAGGAATAGATTTGTACAGAACAGGATGCGTTCATGGCTTGAAGTGGTATGAGCTGTGTAATATCAATGACTCGGTGAGAAGAAATGATCTTCACGCTCTCCCACTGGGAACTCGCCATCCTCGGCCCGTATCAATTGAGTGCCCTCACTGTACTTGGCAAACAGGACCGCAAACAAGCACAACTGAAGAGATATGAAGCATAGTGTGTTGTTCCGTAAAATAATAAGGCTTCATCACACCCACTCTGGAGTTGAGCACAGTCTCAGCCTTATGTCCTACTAAAGTTGTTTGAAAACGACCATATCTGGAGTAGTTAACTCGGAGAGGATCAGGTATCGTGCCTTATTTTTACACTTTGGAAGATGTCTCTAAGGTGCCTGGTAGGCGCTGAGACAGGAAAAAGAAGTGGTTATTACCAGCAGACCCTACGGTTTGGCTCTGACTCGAGTGTTTGCTTCTTCATGGAGTGTTTAAACAGGTTATTTTAGTTAATTGCCCAGAATGGCATGGGAAGCATAAGGCAACGTGCAGTGTCTTATCAAGACCCATGAGGCGGTCGTTAGATATTGATTGGTGGATATCACCCAGCACTGCCCAAGGTGAACAGCAGGTTACAACCTAACCATTCTATTATTTAATGTGCCTTTCCTTTCATCACAGCGCATGCTATTTCTTCTTTTTCCATTGTCTCTTGCTCTTTATTCTAATGTGTCTCTCCACTCACTCTCATTTATAAAGTTCACATTGAACATTTCCTAGAGTCTCTCACAAATACACCCGTGTCCCATTTCACCCCAATAAACATACCTAGCCAGACATCACCCCAATACATAAATCCATCAACTCAATTCACACATTTATACATTTACATTTAGTCGTTTGGCAGACGCTTTTATCCAAAGCGACTTACAGTGCACTTATTACAGGGACAATCCCCCTGGAGCAACATGGAGTAAACTGTCTTGCTCAAGAACACACTGGTGGTGGCTGCTGGGATTGAACCAGCAACCTTTTGATTTACCAGTTCAGTGGTTTAACCCACTAGACCACCATCTCCACTGCCATACCCCAGTAGCAACCCAGTACATAAACCTATGCACACATACCTACCCCTACATCACCCCTATACACACATACCTACCCCTACATCACCCCAACCACACATACCTACCTTCACATAACACCTTTACACAACTACCCCGACATCACCCTAAAACACACATACCTACCCAAATGCTACCGCTATACACACATACCTACCTCAACATCACCTTTATACACACATACCTACCCTGACATCACCGCTATATAAACACACCTACAACGACATCACCCCTATACACGCATACCTACCCCAACATCACCCCTACACACACATACCTACTCCTACATTACATTTCTATCCCATAAATCTAAAACTCATATATTCATGTCTCTTCCTAAATCACACTTTTGCATTGGTGCTGTTGAAGATCAGTTTTCTCTTTGGGTCTTATATTCATGTTGCCATAGTAACCACTGTACAGTAAAATACCTAATTCACAGAACCCACGCCTTTGCAAATAACCTTATTGAAGAGTAAATTTCTGTTGTCATATGTGGTGCTGACATTTAAATGAGACATCACAGATCATAAGTATAAAAAAATGAACATAAAATAAATGCATTAGCATGGCTAATATTGGATAAGGAAAAAACATAAAATATCATTTACTAGAATGGAAATGTAACAAGTTATAGAGAAATTCTCTCTCGTTATATGGCATATATCTAACAGACCCTACTCATCTTTATTTATATAGCGTTTTTTTTACAATTTTCATTGTTACAAAGCAGCTGTACATGAGACATATTGACTTAAAGCAAAACAACTCAAGTTATACCTATAAAATCAAGAAAAGGTGAAAACACAGAAGACAGACACACCCATATACAAACCCTCCAGACATACAATATGCACACATACTAACACACATAGATATAGATACACACACAAATATGCACGGATGCGCACGCACACTGACAAGGATGCACACACACACACACACAGACAAGCATGCGCACACACACAAACACGCACAGTGAAAGTACACATTTAAGATAAAGGAGAGAGAAACACAGGTCAAATATTAAACAAGACTATAAATTCCTATATGTAATAGAAATTAAGTTAAACTTTAAAATTCGAATTCTAAAGCAGCCCCCCGGCCAGGCAAATAGTGCAAGACAGTATGCAAACGGTTGCGAGGAACCCAAAACTCCAATCGAGAAAAAAAAACTCAGGCCAAACCAGGGGATTCCAGTTCCCCTCTGGCAAAAGCTGGTTCCTCTGCACAAGCTCGATAGTGCTTGCACCTCAAGGCTAAATAAAAATAAATAAACTTACTAAAAAGGTAAATTATAGATCTTAGATTATCATAAATAATCTAATAGCATTTGAAATTTGGTAGTGAAGACGTGTCAAATTGCAGCTTCCTTCTTTGTCCAGCTCTATCATCTTATCTCTTGTTAGTTCACCGCTTCCCATTCTCCGCACTGCCATCAGGTCTGGGCATGAACTGCATCCTGCTCGCTGTGGTAACCTTGGAACAATGAGACAAGACTGGCTTTGAGTAGAGTACTGTTCTGCACTCTCTGATGCAACAAGTGCATCAGTTGTTGTTGGAAGTGTTCCTGGTTCCGATTGATCTAACAAATGCAGCCTAAACTCTCGTAGGATTTATATTTTGGAAGTGAAGTGTATGCAAGAATAAAAAGATGCATCTTTAGTCTAGATTTAAACGGACAGAGTGTGTCTGCCTCCCGGTCAGTGCAAGGAAGACTATTCCAAAGTTAAGGAGCTAGATAGGAAAAGGATCTACCACCTGCACTTGATTTTGAAATTCTATGTATTACCAATTGACAGGACGCCTGAGAGCGTAATGCACGCGAAGGACTGTAATACCAGAGGAGTTCACTCAACTACTGAGAAGCTAAACCACGAAGGGCTTTATAGGTAACCAGTGCAAGGTTGACAGAACAGGGCTAATATGTAATTTGTACGTGTAAGAACTCAAGCTGCCGCGTTTTGGACCAGTTGGAGTTTTTGTTATGAGCCTGCAGTGTAACCACCTAACAGTGCATTACAGTAATCTAGTCTTGATGTAATGAATTATCTTCTCTGCATCTGACAGTTACAGCATAAGACGTAGTTTAGATATGTATTTAAGATGGAAAAACGCAATTTTACAGGTGTTGGAGACAAGCCTCTCAAATGACAGATTACTTTCTAATAGAACGGCAAGATTCTTAGCTGACGACGAGGGTTTTATGGAACATTTGTCTATAGCTAAGCAGTATCCTTGGTTGTTACGTACGGCAGTTTTTGGTCCAATAAGTAACACCTCTGTAAAAGACAGACGCGATGCAAAAGATTTATCTCACTCCAGTTTAATAAGGCTGCTTGTCTATCATCACAGATTAGCATTCATGCAGATTCGAGCGACAAAAAATAAATGCTGTTCAACATCGATCACAGAAACAAAACCAGAAAAAATATAGTTCTTCTCCATCTTGACATGCCGCCTCACGCATGCGCAGATCTCTACTGTTAATTAGGGATGCACCTATACTAGTATCGGTATCAGGCCCGATACTAAACTCATGTACTCGTACTCATAAAAATGAACCAATATAGAAGACCGATACCTCATGTGACATAACTGACTGAAATTTGTTGTGAAATTTGTTTTGAATGTTTTTGGCAAGCCATAAAAGGTTTTTTTTCTTCATAATGTGTTTAAGAAGGAGTTGTTTGTAATTATGACGGTATTCTATTTTTATTGGTCTCAATGTGTTGTGAAAAGGTACAGGCAACGTTATCGGCCAAACTATCGGTTATCGGTACTCATACTCGGCCTTTAAAAAATGCTAATCGGTTCATCCCTACTGTGAATACACGAAGTGACCTTACATTGTCTACACGACATGCGTGCCTCGCAGCGCAGTGCACTTGGGTTAAGAGCAAGTGTATGTTCCAAACATCAACAACACAGAGTTTTGGATTAAATCACACCCCGCCATATTTTCAAACAAAAATTCGGTTGTATTGCAGCTATTTATAAGGATACTTCTGCTTGATGACATCATCTTACTGGTATTTTGAGACCGCTGTATGAACGCTTTCCTACCAGTTAATTGAAAGAATGCTGTTGCTTGTGTGAACAGCGCATTTGTGTATTTAGGATAAATTTACCGGAATGACTTTACCAGTAATTTGCCAGTATTGCAGTGTGAAAAGGGCTGTGTCTGTAGAACTGTATGGACATCCAATCATGCAGACAAACATGTTTTTGCTTGTAACAAAGGTTTATGTTTTAACAATGTTTTCACATATCAGAATGTCACTCAACAAAAAGATTTCACATTGACATGGTTTTCTTCGTGGTGCTTTTATGAAGAGGATGTTGTGAGTCACATCAGTAATTGGCCAGCGTGGGTCTGTGTTTATAGACTGTGTTTCATTAGTGAGTGTGATTTTTCACTTCCAGATCCTCATCTTCTGTCTGATATCCTCTTTATAGGTAAGTGTCTTAAACCGGCCAATAGATATTAGGATGGAAAGTCAATTTATGCTACACCATGGTATAATAAAACAAAAAGGACTCCCATTTCATTACTCTTATTTCTGGAATAGCAGCTTTTACATCTGATGTGTTGTCTAGTAGTTTAAATTAGGAACGAGCTGTGTAGACAGAGTATCTTCACGTGATACTTATACACAGATTAATAAAACTCCTGTTTCCCCAACTGTTTAAAACCACATATGGAAATGCCAATAAACATGGAAAATGACATACCTGTACATGTTATATTTACTGTAATCACAGTTCACCTAAACACCAGGTAGCGCATCTGAACATTTGGATTAGTTGTTAAATGAATAAGTAGAATGGGAATAAAGGCTCATATTTCTGAATGCGTTGCTAAGGTAATATGCCACAGCATAGCTTTGTGAAATGAAACCTTTCACTTGAGCTCCAAAGTCTCATTGGGCTTCATTAGATTAGATGATTAGATTCAACTTTATTGTCATTACACATATACAAGTACAGTGTAACGAAATGTAGTTTAGGTCTAACCAGAAGTGCAATTAGCAAGTGCAGATATACAGTGTGAATAAATACAGAATACAATATTAGGAAAATACTATACAAATGTTGTATGAAAATATGACAGTCGGTATGTACTATGAACAATATATACAGAAGGCTATATACTGTGAACATTAATGTACAGGTGGTTATGAACAGATAACAATATAGACAATACAATAGTGCAAGTGACTTGAGTGTGCAATAGTTACAGACATTAGCTATTAAAGTTACAGTGCAGTAGATGAGTTAATGCGGTTATTAAAGGTACAGTGCAGTACATGAGTTAATGCAGTTGTTGAAGTTATAGTGCAATACATGAGTAGATGCAGATAATACAGTTACAGTGTATTAGATGAGTTAGTGCAGTTATTGAAGTTACAGTGCAGTATATGCGTTAATGCGGTTATTAAGGTTACAGTGCAGTAGATGAGTTAATGCAGTTATTGAAGTTACAGTGCAATAGATGAGTAGATGCAGTTAGTTATGCAATAAATGCAATAGATGAGTTACAGTGCAGTAGATGAGTTAATTCAGTTATGGAAGTAGTTTATTAGTGCAAATGAGCATTCAGTGTAATATTCCTGGTGTGCAAGTGAGCAGTATAGAGTGGAAATGATGCTATGTGTATGTAAACAGTCCGGTAGAGCAGATAACATGAAGTACTGGTGTGTACAGTTCAGTCATGGATGCAGCCCTGTTATGCAATGTAAACAATGTAGTAGCAGCATTAAAGTTAAAGTTATGAGGGTTAGTGGAATCAGTGGGGAGCAGAGTTCAATAATGAAACAGCTCTGGGAAAAAAGCTGTTTCCTAGTCTGCTGGTTCTTGTCCGGAGGCACCTGAAGCGCCTACCGGAAGGCAGGAGAGTAAACAGTCTATGAGCGGGGTGAGAGGAGTCCTTGAGAATGCTGCGAGCTCGACGCAGACAGCGTTTCCCCTGGATGTCCTCAATGGAAGGGAGTGTAGTCCCTGTGATGCGCTGGGCTGTTTTCACCACCCGCTGCAGTGCCTTGCGCTCAGCAACAGAACAGTTCCCGTACCAGACTGTATGCTCAGATTAAAGGAAATGGCATGTTGAAATGTGGCCTCATCCCAACGGCTAGATCAGAGCCTGACAGCACTGGTGCTCGTATGATACGGTTGAAATGTGACATGTCAGTTCAGATATACAGAAAGAAGAATGACATTTGTGAGCTGAACTGGATGGGAGGATTTTTAATGAATGTGACTTAAATACTTGTTTTATTTTGTCACACAGATTTGATGGTACCGTTGGCTTTGCAATAATATGAGCCATGGTAGTTTTATTCATTAATTATTATTTATTTTCTGAAAACGTTCTATAGAAATCTCATTTTTTATTAAATATATGCAGGTGGGTTTGGAACGACATGACGATGAGTAAATTATAAATTTTGGGGTGAACTGTTCTTTAAATAGAAAAAATGAACTGTAGAACTGTGATTTCTCTCTCTTGAGGAAAGTTGATTCACATAGTCTGCCGTGACTCAGTGTTGTTATTGCACGCCTAGAAGCCATCACAACCAGCGCAACAACCCTCCACTCGCCCCTTTACCACCCACTCCATCTGATGACTGTTGCCATGGAAACTGAGGGAGTTGGGCAGAGGCGCAAATAGTGTGTTTGTGTACAGGCCTGATGCAGGTGAATGTTTACTCTTTAGAATAATGATAGAACGCCAGCCTGCTCGCAACAGAGGCGTTTTCAAAGGCGGTGTGGTAATTAAGACACCAGGCCTGTCTTTAGGCTAGACCTGCTAACAAGAAACTGTCTGCTGGCCCGCCCGCCCAAATTCACGTTCAACACACAATTCTACATTTCCCAATATAACCACTCGCCATCGCCTGCATCTGATATCGCTTACCAAGGTCATGTTATTACAAAATCATTTTTAAGCTTTATATATTTACATTTAATCTTTCAGAATTTTTGTAAGAATCAAATGTATGTAGGCAAAACCTATTTAATACAGCACCTTTATACAGTATTTTTTAACATTTCCCAGTAAACAATGAATAAATCGGACAACATATGCTACTTTTGTTTTTGGTATTTAAAATGAATGCCTGTGAGAGAACAGGCTGAATGAATGAATGGCTATGGCAGCAGTGCGGCCGGAAAAAGGTTTCCCCCTACCTCCGATCTCTGTTGCCATTTTGTGAAATAGGGGCATTAGTTGTAATTTTTCCATTTATTTGCCACTATCCTAGGTCTTGTACATTTGTCAATAAGAATTGTTTTACTCTTTAAAGCACAATATATGTAATATGATCTCTTATTCTTTTAATATGTACAAGTCAGAATAAGCATGTTGTTTTAATTTGTACATAAATATTGTGTTATATTCTCCAAAAACTTAATAAACCATGAAGTAGACAATTTCCTTATATTTAATGTGCTTTCTATGGAAATAATCTTTACCTCTTTGACCTACACACAACGTTTTGAAACCAACATATTCCTTGCTTTCTTTAGTAAGTAAAATGTTTTTTAAAATATTATTCGAAAAGCATGACTAGGAACAGACAATAATTGGAAAGCAGCCATTAAGAGACCTTAATAGATAGCAATTTCTTTAATATGGTTTAAAAGCATCACATGGTGAGTCCTCAAGTAGCTGCTTGATAAAATGAAAGAGAAGGATTTTGAAAATCTAAGATAGTGTGACTACTTTGAAGATGCTGGAATATAACATGGTTTTCATTTATTTTGACGCTAGTAGTCACAACATAAGTCATGACGTTTCAATTGTTTTAATGAAGAGTTTACAGTTAATGAAGATTTACAAAAAAATTTAAACAAAAAATGAGTATGTGATTCAATATTTTTGGTTGGTAGTGTACATATATGGTAAGGACTGTCGGTTGTTTAACACGATAGCGAAATGATTACATGCTATGTCCATCACACTGCTCACTTCTGCAAAAATGTTAAAATTTGCAACACATCCGTACATTATTGTTGTTGGTTTCTCATAGATCAACAAAACTTATGGGTCATCTAACAATACAAACTTGGCGGATGTTTGTCCACAACGTACACTCTGCAGCCATACATGTACAACCATCTAATGGATACGGACATTTACAGAACTTGATCTTAGACACCGGAATACTCTACACCAGTGGTTCTCAAGTACTCCTTTTCATGATTTTTTCAAGCCAAGTACCCTTTGACCAGACAACAACATTTTACTTTAAAATACAGTGAAATGAGAGTCAAACCTTTATTATATCTAAATGTATTCATTAATTTTTATGCATCTTTGTGTAGTCCCAATTTCATATATAAATACTATTATCATATTTTATTGATTTTCATAATTTATTCTTAAATGTCCGTTTCTCTCACGTACCCCCTGCAGTACCCCCAATTAGAAAACCACTGCTCTACACAGTACATGGATGCAGACACATCTTAGATCAGATAGATTTCACCACTAGTTTCACTACTGTCGTTTTTTTTAAAGTGTTAACTTATGTAGTTATACATGGAGAATACGACTCAACTTTTTGCTTTTTCGAACTAAACTGCCCCTGTGAAGCCCAAGTTTAACTATCATGGCTCAATACATTTTATGACATGATAAATTAATATGCACGACCTTCTCTGCAAATTAATTGTTTTATACCATACAACTGTATGTCAGACTAGTACACCGTATGTGCATCATAATAGTAACTATGAAACTTCTTTTTGGCTTTAATTTCTGTTTGTAGTCTAGTCTTTTTGATTAGGATTGTTTTTATACTACAATTGTAGTATATGATAATATGATCATCATTATTTATGAAATATTCACAAATTAATTTATTCTCAATGGCAAGAAGGTTGTCGTTGCTAACAGTAGATACCATCATGCAGGATTTTTATCATCCACTAGGATTTGAGCTGTCTTAAAAAACAAAGTCGACATCTATGAGGTAAAACACGTCTTTTTTAACCGTCCCGGCTTTGTATTGTGATTAAAATGAACACTTTAGCTCTGCTACCTGTTTGCCAGCGCTTCCATTTAGATTAGTGGCGGTCTAATTAACAGCAGCCGTACGTTTTCTCTTCCAGAAGCAGTCTCTAATGGCTGTGCAGATTGATTTAAATGCAAACCAGAGAGGATTTAATGAACTGCTTTTAGTGAAAGTGTTTAAGAATTTCAACACTCACAGACAGGTTGGTAAACAGCTCTCAGACCATTAATTATGCAATGTTGTACGTTTCTGCTCTAAAATGTTGCTTAATGGTGTTAAAATAATCATATTTCGTCTTTTGAGTGATTTCACTTTTAAGACAGCTGAAACCAGTGGCAATTCTTGTAGAATTGTATCATTTTGTTCTTTAAAAACCAGGACCGGCCCGTCATTTGAGTGGTGCATGCATTATAGCCATTAAAAGTGTCATGTGTCTCTGACAACAGTAGTTCATGTCTCTCAAAATAGATCAAGATGAATGGCCAACATTATCTTGAGGCCTGAACAGTGACACTAACATCTCCTTTAGAATGAATTCATCTCATTTCATCACAGCAGCTCACTGACTATAGGCTTCACTTGGACACCATCAAAATGCAGTTTTCAGTTATGTTCCGAGTGAATATAATGAGATCTGTTCATACACAGACTTGTTTTAAAAATCATGTTTTCAACTTCTCATTAAAAATTTTAAGTCACCATCAGGTCAAAGCGTTCTCTTTGCTTAACCGTCCCATTCTGTGCTGATCTTGCCCAGTTGATATGGAAATTTTATTTTCCACTGTGTGGCTAGTGGGAATTTGGAGACTCTTGTAGCTTATGGAGGGTGATCAGAATATTTTATTGGATCTTTACTTTGCTAAATAACAGAAAGAACACAGTTAATGTTGCCCAAAACAACAGGCTCAGCGAATGGCAGGTCCTGGAATGCACCTATCTATGATGTCATTGATAAGTTGAACACCACTTCCATAGAAAAGTATCAGGGATGTGATTTTCTTTTTAAATACCAATTTCCGTATTTTTTGACCTCGCTGGGATCACCCGTGTAAATTGCATACATTTGTGGTAAGCATACAGCTAGCCAACAGGATCATTTCTATGCTCTCTACGTCATTTACATCCTTGTTATAAATACGGAGCGGCTGCTTCATTCAGAAGAACATCATTTTGGAAGTTATCTTTGTTTCCGGAGTGTCCAAACTGACTAATAGAAGCCAGACATGGCTGTTTTGGTTCTCAAAAAATGTGTGTAGTGTAATTTTGAATTAAGTGGGAAATTGAACAGCGTTTTGTAAAATAAACAGAAAATCCCTAATCTGCAAGTTGAGACGTGTATATGATTTGATTTAACATTAAAACATTATCTACATACAGTGACTAAAATAGGCCATTCCGTGATTTGATGGCTTGAAACTATACAAATAACAATCATACTAATGGGCGATCTAGTCACTGTAATATAAACGGTTTGAAGTCTCTACTGAAAGCATACATTTAAATGAACTAAAACCACAACATGCATCGTTTGCAAAACCTGTGGATTAACCTGCGGAAAAAAACCTTTAGGAATGACGTAGATGCACCATCAAGTGGCTGTGCATGAATGTCTTGTGAGGCCACAATATTCCTTTCTCTTTTTTTTTCAATTATTGTTTGAGGAATTATTGGTGATTAAAATAAAATGTAAAGTAGGCCTAGTATAAACTATTCAAGGGTCATTTTTTGATGCCATCTTATTTGACATTAGCATCAGATATTCGCACAAACCATCAACCTTTTTTATTAAATATTGTTTAGGTGACGGTTTAACTAATAAACATTTGAACTGATATTTCCTAAATTGGTAGATGGAATTGTGACGTTATGATAGTTTTTAAATGTTTTTTGTTTTGCGAGGGTACGTGCGGTCTTCCTTTTTTTTTGACCTTGGGTGATCATATGCCTGAGTATAAACTACTACTTCTCTAGCCCCGCCCACTGGTTCGCGAATGACAGTACTTAACAAGTACCACAAGTTGTGCGGAACCAGATAGGGCGAGCAAGAAATAAATAAACATGCCGTTAAAGATTGTTCATTAGAAAACTAACAGCTTGCCGCAGCTAAACATATTAACGCACATAATGTATTAACATTCATATAACGTTAGCTAAACTCCAAGTGTCCATCTGCACTTATATACAGTAAGTTTAACAAGGGCTTTGAATTATCTATTTAGCCCGTGACTGACGTAACCCTTTGCTATCATATGCTAACGTTATCCTCCTATATATACCTTACATTTACGTCCATTTAGACTGTTGATAAATATTACTCACATTGGCAATTTTGTCTCGTTCAGTCGGTCTCGATCCCTCTTGAGGAACAACTTTGAAGCTTATCCTGCTTGTGTTGTCACAGGTTGAAAAAGCACTCAGGCTTGAAGTGATTCGTGCAACAAACAGGTTTTTTGACTTATGGTTTCTGATGGATTTCCACTAAAAATAAAATAAATCCACTCCTCCCTCTTCCTAGGTTTGGACTCTGTGCATCGACTACATTGGCTGTTGTCCACGAACTTTAGCAATGGCGTCACGTACACCGCTGTCGCTTGTGAAAACAACAATGGCTGAGCGCGGTGTTTGGAACTGTGTAGAATTAGGGCTGGTAACATCATAATAATATCCGCTTTGGACATCACAACCGGAACGAAATCTTAACAGCTCGATTTCTCACATGCTTGCAAGCAAAGGCAGACCAAAACGAACTTGATGGGATCTTATTTTTCAGGTTTTATGGGTTGCTAGATGCACAGGGGACCCGATTATAGCACTTAAACACAGAAAAAGGGGGGTTTTCATATGATGTCACCTTTATGGTTATTCTGTGTTTGTTCAATGTATTTTCCTTTTTTTTCTACAGTTGCTTTGATTCAATGCAAATTGTAAAAAGCGCTATACAAATAAAATTAACTTGACTGGCTACATGTCCAACTGATCAACTCATTGTCATGACTTTCTTTTCTCATGCAGTTTCTTAGAGAACAGTGCCCAAATCACTTGCCTGGTAATGGTGTTATTACCCAACGGATTTTATTCAAGGCCTTAATCACCTCATGACAGTATTATTGTCTCTAGATGCTGGTGACGACGCCAGAGAAGTGGGACGTGGTGACCAGGAAAAGTGTGGGTGATGTGGCGCTGTCCCAGATCGTCCGACTGCTCATACTGGATGAAGTCCATCTTCTCCATGAGGATAGAGGGCCTGTTCTCGAGAGCCTGGTGGCCAGGACACTGCGTCAGGTAACAAATGCTAAGCTCATTATCCTTCGCGTCACAGTTTTGTTGTCTACACAGATTATTACATATGAGACATTAATACTGAATCTAGGATTAATCGAGAATTACAAAATGCCCTACTGTCTCATGTATTGAAAGCTTATGTTTATGTCTATAATGCCGTTTTAGATGGCTTATTTAACGTGGTTGTGTAAAAAATATTGATCTTCTTAAAGACACAGTGTCAAAATCACATAATGCGCGATATCAAGCTTTAACTGTCGTGTCAGAGCCTTAATGTCAACAAGTTGACTAGTTTGTTCAACCCCTAGCCTATTTATATAATAAGCTACACATAAATATTTTTGTGTACATTTCTTCTAATATAACAGACGTTTATACTTGTGCTACAACTGTTTGGCCTGTGCTACAAAACTTTTAACCTCTGTAGCACCACTAGCATTTTAATCTAAGTACTGATAACTTATCGATATTAAATCGAAGTTGAATCGAAACCATATAAATAAGATTTGAATCAAATCGCAAATTTTGTCGCAAAACCCAGTTTTATTAATTAAGCTACTTAAGAATTCATCAGTTCAGTAAAAGTGTTTATTAATATAACCTTTGTAAGGTTATATATTGGGACGAATACCCTGATAGATGTACTAATAATAGGCCAGGTAGTTCGTCCAGTTTGTTGTAGGTAATTTTCTTCTTCAAAGGATGTGTGTGATTGACGGGACCTTGCTGATGTTGATTGACAGCTACCTCGAGTGGAATCACTCCGGCCCTTTGGGATATTAGTGTGATTATGCAAATCCTGACAGGCAGAGAGGGTGGCCTGTGTTACAGGGTTTCCCATATCCATGATCAGTTCTGATGAGCCAGAGTCATGTGTCAATCACACAAGACTTTACCCAGTAAGCTCAAGCGAAACTCACACCTACTCAGTGAGAAACTACAAAGCTAAACTACCACGACAACGGAATGTTGCCCTTCAGGAGACTCTCACATGCCAAAGTGTCCAAGCATACACTAACTTTCTTACACCCCATATTTCTTCATTACTGTAGTTTTACTTTGAGGACTGGTGCAGAGAAAGGCTTTTAGAAGCTCTAAGTGACAAATAAGTGAAAGGAAATGAGACAAGCTGTCTTTTTGGGGGGGAGTTTGTTTTTGATATGCTAACTGGAGGTCATGGAGGCTGAGCATGCTTCCCGTCACCAAATGCAGCTTATTATCACTTGAGATCAGAGAAAGAGGTTTATTTTCAATGTCGGATTTCAGATTTCAGAACACTGTCAGCAAGCAGCAGCTCCAATACATTAATTTCAGTCCTGTACATCTCCAACATTTTTCTGCATCAAACTTAATCTTCTGGGTGCTAATTCTCTACATATGAAACTGAGTGTGTAACTTTATTCCTAATGCATTAATTTCTGCACTGTAAAAAAATGAGTAACTGTAGTGGTTAAATCTGTGGTTAACCAACATGTAGTTATTAATTTAAAATACACAATCCGCAAAGAAGCAACTATTGAAATCAAAAGATTTTTGCATTAATACACACACTGAACCTCCCACAAAAACTCGTGCGTGCGTACATTTATTTTTTCTTAACCTTGTCCTTATGTTAGTGAATTTGGAGTATTCTAAATGTGCGGCCGCGTGCACCAGTTTAGTCATATGCATAAAACACACCCAGTCCATCTCCATATTAGGGCTTTGTGCCTAACCTTTCCTTTACCACCTGTAGTTACTTAAGTCAAAGTTACTCCAGGCAACCACATGTGATGCTGTCTACAGACGCACTCTAGCAAGTAATTCCAAGTTCACAGTCCTCAAAGTCAGTTCATATACAATAAAACACCTTTTATACAGACACGCAGTTTAAAGAGTTCTCGTTAGCCGGCTGTAAAAGCTCTGTTACTCAGAGAAACCGCGCAGCTTGAGCTATTAGTCTAACGCAGCTTTTAATTTTTATTTTCACTGTATATAATGAAAAATATAATCACTGTATATAATTTCACTGTACATAATGAAACAATTGTAATATATATATATATAATTTTAAATATGTAACTATTATCCTACTATGAAATATGCATTTTGTCTTAGAGAGGGAGAGAGAGAGAGAGAGAGAGAGAGAGAGAGAGAGAGAAGGAAAGAAAGAAAGAAAGAGACTGGGGATTTTCGCGTACGTGTGCTTTCAACTGTTCCTGTTTTCTCTTATATTTAGTAGACATTTTAGTAGACAGGTTTCACGCACAAATTTGTGCTTACACATGCTTAGTGAATCAGACCCAATGTCTTCACACAAGGATAGGGATTTATGGGTCAAGGGTGTGGTGATAATATCATGGGAGACACATATTCCATTTCAATCATACCTTGTCTCCTGGTACTAATAAGGCCTACAGTTAGTGAGAGATGTAGGCAAAGTAAGTACCGATTTAACATGCATTACTCGCATAAACCAGCAAAAATGAAGCCAGAGATCGGTTTATGCTCATAATTTACTATAGCAGCCCGTATATACTGTACACATTTCTTTAATCCAGGGGGCTATTGTAAACCCACAAATTTCGCAATTTTTTGGTTGCTGTGTGCATCATTCTGTGAGTAAGCAGTGGTGGGTGGGCCTGCTGTCCACAGCTGACACTAGTAATCAGTCTGATTCCTTCTGTTGAAGACGACTGGTATATGTTTTGTCACCTAATCACTAACACTGTTCATCAACCTAGCATCACGGAGGTGATGATGATAAACACTGCTTTAAACCTTTATAGATGTACTTCAACCAAAAGAAAGACAAAGTCATTTGAAAAATCTATTTTCTTACACTCAGTCCAACCCACAGAACTGAAACACAGTTCAGTGCTGTGTCTGAAACCGTTCCCTCGCTCACTCCTTCACTATTCCCAATATAACGAAAGATTTGATTCCACTTTATGGGGAAGAAGCGAATGAAAATGAGTGAACAATGATATGCCCTTCGACTCATTGTATAGTCGCGGACATTCGACATAACGGTTATCCTACACCTGTGTGGCTTCATGGATTGCTTAAAAAAGTTAATTTTCACCTAATTGTTTTTGTATTAGTTTTAATAAAGAGAACAAAACAACTGTTTGCCACGTTTATTAATTTTAACGTTTAATACAATTATTACATATATTTAAAATAATGCTGTCTATGACATTCATTTGATCTGTTTATTCTCAAAAAAAGTAAAATAACTGTCAACAAGAACAAACACAAATGTATAAACGTGCATTCGTTGCATTAACAGCCACTGTCCTCCAGCTGGCTCTAATCAAGCGGTCGTTGCGTATCAAATGTACACTCACAATCAGAGTGCATTGTGGGTAAAAAAGGGTGAACGAATGTAACGATTGAAGTAGTTCACTCGGGTTTCGGACACCACTACAAAATTGCGGAAACACGATATAGTGCACTTTATAGGATATAGGGAGCGGTTTTAGACACACCCCAGGATTTTCAGAATATGACCAATACCTCTTATCTCTGTTCTGTTTAGCACTTAAAACATGAACCTTCATCCTGTGTTCACAAAGACTCAATCTGGATTTTGTAATGTCTCATAGATTTGTATTTGTAAGAAATATTGTAAAACTGATTTACTGTTGCTCAATTGGTATTAGTATTTTCTAGCAATGCAAAGGTTTGGGGTTTGATACCCATGGAGGCCTGTTTTGGGTTTCATCTGCAGGTGCCTGCTTAATTGTCTGAAATTAGACAAAAAAATGTTTTTGTTATAAACGAATAACATTTTAAATGACTTTGGAATGGATGCCTATGACTAATTAATGAAAGGGAGTAGCCAGTAAGAGCACAGAATGGATGAGAACTCCTTTAATATTGTTTAAAAAGCATCTAGGGGTAAATCCAAAGACCAAATACATTTTTTATTTTAGATTTTTTAGTCGAAACATAATCTTCATAGTTCCCTGTGTGTATTTCAACAGTTTTGATGAGGTTTTGACCGGTACTGGAAGCAGAGCACAACTCTTTAATAAAAGCATTTGAGGACTCAAAAATGTATTTGCAGTTCATCACAGCTCCGTACGCATTACCCACCCGTTATGCAATTCGTCACTCAGGTCATGTTTCTTAAGGATCTATATGATCTGAGTAAAGCCCTTATTCTCTAGGCCTCTCTGGATAATGCATTTTCACCTTAATTATATCCATTGTCTGTATGTTGTGTATTGTTTCATTGTCTTATATGCAATCTAGTTTTTGTTTTTAATGACTTGGGTTTTAGGAATTTTTCTTTGAGATCCAAATTAGGTCAATACGAACATTCTTTAACCTAAAGGTCTTTCTTACACAGTGTGTTCCCCAAGGTTAAGTCTTAGGCACTATACGCTTTCTCTTGTTTATTCCTATCATTAACTTTCCTCACCTAAACAGCCAGGAGATTTTTCATTTATATTCAGCACACCCATTCTGTTCGGTAACACTGCCTGAGCATCCAACATGTTGTTTTTAACTGCATCTACTCTGGAATAACCAGAGTAGTATATACATGTATAAATATATAAATGTAGTTTGTGGGTTATGCTAGTAACAGCAAGGAACACATATAGACTGATTTACCAAAATGAAAAAAACATTGCACTGTTGCTTGGCATGTTTGCCAAATGTATAATAATTGTAAAAACTGTGACAAATAGTTAGTTTTCCTAACCAAACTCTCATATTCCTAATTAAAGCTGATCCAGTACTTTAATGAGAAAAGTGTCATTAAATATCACGTTTGTTTTCATTTACACAACAACATTCGTTTGATCTGTCATATGAACAAGTGGACAGCAGTGACTTTTAAACAGTGTTCACAAAAAAACACATAAAAATACCTCATAATCAAAGAACTTCTCTCAGCAACACAGGAGAAATGTCTTCCTGACACTTATTTTAATTAGAGTGTGTTCACAGTAGTAGAGCTAAAAGTCAACACAATTTGAAGGTATTCCTGTCTTTAGGAAACTTTGAATTATTGATCTCTGCGCAGTAAGCAAGATCGTGGTCTGTGGAAGAAGCAAAATGAGGGACATCATTAATAAAATATGCTGGAGGAGAGAGGAAACAGTGTAACTCAAAGCATGGCTTTTTTCTGGAGGTGGAAAAACTGAAACAAGGTGGATATATATCTCGCTTGTCAAATCTTTTAGCATCATTATGCTGGAACTGATGTTTAAGCTTTAGCCATTTCTCTGTTTCTTGGCGAATGTCTCACTGATGGACGATAGCAAACCAGACATCAAAAAGGTAGTGTAGATTGTGTTGCTTATTTTAGCTGGGCTGTCTACCTCAGTGTTGTCTAAAGATAGCACACCCATGGGAACCAGAATTTATCACGGGATGGTTAATTTTTTTAACACATTGCCTCTCTTTAGCAAGTATCCACTAGCAATTTCAAACCAAATTAAATGTGAAAGCCCTGAACTAATTCATTTTTTATTATATCTGAAGATGTGCTTTGGATTTTGTTCGATTTTAAACCTTTCCTATAGTGTAGAAATATTCTTGTTGAATTAAACATCATGAATAAAATAGTCCTGTATAGACAAATATTGCATAGACACAACAGTATGCAAAATAAAAGTTTTTTTCTAAATGGTTATTTAGGGAGTGGTAATTGATGGTCAGTTGAACTTCCCAGAACATGTTGCCAGCACCACCAAGTCCTGTAGATTCATTCTCTACAATATTAGGAGAATTAGACCTTTCCTGTCTTAGCATGCTTCGCAAGTTCTTGTCCAGGCTCTTGTCCAGTCCAGACTGGATTATTGGAATGCTCTACTTGCCAGATCTCTTCAGATGATCCAGAATGCAGCGGCAAGGTCTTCAACATGCCGAAGAGAGCGCACATCACTCCTCTCTTTGTTAGGTTGCACTGGCTTCCTTTAGTCGCTTGCATCTAAAGCAAATCTCAGTTCTTGGCCTACAAAACCACCACTGGTTCGGCAAACCCATATGTTCTCTCGCTAATTCAGACTTATGTACCGGCCAGGTCCCTTAGCTCTGCAATCAAACAAAGTCTTGTGGTGCCGTCTCACAAAGGGAAAAATTCATTCTCACGCACTTTCTCCGGATGTCTTCCATGTCTTTGGAACAATCTCCCTCTTGCCACAAGATCAGCGGATTCTGTAACCGTCTTTAAGGATCGCTTAAAATCACATCTCTTCCATCAACATCTGACCCCACTTTCCTAACCCCCCCAAAAAATACTTTGTATACTGTGATACGTCGCCTTGGATAAAAGCATCTGCTAAATGACTTAATGTAATTTTACATCACAAAACACTGTCCTTTTTTTCAGCCCTAAACATTCCCTAACTTTATATTTAATGTTTAAAATACTGTCATAGGTATATTCACACGGCCTTTAATGGTGATACGTATTTTTTTCATTATAAAGGATAGTTCACCCAAAAATTTAAATTCTGTCATCATTTACTCACCCACAAATTGTTCCAAACTTGTGTCAATTCTGCTGAAAGCAAAGTAATATATTTGGAAGAATGTCAGAAATTTTCAGTTCTGGGGCACCACTGACTACCATAGAAGAAATAAAATGGTAATCAAAGGTGCCCCAGAACAGCTTTTCTAAATTATAATTAATATGTCATTTTGAGAACAACAACAACACAATATATACAGTATACAATAAGTGTAATTCTGCTTTTTGTTGTTTAAAACAATTTAATTAATTGCATTTTTGTTTTTCTGAACAAAAACTTAATATCACAACTTTTCCCTGATTTACAGAAGACGCCCACTTAAATGTCATTCAGTGTAACAATCTATTCAGGCATATTTACAACTAAAATCAATTTATTACAAAGACTAATTACTATTTGGCACTATCCTAGGTTTTACTCATGTTAAGCACAATAAAATGTAATGTGCTCCTTTATACGTTTATATATTTTATTATGTAGTCGTCAGAATACGCATGTTGTTTGAATTTGTACATAAATATTGTGTTACACTGAATTACAATATAATATTATTTCAACAAAAAGTTGATGTTTTTTTGTCCAAAAACGTAGTTGAAACCATAAAGTAGACACTTTACTCACATTTAATCTGCTATCTATGTACAAAAAATCACTTTTGTAAATGTATATTGATGAGGGCATATTAACGTCTTTGACCTATAATTTGGTATGCGATGTGGACTATGGTTGCGAATGATGTCCCAGAAATGAAAATTGCTAACATTCTTCTAAATATCTTGCTTTGTGTTCAATGCAACAAAACAATTATACAGATTTGGAAAAACATGAAGATGAGTAAATGGTTATAGAATTTTGATAATTGGGTGAACCATCCCTTTAATATAGATATGCAGTTCTAAGTTAGGAATTGGTGTGTGGAGAACTTGAAATACTGTGTCTCTGTGGCAAAGCATGCACACCACCCCGACATTAATTCAAACAATAGCATTAGTGTGGTCAAATATCTTGATTCTTCATTTTAGACCCACTGATATATCTTTTGTTATTTAAGAACTTAACCCGAATTCAACCTTTTATTTGTTTTTAAAAATACGATCATAACACTGGCACTCAGTCTTCATGTGTCAGAGTATTTATACGCCGTACCCTCCTCAAACCCAGCTTCGAGGGCAGTGAGACAGATCTCCTGAGATCATTATTACGGTTAGCTCACAGATATAAAAGTGCACTCCGCTGTGTCGTTTATTAAAAGAAAGAGTCTTCTTAAGTGGACCCATAATAAAAGTGTCTTACGGACCACAAAGGACAAACACTGGGATGATAGAGTTGGGGAAGCTTTTACTTTATAAGCTCATGAAACCGTGTTTTTCAGCACATTTGGCAGAAAATATCTTCATTCAGAAATCTTCTCGATGTACTGACTACTTTTCTGTGGATTCGGAAATGTCCCGCTACAATTCAACTTCAGCTTTGGCAGATGGCCTATCGTATTGAAGTGGCAGAATATAAAGTAAATGTAATTGTTCACTCATAAATGAAAAGTCCATAAGTGTTTTCATATGACTGACAAAGTGTTTTCGTATGACTGTTCCATACAATGAGAGTTTATGAGGACGGGGGCTGTTCTCTCAACTGATCTCTGTCATCATGGCAAACTCTCTAGCTCCTGAGCTGGAAAAACTGCTTCAATCCATGAATCCTCATACCATCTGGCTTTCTCAGCTTATGTGTCCTGCTGGATATACAGTACGTTGGTTGTTCCATTGGTCTTGATCTCGCCAAACCTGGTTATGGCACACTGCATTTGCTTGTGTATGTTTTATTTTTCGGGCAAAGTGGTTCTACCTCACATGTGGGGGAAGGTTGTTTCAACATCAACTTTGTGTGGACAGACTTTAAAGACTTTGATCTAAACGCTTTCTATCATATGCCTTTTTATCAATATTGTGGGTTGAGAATATCGTAGGTTGTGTTTCTTCTTTTTTTTGAACGTAAGATGCCCTTTTCTCCCAAATGAGGCCCACTTAAATTCATTATTGCTCTTTCTCTCAAAAAAGGTCTTTGTTAGACCTAGGCAGACAAATGCTGAAGTGGCCATATAAATGAGGCCATCCCTAGCTGTTTTTCATATTGCCTTAAATATGACCTGGAGCAAGAGACACGGCTGTCGGCATGCTGCAGGCGGGTATGTCACGCACCATTTTTGTCAGACACTATGGGAAAAATCATCTTTAGACTATGAAAAGGTATCAGTCATGCAACACAACAGATGACCATCCAAGATCTTTTCGTTCCCACTTTACAACACCTGAGCATTAAGAGCTAATGTGCTGTCCGAACATAGTGATAAGAAGAATGTTGTTTACTAGTAGAGAAACCCTAATACACACTAGCAGTGTTCTACAATATATAGCAACCACTCTGCATAGCATAGTCTCTGCTTGGTCTCAGGGTGCTTTCTCACCTTTAGTGTGGTTCATTTGGTTCACATGACAACACGAGGAACTTGTACATCCCGCAATTAGATGTACTCCTGCAGAGTTTCTCTACCTTAACCCTGCACTGTTCCACAGTTCTTTAAAACCCCTTTCCATGAGTTGTTTGCTTAACCATGAAAATATATTGCTGATAGTGAGTTATTGAAAGTTGGGATGTAATAGGAATGTGCACGAATGTTCAAATATTCGATCTGCATTAACTATTCAAAAATTACAAAATGCTATTTGAATATTTTTATTTTTCATAAGAATAAAAACTGCGTCGCCACAGGGATAAGTTACCGCTACAGAAAACCTCGGAGTTGTCACGTCTTATTTAATGCTTCTTCAATTGATCTGTAAGGATTTTATAATATAAAGAAATATAAAAAAATAATTTTCTGTGTCCCTAAATATTTGTTCACTCAGATCAAGCTAGTTTAAATATTTTAAGTTTACACACCGGATGCCCGTATCGTGGGTTATGCTTGGTTCAAAATTAAAATATTTATAAACTGGTGAGTCACATAGTTTGTTAAAGGGGTCATTTGACTCGGCTAAAACAAATATTATTGTTTGCTTTAGATGTAATACAATGTGTATACATGATTTAAGGTTAAAAAACGTCCTCATACCATGCATGTTTCTATCTCCTCTTTGCTCCCCCTCTCTGAAACGCGCTGATATTTTACAAAGCACATCGCTCTGAAAAGTGAGGAGTGCTATGATTGGCCAGGTCAAAAGCGCGTAGTGATTGGTCGAATACTGCACAAAATGTAACGCCTCTTACCATATTTGGAACATCAGACTGAGCAGGCGACAGTACAATGAGATTTACAAGACTGCCCACCTTACTTGTGTATATATTTGGGCGGTCTTAGTCAAATAATACCACAAAGTGACGTACATGCGTGGGGGTGTGGTTACACGAGGCGTTTTAGGCAGGTCTGGGTTCGCATTCGTTTTAAGATAGAATGCATCTTTTTTTCCGACACTTACATTTTTGCAATTTTACGTGTCTGATACATACATGGGCAACGTATGACACACCAAAGCAACAAAAGAGACAAAAACAAAATAAACAAGATAACCATATATCACAGACTGTCAGTATACATTGCGTTTTGTTTTGTATGTTTTCTTTTTGTATTATACCGTTCCGAATAGGTTTAAATGCAGTTTTTATGTAATTTTCAATTTTGACCTTTTTTCAACAGTTACATCTAAAATATTCGAATATGAAATTATTGAAAAATGCCCATCCCTAGGATGGAATATGGTCATTAGACACATTTATATGAGGCTTTCTACGAGGCACTGCACCTCATCAAAACTCTGCGAGCTGCCATGCAGTGCAAACTGTCAACAAACACTTGTCCTCAGTCCATAATGCACAGCGCAGCTGACTACGACCACTGGTTTACTTTACAAAAGTAGAGTAATTTTTGCATTTGGGTCTGTTCGAGCTCGAATCACATTTTCACCACAAACGAACCGCTCCAAGATTCGTTTTAAAGTGTAACGAGACCACCTTTTCAAGGAGGTCTCGGTACACTTATTTGGTCCGCCTTTGGGTGTGCACTCGAGTACCATTGCTGCATTAATACCTGCCCAATGGAACCACACCAAGAAGAAAATCGAACGCTAGTGCGATTCAACCGTACTAAATTAGTCAGACTCTCAGTATATTCTCAGTCCAGTCAACACTGTATAATGAATGTATGACACAAGAAATCTGCTGTTCATGAATGGATAAAACTATTACTTTGCTGTACGTGACCTCAGCCTTCTCTGAGACTGAAAGAATGATTTTCTATGAGTGTTTTCTTCACTCTTTGTACCCACAAATAGAGAGTTGTTGTTTGATATCTAGATTACCTGGACAGACAGCTACTGCATCATATTAAAGGCCTTACCAATCTTACCTGTCAGCCACACTGCTGGGGCATCACAGATATCTCTCTCTCTCTCTCTCTGTCACATACAAACACACACACACACACACACACCACTCACTACTCACCAGTAGTGGGAATGCCAACTAGCGACCTAACTGCCAAGTAACTGGTAAGACTTTTACTCCCATTTTTGGGACATTTGGTCCCTACAATGTCTACAAACCTGACAGCAGTCAAAATATTTGTTACTCTGTTGGATACTGTTATCTTCACTTTATTAGATAGTTGAAGTTCACACCATATGACTGACAGGTAGAGCAACCCATCACATGTCTATTTGTGCTGCGTCATATTCGGAGGCCTGGAAATTTTCCCAAAGTATCAGACCAGTGTGATTTTACAATCATCTCAAAAGTTTAATTCAACAATGTTTATGAGTTTATCGCATGCTTTTGAGAATCCAGCGCTTAGTCAATCCTAATGAATGCACATTGTCACCAACCTGTCAGTTTTCTTCTTCAATCAGACAGCTTTACGTTGTTTCTAAGCTGAACATTAAATCACACAATTTGTCATCTGAATTGGAGGACAGTCGCTTCAGACAGACAAATGACTCGTAAATTAACTGATACTGAAAGAATAGATATAAATCCATGTGTAAATGAAAATGAAGTGTGTTCTGTTCACAAGTAATCATGCCTGTACTCTAATGCCCTGAAACCTTCGCATTGAGTTTTAGAGGATTTGAGCAGTACAGGGATTGAAAATAATGGCCACTCACATCGCACTTATATATCCTCTCTCCAAACCATCAGTGCCACTGCCACTGAAAACATGATCTTTCTCATTTATTTTATTGTATCTTTGTGTCACGTGGATTACAGCATTTGAATTTTAGTAGTGCACAGTGGCGCTATCTGTGTTGAGAGTTTCACATCTGACACTTATATTGGTTAGGGGCTTCCTTACAACACACAGACAGTAGATATTTATTTTGGTAAAACTTTCTTTAAATTTACACCTTTGCAGCAGACCCATCATTTTCAAAACCTGTTCTGTCTATAAAGTTCACTTGAAATTATATTTTATTTCATGTTTCTCCAGGTTGAATCGACTCAGAGTATGATACGCATACTGGGGCTCTCTGCAACTCTCCCGAATTATCTGGATGTGGCATCTTTCTTGCATGTGAACCCTTACATTGGACTCTTCTACTTTGACAGTCGTTTCCGTCCTGTTCCTCTCGGCCAGAGCTTTGTAGGAATCAAGGCAACAAATAAGGTATACCATTGCCAGCAAATTTAAGGTTGCTGAAGTAAAATCTTTATTATTTTTAAACATTATCTAATCAGGAATACTACTTGTAAATTGTTTGTTATTGATAAATGCTGTTGTCATAGATCCAGCAACTTCATGACATGGAGGAAGTGTGTTACAACAAAGTCCTGGATCAGATCAAAGCAGGACACCAGGTACAGTAAAAACCCTCTTAATGTCAACCTAACCCAGATCAAAATCCTGATCCTAAACTTTACACAATCAAACATGGTTTAACGTTGAATCTTAATGTCTAATTTACAATCAATGTTAAAACATTTTATCAATGTTTGATCCTAATCTACTTGTAATGTACCTTTTAACCCTTTGTCGGACCAGTTGTGGCTCAGAGGCCATTAACACAAGACCGTTTTCAACTAAAAACTCAAAACTTTTTGTGCGTTTTGGCTGATCATTTACACGACAACGATGTTTTGTGGGACCGAAAACTTTTCAAATCATGTCTAAATTAATTTTTGAAAACAATGGCATTATCGTCTCTGTGTAAACTCTGAAGGCGACATTTTCCAAAAACGATGACATCATAGGCATGTGTATTACGCTTTCAGACTGTAGGCATGCTCGAGTATTCCCCAAACAATAATGGTGGCCGCAATGCAGCATGTTTGTGCCACATGACAGAACAATTATCATTTCTCCAGCAAAAAGTAGATTTACTGCACTACTACAACCAGCGGAGACATGGTATTTATATATACATACTATAAACATACATACAAGCCTTTCCTGTAGCTCAGTGATAAGAGCATTGCGTTGACAACGCAAGGTTGTGGGTTCGATCCGAGGGGATTTCAGATACCTAAGTATAAATGTATAGGATAATGCAATGTAAGTCGCTTTGGATAAAAGCGTCTGCAGAATGCATAAATGTAAATGTAACCCAACAAAGTGTATTAAAAGCGCTAATAGCTTAAAACAAGGTATATGTATGCACAGGTACGTAGGGTTGCAACGGTTCCATCCACTGGCCTGAGATGCATAATATAGTGTTTTAACTCATTTTCCCAGATCCATATAAATGCAGATCATTGTGATAACGCAGTCATGTTGCACGTGAAACTTTTCAAGAACGCAAAGGAAAATCTTTTTCGTTTTTCATCGTGTAAACGTACTCTTAATTTCTAGTTTTGAATCCTGTCCCTGAACCCAGTCCTGACCCACAATATTTTATCAATGTTTGATCCTAATCCAGTTGTTACCCTCACCCCATACCTTTCAACCCTTTGCCAGACCAGTTGAGGCTTAAATTGGACCCAAACTGGATATCATCCCTTACTCTGACTCTAACCTCAACTATTGAATCCTAACCCCTTACACATCCAACCCCAAATTCCTACTGGGCACTCGCAAGGCAAGTCGGAATTTCCAATCCCAAAATCCAGACTGCAATTCTATCTAAATGTTGCCATTGCTGAATCAAGCGTGTTTGATGACTAGGCAGACTAAACGTTAAGATATAAAAATGTGAAAAATGTATCTAGGCAAAGGCTGCTTATGTTTCAGCAGGTACAAGGTACACGGTGACCTCATTATGCAGACTGTGAGGGAAGGGCCCTTGAAGTCTCAATCAGCGTCATGCGTTCCATCATTTTTCCACGTCAACATTCCGTTCTTCTGTATGTATCGCTGCCTCTTATCTGTGATCTTGATCATCATTTGTCTTTTATTGTATGTTCAGTCTTCTCAAGGAGAAACACAATGAAAAGCCCTGAACAATGCAGTCTTGGAAAGGTTTAGCAGTTTCATTGAAAATCATCAGCTGTGAGTTGGCGCGCTGAAGGTCACGGGCTCTGCGTTAGCCATGCAGTACTGTGGTGTAGGGTGCCCTTTGCCACTTCTTGAACTCAATTTATAAATCTCATAAATCTCCAAACAGCCACGCTCTTACCACTGTATCACCTCCAACCTTGCAAATGTGTTGTGCTTCAAGTGTTCTTGCATCTTCTGTTTGATTTATTTGTGTTTTTTTGTGTAGTTTTTCGATGCTGCCCATAATTCTTCTTGTTTCCAAGGTTACATGATTTATACATGTAGCTAGGAATAAATAAAAGCGAAGGTTTATCCAAAAAGTTGTTAGAGTTGCGCTATACATTTCTTCTGAATAAAAGTCTCTACGTCTAATGTCGGGATTTGGTTAACAGCGCTGTTTTTACGCGCCCCTGTGTGTTTTGACTGTAAATGGCAAGATACCTAAAACACCATGAAACAATAAAGAGATTTTGGAATATAATAAGTATGAAACAGGGATTTGATATTTCTGTATAAATACGGATTTCCATATTTTAGACGTTGCTGAGATCACCCGCATAAATTGCATAAATTATATTTATTTGGGGGTCTGGGGATGTGCATAGTCATCAAACAGCTGACCAACAGGATCCTTTCTACACTCTCTACGTCATGCACACGCTTGTTATAAATGCAGAGCGACCGCTTCATTGGGAACAAAACTCTTTTATACATGAAAAAGACAGAGACCCTTAATGTATTCCAAATGTACAATATCAACATTTTCTGAAATGTTAAATGGCGTTTTTTGGAACAGGTCAAGCGAAGATAGAATCTTCTGATTCTGAAAAATCACTTTCAGTTTAGAATTATGAGGTTCTATCTGCAAAACATAATTAAAGCTTTACATTTTCAAGCAACACAAATAATTTACTTATAACTTTTGTTAAAAAATGAAATAAGTGTATAATTACATATAAAAGGGGAATGTTTAAATGGTTTTATAACACTTATATCATATTTTAGGATGCTTTTTTCTTTTCAAGTGAAGCAAAAAAAGCTGTGCCAATTGTTGTATCGATGTTGTATCTGCTGAATGTAGGACAGATCAAATTACTTTTAAGAGATGAGTACGGCTGAAAATACATAAAAATGTTTTTTATTGTAATTAAGACTCTTGACGTTGTTGACTATTTGGCATAAACTGCATTATGAGAGTCTATATAAAAACAGGTATTAGGAAGCAGGCGCTGATGGCTAGTATTGTATCAATTAATAGAAAAAAATTATCCCTTCTACAAAACCTAAAACAGAACAAAAGAAAATTGTCGTTTGAGCTGCTCTCGTTGACAAGAGTATCAATGAAACAGTCAACCTTGAGCTTTCTTTAAACATTGTTTCATGTTGCATTGTTTCCTCAGATATTCCCCTGTCACTGAAAAAACATGTCATACTTTAAATAAGTTGCCACAGAATAAGAATATGTGAATTAATCAATTTGACCAACATGTCAAAAAGAACCTTATAATTCTAAGGCGACGATTAGTTAATGCCATCTTATTTGACATTACTATAAGGTATTTCCACAAAGCAGCATCCTATTTTATGCAATATGTTTACATTTAGTCATTTAGCAGACGCTTGCATCCAAATTGACTTACAAATGAGGTAAACAATAGAATTAATTGGAACAACATGAGGACAACAAAAAGCATAAGTGTAAGAAAACTGGTCTCATATAGTCTACACAGCATACAAAACTAAGTTTTTTTTCAAGGATAGATAGAAAGAAATGGAGGTCAGTACTAATCGGCCAGGTGTTGACGGAAGAGATGTTTAGGTGACTGTTAAACTAATCAACATTTGAACTGATATTTCCAAAATTGCTAGTCAGAATTGGGTAATTATAATAGTTTGTTTTTTTGCTGCTTAGTAAAAAATTTACCATTAAAGGGGGGAATGGGGTTGGGTGAGGATGTGTGCAGTCTTCCTTCTTCTTTTTCGTCCTTTGTAAACTTTGTAAACAACAAGAAGCCCATTTATTTTGGCCAAGTGATGTGTTTAGCAGAGCCTAATTGTAGACAGCTGTGAGCAGTTTGTATGCAGTCACAGGTGTGTTCACATGACTGTTGTGGCTTGTCCTTACAGATTTCAAAGTTTAAACTTTTGTTTTTACATAAACCATTACAGACTGTTACATCTTAACAACATAAATGGTACTGCGAATGCCCACTGTTATGACCCCACCCTTACTTCCGGTACACATTCACAAACAATAGAGTGCCTGTAGATCATTAAGGGTGATCCGCGTCGCCCCCTATTTCCACACGCCTGCCGGGCATTTACATTTAATATAATGATATGTGAGCTGAAAAGATGCAGATGTGAATCGGACCTTATGCAACAGTCTATAAATAGGTACGATTTCTGTGTTAAGGATTAGTGCACCGAAAGATGGGAGTTAAGTCATTATTTGATAAGCGACTAAACTAAAGCTTAAACTTAGCCAAATAAAATATAGGCTTGCAAATAAACAAATTAAATCTGGAATGTTGCCATAGCAGTAAACTGACATAAGTTTAAGAATAAATAAAAACTAACACTGAAATAAAAAATGAAACTCACAAATATTTAAAAAATGTATACACATACATGAATAGTAAAATGACAAAAGCATGTAACAAAACTACTGGAACTAATATTAACATGAAACTCAATGAAAACTCGAATTAAAACCATTCTTGAAACTTTAAGTACGTAATCCAAGTGTTCGAAGGGAATAGAAATGAGTTTGGTGTAAAACAGACGATGATATAATGCATTATTGGATGAAACTGTGGACATGTACTTTAAAACATTTACAAATGCGATAAATGATGACTACATTTTCATGTTTGACTGAACTAACGCTTTAGTTCTTACTTTTATGATGTTTTAGAAAGCTATAAAAGTTTTAAAGAAATGGTTACTGATTAAATACAGGCTCTGTAAGTAGTGTCCGTGACTTACATTTATGCATATGGCAGACGCTTTTATCCAAAGCGACTAACATTGAATTATACTATACATTTGTTTCTGAGTATGTGCAGTCTCTGGGATCAAACCCATGACGTTGCTAACGCGATGCTCTAACCACTGAGCCACAGGAAAGCTCGGCAGTGTCAGATACCACGGAGAATAATTTAAACAAACAAAATGTGTCGACAGTTACACAGAGTAGAAGTCTACGCAGCAATCCCAAAACATTTGCTTGTTAGTACATATAGAACTGAGAATTGCACTGAATGAGTTTCTCCTCGCCACTGTTTCTACCGTATGTACCTGCATCTTGCTAATAAAAAGAGGTGAACGAACAAATATCCCATCAAATTGTGTTTAGAAGTTAATGTGGTATCTTAGCAAGATTGTAAGATAATAGGGAAGAGATGTGGTCGGCAGGTCGGTCACTTTCAGGCGCAGTGCCAGCGCGGTACAGTGGGGAGCATCACTCTCAGCTTGATATTAAATTGTCAGAAGTGGCTGTGACATATATTAATTTCATGTGGGAGCATGATAGATTGAATTTTCTTTATGAAATGCCCCCTTAGCCCCCCTGTCGGGCTAGCAGTTGCTAGACAGGAGGCAGATGGAGCTTTAATACGCTTACAGAGGCAGCGGTTACTGTAGACTGCTTTTTCACAGCTTTGCAATGATGAAAAAAGTCTAATAAATAATATTTGCTGCCGAGGTCTCTGTGGAGAGCTCCTCCCTGCCGTGCGATGGAGGTGGAATATAAAGGAAAGCCTGAGAGAGAGATGGGATTCAATTTCCATGCTTATGTTGACAAGATGAATAGTTGGAGCGATTGTTCTGTATCTGTACACACAAATTTGAGTTTGGCAAACTCAAGTGTTATGCAAATGGACCAAAGAAGATGAAGAGAGTGTAGATTAGATTTACGTCTGTGTTATTCTGCGGCCAATCGAGAGGCAGTCAAGTACTTTATTTCTGTCTTGATTTCATCTTTGGCAAGTGATGTTCCATTTTAAGCTATAGAGTAGTCAAGGTTTTGTTTCAGATGTGTTTCTGAATATTCTGGAAGTGGTTTGAGAAATTATATTAGCACTGAGAAAACACAAGCACAGTGTTTTGTTTCTTACAATCTGTAGGTATGACAGTATGTTATGATGTTTCAGGTTATGAGCTTTTGATAAATTGGTGTTAAGTCAGTGCTTCTTAACAGGGGGGCCTGTGTTCCATAAGACTTCCAAGGGGGCCTAAAGATGACTAATAATTAAATATTAGATAATTGTTATTTCTTATTATTTGGCCATTTTTATAATGAATGAACATTTTTCCAATTAATGTCAAACTCTTTAATATCGTGGGGGGCCTTGGAGTCCAAATGGTTGAGAACCCCTGTGTTAAGTTGAAATGTTGACTTATTTCTGAGGTTATGAGGAGGACATATTGAGAAGATTTAGTTTACAGACCTGCAAAATCAGAACAATGATTTGCTTCTTGTATATGGTATTGAGGAACAGACTTGTTCTAGAGAGCTTTCTATCGGAGAAAAATGTATAAGCACAAGTAAAAAAATAAATGAAACAGACCAGACGCAGCTTCAGAGACATACTTGAGATAAGACACTTGATGTGTACTACATGATGGCTGATCAGTGTTTCGTTTTCAGCGTTTGTACATTGCGTCTGTTCTTAAACAGAACGGATGTTGTCTTTTTCTATATGATTTGTGTTGTTTCAGTTCTGTTACTGTATGTCTCATACAGCGGGGGTCTTTATATCAGTCGAGACATCTGTTTTACTCTTGTGCAGAGCAGACATTCATCAGCTGAAAGATGGCGATAATCAAAGCTCATAATCCCTTCTGTGAGTAAAGCTTGCTCTTAAACAAGTGAGGTTTGCGGATCCTTCAGATTGATCAATGTTACTGCATCCATTTGACTTGACTATGTCCTCAAGCGTGTAAATCAATAAAGGGTGCACTTACCACAAGACTCTGGATGAAGCAAAAACACTTTATTTAACCTTTAGATACAACCTTCCCATATTTTGTGTAAGAGAGTGAAGAGTCCATCCATCCAAGTAAAGACCTTCTCACTTTGGACGATAAAACAAAGCAAATGTAAGACAGGATGACATTGCAAAATGAACACTAGATCCCTATGAAAACTTTTACACCGTATGCAAACTTCCGCACTCACATTTACTTGTATTATAATTAGTATTTTTTCTTGATTATTGTTTTAAATGATAATATGTCACTTTATGTAGGATTGGTGTTCATCATATTCCCATATACGATGTAACACAATGTATTCAATTATAAATATACATCAGTACTTATGCTTGTTTACATTCTTCTATGCAATGCAGTTTAACCTTTAAAATTATATAAAATGTCCAATGTGATTTTCAGCTCAAAATAAATCCGCACACAAAGTGCTGTCCATTTGTTTCCCTCAGTTTTAAACATTAAACTCGGCAGTATCACTGAGTCTGATTACTGATTTAATTTATTTTTAAGTTGGAGGTAACACACACAGTTTCTGCCATTCTCATATTTATCAAGTGTACCTTTAAAGTAGGATTGCCTTTGTCGTATCTTCAAAGAGTCTTTAGTTTGATCACATTTATAAACCACAGATACAGCTGTACGATTATTTCCAGAAACAGATGAGCCCCTGGAAGAGTGCGGAACTAATGCACGAGCGCACAATTCATCATCGCATTATCCCTACCAAACTGTTGACGCACTATAAGTTTGTGTTGTTTACATTATGCATTTGACTCAGGTTCACTTACCATGTGCAGTTCATGTCCGGCATCTTTTAGCACTGGGATGGATCCATCTATCAGTTTCCAAGTACCCAGTATCTCCAAATCCAGAGTTATATCCACTGTTGACATAAAATCCATCACTGGAATGCCGTGAACAAACAAACACAGCTAAACTTCTGCAAACATATTGCTGGACGTGCTCTTGCTCTCGCTGGTTGACGCGTGGGCGTGCTTTTCCGGGAGAATGGTCCAATAAGAGACTAAGTTGTTACGTAAGGGAAACCAATATAAACGCTGGGGGAGTGTATCGAGCACAGAAATACTACGTCATACGTTCAACTCGTTTTTGACAAGTTGACCATTTCAAGCATGAGAAGCCAGCACGTTAAACAGTGTAAAGACGTCAGAATGCATGAAACACCGTTAAACCACCCATAAAGCCTATTCAGAGCTTTTCTGAAGTAAACATATGTACTAGACCACTAATATCTGTATACGGTTGCACCGAATCTGTTCTGTACAGGATGTGATAAATCACACATTTTCAGTAAATTGAATGAAACACCAGGAGTGTAATTTATTTAACCCGAATGACTGTTTTTATTAACTGTTTCACAGCAGCAAGGTCATTGAGCAGCTCCTGTTCGCCTCATTTATGAGTCGCTTTGGATAAAAGCATCTGCTAAATGATTACATGTAATTATAAATGTACTTTTGGTTTATTTATTTTTTTTGTGGCTAAAAGCTTGTCCAACCTTAAGTCCTTACCAAGAACTGGAGCTCATAAAAATGTTGTGATAACAACATTCAGAACTATTTCATATACAAAGTCACATTAAGTATATTAAAGCTCATATCAATGCAATGTCGTAACGTAGCCCCCAAAGGATGAGCATGCATTGAAATAGACACCCATATTTACAATTGCTTTCGAACATGTCAGAAACAATTATCAACTTAAAAAGTCTTGCCTATAAAACTTTTTTCATTTTCTTTATGAAGAGGGAATCTTTGTATTTAATAAAAGAAAAGGGACAGTTGCTGCAGTTTGACAAGGACTGTAGTAAATGCTGTGAGGTTCTGATGAAGAGTTTTCTTTCTCAAAGTCGTCCTTTACAGCCTCTTCATCTTTACTCGGTTTTGAATGGGCCAAGTTAAGGTGAAATTTAATTGTGTTTTTAAAAACTGCGACATACCCTAGCCATGGGTATTTGGAAATAAGAGCTTCCCTTTCTGTCGGTCTCTCGACGTTGTGTCGAGAACGACAGATGGGGTCCGCCCTTGAGAACCAATCAACTCTGACTACTATAGAAAAGGCCAATGAAATTTGGCGAATGAAATTTGCATGCCGGGCTCCGCCCCCGGATATCCGGTATAAAAGGAAGCCGGCGTGCAGCATTCATTTACCTTTTGTTCTTCAGAGCCATCGCTCATGAGTACAACTCAGGATTCAATCCTCTACAACTACACTGCTGGTGCTACGACGTGTTACAGCGGATCGTCCCTTCCTGCAGCGACCTTCCCCTGGGCGTCTCGGCGGTTCCGGAGGTGTTAGAGATTTTTTCTAAAAAGTCCTTTTCAGGACTGACTGAGCATTCTCCAGCGCGGCATGTCCCGCTGTTCTCTTGGGTGCGGCACCCTCATCGAGGAGGGGGATGGACACGATCGCTGCATTAGGTGTCTGGGCGTCCAGCACACTGAAGCAGCGTTCGTTGACACATCTGCTCGCACTGCGGGCAGATTGTCATTCAGAAAGTTGCGGTCACGGGTGACTGTCTTCCTACGGGAACCAGCCACCATTTCGTTTGCTACACGGGCTGTGACATTGGTGGCTACGGCCCCAAAGTCCACGACATCGGGGCTACGGCCTCGAGGTCTACCTGTATTAGCAGCGTTAAGTGATATGGGGAACTCTGCGAACGTAAACCCGCCAGCCAAGTGCTCACGGGCCGATCGCACCCCGATTCGCTCTTCTGAACGTTCCCCAACCGGCGGTGGCATACCGTCCGGATCCTCAGCCACGCATTCGGAAACGATGTGTGACATAGATGAGATGTCGCTCGCAGCATCGGAGGGAGACTGGCATCCGACTCTGACGAATCCGAGCTCCACCCCCAGCGGTCGAGTTCAGGACGAAGCAGAAGTGATGTCATCCGTGCTAACCCGGGGATACGTGGTTCCTGAGGTCGGAGCGCGGTGCAAACCGCGCCCAGCCCGGCTGCTATGTTTTTCCCGGAATAGCACGAGGAGCTGTGTAAAACTTGGAACGCTCCACTCTTCCGCACAGGATCGTTTCTGTGAAACCAGCTCCGGCTCCCTTACTTCCCTCGATGTTGGGGCAGCCAAGGACTACGTCGAGATCCCCCGGGTGGAACGTCCGCCCGCGGTGCACATGTGCCGCGGACGGCTACCACCTGGGGGGAATCGGCCACGTCTACCGCCCAAAGCGCGTAATACTTCGGCATCACTGGTGTCGAAGGCTTGCGATGCTGCGGGCCAGGCTGCCTCCTCTCTCTATGCCATGGCCATTCTGCAGGCGAAGGCGTTGAGAGAGCCCCACGAGGGTAAGGCCGACCCGGGTATAATGCAGGATTTCCGTGCCGCCGCTGACAGCGCTCTACGGGCGACCAAGGCAGCGGCACGGGCCCTGGGTCGGACGATGTCCACGGTAGTGGTCCAGGAGAGACACCCCCGGCTATACCTTGTGCAGAAGAGTGACACCAAGGAGGTACGCTTTCTTGATGCACCCATCTCGCAGGGTGGGTTGTTGGTATCACCGTCGAGGACTGCGCTCAGCAGTTTTTGACGGTGAAGCAGACAGTGGCAATTAGCCACATTTTTTCACGCCGCGACTCGGCCCCCTACAGGCCTCCGAGATCTCACGTGACGTCTGCTTCCCTGCAACCCAGGACCCCTTCGACATCGGCTCCGGTTCCTGTGCCCCCACAGGCGGCACCCCGGAAGCAGAAATCGAGGGGGAAACCTCCACCCCCTCAGCAACCTTCTCGCGAGAAGGGACACTGACGGGAAGACCCCAGGGAGAACAACATCGGGCCCGAACCTTCACAGCCACGGCTCTGATTGGTCGGTACGGGACGGCTCCTGCCTCGTCACCAAAGCCGGACCCTTTTCAGGGCCTGGCGCCCACTTACTCACAGAGTTTTTCGGTTCTTCCCGGGTGTACTTGCAGCCGATCGCACACTCCACTGGACTGTGCCCGGCAAACCCGACCTCACGCCCTGGCGAGGCGTAGGGTCGTATACACACGACAGCTGCTACCACTCTCAAACCGACAGTGTGTGCAGCTGTCCCGCTAGGCAGGTAAGTAGGCGGAGCCAACCTTTTCTCCGGGGACCCCCCGTGACAGATGGTTAGTTCCGCCAGCCGACGAACCACCCCCGTGGGAATGATGAAGCAGACCGTCCCCTTGGTCACCCTGTACAGTCCCTGGGAGCTCGAGAGCTGCCCACACTGTCTCGCTGACTAATGAGGGCGGTCCGTCTTGGTTACTCGATCCAGTTCGCCAGAGACTCTCCCAAAGTTTCGGGGCATCATCCCTCCCTCGGTCGAGGCAGGGACGCCTCTGTACTTCGGGTAGAGGTCACCACCCTTCTGGCAAACAGGCATCGAGCTCGTCCCTCAAAACCAAGATGTTCAGTGGGTCACGACCCGCACTTCATCGTTCCCAAAAAGACGGTGGGTTGCGCCCAAAGGTCTGCGTACCCGGAACAGAGCACCTTCACAAGCTGCCGTTCAGGGTGCTCACACAGAGGCGCGTCCAGACATCTATCAGGTGTCAGGATTGGTTCGTGGCAATCGACCTGAAGGACGCTTACTTTCATGTCTCGGTCCTCCTCGACACCAGCCGTTCCCACGGTTCTCGTGCGAGAGGCGGGCATATCAGTACAGAGTCCTCCCTTTCGGTCTGTCCCTGACCGCCCTTTCTCCCTTAGGGGAAGAAGGCGAGCGGGTACTAAACTACCTCAGCGACTGGCCTACCCTGGCACACTCGCGAGATCTGTTGTGTACAGGAAGGGACCTGGTGCTCCGGCACCTAGATCGATTGGGACTCCAGGTCAACCAAGAGAGGGGCAAGCTCTCCTCAGTGCAGAGCATCCTCTCTCTTGGTATGGAACTCAACTCTGTCACCACGGCGGCGCTACTGTCCGCAGTTGCGCCCAACCAGTGTTGAATTGTCTGAAATGAACATTTTAGACAGACAGCGGTCCCCCTGAAACAATTCAGAGGCTCCTGGGACACATGGCGTTGAGGGAACACATGGAGGGAACGAGACGTTGTGTCCCTTATGCCACAAACACGTATCGTATTCTGCTGCAGTCGTGAGAGGCTCTCAGGCTCTTCAGAACAAGAGGTAAATGAATGCTGCACGCCGGCTTCCTTTTATACCGGATATCCGGGGGCGGAGCCCGGCATGCAAATTTCATTCGCCAAATTTCATTGGCCTTTTCTATAGTAGTCAGAGTTGATTGGTTCTCAAGGGCGAACCCCATCTGTCGTTCTCGACACAACGTCTCGTTCCCTCCATCAGGGAACTGAGGTTACATACGTAACCAAGACGATATTTTAGAGAGGGTGCATACTACCTCTTTCTTTTGTCTGTGTAAAAGAAACTGCAAGGTTATAAAATATTGTTATGAGCAAAACAAAAATGATCAGATGAGTTTTCTGTAAACCCGTTTGTTTGGGTTGTTCTTTCTAAATAAATTGACTCAAAACATATAGAGCGAATAACATGAATTATAAAAAAAATAATGATGAGAATGTTTATTTATGGGTGAACAATATTATAAAAATAAAGGGGTGTTTTTAGAAAGAGAGATGTTTTGTAGTATCCTGCAATAAAACACCCTGTAGCCATGAGAGATCATTGAACTACCGCTTTGTGAGGCTTATTGTCCATGATTTTCATTTATTGTTGTATTACTTCTGTTTTGTTCTGTAAAGCTGTTTATGTAAAGCTGTTATGGGCTGAAACCACATTGTCCCGGCCCAAAACGGCCCATTTTTCATCTCTCTCTCACTGAGGATGAGCAGATTGTGGTGAGTGCTGGTGAAAAATGTGTTGGCAGCTGGTCAAGGACATGTTTGTGTTTTTTGGAAGGCTGTTCTTAAATTAGCAATCATGAATTAATTAACTAGCAATTATCCACGGACCCAAACAATTGTGATGAATGCCAAAGAGTTAGAACTGAATCCAGATACTTACCGCAGTACAGATACAATAACTGAGCAGACATATTCAGTGTGCATTGCTAGCTCTTCAGTGTAATCCATAATACTCTGAAACATCACTATTAAGTCTGTTTAAGTCAACATTTACACAGTATATACAAGTCAACATATACACAGTATATACTGTACATAAGTGTCTGTGAATGTATAGTATATTTATATGATCAATAATAACATATATAGATTAGCATGATTGTTACGCACTGTATGATAGGCAAATTAATAGAGTTATACAGAATAGTATTTCTGAATATCTTCTACACCAACAAAGGACGGCGAGAACAGTGAGACACACACACAGAGGTATTTTTGCCATCTCCTAACTGTCTTGTTTTTTCTGGTATTGATTGTCTTTGTCTGGGGTATTGACTGTTTTGTAAGGGCAGGCTGAGTATAATAGGAAAATTACAACCCTCCTCTTTCTTTTGACTAATATTCTGCACAAAGACATTGTTGTGCCCTTCTGTGGATGTGATATAGCTCATTACAGACCGAGTGTCTGTATCAGCAGCCTGACCCAGAACAATCTAGAATAAAAATGCTTTACACTGTGTTCATAAAGATTGACAATTTGACTTTAACAGAATATTGTGACTTTTTATTTATTTTTGAACTAATTATTTGATGTTATTGTTCTTGGATGTTAACATCTTGTTATTTTAAAGTCTCAGTGAAATAAAACAATTACAATACTCATTTACTCATGAAATATTACAGCGTTTATTGTAAATAGTTTATAAATGTGGGTCATTCTCTTTTTAACATTTGTGTTCCCTCATTATGTTCAGTTAAAATCTGAAAATGCACTTCTATCGTGTAGTGACTGTCAATCTTAAAGTCCCACTGCAATTAAAAATGACAATTTTTTTATTTTTCATGGAATATTGCAGAGTTAATTGTAAATAGCGTATCAATGCGTTTAATTTTCATTTTAAAATTCATGCACCTTCATAATCTTCAGCAGTGACTATCCATCTCAAATGACGAAAGTTAGATGGCTTGGGCTGAGCATCCATTAACTCCTCCCCTTCAACTGTCTGCTAGTTGCATTTAAAAATTCAACAGCTGTTTGTATACATCCAATCAAATCGCAGAGAAAGACAAAAGTCACGCCCATATTTTTCATATTGGAAATTCCATTTTACTCGGAAATGTGTAAAAATACTGAATCTAAAAACGGCTTGGGCGGAGCATCCGTTAACACCTCCTCTTCAACTTTCAGACTGCTGCCAGATCTATTTCATAATGCGACGACTATCTTTATACATCCAATTTAATTTCAATCTACAAAGACAAATCTCATCCTTCATTGTTGTCGCTCCTCCTTTTATGCTTCCGAGCTCCTCCGTGAGAGATGCAAGACTGGTGCAATGTGCAGCTGATGTTCGTTATCACTTGCGTCACTGGCCTCGCGCCGCTCCTTCACGGCCCTCGTCCTGCTCTGCTTGTCAAAGTGATCATTATGTATCCTCTTCCATTCATTGCTTGCGACATAGAAATGATTTATGTACATTTACATTTTAGTTAAATACAGCCTTACTCTGTTCCAAAACCTAGCACGCCACTTAGAAAACATGTTTAGGAATTATAGGTGCGTGCCTGACATAAAGGTAGGAAATAAATGCGCTATCCGATAAGATGGATTGTTTTATCCAAATTCAAGGATTTGTTTTGTAAAGTCAAAAATAATTGGTAACGCGTATATTCTAGCCATAAGCTAACCAAATATTCTCTGTGTATATCTGCTTCAGGTGATGGTATTTGTGCACGCCCGCAACTCGACCGTACGCACGTCCATGAGTCTGATCGAGATGGCCAAGAACCGAGGAGAGGTGTCTTTCTTCCAGGTGGACCATGGGCCGGACTACGGCCAGTGTGAGAAACAGGTAAATGGCATTCAACTTCACTTTCATGTGCAGATTATATAAAGATCCACATATCTGATGGACAGTTACTGCCTCAGGGCTGAGGATAAATGAAATATTCTTGCTCTTTTACGAGTTTTGTGCACATAATACTAATCTTGCATTGCATTGCACCGCCACTCGGGACAGAGAAATCTTCAGCCGGACTTGGACGCGTCCAAACAAAGCAAGTTATTTATGAGCAGTTATTCAGCACCTCTGCAGGAGAGAAAAGTGAGAGAAATTGAGGTCAGTCACCTATGCTTGCAGCGGCGCTTTCTGAGAGAATGGTAAACACTGCCGGGAGACGTACCTGTGAGGGCCAAACGGGTGCGGGCGCTTGGAAATGAAAGCTGAAGTCGAGACGGCACTAAACTTTGGGATGCTGCCCTGTTAGCTGGAGTGGGTGTGCAATTAGAGTCCCTGTGGAGGCTGACATTCAAACGCTTTCGTATGAAGATGCATTTAGACGCACTGGGGGAAACCACAACAAATGTACAATTTTCTTTTCCTTAAACTGGGTTTGTGTGGAATGTTACATTTTAAAAGTCACAGAAATAATTGAGTACTTGCAATGTTTGTCAAAGTCTTAATTTAGATACATGCCTTTTGTTCATTCTCTTTCTTACCCTTGCGTTAAAAAAAATATGCTAATTCACCCGATTATGAAGTCATTTTCTCACCTCTTCTGCGAAATGCAAAAGATTATATTTTAAAGAACATATTTCATTCAGTCATACAGTTATAATGTTTGAGAAAACAAACCGAAAGAAAACATTAAATCTGAAGGATAGCATAAATGTTATTTGTTCGTGTCTTAAGACCAGACGTCGTGACACATTAAGGGTGGCCAAAAAAAGCTGAAAAGTTTAAGAGAAAAATGTAAGAGAACAGTGGAGTGAACATCACAAATGTAACCGTACACAGGAATGTCAACAGCGAAACATTGACAGCCACTCAAAGTCTATTTGAATTTAAAGGTCTGGCACATCTAAGATGTAAAACTGCAGCATGCAAACAGTATCATTTGTGTTGGGAAGGAACCTTTACAACATAGTCGCTAGTGAATGGTTAATAATCTTAATTCTTCATTACACCTAATAACATCACAGTCATTATTTCTGAGCTTAGACGAGACCTCTGAACGTTCTGTTTATCATTGCTCCAAGTTTTAGTCGATAGTATGGGTGTTTTAGGGAGTAAGTTATTGCTACTTAAAGCTGTGTAGTCCATTATTTTTACAGTGATGAAGAAAGGATGGTTTGTATACAGCATCTTTAAATAGTGAGCTGAACATACTGAGGAAATATTCATGCTGTGGTGTTGTGCAGGAGAAGTGATGTACAGTCTAAAGTACCTAAATGCAATACTTGAGTAAAATACCCTGCCAGAAAATTACTTTGATAGAAGTAAATGCAACCTTTTAGAATATGACTTGAGTAAAAGTCTTAAAGTAACAGATAAATATTGTGCTTAACTATCCAAAGTACTTTTAATATTAAATCTACTCAAGTATTTAAAGTAAAGTTGAAGCAAATGGTGTTAATACATTTAAAATGTAAAATGTAAAAAATTAGCATAAAGAAAAAAAATGGTGCTAAGATAGAAATGTAGAACTCTGAAAAAGCTCTGTCTCAAGCTCAGAAGTTTTATTAGGAGCAACATTGGCAAATTGCTAAACTTTAAAAATACAAATTCAGAAACCACATCTTTATAACTTAAAAACTTAATAAAAGGATTGTTCCCCCCCACCCCCAACATTATCCCTCTAAGAGAACAACTTGGAACAAAATCGGTTACTTCTTTCTTTCATTGCAATTCCCTTACAGTAACAACCCAGTCATTTGATAATTCATTGAAACTGAAAAATCAGCTGCTTATCTTTAGAAGAAACAGCACATTAAAACCTTCTGTTGAAATTTACTTAGGAGAGCACCTTTTTTCACTTGCACGTTGACCTTTAACCAATGATTGGGTTCAGCATTGTCATGGTGACCCGATCGCCGACTTGTCTATTTCAGTTTTATTTTGTAGTAAAGAACGTGCTTAAGGAAATTTATCGGAGTAAAAGTATACATTTTGTTAAGTAAAAGTAGTGGAGTAAAAGTAAAGTCTGCAGAAATATAAAGAGTCAAGTAAAGTACAGATACTCCCAAAAAATACTTAAGTACTGATTTTAGGTATTTTTACTTTGTAACATTCCAACACTGCAGGAGTGATGAAAGTAGAACAGATCCAGCAGATCCGGGCGGTGTAAGAAGAACAGAAGGTTCTGTTTGGCAGGTGCACATAGTGGTTTTAAGGGAAGGTAGCGACTGTCTTTTCTTCCAGCTTCATTAGGTTGGAAAGCTCAGAAGGGGGGCTGGGAAAGATTCAGACCAGTACAGAAAGATCAATACACAGCTGGACTCAACCTACATGCGTGCTGGACACATACACATTTGTTTGTGATAGTCGAAATCTTTGCTTGAACCCTAACACCCCTTTAAGAAACTTACATTTTATGTTGTTTTTGCAAACACTTTTCACAACACATGAAGTTTTTTTGCCACATATGACCAAGTTAAGCTGTTTTAACTACCTTTAAGTGTTCTATGTTTCATAATGTTGTGGGACATGTATAAGTATCTTTCTCTTTTAGAGCCATAAAATATGTATTTACCTATCAGCATCTTAACTGCTATTTCTGAGACCGTTCTGATGCTGCACGATATGCAGTATACCATCAAAGCACCCGTCCTACTGTACTGTCTGCATTCAGGGAGTAGTTTCTTTGTTCTGTTATACATTAGTTAAGGGATGTGTAAGTACACAAAGGTGGATGCTCTGCTCTCTCGAGACTGGCGTCACACAATAACTCCATATTTAAATCTCCCAGCAGAAGGTGGAATGATACATTTAGTAACCTTTCTCAGGGTCCCTCGGGCTCGGCCGAGACAGATGCGGTCTCTAATCTGCACCCCATTTATATGTAGCAGATATAAATACATCAAACCGCAGTGTTCAGCCCTTCAGAGCCACTGTATGTACAGAATGAAATGTTTGCTAACATCTGAGCTTGTTGTAGCCGACACCATTTCATGTAATGTAAATCATTTTATCAAACTGTCTGTATTTTAAAAAAACATATTGTCTCATGTCTGGAGCTTTAAATACATACACTTGACAAGTTTCATTTAAAAGCTCAAAATCAGAAGCTGGTTGCGGGCGAACCCTTCATGTTAAGAAAAGCCTTTGTGATAATACACCTGGTTAAAGTTTAAAACGAAGACTTTTCTACTGGATTGTGAATGTGCAGAAGTTTACCCACAAGCATCAATGAAGTGAAGTTTCTTTGTTGAGAGATCTGTTCTAGATTCGCTCTTCAACAGCAAATCTCAAACGTCTGATAAGAGCCTTGGGGTTGAAATCTGTTTTAAGGGATTCAATTGAGGTCAAGTGTTTTACTATAATTCTGCTTAACACACACCTGCAATAAAAGAGAGCTTATGAAAATCAGCCTCCATTAATATTAATGTTCTCTTAATCTCATATATGAATATGGAGGGAAAGCAGATCACACATAAGGTCAGTTATGTAAAGTGGGATTGTTTATAATGCAGTTAAAGTCAGAGGTGAGCTCATTTCAATCTGCTGATTAAAGTGTTTGATGTGTGTGTTTGAAGAGGCTGTCCCATAAACGACAAAAAATGCTCACCGCTATAGAGCAGACGACTCGAAATGTGTCTGCTTGTTCGTGTGCGCGAGACATTCATAAACTAGTAGTGTAGAGTGTACTCATGGTTTAATAATGCTAGTTTAAAGGCTGTGCTGCTGAATAATTGATCCATTAGTTCTGTTTCATTTATGTTTGAAAGCAGTGAAGACGACGTATCTTTTAAAAATATAAATACATTGTTTATAGTATATTAGGTTAAGATGTTCAATTCTATTAATGCGTAGTTACACACAAAAGCAAATATTCTGTGGCGTAATTCTTGTTCCAGCAATGAAAGACTACGGTAACACTTTACTTAAAGCCCTTATGCAAAATGCATTATATCAGGGATAATGTACAGGCAGCCGGTTGTTATCGCAGAAATAACCTTCGACAGTGTGATAAGGACCTGACGCGATGAGGAGGGTCTTTTATCACACTGAAGGGGTTTATTTCACGATAACAGTCGGCTGCTTGTACATTATTACACTTATTACACGGCTACTTGGCACATGATAAAAACTGGACATGAATTGTGAATTTGAAATACTTGATTAGCTCATTTTTGCCGAATGCAGACCTTTCCGGGAGGAAATGCAGTTTAGTTTCGGATAACCAACGACATTCAGGCAGTTTGGTATTATAATTTATAAATATAATGTCATATATGTTATTAAAAGATTAATTACTCAAAAAAAACTGTCAAAATGATTTGATTCATCCGGGTTACTGTGTGGTATTAGTTTTAAGTGGTTGTTATCTGGGAATATCAGAATCAAGCATTCCAAAGAGCCGTGTAATAAAAAGGGTTGTTAAAGGATAAGATGCATTATAATTGGTCATAATGTGTGTTGTGATTCATTTAATGCTGTTTTAAAGCATTATAACCACATAATGCTTTAAAACAGAAAAATATAGACCAAGATGGCGGCGCGTGAACATCGCGAGGCTCAGCGTCTCTCCAGTTTTAGCAATTATATAGTGTTTTTCTTGCTCATCTCGGGCCTGTTCGTACAGAACAGTTGTGCCTTCACATCGTACACCCGGCAGGAGCTTTTGGATATCGGTTTGCGCATTCCCGGAAGTTATATCAGCAACATTCAACTCGTCCCTGAGATCATCAAAACATCCGATGCTACGCACCCCACACGGCCGGGCGGAAGTGCTCGTCGGCGGCGTCGAGATCGTAAACAAAGGCGGGGAACGCGCGGAGGGCTAAGAGCTAAGCTAAAGCTAACACCACACCGGCTCTCTTTACCCAGCATTTTCCTTGCTAATGTACGATCATTAGTGAACAAAATGGATGAGATTCGACTCCGCATCATCAACAACAAAAGACTTTTAAACTGCAATGTCATAATCTTCACGGAAACATGGCTACACAGCGGCATACCGGACAACGCTATTGAGTTAGCGGGCTACAACACACACCGGGCGGATAGAACGGCAGAGGAATCCGGTAAGACAAGAGGAGGTGGACTGTGTATTTATGTCAATAAAGCTTGGTGCTCGAACTCTGTTATTGTCGGGAGACACTGCTCGGCTAACCTTGAGTTTCTCATGGTTAAATGTAGACCGTTTTATCTGCCACGGGAATTCACTTCCACCATTATAACGGCAGCTTATATTCCACCGGATGCTGATGCCAAGCTTGCTATGAAAGAACTTCATGCAGCCATCAGTAAACAACAGACTGCTCACCCGGAGGCTGCATTTATTGTTGCGGGAGATTTTAATCACTCTAACTTAAAGACAGTGCTCCCTAAATTTCATCAGCATGTTTCCTGCCACACAAGAGGAAACAAAACTTTGGATCATGTCTACACAAACATGGCTGAAGCTTACACCGCGACCCCCCTCCCCCACCTGGGTCAATCTGATCACCTTTCTTTGTTCCTCACCCCCAAGTACTCACCTCTCATTAATCGTGTGAAGCCATCAGTGAAGACCATCAAGGTGTGGCCTGCGGGGGCAGACTTCACACTCCAGGAAAGGTTTCTACACACAGACTGGAGTATGTTTGCTTCTCAGGCAACCAGTGGCTCTCACACGGACATAGACAGCTACACCTCTTCTGTATTGGACTACATCAATACCACCATTGATAGTGTCACAACTCAGAAGCAGATCACCATATACCCTAATCAGAAGCCATGGATGAACAAGGAAGTGCGCCTCCTGTTGAAAGCACGCAACACCGCTTTCAGATCAGGTGATGCACAGGCCTATAGTACTTCCAGGGCAAATCTGAAGAGGGGCATCAGAAAGGCCAAGCACTGCTACAAGTTGAAGCTAGAGGAGCATTTTACCAACTCTGACCCTCGACGCATGTGGCAGGGCATCCAGGCCATTAGTGACTACAAACCCAACCACTCCATCCCCATAGCCACAGATGCTGCCTTTCTGAACGAGCTTAATGACTTTTATGCACGCTTTGAGAGAGACAATAAGGAACCCGCCACCAGGCTCACACCTTTTACTGACCACCCAATCATCACACTTAACTCCACAGATGTTTACACTGCACTAAGCCGGATAAACGCACGTAAGGCTGCTGGCCCTGATGGCATCCCTGGTCGCGTACTCCGGGCATGTGCGGAGCAGCTCGCTGGGGTCTTCACGGATATCTTCAACCTGTCCCTCGCCCAAGCAGTTGTTCCAGCATGTTTCAAATCCACCTCCATTGTTCCCATTCCAAAACATTCCAGCCCTACATGCCTGAACGACTACCGCCCTGTAGCACTCACACCCATTGTTATGAAGTGCTTCGAGCGGCTGGTCTTGTCACACCTAAAAGACTCTCTACCATCCACACTGGACCCATACCAATTTGCCTACCGCAGCAATAGGAGCGTAGATGATGCAGTGTCAATGGCGCTGCACTCCGTGCTCACACATCTGGATAATAAGGACACTTATGCACGCATGCTGTTTGTAGACTTCAGCTCTGCATTCAATACCGTCATCCCTTCCAAGCTAATCATCAAACTTGGAAACCTAGGCATTAACAATTCAACCTGCAACTGGATTATGGATTTCTTGACGAACAGGCCTCAGCTTGTTAGGTTAGGCCACATCTGCTCCACCACCATCACCCTCAACACTGGTGTACCACAGGGCTGCGTACTGAGCCCCTTTCTCTACTCCCTTTTCACACTCGACTGCAGGCCTGTGAATGGATCTAACTCCTTCATCAAGTTCGCAGACGATACAACAGTGATTGGTCTCATCAGCAACAACGATGAGACTGCTTACAGGGAGGAGGTACGGCACCTGGCCACATGGTGCTCAGACAACAACCTGCTCCTTAACACCTCCAAGACAAAGGAGATCATCGTGGACTTCAGGAAGGCGAAAGGAGGCACACACGACCCCATCCACATTAACGGGATGGCTGTTGAACGTGTTTCCAGTTTTAAGTTCCTGGGGACCCATATTTCGGAGGACCTGTCCTGGACCACCAACACCTCATGCCTGGTCAAGAAGGCTCACCAGCGTCTCTTCTTTCTGAGGACACTGAAGAAGAACCAACTTTCTTCAACTATCCTGGTGAACTTCTATCGCTGCACGATAGAGAGCATCCTGACCAACTGTGTCACAGTCTGGTACGGGAACTGTTCTGTTGCTGAGCGCAAGGCACTGCAGCGGGTGGTGAAAACAGCCCAGCGCATCACAGGGACTACACTCCCTTCCATTGAGGACATCCAGGGGAAACGCTGTCTGCGTCGAGCTCGCAGCATTCTCAAGGACTCCTCTCACCCCGCTCATAGACTGTTTACTCTCCTGCCTTCCGGTAGGCGCTTCAGGTGCCTCCGGACAAGAACCAGCAGACTAGGAAACAGCTTTTTTCCCAGAGCTGTTTCATTATTGAACTCTGCTCCCCACTGATTCCACTAACCCTCATAACTTTTACTTTAATGCTGCTACTACATTGTTTACATTGCATAACAGGGCTGCATCCATGACTGAACTGTACACACCAGTACTTCATGTTATCTGCTCTACCGGACTGTTTACACACACATAGCATCATTTCCACTCTATACTGCTCACTTGCACACCAGGAATATTACACTGAATGCTCATTTGCACTAATAAACAACTTCCATAACTGAATTAACTCATCTACTGCACTGTAACTCATCTATTGCATTTATTGCATAACTAACTGCATCTACTCATCTATTGCACTGTAACTTCAATAACTGCATTAACTCATCTACTGCACTGTAACCTTAATAACCGCATTAACGCATATACTGCACTGTAACTTCAATAACTGCACTAACTCATCTAATACACTGTAACTGTATTATCTGCATCTACTCATGTATTGCACTATAACTTCAACAACTGCATTAACTCATCTACTGCACTGTAACTTTAATAGCTAATGTCTGTAACTAATGCACACTCAAGTCACTTGCACTATTGTATTGTCTATATTGTTATCTGTTCATAACCACATGTACATTAATGTTCACAGTATATAGCCTTCTGTATATATTGTTCATAGTACATACCGACTGTCATATTTTCATACAACATTTGTATAGTATTTTCCTAATATTGTATTCTGTATTTATTCACACTGTATATCTGCACTTGCTAATTGCACTTCTGGTTAGACCTAAACTACATTTCGTTACACTGTACTTGTATATGTGTAATGACAATAAAGTTGAATCTAATCTAATCTAATCTAACATGAAAAAATGCAAAGTTTAACAATTAATCGCTTAGTGTTATAATGGAGTAACAGTAGTTACGGTTATTCATGAAACATTACAATGTACTATAGTACATTATAGGTGCATTACCAGGCATAATAATTAAAACATTTAAAATACTCCTATAATGTATTATACATATAAACATTTAGGGGTGTCACAATTATGAAATTTGGGTGACAATTAATTGTCTAATAAACCATTGCGACTATGACGATTAATTGCCTGTTTAGGGCTTTGACTAGTCATTTTCTGTTTTAGACATTTACCATTTAATTCTTATACATGTTTAATTCAGCTTTGAAACGACCAGATTGTTCTGAATATAAGAAAAAAGTGGGTCATCATATATTTAAGATTTAACCTGTCAATAATACAACCTCCAAATGCTTGTAAAATGATCAGAGGTAAATTGAAGATTCTAGTCTGCTTTTTTCTTGTCATTGAAATTTTAGTAGACGGTTTTTTTACATTGAGATTAGCTTAAATAATATTAAATTGAACTGCAGGTTATATTTATGGTATATGCTTTAGGTTTTTTTTTAAGTGGTTGTGTTGTGGTGGTACATTTGACCAGTATTACCATGCTTTAGTTATAATATATAATTAAAATATGCAATATGCAGGCACTGCAGCTCCTCCTAGTGTCTTCTATAGAAATGTGCAATAATTGCGATGATCTGAAACCAATGCAATGAGGTCAAACAATCGTGATGAGATGATTATTTAATAATTGTGACAGCCCTATACATATTGAGGTAAATTGAAAATCATTCACACACCCTTAAGCGTAATATATTTGTATAATATTACACCTTTGCTACTTAACAGTGTAACCCATGTCCCAGACTCTCAATCACAATACAATCTGCATCTATATCATTAAAATGCTTTAGAAATACTTCCTTTTTACAACTCTGATAGTATAAACAAAGATTAAAAAAACCATTTCAATGTTTATGTGTGAAAAGTCATTTTTTACATTCAATATAAAGCCTTGGTATTGACCATCACAACACTTTACAATGAGCCAACTTATGTCAATTTCTGCAATTTCAGCATAATATGATATGTATTGCATATGAGGATTTTTTATTGAATTAAATCTCTCATGTGATGCATGTATATGTAGTGTTGGAGAGTATTAGTATTTAAATGAGGTGTACTAGTAAGAGTGCAAAAGTGCACATGAGGAAAGATGCTCATGTTGGGACAGGGAAAGGAGGCAATTCGCTCAGGGTGATCTGCTTGAAGGACTCAATCTAATAATAGAAATGATGGATAGAGATCCTTTCATTTGCCCTTTCACTATTCATATCCCATTCGCGGTACTTGGCACAGAGTACATCATCAGTAATGGGATGTTGTAGTATTCAGAAGACTCTTTATGATAGCTTTATCAACATCAAAGATCGTTTTGATTGTCAAGTTTTGCTATGATGATTTTTTGGTCAAATACAGTATTTGTTTAAAGAACAACACAGAGATTTCATTTCATCGATAAATGCCAAAATAAAATTAAAAATAGAATTTTTTTGTGACTGCTGATGTTCTACCTTAAAACTGTGGCATCTAATGATTAGATTAGATGATTAGATTCAACTTTATTGTCATTACACATATACAAGTACAGTGTAACGAAATGTAGTTAGGTCTAACCAGAAGTGCAATTAGCAAGTGCAGATATACAGTGTGAATAAATACAGAATACAATTTTAGGGAAATACTATACAAATGTTGTACGAAAAATATGACAGTCGGTATGTACTATGAACAATATATACAGAAGGCTATATACTGTGAACATTAATGTACAGGTGGTTATGAACAGATAACAATATAGACAATACAATAGTGCAAGTGACTTGAGTGTGCATTAATTACAGACATTAGCTATTAAAGTTGCAGTGCAGTAGATGAGTTAATGCGGTTATTAAAGATACAGTGCAGTACATGAGTTAATGCAGTTGTTGAAGTTATAGTGCAATACATGAGTAGATGCAGATAATACAGTTACAGTGTATTAGATGAGTTAGTGCAGTTATTGAAGTTACAGTGCAGTATATGCGTTAATGCGGTTATTAAGGTTACAGTGCAGTAGATGAGTTAATGCAGTTATTGAAGTTACAGTGCAATAGATGAGTGGATGCAGTTAGTTATGCAATAAATGCAATAGATGAGTTACAGTGCAGTAGATGAGTTAATTCAGTTATGGAAGTAGTTTATTAGTGCAAATGAGCATTCAGTGTAATATTCCTGGTGTGCAAGTGAGCAGTATAGAGTGGAAATGATGCTATGTGTGTGTAAACAGTCCGGTAGAGCAGATAACATGAAGTACTGGTGTGTACAGTTCAGTCATGGATGCAGCCCTGTTATGCAATGTAAACAATGTAGTAGCAGCGTTAAAGTTATGAGGGTTAGTGGAATCAGTGGGGAGCAGAGTTCAATAATGAAACAGCTCTGGGAAAAAAGCTGTTTCCTAGTCTGCTGGTTCTTGTCCGGAGGCACCTGTAGCGCCTAATGCAGTGGTTCTCCGAAGTATTTACTCTAAACGTAACTAAAATGTTACTACAATATTGCTTAAGAGTTCAGTATTGTGCCGGGTTACCCCTTGATATCCAAAATATCTGATTAAAGGAACATTAAAAAAAAGGTGCCATGTTAGAGGGTCTTTACTTGCTGACGTGTCTAGTATTCGCATGACCTTGACCTATCAGATGGCCCGTCCGCTCTCTCACGCCCCTAGATTTCAGTCTTTCAGACAAAAGTCCCCCTGCTACGCCTGTACAACCTCTTCCACTCACTTCAACAGCAAACAGCCTCTCTATCTCATCCGTGGATGAAAGGAGACACCTAGTGCTCAAAGGTAGAGCCCTTCATATACACCAGCAATGTCACCTCGCATGAGACTCTCCAGTGAAGAGAGAACGCATTGATGTATCAGAGACTGATGAATAAACCTTATGACGTTAACACAGTATACCGAAGCGTTGGGATTGAACATCGGGTATGACAGCAGGCCGGCTCTCTGATGAAAGACGTTTTCTTTCTTTCACTCTCATGGGAAAGGTTTGCAGGATTTAGTTCATTAAATTCTATTGTTTGTGCTTTCAGTTATTTTTAACTTCTGTCTCCCGTGAGGATATCTTTATCCAGCGCTGAAGCGCTTTTGTTGTCTTGTCGACACTATTAAGATGACCCAACGGTGAGCGGGTTTCTGTCATGTTGAAGAGGAAACGGAACCGCTTGCTGGTTTTGATTTCATTCCATGGTATTTGATAGAGTTCATATATCCTAAAAATTACTTTTTTAGATGTGGTTTCTGTGACGCCTTAAATAAGGTTTTTTTTTTCCTACGAGTCCCATCCCTGTAACCTGTCTTGTATTCACGCACACAATGTTATTCTGGTGCCATTGCCACTATAAATGTGACCCAGTGTGTGAAAACCCAGCTACAGTCCCTTTTTGTGATTTACTGTTTTTCTTGTTTTTAAATAAATCATCCTACATAAGAAATATTGTAAAGAATACTGTGTCAAAATATAATATTGGTATATTTAATATTGACCGAGTAAGGTCAAGGTTGAATGATTGAAACCTTTGATGCTTGTCATTTTAGAATTCGATTTTGAGACTTAGCCTCGTTTTCACAGACTTGGTCACAAATAAGCTCATCTTTGTGTTGTGTGAATACAGAGTGTATATAAGCATTTTTAAATACTGAGAGACTGCAAAGTGCCAGAATTAAATAGACAGTTCACCCCAAAATGAAAATTCTATTGTTTCAAACCTGTATACAAGTCAGTTTAAGAATGTCAATAACAAAAACAGATCTCATCCCCCATTGACTCCCATAGTATTTGTTTTCCCTACTATGGCAGGAAATGGGGGACGAGATCTAAATATACATTCTTACAAATATCTTCCTTAGTGTTTAGCAGAACAAAGACATTTATACGGGTTTGAAACAATCTGAGGGTAAATGATGACAGCATTTCATTTTGGGGAGAACTGTCCCTTTAAGATTGGAAAAGCTCTGAAAATGACCATGTGTCAGTGGGAACACAAATTTCAGTGACAAGTCTAATGCTGTGTTAATGTCCCCTGTAAGATTAGCTGTATAAAGATCCATAATGTTTGTAAATAGCCTGTGTTTGCTGTATTAATGGCATTGCTCATTTACAACCATGAGGTTGTGCATGCGATTGGAGAAACAGAGGTCGTTGTGTTGGCGCTGTGATGGCTGCATGCTGTTCTCCGCACATCTCAGTATCTGTATACCCCAGAGTCTGCATGCGCTATGGCTACTGTCCGCTCGTGTTAAAGCAGAGCAATGGCTGATCAGCGATGTCTGCCGCAGCCGGTGGAAAGCAGCCCTGGCTTCTGCTTAGCGCGCAGGGAAATAATCTCTCTTCAGCGGCCCTTAATCAGCCTTGATCAGAGAGCCGATGTGCTGCCATCTCCAATCCAACCTCTGAACGTGAGCTCCTGCCCCCTCCTCACTTTAACTTACACTTTCAAAGCTCGCCGTTAATGCTCTCTGACACCTCAAAGCAAACCTTAGCGTTTCAATTAGGATCTCCGGTGGCGCTCGCCATGCCCCGAAGAACGCCTGCCGCTCCTCTGCGTCGTCTTTCTCTATTTCGCTGGTTTACCTGCTAGTTTATTGTTGTGGTTTTCTGATTGTTCCGGATTATGCATTTTCAACGGTGAGCGAATATTGAAAATATGTACTTCGAAACCTTGAAATATTGCTCTCTAAATTTCTGACAGCATCACACCTACTCTAACTTCAACCTGCTCAAATTTTATCCAGACCATTCATCCCCAAATAAAAAGAGTCAAATATAGTATATTTACAACAAATGATCGGCAAGATTACCTCACATGTCAATGCGTGGGTTTCCCTGCACAAAATAAACGGATATCTATCAAAAATCTTCTTAAAAACAATCTGTTTTCATGTGATGCAGCGTGAAAACGGTCAGAAGCTGTATTTTTTATCTCTTATCATGTCTGCAGACATCAGCTGCATCAACAGACTTATATACGTTATTCTACTATTACCTCCGTTTGGGACTTTTTCTATTGCGCTGTCAGACATAAATAAAAACAGAGAGAAAACCACTAAAGCCGTTCGGGGTAATGTGCTAAAAACTACCTCTGCCAAGTGGGTTTTGTTTACGCCATTTATGAGCTTTCCCCGATAAAAGAAAATGTTTACTCGACCTTACTTGTTATCAGATTATTAAACCTAATCGGAGTAAGACTGTGCATGCAATGATGATTCTGGTTATCTGTTTTACTTGGAATATGCCTTGGAAACATGGTCTAGTACACCATACCATGTCGCCTGGTTGTAGTGCTGTCATTGTACTCTCCACAGAGAGAAGAAGAGAAGAGCTCTGACACCAGTAAACCATATCTCTATTCATGATCAATGGACATCACAGTCAGATGTGGGTCATGTAAATACCACGGTGTTACCATTGTAGCAAAGTACAGTGGTACCACCATTTTATTTGCGCAGGGAGACAGCAGTCGGGTTTTGTGCGTTGTTTATATTCAGCGTGGGTTCAAGAGACAGACGCTGTCTGTAATGGGCTGTTCAGAGCAGCACTGAGGCCTTGTTGCTATTGACCTCCATTTAGACTCGGGCAGAGAGAGATCAAAGCACGTGATAGTGAGGACGTTACTGCCAGCTCGGGTCATGACCGTCATCAGCAGTCAACAAAACACACATCTCAATTACACCGACCCGATGGAGAAATACAACATTTACTGCACGTTTAACCAACTTTTTATTGAACGCTGAAGCCTGTGAACAGGATGGCAAAAATACTCTACAGACAAGTTTCCTCAGAAGTGGCGCCAATGTCAAAGTTCACCCAACCCACTTTTTGGGAGATGGTTCAGCTTGATGGCAAATTGAACAGTAGAAATTACAAACACATTGTTTGATTCTAGAATATAAAGATTCTATTAGAGTCACACACTGTAGTCTTAAATATAACAGAACGCTTTCTGAATACAGAACACAAAACCAGAAACTATTCATACATATTGTATGTAGTATTCTTGTACGGCATATAAGGGCGGTATGAAATAAGGTTTATGTTTATTTCAAGTCTAATTACATGCGTCACATGTTCTTCTAACTAAATGTTCAACACACAGCTACAGTCATACCAAAGCTAACTTTTCTTCATCGTGTGGTGCAGGTACAGCGCTCCAGAAACAAGCAGATGAGGGAGATGTTTCCTGATGGCTTCGGGATCCATCATGCCGGGATGTTACGGCAGGACCGCACGCTGATGGAGAACATGTTCTCCAGAGGGTACATCAAGGTTCTGGTGTGCACAGCCACGCTGGCCTGGGGTGTAAACCTGCCCGCTCATGCGGTCATCATCAAGGTCAGACCCCGCAGACATTTGTGTGGTTGTGTGCATTGTTAAACATTGTGATGCGATGGGTGGATTATACTGTGTTTCTGTCATCAGGGCACTAATATTTACGACGCCAAGCGTGGTGCGCTGGTGGATCTGGGCATTCTGGACGTCATGCAGATTTTTGGCCGCGCCGGCCGGCCGCAGTTTGATAAGTACGGTGAGGGAACCATCATCACGACTCATGAGAAGCTGAGCCACTACCTGACGCTCCTGACCCAGCAGAACCCCATCGAGAGTCAGTTCCTGCAGAGCCTCGCTGACAACCTCAGTGCTGAGGTACACATCCTGCCGGCTCCTCATTTCACCACACAGTCAAAAACACCCCGAGATATTACATGCCGGAGCTATTTGTTCAAGGAAGCCTTAACAATAAAACCATAAAAGTGTTATGAAGAGTGCAACGTTTAAAGGTAGGGCTTTGTTGCGACTAATCGTTCGTAGAATAAAAGTTTTTGTTTACATGATAATACAAATAATAATTTTGTATATATATATCTTTTTTTAATATACATATTTGTTGTGTATTCCAATTAATATCAATCAAACAGCAGTTGGTTTGTTTTGAATTAAAGCATAATACCTAAAAAATACAGCCAACTAAGACAATAATACACACTAAAAACATGATAACATATTAAATGTTATGATTTTAGATTTTTTTTTTAAACGGTGTCATTTTGGAATCAAACTCTTCCAATACATACACAAATGTAAATTTTACAAAAATTATTATTTACTTACATATTCTTAAATATTTATATATATTATTAATAACATATAATTATAAAAATGTATATATAATGTATACAAAAGCTTTTATTCTGCAAATTATTTAATTCTGTTGTGAAGCCCTATTTAAAGATGTAAATGTCTACATTTTATGCACAGTAACAATTATTTTCATCATGAGCCAGTTCAAACCTGTTTTCTTAAACTCCATTGTATAATTCAGTAGGAAGTATTCATTTGAAAGAATAATTCAGATCAGGCCTTGCCGCCTCACTGACTCTAAACAGCAAACACATGACATGATTGCTGAAATATTGTAAATGTGTCTAAGGAGCGATTTTGTTGGATACAGTGCATAAGGTGCCACTTTTGTATTTATTTGTGGTTATTTTTGTATTTTTATTTTAATTTATCTTTTTCTGCCACAATACTCGTGTAGTTAAAATTGGATATTGTGACAGCCCTAGCGCCACTGCGGAAGTGTCTGACAGCTTTCTGACAGTAGTGCCTTATGATGAGCAAGCTACAGTAGCATCACGATCTACTAGAATCTAAGAAATGTAACACACACACTGACACCAGAAACATTTTGTGGCATAACCTGGGGTTTCTTCCTTTTGAGATCTTTGGAGCACCAATTGTGTTATATAGAAAATATTAGCTAATTCCAATATTAAAGCAAAGTACATTGAAAGAGGTCCTGAAATAGGACACTGATACAAAAAATGTGTTACTTCTTTCTACCACATGGTGGCGACATCTTACATGGATTTTCTAATGTCAACGTTGCTGGATCTGTCACTAGATGGCACAATGACATCAGAAGTCAACAGCTGCTCTGAAATCCATATTGACTTAATGTGCATGTTATACATGTGATTTTATAATGTCCAAGGCTTCAATGACACAAAGAAGAATTATTACACTAACTATTTAACATGAACCACATGGGTACAGAGTAATACGGCGTGTTGTTTATAAAGTACACTTGTTGGTTGCTTTGTGCAGATAGCGCTGGGGACGGTCACCAATGTGGATGAAGCTGTAAGATGGATGAGTTACACGTACCTGTATGTCCGGATGAGAGCCAATCCGCTTGCTTACGGGATCAGCCACAAGGCCTATCAGGTACACCAGTGTGTTGCAGTAAATGTGCTTGACAATATACAGGTCTGTGACATATCCGTGACCCTCACTGTCCTTTTATTCACGTGTACTGTGTTCTCGATCGTCAAAAAATGTTGTGATAGATTGTTCATTGAATGTATGTATCATGTGACTCAGATGGACCCTCAGTTAGAGCTCTACAGGAGAGATTTGGTGCTGGAGTCTGGCAGGAAGCTGGACAAAGCTCGGATGATTCGTTTCGACGAGAGGACCGGTTATTTCGCCTCCACAGACCTTGGCAGGACGGCCAGTCACTACTACATCAAGTACAACACCATTGAGGTTAGGATATGGTTCAACACATTGCAAGACTGTTTTTCAGAGATGAATCTGGTCAGCAGGTTTGTGTTCATTTGCTCAGAAATGAATCCCTGTTACTTCTGTGCTCTTTCATTCACATTTGCAATTTAAACATTTTTCCATTTCCCCGATGTTACCCAAGCCATGTCTAAAGACCAGAAGTGCTCACCAACAACACCCTGTCATTGTTTAGCAACACCTTGACAACCAGCCGTAACACTTGTTGCCACACTATACTTATTGATGTTATTTGTGCTCTGTGTTGTGCATAAGAAATTTCTACTGCTCGGTTTCATGTATGTTTAACGTACGAACGACATCGGTTCTTTATCTTTTTAAATCTTACAGACGTTCAATGAGTTTTTTAACTCGCAAAACACTGAAGCAGATATTCTGAGCATCACTTCAAAGGCTGAAGAATTTGAGCAGATAAAGGTGAGCAGTCATTTCATGTCAATAAAGACACTGTGACCGAAATCACTTATACGTTCACTATTTCCTAGCGGCTTTTTGACTTTATGAAAGGAGAATCCCATTTAAGAAATTGACGTAAACACATTTTACAGTGCCGGCACAGACATAAACATATCCCTTGCCCTTTATTTACATCTAAGTGGTTTAATGGATGGTATGGTCTGTGCAACAATAACAGTAACTGTTTGTCAATATTTTGTATTAGTTTGTAATTAGGGGAACTGCTGGCTATGTTTATTTACTATTATGTTTGTTAATTTAATTTAAGAAACTGCTTTATTATATAATATTATAAATAAAACATGACAGTCTGTTTTTAATCTGTTTATTTTTCAAAGTATAAAACAACTGTTTAAAAGAATAATTACAAATATATGTGCCAGTCTGCGCACTCCAGTCAGGTGGCCATCTCATGGTGGAACATAGAAAATAGTGATGTATCAAGTGAACACTAAATGTATACTCAAAATCAGAGTGAATCAGTGGTTAAAAAAGAAAACGGATGTATGAATAAAGATCACTCAGGTTACGGACATCACTAAAAAACGGGTGAAACCCAATACGGAATTCAGACACAGCCAGTGTGTTTAATGGTGAGATATTGATATGCAGTGCGTCTAACGCAGGTTCGAGACGAGGAGATGGAGGAACTCGAGCAGATGTTGAGCAATTTCTGTGAGCTTCCGGCAGCCGGAGGGGTGGAGAACGGCTACGGCAAGATCAACATCCTTCTCCAGACGTACATCGGGCGCGGAGAGGTGGACAGCTTCTCCCTCATATCTGATCTGTCCTATGTAGCACAGGTAAAAAAACGTCACAAAGATCACAGCATTTTCACATTGTCTGCATTTTAAGCGTTTTTGTGGCATCATAACTGTTGTGCCTGCTTAGCTTGCTCAGAGATTGGCTTGAGACTGTCTCTGTAGAAGCCATCTATCACTGCTATCTGTGATTGCATAATAACAGTTTCCATGTGGTCAGATCAGTGCTCAGTAAAATATCTGGGAGAAATTCCCACTTTGCTCTTAATTCGGCTGGTTTAGATGTGCAGCTGGTTCCGGCAGTGGGAGTCATTTCCGTGTCAAACGTATGTTGATTTTAAATCCAGACCCTCTCCGATGCTTCAGTCTGTGATATCTCTCTCCGTCACACATCATAGATGTCTGATGTATATGTTTATATACACACTATGAGAGGGATTCTTTTAATGGGTTTAGCATCTGTTGAAAAGTGCAGACAAATCCCATCATTCAACTGTGGATCTGATGCCTTTGAACGGGGATTGGAAATATTAGCAAGCGTCTGATTGCAGATTGAAACTTGGAACAGATCCAGAATTAAATAAAAAACCAATATGTGAACTTGAGGGAAAAAATATATGTATGTAAAGCTTGTTGTATTTTTTTAACATTAGTTAATGCATTGGTTAACATCAGCTAACAATAAACAATGTTCCTATGGCATTTATTCAGATTGTTATAAAGATCATTGCAAACCTGTAAAAATGTCTTTGTTTTGCTAAACACAAAGGAAGATATCCGAGCAGATCTATATATTTATAGATATAGAAGGGAAACTATAACATAAATAATATGGGAGTCAATAGGGTTGTGATCTATTTGGTTACTGACACTCTTACAAATATATTCCTTTGTGTTTAGAAGAACAAAGACATTTATACAGGTTTGGAACAATCTTAGGGTAAATGATGACAGAATTTTCATTTGGGAGGGTTCTCTTAAAATTAATATTATGTTTATCACTTTTCGGATAGTAAATCATAGGCAAAATATGATTTTAGGGAGATGGGGGGAGTTTGAATCTGGCGTTGCCCTTAGAGTCAAATTTTAAACGGATGCAAAACAGGTGCATTGAAGTGTCAATCAGATACTGATACTAAATGATTTACAGCATTATCATTTGTGTAGTATTAAAACGTATTGTCTTTGATCATGATTCTTGTCAGTACCAGAATTGTGAGACCTCTAATTCAAGCTATACATTTTTAATCAGCATGTGTGTTCTTTGGGAATCAACTCCATGACATTTGCAGAGTTTACGCAGTGGTCCAACAGTTGGATATCAGATATGTTTGAAGATTTCTACAACGGGTTTATCTGCATGTACAACATGTTGATAGCCATCCAAAATCATCTTTTAGAGGGTTGCTTGTAAACCAGAAAGAAAATACAAGGGTTTATTTGACATAATCAGCTTTGATCCCAGGTATAATGTTAAAACTGTGCAATCTCATCCATGCATAAACTGAATGGATACATACTGTATATTGTATATCTAATCAAAACGAAATCTTGATAACCAGCTTACCGTTTTATAAAGCGTAATATATGAAAGCAACAAGTTTAAAGACTTAGAAGAGGTGTTCAGCCTCTTCAGTGTAGTGCGTACAGTACATGGACATGCATAGGCTTTAATGCAAAGTGACATACAGAAGTGACTTCTTTCATAATGCTAAGCAAAACTATCAAAAAAAATACATTTAAATGAATACCATAAAAAGAATGTCTGACTTTATTGCCTTGATTTCAGTGAGCTGAAAAAAGCAGAAAGGACATATGTTTGAAAATGTTTGAAAGTCTTTGTGCGTTTCTGTGTGCAGAATGCAGCTCGTATTGTGCGGGCTCTCTTTGAGATAGCTCTCAGAAAGCGCTGGCCGGCCATGACCTACCGTCTGCTCAACCTGTGCAAAGTGATTGACAAGCGTCTGTGGGGTTGGGCCCACCCGCTGAGACAGTTCAGCATTCTGTCCCCCTCGGTTCTCACCAGACTGGAGGATAAGAATCTTACCGTCGACAAACTCAGAGACATGGGCAAGGATGAGATCGGTCAGTATGCATTTGTGCAGTATAATATTCATTTATCAGCTGTGTCCATGGGTTCAGGAAGTTGAGGCTCAGATATACTGCGATTTACAGATTGTGTATCTATGTGCGTGTGTGCCCACAGGTCACATGTTAAACCACGTGAACATCGGGCTGAAAGTGAAACAGTGTGCTCATCAGATTCCCGCCATCCTGATGGAGTCGAGCATTCAACCAATCACGCGCACTGTCCTGCGCATACGCCTCAGCATCACCCCGGACTTCAGGTGGAATGACCAGGTAACCATAGCAACTGCAGCCAGGTCACCATACCCCTGAGTCAGTTTGAGTTGATCAGCTCTTAAACCCTTATGCTTTCCCAAAATATGTTTGTGCCTCCTGGAAAACGTGTCTTGTTATAAATGTTGTTTAACGTAATTGATTTAAATGCTTTATAAAAATGAAAAGAAAATTCACATGAAAACCATTGTGTACAATAGGCAGCACCAAAGAAAATAGCCCCAATTTTACCAGTGTTTTTGATGCTCTTTGACCAAGCAGAGCCACTACAGAATTAAGCATTTGTAAAAGATGGATGAATAAACGTAATATTTTAAAGCTACATACCTTAAAACAATTTTACACAATTGTCAATTACATGTTGAATGTTGAACAATAGTCTTAAATTACTTCCCAAATAGTTTGGTAACCAACATTCTTCAAATTTTCTTAAATTCTTTAAAAACTCCTAAAGATTTGGTAGTACATGAGGGTAAATAAATGATCTTTATTTTAGGGTGAAATATTCCTTGAAATATAAACTTTAACACCCAAAGCTATCTATACAAGCACGTTTAAATTGGATTGGTGTGCAGTTCAAGCTAAACTAAAAGTGGTTTACCAGATCTTTTGAGGAATATCAATACAGTGCTGCCACAATATACTTCAAACTTATGACTTTGGCTTTCAACATGTTTACATGTTAAGTATCTTTCTGTGATTAGAATGTGGTGGAAGCTGAAAGGTTTGGAAAGCAACACACACACATACTCACAGTAGGGTTAGGCAGGAGGGGCTGAGGGAGTCATTCAATTGTGTGTCTCCTCCCCTGCGTTTAACACACAAAGGCTCGAATAGGTCCAGATCTGTTGCTATTGTTCCCCTGAGGGTCAGTGCTGTGATGGGCCACAGATGGGCTGCTCTGTGTCCTGCAGTCTTCAGTGACCGTAACTCCTCCAGCATGACACCCAACAGCAGGAGGATCATCAGCCCACATTATCACCCCTGATCACGCTCTGATCATCTAATCATATGTCATTAACAAACACATTACATAAGGTGCACACCACGGTCATTATACGTATGCGTTTAAGCATGTGTCGTACATGACAATAGCCGTTATTTACCCCCACACACGTATACTGTGAATTTCTAAGCATAGCAAGTCATGCTTAAAGGGATCGTTCACCCAAAAATGAAGATTCGGTTACCAATATTCTTCAGAATATCTTTTGTTCTGCAGACGAAATAAAGTCATACAGGTTTAATTTTATCATTTCATTTTTGGTTGAACTAACACTAAAAAATAGTTTCAATAGCTAGTCTAATACTATTGGCATATGTAGTGTTTAAGTGAAATAAGGGGAGTGTGTGTCTGTGAGTTCAAAGTTATATTCCAAGAGTTATTCATATATTTAGGACGTACATTTAGATAATTAGAGTTACAACCAGATTTTAAATAAACAGATATTTCATTGTTATGGAATTTTTCAATGCACATGTATTCACTTAGTAAATTCTTAAAAAATGACTTGCAAGTGAGGGAGCATTTAACAGAGAGTTTAATTATTATTTTTATTACAATACTTATCTAGGGGGATGATTCTCACCAAACGGGGTCAACATTCGGCCAACACTTTAAAGTGTGTGACTTGCAAACCGTTATTTGATTTATCAAACTGGAATTAATTCAAGAGTCTCATATCTTGTGTTGTTGTTCATTGTACATTGTCATATTTGGGTTAAATTAATGTTGTATGTTTGATTGTGCTCTGATTATTGTTAGAATAATGTGTGTCACAGAAGATTTCGAAACTGTCATGTATCAACTTTACATTCCATGTGCTCACCGTGCACTGTTTTCTCAGGAACACAATGTGGCACCACAGTGCTTGGCCCACCATCTCTGCTTGCAGATATATTCTCTTTCTGTTTGTTTGTTTCTTTATATCTTTATCTTGGGACACAGTTTTTACTTGTAAAAGTGTGAATCAGATGCGTGTGTTTGTGTTGAACAGTGTGTGAATCCCTCTGCACTGAAGCTCTTACTTCTGAAAACAAACATGTTTATTAAAGCAGCATCTGTTCACTCACCCCATCACTCTCTCGCTTTGTCTCTCTCTCTGTCTCTCTATCTCTTTCTCTCTGTCTCTCTCTCTCTGTTGCTTTTTAACTATGTGTTTTTTCTTTTAAGTTTATGCCTGATTTTCGTTCATAACTTTACTGATAACACTGTAAACACAGACAGCCTTCACATTACCAATATTACCAGCATCAAAGCAAAACAATCTATATCATACCAGACAATACATATTCATGAGCTTCAATGCAAAAAACAACTGTTCTTATAAATTTCACCGGCGTTGTGATGACAAAGGTTCATAATGAATGTGAGATTGATATGACAGGAGCATAATAGGGCATGAATCTTTAAAAAAAAATCTGTAACTTTGATGTAACAGAAATAATTTATTTGCAGATCACGATGGCGAATGTTGTCATTGACGTGATTAAAATTCATGCTTGAAATATTACCACATTATACCGAAACGTGTTAAAGGCCTAAATGTGGCTTCTCATATTCACACTGTACTATAAAAACAGGTCCATGGTTCAGTAGGAGAGCCGTGGTGGCTGTGGGTGGAAGACCCCATTAATGATCACATCTACCACTCAGAATACTTACTCCTGCAGAAGAAACAGGTAAGGACATCCAGCTGTCATCACAATATATCAACAGTTATATATATTACAGTTATTGTATCAACAATAATGCTCAATTGTAGGATGCAAGTATTCTTTTTTAATAAGGATCCTTTTGTTCTATTTTGAGGTCATGTGTTTATATTTTTGTGGTGATGTGGTCAGGTGTTGAGTGGAGAGCCCCAGCAGGTGGTCTTCACAATACCCATCTTTGAGCCCATGCCGTCTCAGTATTACATCAGAGCTGTGTCTGATCGCTGGCTGGGCTCTGAGGCCGTCTGTATCATCAACTTCCAGCATCTGATCCTGCCCGAGAGACACCCGCCTCACACAGGTGCATCACCCACACACACCTTACCTGTGCCCTATAGATACTCTGTTCATCACTGGAGAAATTCTTCAGTGTTGTTCTGAAATGAGTCGATTGGTCCTTGTGAGTGCTGTTTAAACGTTAATGTTTTATTCAGACACAATGTCATTTCAGCATGCACAGAAGTTGGCCGATCATTTTTTTGTCAGTCAGATTGGAAATGTCTTTTTCAACACTCTGGTTGAAAAGGCTGGTCTGAACAATCCATATCCACAGCACTGTTTTCTGACAAACATAAGGGGCTGTCCAAATGACTTGTGCAAACGTGCTGTGAGAGTGTTGGAGGGTTGTGGGTGTTTACATTGTTGTGCTGTCGGCTCTGGGTGGGCGCGTACTGGCCCAGGTCAGATAAGCCCATCAACAGGTGGGCTAAGAGCTGTCCTTAAAAACATTTTTTTATTATGTTGATAAACACCGGTAACCGCTAAGCTTACAATCACTGTACCCTGAGCCAATGACACATTTTATGCCAAGTCAAAGAATATCCAAGTAAATATTCTCTTTATATTGTACTTGGTTTTAGACATTGGGAATTCAACAGCATGTGATTTAGATAAATTTGCTGTCAGATGACGGAACAATATGCATGTATTTCTATCCCAATGCATTTCTTTTTTTCTATGTTTTTATTATAATCAGTAGTACTAGTTCACTGACGAAAAGTTACTGATCGAAGAGGGGTTTGCTTTGGTCTTTTTCATTTGTTCAATTCTAGAGCTCTTGGACCTTCAGCCGTTGCCTGTGACCGCTTTGGGAAACAGGGAGTATGAGAGTTTGTACCAGTTCACCCATTATAATCCCATTCAGACCCAGATCTTCCACACTCTCTATCACACCGACACCAACGTCCTGCTGGGTGCCCCCACCGGCTCCGGCAAAACTATCGCAGCAGAGATGGCCATGTTCAGGGTCTTCAACCAGTACCCCACTGCCAAGGTGAAACTCGCTGTTCGTATATGTTCAGTTCTTTTGACATTTTGTGACCAAGCTGTGTGTGTGTGCAGGTGGTCTACATTGCTCCTCTCAAAGCTCTGGTCAGAGAAAGGATTCAAGACTGGAAGATCAGAATAGAGCAGAAACTTGGGAAGAAGTGAGAGAGTTTCTAGATTGCTCTAGCTATTATTTGAAATAATTTGCTAACGACCATACTCTCTTTCTCCAGGGTGGTTGAGTTAACAGGTGACGTCACTCCCGACATGAGGGCCATAGCACAGGCCGACCTGATCGTCACCACTCCAGAGAAATGGGATGGAGTCAGTCGCAGCTGGCAGAACCGCAGCTACGTGCAGAAAGTGGCTATTCTCATTATAGACGAGATACATCTTCTGGGTAATGGGGTGCACACACACACGTAAATGAATCTACAGTATGGATTCATGTCCTGGAATTTGTTTATTGAAAAATTAATGGTAGCGCCTGCACAACTAAAATAATAAAAAAAAACCTGTATGAGAAAGGTCTTGGTTTAAAATCATCGTTCATCTCTTAAAGAACTAAAGGCTTTACTTCTAGTAAACGCATCAATGCGTACGTCTTCATAACTGTGTATCAGAGCATGTGAGGGCTACACGTTTTAGCCTTTTGTCCAAACTCTACAGCATGTCTTTCCACAAGCAAAAAGCAAAGTCAGAATCTATGTGCAGATCAGTGTATCTTAAAATATCTAATCCATGAACGATGAGAAAGAGATGAAACAACCACATTGAAAACACTGTGGTGTATCTATATTCACTAGTTAAACACCCTGATGCAGTTAGGGAAACAAAACTGCAAAAGAATATGGACAGAACTACAACACCATTACATCCCCCACTTTTATTACAAAAATGTAATAAAAATAGCTTACTGTAGCTTACTAGCTAACACCAAGATTTTTATCTGTAGTTAAACAAATAGTCATCAATCCGCAAAAAAAAAATTTCACTGTTATGGTTCATTTTTGTAAGGACATGGGTGTATGTATGCTCGAAAGAATATGCAGGTACACTTAGTTTGAACAGACTTTGACGTGACTTTACAGGTGAGGACAGGGGGCCGGTTCTAGAGGTTATTGTGTCCAGGACTAACTTCATCTCATCCCACACCTCCAAGCCAGTGCGGGTTGTGGGACTGTCCACTGCGCTGGCCAATGCACGGGATTTAGCCGACTGGCTGAACATCGGACAGGTGAGATAGCCAATAGCTCATCTTTCTCATAACAGTCTCCCTGATCACTGTCGGTATCTCTTACATGCGATGAAACACTCGCCAAATCCAAATCGCTTTTGGTTAGCCATCCGTAAACAGATTTTTATAGGCTCTTCTCGGATTGGAGGTGATTTACGTATGATTTACAGCAATTCAAATCAAGCAGGAAATCTTGCCTCCCAAATGCTGTGTCGAGTTAATGGGGTTGGGTGTAATTGATGGCTCTTGTTTCGAGGGAAACATGCTCCGCTTGACTCCCTGATGATTTGAGATGTTTTGTAAGATCTTCGCAAGGCGCGACACGAGAATAACGGTATTGTCTGTAACACGGTACCATCATTTTAAAACCGTTTCCATAACGGCCAACCGCTCAATCTGTCGGTTGTTTAGGTTATACGTGCGCACATAAGAGTGAGTGTGTGTCTATAAATAACCTCCATTCCTCTCCCAGTGTGCGGCAGCACATTGGCGAGTTATCCGGAGCGTGGCCGCACCGGTGCGGGCAGGAGTTGTTATGTAAACGTTGTTTTACTATTGCTGAAATGTCACCCTGCTTGACAGACGGGGAAGGAAGGGCCGGGGGTCTCCATAAATCTGACGTGTGCTGTTTGGACTGAGGCGCGCCTCTAGCTGGCCAATCCATTATCCGGCCCTTTAAATATGTGCACACACGCACACGGGCCCAGGCCACTTGTGTGAGAGCGCGGCGGTGGGACAGGGGACAATGACGGCCTGTAATTACCCCCAGATGGGCCACTCTATCAGGCACACAGCCAGCTGGGCACTCCATCTATCTCTTTATTACCTTCCCTCTCCGTGGCTTTCTCACTTTCTGCCCCCCGTTTTTACCCCTGTCCTTATTCATCTCTGTCTGTCTGTCCGTCTCTCTTACAGGTGGGACTATTTAATTTCCGGCCCTCTGTTCGTCCCGTCCCGTTGGAGGTGCACATCCACGGCTTCCCGGGGCAACATTACTGTCCCCGCATGGCCACTATGAACAAGCCTGTGTTTCAGGGTACGAAACTGAAGCCACATGCACACACCGTTTAGTCTGTTTTCACATTTGGTTTGATTGTTTTTTGTGGCCCTGATTTAGTTTTACTCAGATAGCATCTAAACATGTACCTTTCTTTGTTATGCCCTCTATTCAAATAAATGCCCCATGTTTTTACTGTCCTTCAGCCATCCGCACACACTCTCCCGTGAAACCTATCCTGATATTTGTGTCGTCACGCCGGCAGACGCGGCTCACGGCTCTGGACCTAATCGCGTTTCTCGCCACAGAAGACGACCCCAAACAGTGGCTGCACCAGGATGAGAGAGAGGTCAGACATCACGACTCAATGTCACATCACTCCAGACTAAACATAAACGACTATCCAAAGAATGTTTTGGAAGCCTTGGAAGGGTGTTTTAAAGGGACTTTTCACCCAAAAATTAAAATTCTGTCTTCATTTACTCACCCTCAGATTGTTCTAAACCTGTATACATTTCTTGTTTTGATGAACATAAAAGGAAGATATTTGGAGGAATGTCAGTAACCATACAGATCTCATCCCCCATTTACTGCCATAGTAGGGAAAATAAATGCTATTCGAGTAAATGGGGTTGAGATCTATTTGGAAATGTGTACAGGTTTAGAACATCTGAGGGTGAGTAAATGATGACAGAATTTTTATTTTTGGGTGAACTGTCCCTTTAAGTAGAAAAACAAGGCCACTTACAGCGAGCGTTCAATTTAGCCATAAAGCTGTAAAATAAGACAATTGCAACCCAACCGAGCTCAAAAAAATATTAAGGATATCTATACGATAATGGTCAATTGTACTGACAAAAATCATCTGTCCAACCTTAGATATTATTATTGATTTGTATTTTAAAATTGACATTGAAAATCATTATACATCATTGAACCATATACTGACAAATCCTGTTTAGTATGGAAGCATATGTGGTGCAAAATTCAATTTGCAATGTAATATGCAAAATGGCAATGCAGTATGTAAAATGACAATGCAATTGTGTATCTAACTATACATTTCAAATAACGTATGTGCAACATTAGTTGCAAAATGAAAATAAAAATGAAATTATATCAATTACATTTGTAGGTTCCTACACTCGTTTTAATGTTATTTAAATGGATATTTTTAACGCTCTTTAAGGTGCAAAATTAAAATTTAAATGCATTCCTGGATTGATTATACATATTTAAGATAGTCAAGCAAAACTGTAGCAAAAAGAAAATTCTAATGTCATTTTCCCTTAATGCATTAACATTAACAGGTCAACATTTGGGATTGCACTTTCATTTACACACAGCGCGTTGAGGGTGCAAAATTCAATGTGGACTTGAAAATGCATTTCGAGCTGACCACGCCCCTACTCCGGTACAGCGTCATTGCATGAAGGCGGAGCCAGCATCACTAGTTACAAGCATGGATGTGCGGCTGCATAGCTGATAAAAACATTAAATCGCATGCACACGAATTGGAGCACAAAGAAAAAAATGACTTGGGTGTTTTATTTAGATTAGTACGTCTCTGTAGACGATAGAACTAGTAGCTACATTTCTAGAATTTTCTGCCTTATTAAGCGGTGAGCTCGCCTGTTGAATGTCTCATAATAACTTGACTTTCTCATACGCGTTATCATCATGAACTCATTCAGTATTTTGATTACTGTCTTTTTTGTCACAATATCTTCATACAATTGTTCAGAAATGGTCGTTTTGTGAGACCACTGTTAAGTAACTGTACAATACAATCAGAAACGCAATACATCCACGTGAAATACACAGTTCTGTACTGTGCTTCTTTCGTGCTGGAGAAAGTGTAAGGGGAGAGATTATGCACAAATACACATAAACATTGCCAAAGTTGAGATCTGCCCTTACGAAAATTAACCTTGGTTTCTAATTCATCCGGATGCTGCAGTTTAGGCTGTGACAGATCCACTGAATAACTCGATTCCTGAAGTTAAGGAAATGTTGCACCACAAAAACAGTCAATATCTTATAATAATCATTCAGAAAAAAAGACAACAAATACTGAACGTGTTTATGATAAAAACGTGTATGTGCAAGCGATTTAACGCTTTTATTATCTCTGCAGTCGAACGTGTTTTAAACACCTCAAAACAACACACCTAACTAGCAAATAGCAATGCTGGCTCCGCCTTCATGCAATGACGCTGTACCGGAGTAGGGGCGTGGTCAGCTCGAAATGCATTTTCAAGTCCACATTGAATTTTGCACCCTCAACGCGCTGTGTGTAAATGAAAGTGCAATCCCAAATGTTGACCTGTTAATGTTAATGCATTAAGGGAAAATGACATTAGAATTTTCTTTTTGCTACAGTTTTGCTTGACTATCTTAAATATGTATAATCAATCCGGGAATGCATTTAAATTTTAATTTTGCACCTTAAAGAGCGTTAAAAATATCCATTTCAATAACATTAAAACCAGTGTAGGAACTTACAAATGTATTAGATATAATTTAATTTTTATTTTCCTTTTGCACCTAATGTTGCACATATGTTATTTGAAATGTATATTTAGATACACAATTGCATTGTCAATTTACATACTGCATTGCCATTTTGCATATTACATTGCAAATTGAATTTTGCACCACATATGCTTCCATAGTTTAGTGAAAGCTTCTTTTTTTTATATAATAGCAAAACGAAAGTATGATTCATCAAAAGGTAATGTTGTTTAAAGGGGACGTGCAAATTACATTAATTATATGAGATTGTGAGCGGCTATAGTGTTTAACTTTTGTTTAGGAATGCAAACAGTCTTCAGAGAGTCACAAAAAATTTTTTCGCCATAAATAATTTCTATGTAAAATTGTTTCTGATTTTCATCTACTCAAAGCGTTCTTCTTTTCCTACTGTTGGTACATGGTCTCCTGTATATTCCCTTTCTCGCCGTGTACCATCTGAAGAAGCTCACTATGTGTGTACCAGTGATTACAGTACGGCTCAGCTCAGCTTCTAGTGGAAAAGCCTGTGTCATCTCCCATTAAACTCCTCTTTCCACAGCATGCCTTCGGATCATTTCAAGATGTGAACAAACATCTTTTTTTCTTTTTGCCGTTGCAGATGTGTGCTAATATTTTCAAAGCTCGAAATTACAGAGCTATTCGGCAAAAATGCTGCTTTCTCATCCCAATTACAAAGTAATCACATAAAAACTTGCAGCCTTGCTGAGGTGATAATTTCTTTAATAGCAGACGTATGTAACACGCTGGCAGAAACATGGCAAGGAGATGGGAAACACATCTTCCGTGTGTTTGCGTGAACAAACGCATTCACGACAACAAACTATAGTTTGTGTGTTCAAGCACTTTGAACTGCATTTTACGTCTAAAAGGGATTTTAATGTTTACCTTGTACAGTATAAGTTTCTCTGACTTAGTATAAATGTGAATTTGTGTATAAGATACATTTTGTAGACGGACTGACTTTATGAGGTGGGTGCTGTAAATTTTCATCCACGCACAGATCTTGTGCTAAGGCAAACAGCCCCATAAAGCATCTTAATACGTATCCTATCTGACAAATGCCCAACTTGCCCTGTTTAAAACCCAAAAAGGAAATTACTCTTGTTACATGTTTGCATTTTATATAAATGTGTTACGTGAAGGAGAGATATAGAGATACATGATATATTTGAACTCCTTTAAATACAATTCTGTGTCACACTTTAAATGTATATGGCCTTAACTGCTATATATAATAATAACATACATGCAAGACTGTTACATGTTGTTCTAGAATTCCAACATTTACTGCTGACAGGTTAGAGGTATGGAATTACAATGCGGCAAAATGTATGCATATTATAAATAAGTTATTTAAAATTATAAAACTGTCAGTTCTGGTCCTTAATTCTGATTGTCTGAGCCGAGTTCTGAGCAGTTATAAAATACCCCAATTAAAATGGCTGACCGCATTACATTGCCTAAATATCACTTTATTTTATGAAACCTTGCTACGCATATTTAATAAAGTATTTTGTGTTATCATTTTGTAAAGGCTCACAACATAGTACACTTCTCAAAAAAGTCAACAACAGTTCACAGTGATTACATCTTTCAAGCTTCAACCACAGCGAAAAAAGTGGTTTCTAAACCTATCTGCTATAGACCTCTAGCCCAATGAGAGCTTTGGCACAAGAACTGACTAAAATGTTATTTACTTGGGACCGGGAAGATTTGTAAGGCCGTAATTAAAAATGTATTTATATGAAATATTGTTCGGCTTTTATATTGCACACATACGATACAATAGCAAGACGTGTTTGAAACAACATGAGTTTGTGATAACGTATGTTTTCAGGCCTACAGAAGGCAGTACACGGACACACACACACACACACACACATGCATGATCTTCATGTGCTAATGGCTCCAGCATGTCAGCTGTGTATTTCAGTGATATACGGGACGTCCCGCTGCTTCACTGCACTGAGGCGTGTAACAGCCCGAGTCCCTGCTGTTTCAATGACAGCCGGCTGCCGTTTGCTGTCCATCTAACAGCTCTCCCAAAACTCTCTCGATTCTGTCCACGCAACATTTCCATCCAGTTTCATTTTCTCTTTGTTTTGTCTTTCCTTTCTGATGCGAAATGTTGAGTGCCCATGTGTATGTCGGTGTGTTTTGTCAGATGACAGATATAATTGCCACCATAAGAGATTCCAACCTGAAGCTGACGTTGGCGTTTGGGATCGGGATGCATCATGCGGGACTTCACGAAAGAGACCGCAAGACTGTGGAAGAGCTGTTTGTCAACTGTAAGATCCAGGTCAGTCTGCTATCGGTCATTCTCTATTGCTGTTGGTTTGATCCTGTTGCTCGATTGGTAGAACACTGCGCTAGCAACGCAAAGGTCTTTGGTTCATTCCCAGTGAACACGCAAACGGATAAATTAAATGTATGGGTCAAAGCGACTGTGAAATGCATACATGTAAATGTCTGACAATCCTATGGACAAAACTACGAACTGTCATTTATTCTTGTCTAAGCTGTCATAAATAGTGGCATGTTTTTTGTATGAAACAAAACAGAGTTTCTCATGTCGGTGAGTGGCTTTTTTCTTTCAAAGGTGTTAATTGCAACGAGCACATTAGCGTGGGGCGTCAACTTCCCCGCCCACCTGGTGATCGTGAAGGGCACGGAGTATTATGATGGAAAGACACGGCGCTACGTGGATTACCCCATCACAGGTACAGCAACATCTGTTTAGTGTGTTTGAACATATGTGTGCCAAAGGTCCGGTGTCATTCAGCTCCGTTACGTCTGCTCCAGATGTTCTTCAGATGATGGGTCGAGCAGGGCGGCCACAGTTCGATGACCAGGGCAAAGCAGTTATCTTTGTGCACGACATCAAGAAGGACTTCTATAAGAAGTTTCTATACGAGCCCTTCCCTGTGGAGTCTAGGTGTGTGCAAAGCGAAAAAGCATGTTCGTAGAGAAGCCATGTTGATTGACGTGAGCCTCAGCATAGTCTTGTTTCTCCTCAGTCTTCTGAGCGTGCTCTCCGACCACCTGAATGCAGAAATCGCAGCAGGCACCATCACCTCCAAGCAGGATGCCATGGATTACATCACCTGGACGTACTTTTTTCGAAGACTGGTCATGAACCCCAGGTACTGCACTGACAACACGCTTCCCATGATTCCCTGAGGTGTACGTCTTCATTCAGCCTTTCCCCTTTCACATATAACAAACATCCAACATAACACATACTGTATGTAGTTTTCAGGATAAAGTAAATTGTCAACTTAAGTTCGACTAAGTCCTTCATGTTTACTTTTCCACAGGCTCTTAGGATAAACAAATAGAAAAGTATGCATGCCTTAAATAAACAAACACACCGTGAATTCAATGAACAACGTGACTGTAACTTGCTTTTTTAATTGGCCAAGAGGGAAATTCAAGCTGTTCCGTGAAACCGCAGAGAAAGACAGCAAAACATTTTCCGCCGCTTACATAGGGCTCATTACTCAGCGTGTTTCCACAGCAACGGCATCGCCGGACACAGTGGCTGCGGGCCAGGCCGACAGTTTACACCTCCATCACAAAACAAGGTCTGAAAGATCACACACACAGCGGCCTCGCAGGGTCGAGCGGGCCAACGCAGACATCTGTGATGATTCCAGAACATTCCAGTGACATTTGCACGCCTGTCAGTCCACATTCAACATAAAGACCCGTGTGTGCCCTCGGCCCACAGCCCACACTGCTTCCCCCAACACTCCTTCCGTAATATAACAGCCATATTCTACACTTTGTAACAGTTTCTTGTTTTTCCCTGAAGTCCACTTAAAATGTTTCTGGTTTCTTCTACCCAAATGGCGCGTTTTGTTGTTATTCAAGCCTTCTTCTTTCACTTTCGTGAAGCTTGTGTTTGTACTTTAAGACATCTACATGTGTCATGAAACTCAGGTGGAGACATGGCGTGGGAACCCAAATGCAGGCAGACACAGACGGTATAGGTGGTAACACTTGATATTTAATGAACATATAACGCTAACACAACAGGCAAAACAAAAACCCATGAGGGGGAAAACAGGACAGGATATATATATATGAACTCTAACAATAAACAAGGACACTGACTAACTAAGACTACAAAACACTTGAAACAAACACTAAACTAACACTTACTATAACAAGACGAAACAGGAACTTGGCAGACAGCAAACAGCTACAAGGAAACATAAACAGCTTACAATGAACGAGGGACTTCTTACAGGTACAAGGCAAGACGTACACGATGACCCGGTATCACATACAATGAACGCGCACAAGACAATGAAACATGAGGACTCTTTATAGGGTGGGTAATTAACACAAACTAGGAAACAGGAGGGTAGGAACGATGACGCGACTCGGGGAGAGTATGGAAGGCCACAAAGGTCAAAAACATCTCTCCCCACATGAAACCATCAGGCAATGCCACGGCTCCACTAGAGACAGGAATAAAACATGACATGATAGTGGAACCATGACAACATGTGAATGATCTGACCTTAGACACCCTCTTCACATCAGCGTACTTCATTAGCACAGATTTTGGAATGTAAAAGTTTGCGGTTTGGAAAGCTTCGCTCTCTGATGCGAACGAGCAAAATTGTTCGAAGGAAAACAAATGATTGTTTTTATTGAAATAGTGTTGCAGTGTGATCAGGTTTTATTTTTGAGGTGCTCTCACTGTATAACACGTTCCAGCTTTCTGCAGTATATTTATATTTTGTCCGTTTAAAGTGTGTAAAGAATATTTCATATTCTGCCAGTCAGTTTTACAATCAAGGGCTTTTTGAGTCAAAGAATATGAGAGATTGTGCTACACTGTGAATATAGTCAGAGCTAAAAGCTCATTTGGAATACACGGTAGCATCACGTTAGTAGGCCAAAGGTTTAATTCCCAGGGAGCATAACATGTATTTATCTTAAATGAACACGCTTTGCAGGTTGAATTACAGGGCCTGTCAAATGCATAAGTGAAGACATTGGCTATTACCACAAAAACATCATCAGATTTCCATGCTACAATTTGTGTATATTTCATATCATATAACATCTCATGAAGATATTTACTGTTACACATCTCCTTTCCGTTGTGGTTGTATGCTAATATGACTGCTAGTTTCCCTGGGGATGTGTGTGCGTGTTTGACCAAGCGTGTGCCTGTGGGATTGAAGTTATTTGTCCTACTAAAAACGGAAAGGCATTCTGTCCATCTCCATCTATCTCTGTCCGGTGTCCCCTTAAACCTTTGTTACGTGGCTCAGTCACCTTGTCATGAGCCGTGATTCACTGGGCACGAGCGCAGACAGAAGCCCCAGAGGTGTGATGAGGAGATCACGCCGGCATGATGCTGATGGTAACTGCTGTGATTTAAGCAGCCGTCGAGGTGTTTACTACGGTCATAGCCACTGAGAGACACATTACTGCTGCTAAAGCTTCAAGACTAACTGCACACAACAGTAATGAAATGATGTTTGCACTTTTTTGCACATACGAGCTGCATTCTAAGCCCTGAGCCGCCTTGCTGATTAATGCCTACATAGGGAGCTTAAGCAGCAAAGAAGAAGCACCGTTTAACGGAAGCACTTATACATGCGAATTATTTTAAGGAGATTGATCTATATTTTTAATGGGACTTTGGCGAAAAAAATATTGGACCCATTTTATTTGCAGAGCTCCTTAACCAGGAACTAAGTATAATGTCTAAATCTGTTTTTATCTATCTGTGTGCCGTACCCGATGCTCATCATATCCGTAAGAAGAACCCCAACATTATTCAATTCAACATCATTATATGAAAAAATATACAAAAATAATACTAGGGAAATATTAAAGAGAATATATTTTATTCAAGTTCATGTTTTTCTCTATGCAATGTACACTGTTGTCAGTGGATTCTTAGAAACTGTAAATTATTAAATCAAAGTTTATTTAATTTGGGTATATTAAAGCAATAAGCCCCAAGAAGCAGTGGGTTACAGTGCATTTTATAACAGCTAAGGGTGTTGTGGCAGAACACAAAGCCGAGCGGAGCTTATTCCTTTTATAAAGATGAGTAGCAAGGTTTCATAAAGAAAAGTAGACAAAATAATATCTATGCTATGTTAAACTTTCAGCCGTTATAAATCGGTATTTGTTAAAATATGTTAACGTTCACATATATTGTCCCAAAAGTGCATTTTCGGTTTTCGGCCGAAAGACTTTTATCACCGAAACAATACGGCCAAAATGTTGTGATAACACAAACAGATACACATTGACCGATAATTTTTTACATTTTTACATAATTTTGTTAACATATGGGCTATGGGAGTCTTTGTTTTGATACACTATTATGTTGATGGCCTACAGAGAAGAAAATTTTGTTGTATCTTTAAGCAGTTGGACTTGTTCTGAATGCACTCTCTTGTAGTAGTCCTACAGAGAAAAATTTAAAATGCACTTGACCTAAATGCACTTTTTTCATGAGAGAACTATTTATTGTACAACTTTTCAGCAGGCCAGTAGCCCTGTACATTATTATTTAATATACACATGAGTGGGGTCAAGTTAAACATCTTAGTTAAATTGTATTTTATACTGTGCATTGTTGCAATGTGCTAAATAAATATTTGCATAATTTGTAATTGATTTATTCTTTGCAACTTTAATATTTATTCAATTGCAATGCCTTGATTTTAGTAAAGTTAGTACACAGTCATAGCCATAAATGCAAGGGTACTAATAATTGGCATAATTTCTTTCGGTGTTTCGGTTTTCGGCCTTGGTTTCCTCTTTTTCGGTTTCGGCCAAGAATTTTCCTTTCGGTGTATCCCTAATAATTACTATAAACGTAATTCATTGGAAATAGTTTGCCCAGCTGGTTAGTGAAAAGAGAACTAGTGTGGATAAAAAGAGATATTTAGCTCTGTCCTATATTATTCTGGTTAGGGATGACTGTAGGTTGGACTTCTAAATGAGCTGCTGAAAATCCCTGAATATTTGAGCCTGAATGAATTCAGATTGAGCACTGGATGGTTTATGATTCTCTCACGGTCTAACCCAGCTTTGTAAAATGGATGTAGGTGAAGGAATGAGGCGGATAGAAAACCAGCAGGCTGCTCGTGTATAACTGTTATTCATATTATATGAAGAGGATATTTATAGAGGTCTGAAAGGTACGGTGACTACAAAGGGAGCTCACTGATGTATTTTTATTATCTCAAATATAAAATTTGAGCTTAAAAACTGCCATGGCGTTGACCAGCAGAGCTGTCCTAACACCGTGTCTACAGGGCGCAACACAACACGCGGTTTGTTCTAATGGGTATATAGTGCTGTGCTGCATCCAGTGTGGGCAAGATATAAAAGTATAATGGGTTCTAATGTGTTTCCAATGTCTTTTGCTGTGTCGTGTCATGTCGCTTCACGTCCGGTGTAGACACGATGTTACACACACTTATCTAGCCGTTAACTGATGTTAATGTGCAGTGTGTACCAGCTCCCTGACACGGTGAGCCAAATTATTGTCGATAGTTTTATGCCTGAATCTGTCTTAATGTCTCACTGCATTTTGGTTTTGACGACCTAATCATGTTCACTTCAGATGTTATGATAAAAATAAAAGTGTGTTGTAAAGAAAATAGCGCACACACTACTGTTAGCAGTCACTCATCTGTAATGAAGAACAGGTTGTGTGTGGATCTCATGTGGTTCCTCTTAGAGCTCTGCTAAACATGGAAGTGATTTTTCCTCTATAGAAAATCCCACAAAACCTGGGAATGATTTTACAGCACATCAATGGCTTTCTGGAGGTGTGGAGGGGCAAATAAACTCCTTTTCTTTTCATTTATTATTTTTTACATTTGAATTAACGTTTATCAGATACTGCAAAGTATCTATGTAAACTTTTAAACCCAGCTGTATTTATTTCTTAATGAAAATCAAGTTATGTGGTGTTTTAACGTGCTTTAAGACAAACCATTCTCAGATGTATAATTTTAAACCATTGCTGTGTATTTTCTTTATAAAACTGAAGTCTACCAAAGACGGTGCAAAAGATGCGGTATAAAACAGCCCTACATAATGATGTCATGAACCTGTAACCAATCACATAATCAATCTCATTTGACATAAATATGCAAAGATGCCGCATAGAGTAGGGCTGAAATGATCACTGCACTGCTGTTTGAACTCTCAGTTTCACTTTCAGTTTTAGCAGCATCTAAACTAATGAGTGTGTTTGAATGAAGGCGGGGATAATTTGCATATTCATGAATCTGCATATACTTAATGAAGCCGAGTTGTTGAGTTACATTCAAGCTATTTAAAAGGATACTTCCCAAATCTGTATAAATGTATTTGTTCTGATGAAACACCGAGAAAGATATTTGCTTATAACCACACAGATTGACCCAATTGACTCCCATAGTAAGAAAAAATGCTTAATTATTTTTTGCTCTGTTGCAAACGGTTCTGGGGCACTTTTGACAACCATTGTATTTTTTTCCTACCATGGGAGTCAATAGGGGCAAAATCTTTCTGGTTAAAAGTATTCTTCCAAATATCGTTCTATGTGTTCATCGGAACTAAGACATGTATACAGTTTTGGAAAGACTGGTGGGGTGAAGTATCCCTTTAAGACCTGAAAAATAGTTTTCACAAGAAAAAAAACTTTAAAAAGATGTAATTTTTATGGTTAAAGGGTGTTTGTTTTAAGGGATGAAATTATCGACCACAGGAGGAATTTAAAATGATGTCAGTGCATAAAAAAAACCTCTTTTGCTGAAGGGATGATTACTTTTTTGTTGCTTTTATTATCCGCCAAAACAAACACCCATGTATTGTTTTTTAACATTATGTCTCTGTTATTTACTGTAACACTTTATTTTAAGGTACACAAATTCATCATTATTCACTTGATTATTAAATGCATATTGATTGTATATTAGTATGTATAAAGCAAATACTAATGCCTTATCTGCATTGCCTTATTTTACACCCCTTAATCTTAAACCTTTATACTTACACCCAATACTTAAACCTTAGCACTACCTGATAAGCAGTAATAAGGAGTTTATTGAAACAAAAGTCGTAGTTAGTTCATAGTTAATAGTGAGAATTGGTCACTATTCTAACGTGTGACCTTATTTACTAAAACAATGCAAATATATCATTCATATTCATAATGTCTTTATCTTCTTTCCTATTTATAAGAAGATATTTATCGTATTTATATTATATAATATGTATGATGTCAAGTAATTAATATCGTTTAAGGTATAATTAAAGAACTACCTTTATTATTATTGAATTATTATTATTTTAAATTAAACACCAGAAAAAAGAAAAAGTTTTTCAAGTATTTAAAAGTTAGGTAACTCTTGTTTTACAGTTTAGTTCATTTGAACAATGAGCAAACCTTTTGTACTTATTAATCTCAATTTACTAACACATTTTTATTGTTTTTACTTCTTCAAAAGTTGTTTCTGATAACATTTGTTCATTGTTCGTATGTGCTTGGTAATACAAAAAATACCGGGAAGGACTTTACATTAAGGCTGTATTTGTTACCACAAGTAAATGCAGTAGCTAACATAATCTAACATTAAGCAATATTCCCTTTCAGCATTTATTAATATTTGTTTGTATTAGTTATTATGGATTAAATTCTTCATTTCTCATTTGTCACCTGTTACCTATTAATTGTGTATGAAGTCATCTTATTTGGTAAAAATAAAAAAAGATTACAGTTGATTTTAAAATGTAAAGGCTAAAATTAATCTAAACTAATATTACAAAATACACAAACAAATACAACCTTATTCTTAATATTTCCAAATGAGAAATTACTGTAAAGTGTTAATGAAGTGAAAGTGTAAATCAAAATAAAATCTAGCAAATCCCTGTATTGTATTGCACCTTGCAGTCGTTCGGTGTCATTGTTTACCACCTTTAACCCACATTTTCCTCTACTTGTTCTCAGTTACTATGAATTGGATGACGTCAGTCATGAAACCATTAACAAATACCTTTCAAATCTGGTGGAGAGAAGTCTGAGAGACCTGGAATGTTCCTTCTGCATGGAAATTCAGCAGGTATCATTATTTTAGCTCTTAACATTTGTACGGGCTGACATCTTATTCACTTTTCTCCTGATGTATTTTACTAACACTACCTACTGGAATTGTATTTCTAGTTTATTTGTTGTATTTAAGCGGTGTTTTGAAGAAGCTCAACTTTTATTTTTATAGCGCTTTTTACCATTTTCATTGTAACAAAGCAGCTGTACATGAGAACATGTTAATTATAAGCAATACATTGAATATATATAAAAGGTATCAAGAGCAAAGTGAATAGATACACTTTCATCCACACAAGACACAGAAAATATACAGTAAACACACACTCACATGACGCAGAAGGCCTCATTTAGGCTAGAAACTAAATGCACAACAATGCAATAGATAATTCTCGCTCTTCATTTGATAGTTTTCAAGACTTTTATTTTAAAATTAAACGGTAGCAATAATAAAGAATTTCAAAGTTTGCCCAGTGTTTTGGTTATGTAAATTATCTTGAGTTCTGCTATGAGATATCTGTGTATTTTGACCTCAGATGTGTTTATAAGTAATTGTCTTGTTTCGTTCAGGACGAGTGCACCATTGAGTCACTGACGTACGGTCGCATTTCATCCTACTATTACCTGAAACACCAGACCATGCGCATGTTTAAAGAGAGACTGAAGCCAGATCTTCCCATCCAAGAGCTGCTGGGCATCCTGTCGGTGAGCAAACATTCATTTGAAAGCATCCACTTTCACCCCTCATCCTGTGCTCATTGACATGTTCAGCAACAGTGCACTTTAAACCCCAATGCATCATCGGTCGACATCCTGACACAGTTAATGATTATTCCATGAGTCCCGTTCAGCTTGATACAGCTGAGCACTCTTTCCCAAAACGCACACACATAGTGCAGGGCTAACGGCTGGTGCGAAAATTAGCAGCTCTTTACTTTCGGCTCATTAAAGGGCCGCCCCGCTCTCACTGATCACTGCCATAATTGAGACATAAAGGCTTTTCACACTTCACTGACATCCCCTCCACATGACATCTGTCTCACACCAGAGCACCCTGCTAAATGCAGAAAACCGGAACAGAATATTGATCTAGCATCTTTTTATATGGGTTGCTGAAAAATATACCGTAAATGTGTCCTATGGTTTTTAAAAAACTAGCAATGACGATTATTTTCTCTAATACTGTTTTACATTATAAAGATTTAATATAATTTTTTATATCTTATAAAATAGAAGTCCCATTACAGAAATACTAAAATATATATCTAAAATTTAAGATATTATATAATTAGATTTGTTAGATGAACTATTATCTAACATTCAATTTGCACAGTTTTAAGTGTCCCTTATCCCCATGTATTCCCATGTCAGTGTTTATCCGTGTCAACAAGTAGTATTTTGAATTTCTATAAATTTAATTTTCCCAAATGTTTCAAAATATTAAAAATGTCTCTGTGATATATATAAAAAATATATATTTGGCTCTAAAATATTGTAAGGTCCCTTAGATTTCTTTTTCAGAAAAAAAGTGCATGTTAACATTCCTTAAATTAAAATGAGGTCCCAGTCAAATCACTTTCACCAATTTTAACGATGTCCCTACAAATAATTCACTTGCTTTAATAAGTCAAAATATGGATGGTTTGAAGGATTACATTTTGATTAAAAGGTGCCTACGTGTCCTGTGTGTGTGTGAAATAAGAAAGAGTGCATGTTAATGTGGTAATCATGCTCAGGCCAGCAGGGATACATGACTGATCCTCTCATTTATGTGTTTCTTGCTCGATTACCCTCCTCTGACACTCTCATTACGCCTGCGTCTAACTCGCACCCTGACTGCTTAACAAAAGCATGACATGATGCGGGCGGGACCTCCCGGTGTCGACCTAACCAGTCATTCAATAGCAACAAATGCCCCCTCCCCATGACTCCCCCTTCAGCGGTCCCTTATTCCCCATTATTGTCCTCTAATTACCGTGGTACAGCTCATAAAGAGACACCAAGTCAAGCCTGCGCTTTAAAGCTACAATAGCACCGTTTTGGGTTTGAGACAGAAGTTTTTGAGTTAATTCATTATTTTTGTTTTTCTGCTTCAGCAAGTCCACAGAATTATGTGTGCAGCACTCAGTTTTCAATCGGTTCCTCACCCAGTGATGGCATAAGGTGACAAACTTTTGGTTAACATAAGTAAATGCATTAGCTAACAATAAGACATTTTGTTTTTCAGCATTTATTAATCCTTGTCAATGTTAGTTTATGTCAATATAGTTGTTCATGTTAACAGTGAAAACTTTGATTTTAATAATGTATCAGTAAATGCTGAAAGTAACATGCATTCATATTAATAAATACTGTAGAAGTATTGTTCATTGTTAGTTTATGTTAGCTAATGCATTAACTTATTGTTAACAAATAGCACATTTTTGTTAAGCGTTACCAAAATCATTTACTGTTACAGTAACATGAGATGATTGAAACAGAGGAGAGAAAATACTGTCAGACAGTGTGAAAATTCAGACATTTAGAGTCAAAGATACATCAATGAAAAGGTTATTATGACACTTTTTCATAACATATGAATTATTAACAACAATACCAGAATTGTGTGTTAAATAAGGTTATCTTGTCACCTTTCATTTGATCTTAATTGCATTTACACCACTTTTTATTACCCCGCCTAAGAAAAGATTGCACATTGTTGGATCTTAAAGGACAAGTGATGTATACGCAAGGTGGAATGGCAACCAATATATTGGTTAACATCAGTGCCAGAAAATGAGTGAATTACAATCCAAAATGTGAGGATTTCCATCTTTTATCCATGAAATGGCCTTCAAACGTTATCACATTTCATATATTAAAGACCCCCTGTGGTGAAGATCAAGTTTTTTAATGTTGTTTTACATTTATGTAGTGTTATTTATGCTCTTAAGACAAACTATGTGCCAATTTATTAGTTTTGAACAAGTTCTGAATATTTTCTTCAGTGAACTGCAGTTTACCAAAGTGCGAATTGAAACTGCTCCAGGTTAATGACGTCATAAACCTGTAACCAGTCACATCATCTCATTTGACCCCTATGGATCAGCACCTTAAAGCATAAATATGTAAAGATGACGCATAGAGTCGGGTTAATATGATCACTGCACTGCTGTGTCAGCTCTCAGTTTCACTTTCAGTTTTAGCAGTGTGATTGAGTGGAGGTGGGGTTCATTTGCATATTCATGGATCTGCATGTACTTAATGAAGATGGGCTGTAGCGTTACATTAAAGCTATTTTAAGACAGGAAAAATGAATAGATAAAAGAAAAAATAAAGTTGAAATATGTTGATGGTCAAAGATTCGTTTTAAGGGAAACAATTTTCAACCACAGGGGGACTTGAGTAGATTGAGATGTTCTGCATTCTTTGTTTGAATATGTGTCCGACTAGACTCTCCCCAAGTGATTTACCATCTCCACTTCTGGTCATCACACATAAAAGCGCTTAATTACTGTGGGGTATGGTGTATGATGTTCAGCATTTACTTTCCGTGTGTGTTCACAGGATGCGGAGGAGTACGCCGAACTACCTGTTCGTCACAACGAGGACCAACTAAACAGCGAGTTGGCCCGGCAGCTCCCCTTGCAGGTCAACCCTCACTCTTACGACAGCGCCCACACCAAGACCCACCTGCTCCTGCAGGCCCACTTCAGTCGAGCTCAGCTGCCATGTAGTGACTACGGATCGGACACCAAAACCGTGCTGGACAACGTTATTCGCATCTGCCAGGTGTGTGTTTTTGTTTGTCTGTGTGTGTGGCTGAAGTTTCAAGTCATTTGACAGGTATTTCAATATCTTATATTGACTTTCAAAACAGTGGCATGCCAAAGAAAACATTTAAGATTTATTTTAACTCTGTTGGAAGAGACATTCTTCACCTCAAAGATGGTCAATCGGAGATCACTATCCACTAACAATTCTGTTTTTTTCACAATGTCTAAAAAATAAATATATGGGTGAATGACGAATACATCATACATGTGTCTTATGGTGAGACAGCAAAATTAAGAAAACAAACTGTTAACATTACATTGTTTTTTATTATTAATATTTATCTTATAAAATAGCATAAGAGAATTATCTTCTTAGTTCGTTATTTTTCTCATTTTTTGCCGTCACACGTTAGGACTAATTTGCGTATAACTCTCTCAACTTCCCATCTGCTTATATTTCTAGGGCTCCACAGTAACGTCCCAAGAAGTTAAAATGTCATTCAAAGTTCCAATTGTGGATATTTTTGTGATACTGTATACTTTTTAAGACAAACCTGGCATAAACTCTGAACTTGTGAGATATATGTCAATGATGTGATTTCCACTTTAATTACCCCAAATCTTGATGTTCTCAGTAAAGTCCTACACAGAGATGCCCCAGTCCCAGAACCATTGAGAGATAAATCATAGCATCCAGTCACTGTTTAAAAATAATTGGCCAGTATGATCAGGTGGATTAATCAGTATTCAATATCTGCACTGGCAATTAACAAAACTGTCATGATATTTTGTGGCATTAAGTGAAAAATACACTTTTTCAGCTTTTTTTAAATTTTTTCATTGGTTATTTTACCAGTTTTGCATGCATATAAGTCTATACAATAAGTTCGGACATAGGCCAGGTTACTCTCTAGTTAATTTTTTTTATTAAAAACTGTTGATTGGAAATGAATAGCAAAACAGATTGACTTTGAAGCACAGTCATGTGTGAGAGGGATGGAGGCTTTGCTATGCTGTACTGATTTACTATTCAGAGCAGAAGGGTGGATATGATTCATGGATAGACTGACGTGTGGCCAAAGAAACCCTGTGCCGTTTGAGCTGGCCATGCAACCTGATGTTGATCATTCATGCCTGATGGCACACCTTTGAATCTGTTTGCAGTTGGCCATGCTTTAGACGGCACTCTTGATTTTGTTTGGGCTGGGAATGGGACAGATTGTCCACGCTGGCGGTCCAGCTCTAGCTTATGTGCCAATGGCTTATGTGTGCAGATCTGTAAGCCATTGTCCACTGGTGCTGGTTGTTCTCGCCAGTCGCCGGTAGAAGAGTGTGTGTGCGCGCCTGCAAGTGATTGGCCATGCTTGTACATGTGGTTACTTTTTTGGATTCCCGCTGTGACAGTCTTGCTGGCAGACGCATATATTTATAACAGTCAGTCTCTTAAACAGCTGAGCTCATCCTGTGATGTCAGAGATTGATCCCTTACCATGATGCCCAGGCGTGCTGGTTACGTTTTAATATTTATTTGCTTTCACTTGAATCTGAACTTTTCATGAATTAGAGATTATTGCGCTGTGTTAATGCATGACAGTGAATTATGACTCACTTTTTTTTCTGCGTTCTTAAGAATTGATTTAGGCTTTTTTGTGTCACGTTGTTATAAATAGCAGTTTTTTATTCCTTCCAAGCTAGTGATGTTTTACTATTTAAATTAACAATGTTCAGACAAACCAGACAACTTTTATCATGTTTAGGGTATAATTTGTTATTCCTTAGTCAAAGCCCCAAGTCTGATTTATAAGATATTGTACACAACTCATGCACTGTGTATTTACTGTGTTTATTTATACACTAAATTATGAAATTGTAAAAATGCAGAAAGCTTAATGTGATGGTTAGGTAAAGGGGTAGGGATAGAGTCTGTGAAAACCCAGCTTAATTCAGTTTTTATTATCTGCTATTTTTCTTCATAAAATCATGTAACATAAAGAACAATTGGTGTAAATGTCTTATTTTGACTTAGGATGTATCTAAAATTCATACTGAAATGAATGGTTAAAATCTAATTTTGATGCTCGTTGTCGTTCGGACACTTTCACTGAATGAAATCACATATACAGTTTGTACAGTATAAAGATCATGATGTCTTTGGAAAATGTTCATAATGATAAAAAACATGAAAATCCAATATGTGTGTGTGTGTCTCAGAAGGGTTTGTCAGTCATGTGTTGCTGTCCTCAATTTACTCAAGCAGCTACTGTGAAATGTTAATCACAACTTTAATTTGTACTGCATTAGCATTTTGATGAAGCCGCTGGGCTTTCCGGTGCACTTCAGGTGCTTTTTCCTCATAGTTACAGAGGAAATGACTTTCTCAGTAATGACGTTTGTTAGCGCAGCTGAGCTCAGCAAACCTTAAGCTTAATACGAGGAAGACAGAAGGACAGCTCACCATGTAAATAGAGTTAAGAGTTTAAAGGAGTAGTTCACTTTAAAATAAGCCCCTATTGACGTTCCATATTAGAAATAAAAATTACTATGGAAAAACTACTCCTTTAACGTAAAATGGAAAACCACCAGTATTCTTTACATGTTATAATGCATTTCCTAAATGATGAATGAAAAGTATATTGTTTAGTTACATTTTTTCTACAGACCCTCTATGATATCAAGATGTATCAAGATGCATTGACTGAAGACTAAATGCAAATATTGTCTTTATTTAACGTGTTTAATAAGTGTTGTGAATGCAGTCATGTTGTTTTTTCCACAGGCTATGTTGGATGTAGTTGCTAATGAAGGCTGGCTGGCGTCTGTACTGAGCATCTGCAACCTCGTACAGATGATCATTCAGGCCAGATGGCTGCAAGATTCCTCTCTGCTCACACTTCCCCACATCGAGAAACAGGATCTCTATGTCTTCAGGTACCTAAAGCTTTAAAGACGTTACCTGCTCCTGCACACCTTACATTCATCAGGAAAAATCAGCCGGTCTCGCATTAAAATCTGTCTTTACACTATTATTCCCTCACAGTGATGTTCTGCTAACCTTATGTAGATTAAAGCTTGGACAAAAGAGATGGATAGAATAACATACTTCACTATAACTATTATACAATATAATGATGTAAGGTAGGTAGACCTATACATACATATTTTTGTGATATTATTATCAAATGAGAGATTACATAAAATGTCCTTTCAAATATGTGTCCCATATACAAAGTCCAAAAAAGTGACTGTAAATATTGAAACTAGTTCTGTGATCAGTTGCAGGATATATGATATAAACTTTCCCTAACACATGTCAATTTCAAATTTGCAGTCTTGATGTTAAGTTGAAGGAAAATTAATAGATAGACCACATTACAAGATGTAAGCACTTCCATTTTTTTTTTTGATTCATTTTAAATCTTACATATCTAATTAAATCTTATAGATATTTGTGTGACATTTTGATCACACTCAAGGGGCTTATTTAGCGATTTTAACATCTACTTGCCACATGAGAAAAAACTGGACATGAAGTGGGAATTTGAAATATTTTATAAACAAATTTTTACTTATGTTCCGGGAGGAAAAGCCGTTTACTTTCGGTTTTCAATGAGCAGTGTAATAAAGCGTTACAAAGTCCACCAACAGCATCCAGGAGTTTTGACTTTAGATTATCCCATAGGCTGAATGGGTCTCTAAAACATATTTGAGAATGATAATGATCATTTGCTATAGTCATTGTGGTTGCATCACACATATAAGGTGTAATCTTCTTCTTTGAAACACTACAAGATGCTTTTTTAACATGGTGGATTTTTTTAATTTCTCTTATTCACCCGTTCTGTTTTTGGATATGCATACACTCCTGTGTTTTCTGCTTGCATGAGTCTGGTCCTCTACTCACATGTTGTCAGAGAGAGCCGAGAATGTTCACTTCCTGTCAGCGGCGTTAAAGCAATGATTGTGCAGTGTAACATGGTTTAGCATCTAATCCCGCTATTATCTCTTATCTAACTCTACAAACGCCATCAGCACTTGCCAACAGGGACACCCACCCAACCCAACCCCTCAGACCGCTTCTCACACATGCGCACGCTAACAACATTGCCGTTGGATTTTCTTCAGGCCGTAACCCACAGCGAGTGTAATTTGGTTGAAACACAGTAAAAATGTTAAGAGAGGGATCACGCCGGCAAGATCCTTCACGCTGTGACAGAAGGAAAAGGGTTGAGCTCAGTCAACCTTTACGGGATTGAAAGTCGTATGTGAACGTCTTTCCCTTACCTCTGGTAATAGGAGGTGGAGCTCCAAAGGTGCGAGAGGTGGACGTGGATATGGAGGCCCAGTTGAGACGCTTCCTGAGCTAATGGCCGGCTGCGATGGAAAAGAGGACAACTTCACATCGATGGTGAGGGAGGTGCTTCAGCCCAATCAGATCGCTCAGGTATGTCATCCAGCACTTACACTTACACCATTACAAATGCATTTTAGCTTTTTATTTAAATGCAAGAGTGGACATCTTAGTCGTGTGGATATGAGATACACCCAACATAAACATTCAAATAAAATTCAACCCCCCCACCAACACACACACACATTCACAAGTGTGATTTGCAGAAGGCGGCTGACAGTCACGGTGGTCTCAGGTACCACCGAGATCCCCAATTACCTCCCAAATGAGAGGGTTTAGAGCTCCAATCTAAGTGCTAATTGCAGCGGTAATGCGCGCGTCCGAGCCCGGCGATGAGCCCAGCGGCCGTTCGCCATCAGTATTCCAGCTTGCCCCCCTTCCTCTCGGCTCTGCTAATTAAATAAGCACATGCGCCGCCGCGTCCTCGCCTCATTCACTAAGGAAGTGTAATCCTTGCATAAATAGCTGTGGCAGGGTGATCTGCACCGATTTTTTTCTTCTCCCTTGTCTTTAATGCTGACAAAACCACAGCAAGCAAGCAACCCCCCGGCTCTTTTCTTGATGCTTTATCAGACTCCTACGCTTTTATCTTTTAAACGCGTTTAATTTAGGCGACTCTACAATTAGTCTTTATACAACTCGCACAACTTGAAAAACAGAAAAAGTATAAATTCTAAATATGTAAGATATATTCAAGCCAAAGCATGCTTTCTTCGAATAAAGCACATCCTCCGAGTTTTGCTAATGCCGCTGTTGGTTCATTTGCAGGCGTGGGGTTATCTGAGTCATTTGCCTGTCGTGGAGGTCGCTATGAGCGTCAAGGGCTGGTGGGAGGGATGCAAGGAGCAAACGGAGCGATCTCTTCCGGCTAACGTCACCAACATCAGGGATGAGGCCAGTTGGCTAAAGCTCCATGCAAATCAGGAGTATGTCCTACAGGTGTCCATGCGCCGGCTTAACATGGGCCAGCAAAGAGTGAGTCAGCAGACATATTTTCTTCATTTTCTTTCAAACCTAACTTGTATCTTAAATCAGAATTGATACCATGCACATTACATTTTTGAATTTTCGCTGTTTTAGAGAAAGCAGGACAGCAAGGCTCAGGCACCGCGCTTCTCAAAACCTAAAGATGAAGGCTGGTTTGTCATTCTCGGGGAAGTGGAGAAAAAAGAAGTGCTGGCCTTTAAACGTGTGGGATATGTACGCAACCGCAGCACCGTGTCTGTGGCCTTCTATACACCAGAGAAGATGAGAAAGTAAGAGCTATCCACTGGAGCCTATATACTGAGACGTGTTGTATCCACACCGTGTCATGTCTAAAAATGTTTATTGTTTAGGTGTATCTACACGTTGTACCTGATGAGTGACAGCTACCTGGGCCTAGACCAGCAGTATGACATCCATCTGAACGTCATTCCAGCCAGCGTTTCTGCACAGGTCAATACTGAGATATCAGAGGGTGTTGGTGAAATGGCCCTGCAGTGACCAGATGCTGATGGATTAAAACGGAACCTTGTTTTGGACCGATGATTGAAAAAAATATTTTTTGCAAATTTCTTGAAAGTAATTTTGTTTTAGGCCTGTGGAGTTTTTTGTATTTCTTTCACAGTTACGACATTGGCATGATTACCCATCCGACCCAAATAATCTATTGATCTGTTAATGTCATAACTAATACTTGAAAATCCAAGATCAGATGGTTGTGTAAACGAGTTGAGCTGGATGAGCGTGTGTGTGTGTGTTTGTGCAAGAGACATGAAGTGGATTTGAGCTGGAGCTGCGCTGTGCTGCAGATGTGAGAAGACTTCTGTTCTTATTCTACATCTTTACACCCCTGATGCCCAATGACAAAGTTTGCCAAAGATTTCTTCTTGTTTCTTCAGTTATGTTCTGTACTATTAATAACTGTCAAAATAAAATAAATGCAGTAAACTCATTTATTTTCTGCCCTCATTTACAGAGCAACAGGATTTGTGTTTGCAGGCGCAAAATGTTTAAAGTGATAGTTCACCCCAAATAATTCTCTCATCATTTACTCGCCTTCGAGTTGTTCCAAATCTGTACACAGCGAAAGATATTTGGAAGAATGTTATAACCAAACAGTTAATGGACCCCATTGACAACCATTGTAGAAAAAACATTTTGAAGAAGGTACCACAGCAAACAATTCTGGGGCACTTTTGACTAACATTCTAGCCCAATTGTTCCTACTATGGTAGTCAATGGGTTTGTAAGGGCTGTTTGGTTACAATCATTCGTCCAAATATCTTTCTCAGTGTTCAACCAAACAAAAAAATTTATACATGTTTGGAACAAGTAGAGAGTGTGTTATCCATGACAAAATGTTCATTTTTGGGTGAACTATCCCTTAAAATGTTTTAGAATGTATAAAATGATTATTTTTATTTTACTGAGCACCTACTGGCAAAGCCTTTGTCGAGGTTTTCTGTAATATAGTCATCTTATGAATAAAAATGGTTTTGTTTCTGACTAACACAGTAGTTAAAAATACCAACATTTTGAATAATCTTTTAATTTATTGCCCCTGGGTGTAATGGAGACTGAGGTGTTATGTCTCTCCCGAGGACTACATGTATAGCAAACTATTTTCGGTTGTTCTCTTTTCCACTGACTCGGTTTAATCAGCAGCAAATTCAAGCTTTAGGAAAAGGTTAAAGCAGCATCAAGTGTTGCGTGTTCATGGCCCATCCAGTGTGATTATCTCTTGCCGCAGGTGACTTCCTATTACACACACAGACTGCAGCCCTTCAGAGGCACAAAGGAAACATTTCTTGATATTTCGTACATATTTTTACGTTTTTTACTTTTATGACAAAATTATAATTATTGTTCAAAATATGAATAATATAAATGTCTTGTATTAATACATGCAAACATGCTAAACATCAACGCATTTGATATTAAAAAAATAGAAGCGCTTGCATTTGAAATAACTGAATTGATCTTGAAGATAGATAGAATTGTTATTGTCATTATATTAGAATGATTATTATAACATGTATAACTAGAATAGTATTGCGTTAATGGTCAGCATTTAGCAGCTTCTGGTTTCACATGGTCAATGGCATCCAATGGGAAAATCCTGTCGGGTGCTTGAGTGTCCAATGAGCTGAGGATCAGGGGGCGGGTCCACGTGCAGCTTACAGACAGAAAGAGACTTTAACAAACTCCCGTCCAAACAAGATCCTTCTGGATACTAAGATGCGTGTTTGCTGTGGAATTCAGCATGAATTAGTCTGGATATTTCTCATCGTTATGGACCAACGAACAGAATGAAGTCCATCCGTTAAGGTAAGGTGATACGACATGCACTATTCAAATATCTGGTTTTGTAAATGCAATAGGGCAGAAATTTCGGGTATTTGTTTATGGGATCTTTCATCCAGAAATATGGAGGACAAACCTGTAAACTGTAAACATGAAGCCATAAGAAGTTCTTTGCAAACATTGATTTGATATTTCTAAAGGTTTTGGAATCGTGGTTAATTTAGAAAAGAACTTGAAGCTGTTTTCTGCTGTTTTCCAGGGTTTCGTGGGCAGTTAAAGGACGGGTGGAGCTTTTCATATGACGACCCAAGAGGATTTCATATTGAATACCTTAAGGCTCATATCGGATGAAACTTATGAAAAGCATATATTTGTTTGAAATGTTTGCTGGGTAGGGAATTTTGGGATCAGTGTTCAGATGCTGGTAAAGGAGATTTCACGCCTGCAGTTTGATTCTGTGCTCTGGAGAGGTTGAAGTGAAGGTGTCCAGTGGTGATAGAGATGAAGGAGAAGTCGAAGAACGCGGCGCGCACGCGTCGGGAGAAAGAGAACAGCGAGTTTTATGAGCTCGCCAAACTGCTGCCTTTACCCTCAGCCATCACCTCACAGCTGGACAAGGCCTCCATCATCAGACTTGCCACTAGCTACCTGAAGATGAGGATAGTCTTCCCTGAAGGTCAGTTCATAAATATCTTCATCCATTCTCTCTGCCCGACATTTTCTGCTTCATTTTCAAGTCAATAATAACAACAATGATAAAATCAAGTCATAATAATAGTAATAATTATTGTTATATAGTGGCGTTGTTAGAGAAAAATAAAATATTGGCCCTATCTCGTGTAACTATTTTATTATTACATTTCATCTTCATCTTCATTAGTAAGTATAAAACATAAGACCTCAGAAAAGAGCATCGTTCCATATCGGATCTTGTCAAAATAATTAGCAAATATTTTAAAAGCGCTGTATTTACTGACAAGCTGTTTTATAGACTTTTACATCGGTGTCATGTTTGTTGCGCGCTGTAGGCTACAAAGTAGCCTTGCCACTGCCGTTTGTATAAATAAAAGTTCACAAGTATTTATTAATTATAATTTATTTAAAATAAAAAGAAAACATATTTAAATATCTTTTAAAAAGCACACGTTTAATGTTGTAAGTTTTTTTTGTAAGTGTACTTTATGACAGAAATCAAGTTGTTTTTAATATTAGCGTTCCCACCTTCTGTGGTGCGTGACTGAAACCAAACTGCGTCAATTCAGTCAGCGTATTATCTTTTGTATGATCCCCACAAGATCAACAAGTGTCTCTTTTAAATGTTAAAATTGTATTATTATTAGTATTAGTATTATGTTGTTTTTATATTATTTCTTGTTATTATTATTAGTAGTACTATTTTATTCTCACTACTACAACTACTACTGCTACAACAACAATAGACCAGAAAATCTTGTGTCGTATATCAGAACTCTAGATGTAAAATAGCCTGAAAGAAAACCAGAAACATCAGGCGAAAGCTCAATCTGAAATGCGCGCTGTTCATGAAGACCAAAAGAAAACTGTTTTTGCGTTTATTTTCCATGCTCCCGTTTTTATCTCTTAAATATATTGTTTTGGACAAGAATACATTTATAGACCAAGATATAAATATATAGCCAACGTGTATATATAAAATGAATTTAAGAAAATGAAATGAAATAGCCTGCGTCTGAAGTTTATATCTGTGATTCCAGCAGGTCTAAAAGCTTTATCAACAAATATCTCATACAGATCACCTGGAGCACAATGTAATGCTGGATATGCGTTATAAATTTAAATTAATTTGTGTTACACTGTACAACTTTGCTGTAATTTCGCGGCAGGTTTGCCAGTAACTTAATGTACAATTTAGTTTTAAGCATAAACTTACCTAGAATATATATTTTTCTTTCATAACACAAGAATACATATCTTAGGTCACATTTCTTGTTATGTAAAAGTATCGTAATTTAAGAATTTTTTTATATTTTTACAGCAAACAGGAGAAAAATGCTTAGGAACCATGTCAATTTTTGCAGTGTTGCCGTGCCAGTCTCTTCTTGCTCCTTTTGAATCTCTAAAGTCGAAGTGTTTTAATTTCGATTAAAGTAATTGAAAACAGAATTCTTTGGAAAGTATATTAGTAATTAAATTTACAGTAAGTTACTGGAAAACCTGCTGCAAAAACTACAGCAAAGTTTTACAGTGTACATTTAGAATGAACCTACTAACCAGAATGCGTGTGAAAATGGTAAAGATTTAAAAGAAGCACTTTAACCGGGGCCATGTGTTTTACTCATTACATTGTAAAAACATGTTTTAAAAGATACAGTAGAAATGAAAGCATCTCAGGTTAAAGGTCAGTAAGGTCAACGTAAAAACAGCTCGCATGCATTGTTAGAGGAAATGAGAGAGTAAAAGTTTATGACAAAAGTAAAGAAGGTGAAAGGAGTTTTATGGTGGTTATTTATTGCTTGACCGCGCAGAGAACACTGTCATATTGACAGACAGCGCTGTCAAATAATCGTCAAATAGTTTTTCATGCTTTAAGTAGTTTGTTTATTTGTGTAAGAGTAATTTTTGCTCAAGTTTGTTTGCAGTGATTTATTTACTGCCTGTTCTGGAGCTGTTTCAGAGGTAAAATATAAAAATTGAAAGAGGAAAACATATCCATCAATTTTTTTATTTTAAAATAAGCAGACACCTGTAATATTCTATGAACAGTTACAAACGATTAAAGCTTTTATAGCAGAACCTATTTGGTTTAGGATTTTAGATAAATTACCCTGAATACTATTGTTGAACCCTGTTGTTTTGTTTCTAAACTGTATCACTATAATACATTTAATAACTATTATAACAGATTGTATTGCTCATATAAAGCTCATATTAAATATTGTTCAGCCGTGCAGATAAATACGACGAACAAAACATCGAAATTAATGTAACACAGCGGGACAAGAATAAACAATTTCTAATAGTTACACTTGACGGTTCAATAAGCGATTATTATGATTACGATATTGATAAAACACAATAGTGCAACTAATTGATTGAATAATTTAAATATTATTACATTATTATTGTTGTTGTTGTTTTTCTTGAAAAATTGTGAAAAGCGCTATAGAAATACATTAAATTAAATTGGAGTTGTTGTTGTTTCAAAAAACTTAAATTGTTTTAATAGTTTTTAACAATTGGTCGAGAAAATGTAAGACTCCTATTACGTTATTTTATTTTTTACAATCGTTAAATATGTTATGTGTTATGACCAGATTTAAAAAAACAATCTGAAGTGATCTGTATAACGGATTATTTCTCTCTGAAACCTGTTTACACGGCAGATATTTCAGGGATGTTATTGACTAAGTACACATGTGGTTATTTTTTAGAGCCAGTTTGTTTGCAGAATAATGTGATTGTCTCTGCTGAATAAACGCCGAGTCCATGTTTGTATAATATAAAAGTCCAATCCGAGCCTCTGATGTTTGTTTTTGTGTGATTTGCATTTCAATAAGGATTGTGTGCATGGGACTGTTTGCTTTATTGAGTTTCACCGCCTGCATGGACCATAATAAATACTCCTGATTTACATTCCGCCTGTTTACAGTCAATCCAGTGTTACAATATTGACCGATTCATTGTAAAGTCTGTAATAATAATAATAATAATAGGCTAGTTATAAAAATAATATTTGTAGTAATTGTAGTAGTTGTAGTATTAGCGTTAGGGTTGTTTTAAGTGTTAATAGTATTAGGCTAATATTGTATTTGCTTGTTGCTGCTGTTATTACCAATTGCACAATTTGATGAGATTTTAGTATATGGGGACATCTTGCTGTAATTAAAAATAATCCTGTGAATTGACACGTAAATTTTATACCACATATCTGATGTTCATTTGTAACAATTAATATGCTGAATGTGTTTTATTTAGTTTTTGTGGTGATTTTTTATGTAAATATGTCCCGCAGGGCTTGGTGAATCTTGGGGCCACGTGAGTCGAGCCAGTTCTCTGAATAATGTGGGTCGAGAGCTAGGATCACATTTACTTCAGGTACACGCTTTTGACATCTGACACAACAATGAAATACTTTTGAATCACTGTTGTTGTAAATAATCGTATTGTCATAAACAAATTAAATGTAAAGTCTTCAAAACGCATTATCGAATATATCGGTGTTTCAACTATTTTGACAGACCAACCGGTCAGAATATCTCACGATTCGTAAAATTGTATTCATTTAGTAGATTATTTTGATATGCTGTATTATTTTGGTAGACTATTTTTTTTTTTACAAAATTATAGTCCCTGCGCTATTATCCGTATTGAAATAATCACGCTTTTCACAGTTGAATGAAATCTAAATCGAATAACGAAATCTAAATAATGTTGTTACTTTTTCTAGACTTTGGATGGCTTTATATTTGTGGTGGCTCCAGATGGTAAAATCATGTACATATCTGAAACGGCGTCAGTGCATTTAGGATTGTCACAGGTAAATTATCATACAGTATAAGTGTTTTTCATTTCAATCGAGGTGAGAATATTTATATCATATTTGACAACGTTAACAAAGGTTGATGTCTGCAGGTAGAGCTGACGGGGAACAGTATTTATGAATACATCCACCCCGCGGATCATGACGAGATGACCGCAGTGCTGACGGCGCACCAGCCCTGCCATTCACACTTTCTACATGGTAAGATCCTCGTTATTAATAACAAATATTCTTACACAATTATCGACCTTGATCCTCAACTTATCTCTTATTTTTCTTTATTGTCTTTTAAGAATATGAAATGGAGCGGTCATTTTTTCTAAGAATGAAATGCGTCCTTGCCAAAAGAAACGCAGGCTTGACATGCGGAGGTTACAAGGTATGTAGGGCAGGCCCAGCTAGTTATCTCTATTAACATCTCTCAAATCGCCGTTAAATTCACTGTAGCACCTTGACTTACATTTTGTATATTTTATTTATATCAGAGAGGCTATGGAAATTTACTGCAAGCCATATCAGAAAAAAGTGTGTAGATTTAGGCTATAATTGAAAAGTGACACAGGTGTGTGTATTTGTGCCATGCAGGTCATTCATTGCAGTGGATATCTGAAGATCCGTCAGTATAGTTTAGACATGTCCCCATTTGATGGCTGTTATCAGAATGTGGGTCTGGTGGCCGTGGGTCACTCACTCCCACCCAGCGCAGTGACCGAGATAAAGCTCCACAGCAATATGTTCATGTTTAGAGCCAGTCTAGACATGAAGCTCATCTTTCTGGATTCCAGGTACAGTATTCTTCCCTATACAAATATACAGATCTCCTGATCAGCGGACACACCGTGGAGGTTTATTTATTTTGTGTTATAATTTTTGTAGGTGACACTGTTAGAATTTTTAAGTTTAGGCTTTACAGAACTGTGATTACACAAATTGAGACACTGTACGGGACCACAGAGATGTGCAGAGAATGCAATTATAAATATTTTGGAATAAGATGGAAAGTGTGTTAATGTCGTTTTGTGTCACTGTAAGCATATTTGAGTTAATTTCTAAAAGTAGCATCACCAGACCTATAATAAAAAAATGATCGGATTCTCTTTTTAGTGTATCAATTTATATATTTTCTGAATAAGGAAAAGGAGCATTCTGTAAAAAAACTATAGGCAGCATGAGCACTGCCTTCTCTGTGTGTCTTTATGGTTGTGTAAATGCAGCTTTGTTTGTACACATATTTTCATTTCCCTGTGCACATGCAGCTGTGTTTAGCCTGTTGATTTGAGGTTTTCTCAGATTGGCGTGTGTGTGGACAGGTGTTTGATATTCTGTTGTGTGTTTGTCAGGGTAGCAGAGCTCACTGGCTATGAGCCACAGGACTTAATAGAGAAGACACTTTACCATCACGTCCACGGCTGCGACACTTTCCACCTGCGCTGTGCGCACCACTTGTGTGAGTAAGGTTTGTTTTTCCTCATTCCTCTAGTCATGCATCTAATAATAACAGCAGCTTAGTGATGACTGGAGCTATAAACACACCTCTATGGGCCTCTTCACATGCTCACTGTGCAGCATAGAGGATAAATATGACATCCCTGCGTCAAAACATGGGCTTCAAGATTAGACACGCAATCTATTAGTAACTAAATTAGTGAGACAGAATGAAATGAAGCTTTTTTTTAGTGTTAACAGAAACGTGATAAATTGAATATAATTTGTTTAGTCTTTAAAAAAAAAAGGGTCTTTTTTAGAAGAAATTCTTTTCCATCACATTTCTGCCGATTGCAGCACAACATAGCTCATTATGCATTACAACATTTGCTCTCATTTAATACAAATAGTTATCAGGCGGAATGGAATACATCTTTTATTTTAAACAGGCAAAAGAAAGCTGTAATTATTTCCCAGCTTAAGTAATGAAATGATCCATTTATAAAATTAAAACATAAAAATACAATGCTTTTATAGAAGGTAAAGAAACATTTAATGTTTTTGTACCTCTCTGAGCATTGTTTAAAGTCTCAATAAAATTAAAACTTACAATGCCCATTTGTCATTACATTTATGCATTTGGCAGACGCTTTTTATGAAATATTGCAGCATTTATTCTAAATAGTTTATGAATGTGGGTCATTCTCTTTTTTTTTTGATTGTGTGTCCTCAAAATCTTTCGTTAAAGGGGTCAAATGACAGTGCTAAAACGAATATTATCGTTTGACTTTGATGTAATATAATGTTTATACCCATTTTAAGGTTAAAAAACGCTATATTTTCCACCTACAGTAGATGTTTGTATCTCTTCCTTGCCCCGCCTCTCTGAAATGGGCTGATTTTTTAAAACGTTCAACTCTGAGAAGAGAGGTGTGCTTTGATTGGCCAGTAGGTTAGTGCATAGTAATTGGTCGAATACTAGAGTGCTTCAGGGATATGTAACATCTCTTACCATATTCGGAACATGAGGATCCAAAGCAATTGTACTGACAGGTGATAAAATGTCATCCGTACTTCTATCAATTCGAGCCCGAATCTTATACGGAAAAAATGTAGATGATCAAGCCGATACATCAACTTTGCCAGCGCGACTTGAGCAGGATTTAAAGGTTTGGTATGGTTTTAATTTAAAAAAATATTATGTTAAATAGTTAAAAACTATAGCTTACTGTTTTACCTTATATAAACGACGTTATAAAGACCACAAACAAACAACCATATACATCATACAGAGTTTGTGTGAGATATAAACAACGTTGGCCCTTCTTGATCAACCAGTGTTACGCCACGTCTCGTCGCGACTCAGAAAAGACAATAAATCCCATGATAAACACTACATTTGTTGCCTCTAGATGGAACATTATTACTTATTATTAGGATTTATGTTGTCTTTTTTCAAGTTTCGCGCTTGTGCAGTTCACAAACACACGACAAACTCAACCAGCGTTAGTCGGTAGCAAAGTCTTTTACAATTACAATATACTCACAGGCTGCCAATTTGAAGCGCCTGTCATGCGAAGTTGTAATGGTTGTAATGGCCCCACTTTTTAACCAAAGCTTTCGTTGTTTTTCGGTCTTGATATCTTCCAGGTTTCACAAACTTGAATATTTAGATTGTACTTGTCTAATTTTTTTGGTGGGCTTTCTTGTCGCAACGAATTACACAGCGTCTTCACGACATGGCTGCGGCAGCGTCGATACAATAAGATTTACAAGTACGCCCACCTAACTTGCATTTAGATTTGGGCATTTTCATACCACGAAATGACGAACATTTGTGGGGTGTGGTAACACGAGGCGTTTCAGGCAGGTCTGGGTGAGCAATCGCTTTTAGATAGAATGCATCTTTTGTTTCAACAGTTTTACGTGTCTAATAAATTCACGGGCAACGTAAAATACACAGAAAAACACGTATTCGCGCCATATGACCCCTTTAAAATCTGAAAATGCACATCCGTCCTGTAATGGCTATCCATCTTAGATGACGGATGTTAGACGGCAAGCCGTTAACTCCTCCCCTTCAACTGTCAGTCTGCTGACAGTTCCATTTCAAATCGCAGATAGAGACGAAAGCCACGCCCACTTTTTCTCTCATTCAAAATTACATTTCACTCGGAAATGCGTACAAATACGGAAGTAAAAACGATCGCAACTTCCGGTTCACGGGGACTTTAAGTGAAGATGTGCGATTTTTGTGTGTTTGCTGACTGTGTTTTTCCTCCACAGTGCTGGTAAAGGGACAGGTCACGACCAAATACTACCGATTTCTAGCTAAGCAGGGCGGTTGGGTGTGGGTGCAGAGTTATGCCACTATCGTTCACAACAGCAGATCATCTAGACCTCACTGCATTGTCAGTGTCAACTACGTTCTCACGTGAGTGACCTCCTACCTACTGTACATCTATGCTGAATATTCTAAGCTATTCATACATTTGAGACTGAGATTATGTCTTTATACAGTTTGCTGTTGAAAATCTTATATTCAAGATTCAGAACAAAGCAACAACCCTTTTTATCAGGCAATGGATTTAAGCTATTCAGATATTGTTCAGTTATTATTCATTATTATATTAGAAAAGAAAAATGAATTGTTATTGTATCACTATTGTGCATGTCAGTGTAACGGTTTTGTTGTTGCTTTACCATAAATTCACTTACATGGTAACAGATCCACCAATTAATTAAATAATTAATACATGAAACATTATAAAGTGCTTGAATGAATTAACATATCTCAACATTTTTTATAATGTTATGCAGTAAACATGCCTTAAGTGTAACCAAAAATAAGCATAATGTATATATTTCGGAAAGAAGTATTGTATCGTTTGATTTTTTCAAATGTCTGTCTTTAGATGTGTTAAGTTGTTCAAATCCTAATGCCCTAAGACTACAACATCATTAGAGTCTAATTTTATGGTGTTTGCTAAAATTGGGCCACGACAGTGTGTGAGTGAATAAATCAATGCTGAACCAACACTCATCATTCAGTTTGGGGAGTCATCTACGTTCTTGCTTTATATAATATGCCAGCTGTGTGTTGAGGGACTGCATGAGAGCCAGGGGTCGTGGATGATCTATTCGTCATGCATTCATACTGACAAACTCTGTGCATTACCACAATGAACTTTCCGCTCGAAGTCTCGAGAAAGAATGAAGCAGGATTGAGCAATGGAGCCATCGCTCACACTTAAGCAAAGGCCTCATGGAGAAGCAAAGCGTATTTCCACGATGTTCATTGGAACCGACACCAGCATATGAAAAATGAAATACTTCTTACTTTCTCTTCGTCTCCTTTTCTATTCTTCTGTTACTAATGTAAATCAATTAAGCACTTCTTCAATAGCTTCTGGGTGTCAGACAGTCATAAAGCAATGGTGTTTATGGGGTTTAATTAGCAGGCTGTGTAAAGCCGATGAGGTTTTATTACTCACAACATGCTCATGCGATATTCTTCCCCATCAGTCACCACTTCCTTCGGGAGAAGGCTTGCAGGAATGTATGTGGAAATCGCAAATGTGGGATGCATTTCAGAAATGAGCAGCCATCATACTCAAGTGTTTTCAAAGTCTGCTCACAAGGGCCACAATGTGTGAAATGAAATAGCATGTACTGTGTGCGAAACAACGGAGACTAGCCAACCTGTTGCATCACCTCAAGTATTTGGCTTCTATCTACAGGCCTTGACCTCTGTTCACATGGAGAACCCAAAACACGCTCAAATGAGGGCATCAAAATCACAAGCGCTGTGTAGATAAGTGTGTGTGCATGTGACTACGTCCGTGTAGATCGTTACCATCTGCTTGCACTCCCAAAAGACTGTGTGTTGTCTGAGCCAGGTTTCTGTGCCTCTGAAGGGAGGCTGAGATCGGCGCCTGGCTAGCATACGTTTTACCCATAGTTTTCTGAAAGTTAAACATCACTGGGAACAGAAATCCATATAGCACTTTACTGAGAAATCAATTCCCATTTCCTAGTTATGCCTTATGTGGTGATCCCTGTGTGGGTTTGATTTAGCCAGACATAGCTCTTAATCTCACTGTGTATTTGAACAGAGTCTCCAGCCCTCTGGCGTATGTTTGTCGGAGCCTTGTTCCAATCCAGCAGGAGAAACAATGCATTTTCTTTTTTTCTCGACTCTATACACACACGTACGTCTACACACTGGCTCGCCGCTGAGAATGTAGTTTGGATGACGTAAATACTAAACTGACAGTAGACTTTTGGCATTGGTGAAACTGGAAAGTGAAAAACTGCACCAGTATGCAAATTCTCTAGTCAATTACAAATAACTTGCATACAATTCTACTAAAAAGATTGAGGTAAATTCTTAACATAGTATTGAGCCTCAGAACCAACATTTGTCCTATTTTAATTCCCCACAGGGACACGGAGTATAAAGGACTACAGTTGTCCTTAGATCAGGTGACATCCACTAAACCCTCATTCACCTACAACAGCCCCTCCAATCCCATCAGTGAGAACAGAAGAGTGGGCAAAAGCAGGGTTTCCCGTACCAAGACCAAGGCACGTCTTTCTCCCTATTCACAGGTGAGTTCCGGTCAAACAACAGTCCCGTCAAAACCAACCTGATCGAATGTGAGCAATGTAATGTTTTGATCCAAGGACATGTCCTGCCTGTCCTTACTGTTTGTATTGCTGTTCAGCAATAAGAAGTTTACTTATGATTCTTGCCCCCTTGCTTTTGTTTGCAGTATCCAGGCTTTCCCACAGATCGTTCGGAGTCGGATCAGGATAGTCCTTGGGGTGGGAGCCCACTCACCGACTCTGCCTCCCCTCAACTTCTGGAGCCGTGTGAAGGGATAGACTCCTCATGTGTGTACCGACAGTACTCTGAACCGCGACCAGTTTGCTACAGTCTACCATTGGCAGATGAACACCACACCTCTAGTGACCTCTATGCCCACACTCACTCCGAGTCCTGTGAGCGGGGTCGCTGTAGGGCCGGTCGATACTTCCTGGGGACATCTCAGCCTGGACGAGAGGCATGGTGGGGTGCAACCCGCTCTGTCATCCCATTAGCCAAGTCTTCACCTGAGAATGGAGATAGTTACGAAGATGTGATGCCCCAGATCTCCTCAATTCACAGCATGCAAGGTGAGTGCTCTTTCAATAAATCAGAGATTCAAAAGTTTCAAATGAGTACAGTAACACTGATTCTATCCACTTGCAGTGAGGGCTCACTGGGATGAGGACAGTGTTGTCAGCTCACCTGATGCCGGCTCAGATTCAGGGGACCGATACCGTGGCGACCAATGCCGTGTGAGCCCTCAAGAGCCCAGTAAGATTGAGACGTTGATTCGAGCCACACAACAGATGATAAAAGAGGAGGAAAGTCGTCTACAGCTGCGAAAGGCTGCCACAGACATACCTTTGGAGACTACAAATGGTTTGGCCAAGAGCCACAGCCAGTCATTTAGCAGTGATTTTACCCAGTCAGCATTGTGTCGAGGGACAGCTCAGGTGATAAGCCCCACCCCTAGTCCCGTTGCTCTGTCTCGCCTGAGCAGCCCCAACCCTGACAGACTGGGTAAAAGTAAAGACTTCCTGCAGAATGACCTCTCCTCTTCTCAACAACACCAGCAACTGTTGCCCCTGACAGGAACCTGTGCAGTTTCTCCAACCCCTGCTCTCTACCCCTCCCATTCCCGCCAGTACCTGGAAAAACACACAGCCTACTCACTCACAAGCTACGCACTTGAACATCTGTATGAGGCTGACAGCTTCAGAGGATACTCGCTGGGTTGCTCAGGTTCTTCTCATTATGACATGGCCACTCATCTCCGCATGCAGACCGAACAAACGCCTAGCCATAAAGGCACTTCTGTGATTATCACCAACGGCAGCTGATGTTTGTCCAAGCACACACCATCACCCACTCACTCAAACTAGCCTGTTATTTGTATGGAATTATTTTTATTCCTATAGATATTAAGGGATGTGAAATCTGGAAGTCGGTAAAAGAGAATCGCGCGAATAGACAATTACCACTTTTTCTTTTATAACCACTATTTCACTTTTCACTTGTTAATGCTTGAATGGATGGGACTTACCCAATTCATTTATTGAAGTGGTAGAATCAAGATGACATTTAAGCAAACGTGATCTCCACAAAATCTCCACTTATTGCTAATAGCAAATTAATTGTTTATATGGTGGTTTCAAACAGAATTAATCTATTTAGTATATTTTGTCTGAAAATCACATTTGTTGGGTCCCTGATATTTTGTGGTATAGGCAACCATAAGTTGACTGTTATTTATTTCAAAATCCAGTTTAATTCCTGTAGTCATTTGTCCTCTGTGCCAGAGACAACCAAAGCCTCAGTGAAACCATGTTAAACATGACACTGGGCGAAAAACAACAGGGGTAGCAAGCGGATATACCAGAGATCACAAATTGTTTCTGAAGCACAATGCAGCATTCAGTTGTTTTAAGTGGTTTGGGGTTTCATGTTGCATATGTTCATCTCGGCTTATTTCTGTACTGAAGGTTAAAATACAGAAATATAGGCCCAAAAAATATTGGTTTGAATCTTTATTTAGTTTTGTTCATATGGATGATTACCTATTATGTTATAAACTTTTTTTAAAAAGAACAAATATACATACTTTATTTGTTCTTCTGCAAGCTCGATTACAACTTCAACCTTTAAACATTATGCAATTATGAAAGACTTTTGATTTTATTCAAACTGATGGAACTATTTAGAGATTTGTTTGGTGAGTAGTGATAGAGGATGTGGAGAAAAGTGAATGACTGTTCTGCAGTGGTGGGACACGGGAGAGATTTCAGTTGTGCTGCTATTTGGTGTATTGGGGTTCCACACTGGAGGACTTTGAAGTGTAACATGGACATCAAGGGGGAGACAGTAGCTCCTACCTCACCCCATCATGTATTTATAGGATTCAAACGAGCTTCGTGTGGAAACCAGTTTCTCAGAGTGAGAAAAAAGTATTGATGATGTACATATGCTCAAAGAACAGCCACCCCCACCAAATCAAGCAATGCAAAAGTTGCAAAATGTATTTATTATTATGTGAATGAAAACTGTCATTTAGCTTTAAATATACTTCCTATCACAAACAGTGTGTGTGTTTATTTATATTTTTATGATCTGTCTCAAAATTAAATGGTCATTTTCCCATTCATGGATCAGTATTTCTGCACATATTACGACTACATATTTGAAGGGTTTTTTCAAACTGTGACATCCTGTTTAAAAAAATATAATTTAATATTTTTCACTGGTTCAGTATTTTTCATTCTGTGTGAATTTAGAGGTGAATAGAAATACATTCACACTATTTTTGATCATCATGTTTTAATGGTATTTCATACTCACCTGAGAAATAAATAAATTATTTCAATTAAATGTAACATGGATTGAATGGCTGTTTATCATTCATTTATTTTGTACTATGTTTTTAGTTAATTGTATTTGTTCCTTGCATTTCAAATACAAATCAAATAAGTGTGGAGGAACTTACAGTTCCTGTACAGATGTTTATCTGTACAAACATACAGATAAAACCTATAACATTTATATTAAAAGAATTATAATATATTTATAATTGGGATGGTAGTTTTACAGAGGTAATGGTATTTGTCAGTGTCGGGCGGACAGCTATTTTAATTTTTTATAATATTTTGCAATATTTCAATTTTTCCTTGTTCATCAAGAGACTTTCTTCCAAACGATTTAACGATTTCATGTATAATTTGAATAGATAAATTAAAATGTCATAGTTATAATAACTCTATATATTTAGTAAATTAAATGTAATTGTTGTGTAAGGTACCTTACGGGCTACGGGTTTCCCACCCCACAAAGAAATTCAATTAATATATATTAACATTAGTTTATATTAATATTTTATTGTATAATAATTGTATTAAATAAGCAATTAGTTGAATAGGTTGTTTACATTTGTCACATTTACGTCTCGCCACTCACTCTCTAGTTGTTCCAAACCCGCATAAATTTCATTGTTTGGTTGAACACAGAGAAAGATATTTAGACGAATCGTTGTAATCAAACAGTTCTTGCACCCCATTGACTACCATAGTAGAAAAAAATACAATGAGTCAAAAGTGCCCCAGAACTGCTTACTTTCTTACATTCTTCAAAATATTTTCTTTAGTAGTCAACAAAACAAGAAATATATAAAAAGTAATTTTTCCTATAGGAGTGAAGGGGCTCCAATAACTGTTTAGTTATAAGCATTCTTCCAAATACATTTCTCTTTAAAGCATTTGGAACAACTCGAAGGTGAGTAAATTATGACAGAATTTAAAATGTTTAGTCAACTATCCCTTTTAACCTGCTAACTAATGTAATTCTTTTATGCCTTTTACTTGTTATCAGCTAAAAAAATCGACACGGACTCCTCTTTTCCACCACAAAAGCATGCATTTGCAGTTATCTTTGTTTATGTTGTTGCCTTGAAATGGTCTATTCAAAATTACACATTTTTACAAACATAATTGTGTTTAAAAACACACAAAAAATAGTCTGACTCTTAACTGTCGCTCACATCTCAATATTTTTTCCCTTTTGTATTTGTTTTTAATTGTGTAATTATTCATAAATAAAATGTATGTCCTGTGATGTTGGAACAATAATTTAGTTGGGCAACAAATCTCTATATAAAAGGTATATACATAGGACTATATAAAATACCGTTTTTTGTGTGTTACACATGATAAGAGAGAACAGTCCATGTGTGTTCCCCTATATTTACATTGAAGTAATCCACCCATCTTGAGAGCTAACACAGATAGCAGTATTAACAAACACTACACCATGTCCGATTTAGTCTGATCAGATCTGAATCAATGTTTATTAATGTAAAACCAACCATAAACTTGCTGCTATAACCTATTTAAAACAACATTTATGTAACAAAATCATTTGACATTTTCTTTTATGGTGTACCCCACCATACGCCAATTATTGTGGTGACCTAAATTTATACAAAATCCATGAAAATTTTGGGTCAAATATCTTCTCCTTAATTGAGGAAAATATTCTGGAAAATATTTTGATGCATGAGAGTATACCCAAACAAATTAGTAACTGTTAGCCCTTTCATGCATGAATTAAGACAACTTTACTCAGATTTTTTGATATTTCTATTTCTCTTAGGGCTTGCTTAAGATTACAAACTTTTTACACATATTTCTTCACCTTGGAGTTATGTGGTTCTATCTGACACTTGTGTCTAAATTGAGTTACTAAATCAATTCTGTGACAACCTATTTATATTATGTGATGGGACTGTTTTGGACAACAAAAAGGTTAAATCTACAAAGTCTAACATAATTCTATTTATGATTTTTTCAGCACTTTGAATGCACACAAGATGACCAGAATTAGATTGGAATGTCATAGATTTTACAGTATTAAGCCTTAAAGATGAAATAGTCAACAATTTAATAGATTGAGTCTTAATTACACCAGTGAACGTTAGCATGTTATTTTAGTTATACCCATACCACACAATTTTCATTGTTACGAAGCAGATGTACATGAGAACATGTTCACTATACATTACATTTATAAAATAGAAAAGGTATCAAGAGCAAAGTGAATACATACACTCTCATCCACACAAGACACAAAATATAGCCTACAGTGCACACACACTCACATGAGGCGCGCACACACGCACGCACACAGACTCACACACACTCCAAAGTGCAATTGAACGAAAATCACTAGAGAGCCATTTTACATGTCTCACTTTTTTTGGAAAAATTCCAGGTTTCTACGTTAAATTCACATCTGCACTAAAATATTTAACAATTCTTATTTTACTTAACTTGAATATTAATGTCAAGCATTACATGCAAGGGCGTAGATTTGGTTTGAACTTTGGGGGGGTTGAACGTCCCAGATAGCACACGAACATCACGGAGACGTCTATTTGATGTGTGTGTTTACATCTGGAAGACGTATTTTTTAGAGTGTTTGCTCATCTGCAATACGTCTATAGGACGTTTCCTGTTAGAAAATGTCTTTAAGATGTAATGATTTAGAATGTATGTTAAGCTGACATCTTATAGATGTCTATCAGATGTTAGTAAACAGCAGATGCTTTCCAGAAGAAGTGATCTTTAACAGACATGACATTTATGCAGACGTACGTGTGCTATCTGGGGTTGTATGCTGCCTGATATTTTATTTTTATTTTTTAATGTGCATTGTTATTGGATAATTTATTTCTATATCTATCTATCTATCTATCTATCTATCTATCTATCTATCTATCTATATGCTTTAACTGATTACAAATTCAACATAAACAAATATGAAAGAGACAACATTTAGACATTTATTTTAAGATTTTTACATTCCACCTTAATGCATTTTAATATTTTTTTAAAGGGAAACACATTTAGTCTTGAACAACTGTAAACATGAAATTTTGAAATACATTTGACTATTTTTAATTGACCAAGTAATCCTCATTAAATAAAACTCATAAAAATCACAGCATACTTTTAAAGATGTATAATAATCTGATGATCAAACATTTTTGAACATTTCTGTACCCCTCCCTGTTTTCTTACCCTTTTGTCTGAAAGAGCTGCCTGTCTGTTGTCTTCTCCCTGTTCCTCACAGTGATAGAGAAAAGCCGGAATGTAAAACTTGACTCAGTATAAAGCTGTTTAGTGGAGTATTAAAAACATTAAAGACATTAATGTATAGTCTAACTTTACAAAGCTGCTGTTTTTCTATACCGTTTCCTATTTTATTTTATTGATTGAATGGCATCTTCTTTACCTGATCACCTGCTCCTCCTCTCCCTCTGCTGACTTTTCTACCCTGCTGCTATATTTACCTCGAATCTGTTAAAAAAATTTGTTAAAAGATTATACACCACATAACGTTATGAAATTCGTGTATAATCCTCATTCATAAAATTCTAACATAGAAGAGATTATAAAAAGAAAGAAATTAAGTATTGAAAGCGCCAGTAGGTGGCAGCGATTCACTGTTTTAATGAGTGAGCTACTTAAATTATTCATTCATCCAATTCGTTCAAAAGTCAGATTATTTTAGGAAGAAAACAAACATCAATGTGAATTCTTTTGTCATTGATAATTACAGATACTATTGAAAAATGAACTAGCAAAAGAGATGGCTGCTTTGGTAACTTGTTTTACTGATAGCTAAATACATTGCAATGGATTAGCTAGCGAACATATATGGTGTATACTTAGCTATTATTACACAATATTCTCATACCTCATTCGCAGTACATGCTTTATTTTTTTTGCATCCCTCTCTGACCAGCAGTTAAATATAGTCCGCTGTGCAGCGCTTCTCTTCATTTTTGGCCGTGTGCTCTCCCATTCAAACACCACTCGCGTTGTTTTGGCGAAAGTGCGACTCATTGGTTGGGCGTTACCAATCGGTTCGATTGAGGGGGAGTATTTTTTGTCTAATATATTATGACAAACTCATATTTCATTAGGAACAAAATTATTGTCACAAAATAAAGTAATTCTACATATTTTTCATTTGATCTACTGTGATTTTCATGTTGAAATATTGGAGGGGTTGTAACTGATGGATTTGAATATTGGGGGGGTTACCTCCCCCCCATCCCCCCCATAAACTACGCCCCTGATTACATGTAACTGTTTACACATTACAACACCAATTTCCAAATGTAAACTATTTGTGCTTCTTAAAAATGATTGCTTCAAATAATATTTTGAAAGATGGAATCTTATAACTGGATGTGTTTCTATTATAAGGTTCTATCTGCATTCTTCCTGTTCCAAAATCCACACATTTTAAAGTATTTTAATATATATTTATGGTCGTGCTTGAAAGAGACACCAGAGAATTTTTGCTACTTGGAGTACAAAAACTTACATAAGATCACTATGTCCAAATTGTTCAGAATGTAGATGGAACCTTTTAATTCCAAGGTGACAATTTTTTTAAAGATTTTAACTTATCTACTTGAGTGGCCTGTCACTAGGTGACGATATAGGATAATGCCCGACTGTCATCTGTAGTGGTTGATGTGGCACCATGCCATCATAACACATGTGCAAGAAATCGCTTTTTAACCACCGTAGCTGAAAGGGTAAAAAACTGAAGACAAAAAAATCCATTAACAGTCGCTGTATCATTTATGTACAGACTCGCAGAGGATGTGGTGTTTCTGACATCAAGTGCACAGAGAGACAGTGTGAATTTTAAGTATTTGAATGTTCATATGTTTAGGTTTAAACTTGCTGCTTGTGCGAAGTTGGCCTTTAAATTGCATTCAATTTGTGATTCGATTTGACACGTTCTGCATTGAAATACACCAGCCATTTCATAGACTAGGAAATGTGTATCCTGATCGCAACCAGTAAGAGCTCTGGAAAATGTATTCTTTACGCCTCAATATTGAGTGGTGGATGCATGACATCAGATGAAGGAGGAATTCCTATTTTTCAGCACTGTTTTACAAGAAACCAGAAGAAATGCCACTTGTTTTCCAAACGCGTTCCTACGAAACATGCTTCTAGCCATTCTTCTTTAGAAATATATATTTTTACCTATAACTTCATATACATATCGAAAAGTACTGCACAAATTTTATTTTAAACGATTTTTATTAATCTGGGTCATATTTTCACTGTATTTTTGTTAATTGCAACCTGCCAATGTGTGCTTTACCTAATTGATTTGTATTTGTGAAATGTTGTATTTTTTTAATAAAGCATCAATCCTGCAAATTGAAACAATCAGTTAAGATCTCAAGAGCTGAACTGTTCATGCATGAATTGTGGCATCCTCGATTTCATGATGTTTTCTTTGTTCCTCTTGGGGCATGTAAACAGGATTTTAACCTTTTTAACACATATTTTTCAAAAAGAGGTGATAGAAATGTGGGGGCCCGTTCCAAAACCATGCTCCGACAATCGGCAGCCATAGTTCCTCAGAGCTCCTCTCCATGCCAAACACTATGAAAACTAAAGCAATTGTTGCCCTCAAAGTTGGCAAAGGCTAAGGAAGCAATGTTTTTCAGATAGCTGTTTCCTCATTTCGTAACGTCAGGTCAAGTTGAGATCGATCCAAATCTTTCAGATGGAACTACTTGTAAGAAATCCAATAAAAACCAGAAAGGCTCTAAAAACCGAGGCACTTCAATTACGTCATATTTCAATGCTTCTCCATTCTTATTAACACAGTAATGGTGTGGGCCAAAACCTTTGCATACCACTGTATAATGTTACTTTATTGTGAATATGATTCGGTATCTTGTATGAGAAAACTTTTTGAAAAAGGAGGTGAAAATTAAGTTTGATGTTTTGCCACAGTTGGTAAGATAAGCATCTAAGTGAAGAAACAGAAGGCCACGTTTCCCCGCCATCACCCTCATACGAACATAAAAAGGGACAAGTGCAGATTGGCTAATCCTGCAGCGTTTACGATCGAGCTTATGAGCCCCACCCCGCCGAAACCAGAGAGCCCTGTTGTAGCCCAGGCCAGACCGGTGAATCCCTGCTGGTGCCTTTAAATGTCTGTGTGAAGCACACACGAAAAAACCCACTGACCAAAACCACCATGTGTGTTACATTTTTCAAATCCACCGCACAACTAAGATGAACGTCTCACCAACGTATATGCTTTTACATAGACACGCTTCATGCTTCACAGCAGCGAGTGTCATACACCATATTTACACCACATTATTATGTACTACAGGAAGCATATCTTCAGACGCAAAAAGAAGGGTTTTATCTAATTGATGAAGACTCAAGGAAATGTATTGAATGTTCATTAAATCAATTAGTAATGTAAATGCCTACATTTATTCAGCCCTTTAAACGTTTAACAATTTCATACCTGCCTGAGGGAAACACATGTCATAGGTTTAGATGCTATAGGTCCTAATGTTAGTTGCGAGAACTCCAGTAATCATGCTTGAGAGAGATTCATTCACGGTTTCTGTGAATGAACTTCAGTGCTGATTTTCAATACAGCAGAATTCCTTTCAAATAATGGCTCTAGAAACCAGAAGCTACTGTAATATTTAGTGAGCCCATTTACCCTATATTTGTTTTCTTACAGTGGAATTAGTTCCGAGACCATCTTTGCACGTCTCCAAGTAATGTAGACTGGAGAATGTAAACATACTGTATAGCCTGAATAAATGACATGGTTTTCTGTGCTGTGTGTGAAATCTGAATAAAGACCACTCACTCCTCACTCTGTGTCTGTGATTCATCCACATGTTTGAGCGACTTGACATTACTTTTATCCTCATTGATCCTTCTGTTCCCGATTTCACACACCATTTTGAAGAGCCTCTGTCTGAGGCTTGTTTTCACAACCTATTTCACTAATGCCAGTGGATCCTGAAACATCTCCGCTGTGTTTTCTCAACTCACATTGGTATCATCTGCCTCTTCCACCGCATCAAAGCACGGCTTAAGTCTGATAGCGCGGGAAAAACCCTCTTATCCGCTGTGACACTTTTATTGGTCTTCATGGGTGGGACTGGTGGTATGTTGTGTTCAGGACAAGAGAAACGCCATAAATACAACACAGTTATTCGAGCCGACTGAGCTAAATGCTGCTTTTGTTTCCCATAAAACATTCTATATCCCTGTGGGAATGGCTCTTCTCCCAAGTTTTTTTTTGTGTTGTTTAAAGCTGTTGTTTTTAAAGCTCACATGTACATTATGCTAACAATGTATTCATGAAGGTGTCAGTTCAGAAAATATTATAGTTTGTCTTATTTTTCATAACATTACATGGTTAACAATATAACATTTAAGTTGCATTTTTTTCTGAACATGAATTTGTTGCATTTGAACATATTGTTAGCCAAAACTCAATGCCACTCACTATTACAACGGGGTCATTGTGTGAGAATTAAACACTGCTATTTGTAAAAGCAAGGAACTAGCTGTTAAAGCACATGATGCTCTAGCCCGGGGCAAGTTTAGGTTGTGACTTATTTAATACATTAGTAAGTTTTATGCATAATCAAATTTGAATTAATGGGCCCTAAAACAAAGTTAACATTGCATATACCAAATAGCTTGGTTTTCTGTTACATTATTTAAAGTAATGCACAAAATGTCTGATGTGTTCTGTAAACTTTCTTACCTAAAAAAAACTAACCACAAATAACTGCCGGTTTTACATACAAAAAAGGTATGCAGCTCCCTCTCTGTCTAAATTGGTGATTTTGGCCTGTACAACTGTTTTCTCTATACTGCTGTAACATCAATCAATCAAATCTTTAACTAGGATCATTTTTAATAGCTCTGTCCTGTTTGAAAACGTAAACATTTTATTAAATTTTTACTTTAAACTCTGCAGTAACCATGTTACCACTTGATGCCACACTAGTCCCTACATTGTAAAAACGGTAATATTTCGGTAGCTGGGTTGCCAGAAAAAAAATTGTAAAGTAAAATTACAGTGTATTTCTACAATTTTACAGCATTTGTAAAATTCTGTAAAAAAAATTACAATATACTGTGACATTTTAATTCTTAAAATATTATTTATTCCCAGTTTTTCATTTTTCATTCATAAAGGTTTTAATATATAGCAGTTATCAAAACCAGCTCAATTGTTTTTTTCATATTATAATATTTTTCAAAGACTACAGGGTTTTAAAATTAGCTGCTTTCCATCTTTTTAATTATTGGTACTCATGAACAGTTCTTTTAGCTATTGATGTTAGATGTAGTAGATCTGAATCAAAGACCCATTCTTATGTACACATGGACACACTAACCCCACTGCTGGATTATTTCAAGAGGCACATGCCAGTCCATCTGTACCTTTGAAGCAGACGTATATGCAAAATGAGCCCGGGAGGATCCAACAGCCTCAAACAGACTTCAAACAGTAACTGAATTTCACAGATTTATTTGTCATTTTTTTTGTCAAAAACACTATTTCAGACGTTTTAAATGACAGAAAATGTAGATAAAATATAAAAAAAGAAATGTTTTTGAAAATGTTGTGTGTGTGCTCTGGGGTCTACGGGTGGAGAAGCACTCCCGGCCATCTGTCTGACCACCAGAGCGAACTAGCGACAGCAGCCAGGGGAGACGCATGCTTAAGGAGATAATGGATGACAAAAGACGGGGCTCTACATCTGCACTGTGTGCGTGTGTGTGTGTGAATGAGAAAGGGCTCTTCTCTCTGGCCGACTGAGACGCTAGTCTCTTCACATGGAGCAGCACATGGCTCCTCATTAAAGCGGGTGTTTACCATGCAACAGATTGGTGCTAAGGGTACCTGTGGGGTCATCCCTTGAGTCTCAGCACAACCGCCGGACCACTAGTCCCATTCTTTAACATACAAATTGCTTTTTTGTGCTGGAGGATCTGAGATTAATTGCACACACCATTTGGTGCTGCTGGTTCAAAGCTCCCTGTGTTTTTTTCCTCCTCTTACTTTGATTCTGGTTAGAGATTAGCTCGACAGAGATTGCATCACATTAAGGGTCTTTTTTCTTTTCTAGGCTACCACAAGGGCCATGGGGGCCAGTGTGGTTTACATTTTAACAACAAGTGGATTTTCCTTCAGAAAGTGCACACACAGAGCAGTTAGCAGCCCTTAGACTCTGCGCTTATTTTCATAATACATCTGTTTTGTCTTTTGCTGTGGAAAGTGAGCACATTATCATTTCAAATGTATTTCTTTTTTTGCATCATTTAAAGCACCTTTTTGAAATACATTAGAGAAATGCTTAAATTAAGCAGGATAAAAATGATAATCACAAGAAATTATATAAGAGCAGGATAATCATTTTCCTTTATTAAAACGGTTCCGTAATGACACCTGCATTGTTGCAGTATTTTACACATTTTCATCTTTATTTTATATGTGACCCTGGAGGACAAAACCAGTCTTAAGGGTCAATTTTTTGAAATTTTTACATGGACTGAAAGCTGAAGAAATAAGCTTTCTATTGATATATGGTCTGTTAGGATAGGACACTATCTGGCAGAAACAAAAACTCTTTCCAAAGCTGGAATCTGAGGGTGCAAAAAAAGCAAAATATAGAGAAAGTCGCCTTTGAAGTTGTTAATCTCAGGCATTGAAGCAGGCCACCCACTCACAAAAAGAAAGCTTGTAAACATTTACGGTAGAAAATTTATAAAATATCTTCATGGAACATGATCTTTACTTAATATTCTATTGATTTTTGGAAAAAAGAAAGATCGGTAATTTTTACCCCAACAATGTTTTTTTTTGGCGATAACTAAAAATGTTCCCGTGATTCTTAAGACTGGATTTGTTGTCCAGCGTCACATATTGTTGTCTGTGTAAAAAAGAATACAGGAACGATTTAAATGTTTGCAATTTCTCATGACAAACAACTTAAAAACAACCTTAAACACATGCACATCCCTTGGTTTAAATTCATTAGCATCGCACTAAGGGATGTGTAAACTGTTTTGTTAAAAGTTACTATTTTTGATTCAATGACAATCACGAAATGATCCATTCATTTATAAATGTATTTATATTGCCAATCTTTCCATATTCTGTATGCATTAACTCTTTTTTTGCAGTTTCATATAGTTGGTGTAAAGAAGACGCAGTAACAATATGGTCTCTTGAAACACACAAATGATTGCAGGTACATTTTGGTTCTTCAAACCCTTCCAGATGCGAGGCCATGTGTTTGCCTTGCTTTCTTGGCCTGAAAGAGAAAGTTAAGAAAAGAAAGGTAAGCAGCCCACACACCATTACTGTTTACCCAGCCTAGATACCCACATTTACCCCATATCACACCTTGTGAGCAGCTGTGTGTACGTGGAGAGATAAATGGTAAATAGTTTAAAAGCTTGCCTCATTTCACAGAGAATAAGCAGAGAAATTCTGTTCGCTACTGAGCACCTAAAGCACTTTGAAGGGGGGGGCACGAAACCAAAGCACTAACAATGTTCAAACCCCGCAAGGCAACACATTTCACAACATAACAATCCCTGCAAACGTTTAAAAGTGTCTGTGTTCATGTGTCCATTATGAGATGTTAATATGTCAAGTTAAGCATTTGTGAGCGCAAGGGAGTGTGTAAATAGGCTTTAAAGCATGTGCTGTGTTTTATTGACTGAAAAACCTCAGGTCACCTGCACCTCAGGCAATTTCCACCTTTCATTTCCTCTCAATACTTAACAAATTCAATGGATGCTCAATGAATTTTGGGTAACAAAAAGAGTGAGGAGAACTCGTCTGGAAAACCAGCTGTCAAAATTATAGTTTTCTTAATCTGTTCATTTTTTCGGTACAAAACAAAAAAAATATTATTATAAAAGCCATATTATTTTGAATATTTCAAATATCATGAATGAAGTAGATTTTGAAAGAGAGGAGAAAACACTTTCTTGTTGTTGACATTAAAAAAAAACATTTTGATGCAAACTTTTTGCTCACTTGGTAATAAGAAGAATGCTAAACATTTGGGCTCACGTTTCATTCATTAATTTGTAACGTTTATCACTAAGCCTACATTGTCATGTTATCCAGTAATCGTTTTCATGTTCAATGTAAAATACTGAAGCAAAACCAGTTGAATGTCAGCTCTAAATCACTAAGAGTAAACTTTCCCACCACAATGTTTCTCCTTCTGTTTTCTTTGGTTTGGAAAGAAAGGATGTGAAGCAGCAGTCAGTAGATGTGAGTGAGTCTGTGCACATGGACAGGGTTCTAGCAGATTTATGTCGACCTGACAGCAGGATCTCTCACCTGTCCAAACACTTTCCTTTTATGCTGCTGCCACTTTGCTAACAAGGCCTCACAGGACCATTGAAATGGTACTGACCAATAACCTCTCCCTTAAATTGTTTAAAGAATTTGTGCCCAGGGTACAAAGGGCTCCTGAAAAGCAGTCATGCTAAAGGACTTTCAAGATATTTAGTATTTAGATATAGTAATATAGTAACGAGATAGGTCTACATAAATAAAACTACAGTTCCAATTAAACATTTGTCTTGACTCCTGGGTGCTCTTTTTCTCAATTTGTAAGGTAGCACATTAGACCAGAGTAAAAATACTGAATATCGAGGTACAAATTAAAAGATGGATGCCTTGAGATTATTTAAATGCTCCGACATATTCTTTTTCTCAATCGCAATGAGAATACTCTGGCAAAAGTGATTTTTCTCAAATGATTCAGGGGGTTAATAGGTGCTAAAAGGAAGATCACAAAAGGAAGTTGACCTCCTCAGAATTTGGCACACTTCACTCCAGACTGGATGTCTGCATTGCTGGGACGTCTGACAAGGCAAGAGCCAAACATTGTTCAAGGAGATCCACTTTCTCCACATACATCATTCTAATGTCCACACCAGCATGTTTCGTGTGAAAATACAGATCACATGTGTGAAAGTATTTATACCAAATACAGTTTGTTTATTGGTTAACTGCTATCAGTGTAACTACAGGCAACATATTCAGATCTTAAATTGGCGCTGTGATACACAAAGATTATGTTAAATGTAAAAATTATATTATGATATGATTTCAACATTTAAATGCATTATTAATATAACAGTCCTAATATTAATTATCGACAATGAACATCATTGAAAGTTTCACATCACTGCCGTCTGTACAGCTGTGTATGTACAGTACTGTTAAGCAGCTTTGCTACAATACATTTTTTGTCACTGTATGGTTCTGGGAAGCAGATTATGACCATTGAAATTTAAATGTGGATGAATCTACTCAGCACAGTGCCATAGAAATAAAACTTTTATAGCTGGTCCCTTTATGACAACACGCCTGGTTTAAGGACAGTTCACCCAAAAGTAAAATTTTGTCATGATTCGCTCGCTCCCTAAAATTGTTTCAAACCTGTATACATTGTTCTGATGAAAACAGAGAAAGATATTTGGAATAATGTTAGCAACTGATATTTCTGGGGCATCATTGTCAGAGGTGGGTAGAAACTTGCTACATTTACTACGTTACAGTTACTTGAGTAATATTTTGGAAAATATGTACTCTTAAAGTAAAATTAAAAGCGGGTAAATTAACTCTTAATTTATAAAAATATGCATATAAAAAGCATTGTCTATTTCAAGGTTGTCGTCTGTTTTTACTGGGGCATTCCCGAGTGATTTAATATTTTGAGACAATTCTTTTGAAAGCTTTAAAGGGGCGATGAATTAAGACCTCAATTTTAACCCAAGCATTTGTTATATAAGAGGGAATCGTATTAAAGCGAACATCCTATAAGTGTCAGAACTGAAAACGCCCCTGTTACTGAAATTGCATCTGTTATTGACACCAGGCTCAGCGAAGGCCAGGTCCTGGAATGCACCTATCTATGACATCATTGAACACCGCCTCCGCGGAAAAATATCAAAGAATTCTTCTCTAGCCCCGCCCACTGGATGACTTAAGCCCCACTTAGTACACACTCCCGCATTTGTGATGATTGAAATACCACAGCAACATGTTTTTCAGCTAAAGATTTGTTTTGTCCCTCAGTTTAAACTAAACTGCTGTGTTTTGATTATGTTCAGAAGGCTATCACACAGCGCTCTTTTGCTGTGTTGCCATGTTGTTATTAATAAGCGATTTCATGCCTGCTGTTTGGTCTTGAATCAAAAAGCCTCGACACTTAGGTCTTAATAAAATTGTCTGTTGCGGATTTTAAGAATGTTTGGCCTTATAAAATATTTAAACAACTAGCATTTTAAGGTTTGTTTTGGTCTTGTCTTTATTTGCTTATTTTTACTGTGATGCTCTGGCAACCCACTCACATTTGTGAAGGGCTCCGAGTGCGGCTAGCCCCGTATCATATGTGCAAAAGTGAATACTTCTTTCACTATTATTTTTATTTAGAGCGACCAAGCAACAGACATGCAACATTACAGTTGTGGAGAAGAACATAGTCGCTTCCTTCGGATTCTGACATTAGGAATTTTGGTTGAAGTTTATTTTTAAGACAGCCTTCGTTCCTGCTCACGTGGGTGATACATTGAGCACTTGTTTGCTTAATTTCACCGTGACTTTGTGAACAAGGCGCTGGATTTGAAGAGACTAAAATTAAAAAGCAGTGCTGTGCAGTCAATATTTGTGCCGACAGGAATGGTGCAGCAATCTTATGTGAGTAAGACAGTTTTGTAGTATGCGTCACTATTGCTTTGAGGTCACTTTAGCATTGATCACGTCCCAAATCGCCCGCTTATGCACTATTTTAAGCCAATTCATAGTATACATAGTGTGAGTAGTGCGTTCACATTCAAAATACTCAAAAAAGAAGTACAATGTAAGTTCCCTGATGATGCACTTTTTCGACAGAAAATATGAAGTGTGGAACTGTGGACACTTCACGCACTCAACGGTCGCAATTTCGCTTACGTAGCGGAAGGGAAAACTCTCCTGCAGAGTGATAACGATTCAATCGGATGATGACTAAATTAATGTTGGATAAAACAGACGAAAACTACATTAAATGAACAATGCACAGGTATATTTTTATCCACACGCATTGTGGGGTGCGGCACGTCTTTAAAACAGAGCATTTGTTGAGACGGCCTCAAAACCCGGTAGAAATTGCCAATTACTTATTGATTTTGATGTTTTTGAATATAAAAACCCCCGAACGTCACAGACCTCATACAACAGTATGAAATAACAAAAACATTTTTTTTTCAGTTTGCAGCACGTCTGAATCTTCTGAAGTGGCGAGTTACTCCCTCCTCGTAGCGGGAAATTTAAGAACGCGCAAAACACAAAGATCATTGGATGAGGGGATATGAGTCTATCCAAACCTGCAAATAATATTGTTTGCCAGTAATGATAAATGTCCGCCACATACGTGCGCCCGCGCGACCTCTTCGTCAGACACAGCAACAAGCGGTCGCGTGCTTGAGAACGCAGTCTTCAAAGTAGGCTACGCAGCCTCAAAAGTCCAAGAAGTGAACTGAGATGAGACGGCCTTGCCTCGCGGAGGATTTCCTAATTGCATCTGATGCTCCTAATGCGTGTTGACAGCAGCAGGACATATCAGAGACGGTTCTGACTTTTTTAAACGAATACGGGGCCAGAAAATGTATACTTTAGTAAGAGAATATGACACGTTTATTTAAAATTATAACAGACCAACAGTATATATCAACCTTATAAATTTAAAACACAATAACGCCCCAAAAATGTTAATTAACAACGTGATATATAGCATTAAACCACATAAATGTTTTTTTGTGAATTATATACTTTTATTAAACTAAAATTTTGAATGATTATTTAATAATTTCAAGCCGTTAAGCGCACAATGAATCTCGGGATAGGCAAAACTGTAAAGGCTACATTCGTTCTACCCCCGAATGGGACACATCTAGGGACGTGGGCTTGCAGAAATATACATTTCAAGAATTTTTCAAAATCAGTTTGAATTACAAACATACAAGATAGCACTGCAGATGCTGTATATCATCTTAAAGAATGCTCAATGCATTGTAAATGCAATACTCTGCTGGTTCACTTTAGTTTGACATGGTCTTTCATTCTAAATAAGTTGTGTAGGCCACCTTGACATTAGGACAAGATTAAATTTACAGAAAAGCTTGTCTCTTCTGTGCTTGTCTATTATTTAGTCTCTGTTTATATATTGCAAATATATCTGCTTATGATAATAATTATTACAAATATTGATAAAAATATTAGAATAAAATATTGGCATTAATATTAATTTCATGAATAGTATACATAACATTCATATACAACGTAACTATTAACTAGCTGCTTGAGTAGTTTTTTCATACTTGTTTTACTCAAATAATTTTAAAAATAGTGACTAGTTACTTGTACTTTTTCTTAAGTAAAGATTTTGGCTACTCTAACCACCTCTGATCATTGTCTACCATAGTAGGAAAAGGTCTTAAAACAGAAATAGATATTTTGAGGTATTTAGGAAAAGAAAAGGTTTTTTGGCAACATTTTTATTTTTCCTACTAAGTCAGTAATGCCACAGAAGTGTCAGTTGCAAAAGAAAATTCCAAATATATCACTTTGTTTTCAACAAAACAAAGACATTTACCGTATACAGGTTTGGAACAACTGGAGAGTGAGTAATTTATGACAGACGCAGAGTATTTACTTTCTTTTAGTATTTGAAACTGTTAGTCAATGCAGGAGCTCCTGTTATTGACTAATGGATTAGTTAATGTGTCTAGAATTTGTTTGTGCAAGTTTAACCACAGGAGAGAGGATTTAACTAGTAATAAGTGACAGGGCTGGTTATGTGTCTTTTGGGTGATGGTAGCAGGAGCATTTCACATCTCGTTGTTCTGTATTGCATTCATGGCTCCCACTGCACAGTATTGACATAAAACATGGGGCCAAAAGCAAAGCACAGAAGTAGACATTGCCTGCCCTCTGTTCATTTACCCCCTTCAACCAAGTTCCTCCCAGCCAGCCACCAAGGCCCCCAATTGCAATCCATAAACCCCTACCCCCCAGTTCAAACCTCATTTCAGGTCTATCGATTCTGGCCGTCTGCTGCTCGGACCTGTCGCCTGTCGGCTCTGGAGATGTGAGCTGGCCCTGACCTGACTCTAGAGGACTCAAGTTTCTGATTGATTCCACAGAAAGAGTGAGCAGAGCCGGTGTTTGCTTTGATCGCTGGATTGTTTCAAATATCAGCATTAATATAATGCCCCTAACCAACGGTGACAGATCCAGTAGTGATAGATCTGTAAGGAAAAATGGTGGTGATTTTCTTGTAAATAGCCACACGCATGTGATGCTATATGACTCATAAGGCTTTATCATCACCTCTGGGTAGCAAGGTCCGAAACAACATTTAACAACAGAAAGTAGTTACAGCAACATCACGTGGTGTTATAAATGTTCAGGCATACCAGGAATTTTACTTCACGCATGCACGCACACACACACACACACACACACACACACACACACACACACACACACACACACACACACACTCACAAACACACCTACATACGCACACACATATACACACACAAGTGTATCTTACAAATGTCTTTCAAAGGGACAAGGTTTTTACCATTATGCTACACCCCATATTCAGAACGGGGAAGTAGAATGCAGAGGGACAGAAAGTGTGGAATTATTTTCTTTAAATACTGTACGCTGATTCCTCTGACAAAGCTTCAGCAGACTTCATGGGTTTTTCATTAGCATGGGTTTAATGACAAAAAATACAGAACAGTAATATAAATGTAATAGTACTTTTGTTGTAGCCTAATAGTAAGAGTTCATTTTTGACCAGTATTGTACATTATACTCTTGTGGGTCAATTTTCTGAAATTTAAGTTTTTACATCACCTGAAACATGAATAAAGAAGCTTTCCATTGATGTATTGTTTTGTAGGATTGGACAATATTTGTCCGAGGTTCAACTTTTTGAAAATCTGGAATCTGATGCTGCTAAAAAATCGAAACAATGAGAAAATGGCCTTTAAAGCTGTCCATCAGAGGCGCTGTAATGATGGTGTGGAGAGTATATGAACCCGAAAGCAGAAATTGTGCATGGCTTTACATGGATAACAAACATGAGTGTGTAATTCCGAAAGTGCAGGCAGCAGCGACTGAAGTTAGCAGGCTTTTTATGGCCATTTTTATTCACGATGCATCCACTCACAAAAAATTTCATATATTTACAGTAGTATCCTTCATGGAACATGATCTTTCCATTTTTCAACTAATGATTTTGTCATAAAAAAAGTTTCATTAGATCAGAGTACTTCAGGATTCATGTGCCAGCTGGCTGTAGTCTGACATGTCTTGTTATGACTGTAAACCAGAGACATTGTGTCAAAGAAAGCACTGCTCTGAGTGACTTGGCAGATGTAGAGGGGATCTGCAGCAATTATTAAAATCAGAGGTCTCATTAAAGTGTGTTAGATACATTCCCTTCCAGTCTTTTTAAAGGGGGCCTATCGAATCACCTTAGCCATTCGAATGCCTATTAATTGCTGGTAATGTTACAGCTGTGCATATGAAGTTTAGACCCTGACATACCTAAATGACAATAAAACGGTCACTGACATTTTATCATTCTGTCTTTCTGCACGAAGCCTTTCGCCACATTTTAAATTTCACCAACAAGCTGCAGGAGGTACTAGGGTGGAGCTCATGTAATTTGGTTCTTAATGTGCCTCTGTTATTTCATACACTATATCAGAATATATCTGAATTGGAATTCAGTTCCTCAGATATAGGCATTCAGCAAAATCTCAATCATATAAATCTCAATCAGCTCCCTTGTTCAGTTGTCAGGTCACTGGTTATTCCCGAAATCTTTTCAGTGCAATGAAAAGTTCCCAGAATGCAATACAAAAATCAGGGAGCATCGGTGCTCCCTATGTTCCCTTACTGGAAATCAAGTGACATTTTTGAGCCAACTCAATAAACCTTTTGAAACGTGATAAAACTTTTGAAAAGAAAAACGATAATATATATATATATATGCTGTATATAAACGCAGTGCTAAATCAGCAGGGAACACAATCTACTTAACATTTAATGTTTTACTTAATTTATCGACGCATATGTAACAGAATAAATGTAATAAACTGTTTTCATAATGCACTTGAAAAATATTTGAGCCATAGGTTGAAACAATGGTTTCACATGAAAATCTTTTCTATATACTATTTTAAAGCTTAAAGATAAGTTTTAAGTGATCAAATCAACGAATGCAGTCGGACTTTAAGCAGCCACCTATCAGTAAAATTAGTAATAAGCTTCAAATGTGACAATAATAAGTAATAAGCTTAGCAGTAACCGAACCTGTGTACTGTACAAGATACACTGATCTACGACCTATAGGGTGCTAGAGAGTTGAATAAGATAGCGTTTGTCTTTTGTTCTCGTTACTATTTACAGAACACCAGGCAATCACACAAAATCCCTTTACTAATTTTGATCAAGGTCTAAATTTTGCTACTGTTGATTGTTGGTGACTTTAACATCCACATTGACATGGAAAAAGAGTCATTACTTATTACGTTTATTGATAACTTAGAACTTAATTAACCTTAAGTAATTACATGCTGGAATAGAACCGATGAATAGAGTATTGTCCAACACTCTTTGAACCTGGAATTGTGGCTTCCTTTCAGGTAGGGAGAAAACCTCTTAACCATGTTATAAGAATAACATTTTGAAACATTCAATGAAAAGGTGCATAGGTGGAATCATAAAACGAGATAAATTTAAATACATTCAATAGTGTTTCCAGTTACTTTAGCGGCATCTAGTGGTGAGATTGCAAATTGCAACCAATGGCTCACCCCACCCCTTCCCCCCTCTCATTTGAAGCATTATGGTGGCTAACACAAGACTTAGATGTCATCACGTTTTTGCTTTTTCACCAAAGGACATAGCGTATTTACAAAACACGCTCTATAGAGCAGTTTGTCCGTTTAGGGCTACTGTAGAGAAAACATAGTGAATTGCATGTAAGGGGACCCTCCGTGTATGTAGAAAGAAATAGACCATCCTAATGTTATACAAACACAATAATTCATTATGTTAGGTCTTTACCTCTGAAGACATAGTTATGTATGTTTATTGCATTTCTGTCAATAGATCCTCCACAAAATTACACAGCGAAGACAATTAAAAAAAAATCATATCAAACTGGAAGTTTTCTGTAGACCTGTAGTTTGCCTACATTACATACTTTTTACCAACAGGGAACCAGGGCAAGATACCCTCTTTATGTCAGTTACTCCACTGTTGAAGGTGCATGGCATAAAGTGTCCTGCAGGACAGTTTCCTCATGTCTTCTCGTGTGGCCAAGATGCCCCTTCTATAAATTAGTTAGACCCTTTGATAATCTGCTTCTTTTGTTTATCTTTAAATCAAAGGTTGGTGGTAAAATACAGTGCCAGTTTTACAGTGTGCCGATTGACTACTATTGTCCTTTTCCTGACCTAAGCATAATTTATGGTTGTGCGTGGGACGTACTCCATACCTACGCTGTAGACTTGTGGTCTAGTGGTTAGAGTGTTGGCCAGAAGGTCGCTGGTTCAATTCTCAGTGCCACCAGGAAATGACTGAAGTGCCCTTGAGCAAGGCACCTTACCCCTGTTTGCTCTGCAGTGATAGCTGCCCACTGCACCCTACTTGTAAGTCGCTTTGGATAAAAGTAGACTGTGCGTAGCTCTGCTTAGCCAGACGTGCACCTCTCCAAAAATGTAACAACGCATCAATACGGACCTCATTACTTAGTTTGACAGAGGTAGTCTGGTGGCATCGTGCGTAATCATTACCTGGGGCCAGTTAAAGGGCGCTGCAGGTAGGTGGTTTTATGCTGCCTTGTAAATTTAATAATTGTGACCTGCCATTTTACTTTCGGATGTATGCCAGTAGTGACAGTAATTGTTCCATAGGAGTCTGTCTGCTGCTGTTTTGCCGCTAAGTGGCGGTTCAACATTTTTACCTCTCTGTTGCTGTGCTGTGGAGGAGTCTTCAATCTTCTCATAACGTGTATGCGTCGTGTGTGGAGTAATGTTTTTCCTTCCTTTGAGTGAATGTAGATGGTAGTGAGTTGGGTTATAATTTGTTTGTTCCTTTGATTTTGAATTGTTGTTTATAATTTTTTTTGCGGTTATTATACTTAATGTTCTCAGGTGGCCCATCTTTTTGTGGTGTTTGTGGATGTTACCTGTTGGGAGGATTCTTTTTATTTATTAACATATTTTATTTTTTTTGTGCTTCACTTTGTGTAAGGTTGGTTTGGGGTGACTGTATTTGGGTTGGAATTCAGTTCAATTCAAGTTTATTTATATAGCGCTTTCCACAATGTGTATTGTTTCAAAGCAGCTTTACAGGGCAAACAGGAAAAATTGAAAAGGTAAAACACAGCACAGTGTATTGTATTTATACAACGAGTAAGATCATTCGAATAAATAATATATAATTTCTAAATAAATAAATAAATTCAGTCTCCCGGAATTATTTCTTTATTTTTGGTGTCCTATGTTTTTTTTCCCTCTCCTGATATTTCCTGTGAAACCCTAAAATTGATGGTCCATGATATTGTGGGTGTGACGAGCAAGGCGGGATGAGAGCCGAGAGGGAATGGTGCAGGGCCGGTGATGCGAGTGATAATGAGTGTCAGCTGCGCATTGCAAGAAGATCAGAAGCATAAAAGGACGAGCGGCAGTGTGTTTGACGAGAGAGGACCGGGCCCGGACATGTTAAGTTTGTATTTATGTTCTTGAGGCCGACAGTCAACCATGAGGTGGCTGCCAGTCTTTCACTTCTGTGTTATTGTTTTTTTTATTTTGATAAATATTTGATACCTACTTTGAATGTTTGAAGGTCCTTCCTTCCCTACTTTGAACTGTATTATATTGGGATAGTGGACCACTGTATGGTATGTCTGTTATTTGTCATGTGTACTTAATAGTACTGTGAGAAATTCTGCTGATGCAAAATATTGACCAGCTACAGAGATAAAAACAGTGTCGCTGAATTCTTGTGGTAGATCCTAGGTAATTGAGGTACTACGAAGGCTCGAATTAATATCTTTTGTTGGCCGTCATTCTTTGTTCATTCTTTGAATCGCACGTAACCACTTTGAGAAATGATCATAAAATTTAGGATGGCCCAAGCAGCATTTTATAAATAAGGCCCATCATGTCTTTGTTGCAAGAATTTTGGACGTATAATGTGTGTGTGTGTGTCCAGGAGAGAAACTGAAAGTCTGCTGTTGCTGACTCTTTGCCTTCACAATCAATTTTATTTAAAAAAATTGCATTGCATTTTGATGCAATGCAAAATGCAATGCAGCTACATTGCGTATGGATGTCAATTACACTGATAGAATGTCAAGTATTACAGTCATCCCCAAAAAGATTATGTAAACAGTGCCCAGTGGAGACAGTTGGTTGACATACTAGGGTCATGCATACAGTTAAAGTTAACAGCTCAAACAATGCCCTATAACACAGCCTTTTACACTGTGACGTCTTATCCTGCTCGGACAAAGTCAAACAGATCAGTACTGTTACTGCTTCAAGACAACCTGACACAGCTGGTGGGAGATACGGTATGGTCCACTGCAGATGGAGATCCTCTACTAACATCCCTTAAACATCAGTGTATAAAATGTATTTTAAACTATATGAACTTTGAATGTGAATGTAAACATTTGTATGTGTTTAGCCCATTGTGTTTCTCATTTGTCGATCTATAAGGAATAAAGTTTCCGGGTCCAAGCTTCTAATCTTTTCAAGGAAAGATACAAATTAACCAGCCATTTATGAGCACTGTATATTCATATCACACAGTTAAGCGAACACAGTTAAGTCTCAAAGTGTAAACTGCTATCTCCAAACTCACAGAATCTCCAACATTAATATTTAAATAATTCGTAAAAAATGAATCACTGTCTTCTTTAATTTCGTTGTGGAGATAAAGGTTAGATTGGGGGATTTCCAGTTGTTTAACCACAAACAGTGATTGAATATTCAATGTATTTGATATTTGTCTATGGCATCTGATAGAATGTTTGGATCCTTACATCTTATACTTCACTATTTATTTAACTTTTTTAAGGCAAAATGCTAAGTGCTCCATCATTTTCCTTTTGCTTTGCAAAAAAAATCAACTAAATTAAAGTTCATGCAAGAATATAAATGTAAAGGATTCTAAAAAATATAATTTGGATGACAAAATCCTATTTTTAACAAGAATGGTAACAAGCCAAATCAGGAATATCGATTAGTATACTACATTTAAATTACATTTAGGCATTTGGCAGACGCTTTTATCCAAAGCGACTTACCTTTATCCTATACATTTTACATAGGTATTTGCAATCCCCTGGGATCAAACCCACAACCTTGCGTTGTTAGCGCAATGCTCTTACCACTGAGCTACAGGAAAGCTACAAACATTAATACTAAAAAAATTTAAAGCTAAAATCAAGTATTGTTTAAAACGTTAGGTTGTTTTTGGTTTCACTAAATAAACTCAAAATATGAATGGTTTTCTCACATACGCCATGTTTTTCGAGAAGAAACTTATTAACTGACAAGAGTCATTTGGATAATTGTAATGATGGATATAGGTGCTTTGTGGAGCTTAAACATGTTGTGTCTGCTGCATGCATAAAGTGACAAATACTTTTGAAAAACCCTTTCTTTGAAAGGAGGTCTATGGAGACAATACAGGGTCCTATATCTTTGCATAAAAAAAAAAGTTTTGCAAAAAAAAAAGTTTTGCAAAAAAAAAATAGGGTATTAAGCAAAATATTTCATCTTCGCAAATAAAACTTAAGAATCTGCAAAAGAAAAGTTAAGCACAGAGAGATAAAATCAAGTTTAAAAAAGTATAAATTCAGCAGCAATACTTTTGCAACACATCTTTTCCTTTGCATCGCTCCTTTAAATCCGCGTTTCAGTCAATCGCTCCTTTGCGAAACTGTTTTTTCTTTGCGCTTCACTTTTCTTTGCGCCTCGCTTTGTGTCCCTGATTTGACGTGGGAGAGGAGACAAGAGATTGGGGCGTGTACAAGCGACCTGAACCTGCCTCCCCTTACGTTCAAGTAGACTGTAGCGCGCCGACGTCATGCATGTATAAGTGCGCATGCGCATGCCTTTTTGTTTTCTTCCGTATACAGGAACATGTTCTAACAACACGGGGATGGATTCAATTTCAATGTCACTAAGTGATTGAGCATGTTTATTTTTATAACAGTGCTGTCTTTGTCATAGTCACAGAGGATGTCATTAAAAAACGTTAGTTTGTGATACGGGTTTACATTTGAAATGGCACGGTTTCTTTTTAATATTTTTATAAAAGAGCTCTTTAGAGCAAAATTAAGGCTTGAAAATATCAGAGCTAAACGTTTTTATAATCAGTATTGTTTAGCTGTGCGTTCACAACCTGAGTACTGCTGGTTTACATCAACTGCACTTCTAATTCTAATTCATTTTTATATTGTTCTTGTTCTAAATCTCTTTTTCTCACATTTTTAATCAATTTAATTGCAGTTTTATTCTTTCTTTAAATCTAATTTGTGATCTTAAATAATTGCCATTTTAAAGATACGTCTTATTTCTCTTTGTCAATCATTTTATGTAAAGCACTTTGAATTGCCCTTGTGTATGAAATGTGCTACAAAAATAAACTTGCCTTGCCTTGCCTAAGACGCACTTACTCTATTAACGAATTGTTCAAGACAACTCAGATTTCGGGAATTCCAAGCCTCAAACCCAGAAGTAAATGTTTTACATCACTAAATGACATGAATAAAGTATCTTCTGCCCCGACGCCGCGTGATTGACAGGAATGCATTGATCTTGGACATAATATCCAAGGTCTGAGTTTACACATTCATGAGATAAAATACATGAAAACATCACCTCGTAAGGTAAACAGGACACACATGCGCAATAACGTTTGCTTGACCACTTATCGTTAAGGCGCACGGGCACAAAAGCATGGATGACGTCAACATATATGACTTCACCGCGCTACAGTCTGCAGCGGGGACTACTTGAACGTAGGGGGAGGCAGGTTCAGGTCGCTTGTACACGCCCCAATCTCTTGTCTCCTCCCCCACGTCAAATCAGGGACACAAAGCGAGGCGCAAAGAAAAGTGAAGCGCAAAGAAAAAACAGTTTCGCAAAGGAGCCATTGAATGAAACGCGGATTTAAAGGAGCGATGCAAAGGAAAAGATGTGTTGCAAAAGCATTGCTGCTGAATTTTTACTTTGCTAAACTTGATTTTTTCTCTCTGTGCTTTACTTTTCTTTTGCAGATTCTTAAGTTTTATTTGCGAAGATGAAATATTTTGCTTAATACCCTATTTTTTTTGCAAAACTTTTTTTTTTTTTGCAAAACTTTTTTTTTTGCAAGACTTTTTTTTTTGCAAAGATATAGGACCCTGTATTGTCTCCATAGAGGTCCTGGAGAGCAGCCCGTCTGGTTTCAAGACTTAACTCAACTTTATTTATATAGCGCTTTTTACAATTTACATTGTTACCACGCAGCTGTACATGAGACATATTGACTATAAATAAACAAATCAAAAAAAGTTATATACCTGTAAAATCAAGAATAGGGGAAAACACAAAAAGAGACATACCCACATACAAAGGCACGACACTAATACACATAGACATGTACACTCACACACACACCGATGGACACACAGACAAGCACGATCGCGCACATTTAAAATAAATGAAAGAGAAACACAGGTCAAGTATTAAACAGACTATAAATTCCTATATGCAATATTAATTTAGTTAAACTTTAAAATTGTAAAGCAGCCCCCCAGCCAGGCAAATGCAAATGGTGGCGAGGTACCCAAAACTCCAATCGAGGGCTATGGTTGTCTCTGGAATGATGCTCCAACGGGTCAAGTCGTACATCTCAGGTAGGTCATTTACATTTACCATTATGCATTTGGCAGACACTTCCAAAGCGACTTACATTGCATTGTATTATACATTTGTTTCTGACTACGTGCAATCTCCTGGGATCGAACCCATGACCCTGGCATTGCTAGTGCGATGCTCTTAACACAGAGCCACGGGAACTCAGGGCTCAGTGCCTGGACCACTATTCTTTCTCAAATACATGACATTTTTCATTTCAGCCTGACGATCTGACTGTTTCTGATCTCATCTCAGCATGCATTAGTGATATTTCACTTTCAGCTGAACCTTGCAAAATGGAACTGCTGGTGATCTCAGCTCACCCAAAGATTTGTCACCACCTCTCCATTCAACTAGGTTCATCAACCATTACACCTTCCAGGACTGCCCGAATCCTCTCAGAGCATGCTACGCAAGTCCTAGTTCAGGTTCTAGCCCTGATCAGACTGGACTATTGCAATGCTCTACTTGCTTGACTTGCAGTTTGTAAAACCAAACTGGTGATCCAGAATGCAGCGGCAAGTGTGGTCTGCAATGAGCCAAAGAGAGCACACGTCAATCCCCTCTTCGTTAGGTTACATTCGCACCATATAGTTGCTCACATCAAATTCAAAGATCTCCTCCTGGCCCAAAGAACTACCAGTGGTTCGACACCACCATTCACTCGCTAATACAGACGCATGTGGGCTACGTAGCCATCGTAGCCATCTTTAAGAATCAGATATAAACACATCTCGTCCGTCAACACTTAGCACATTCATATAGACTTCTTTTTCTTTTTCGCTTAAATTATTCACTTAACAATGTCTCAGACTGTGCTCAGTTGTGCACAGATCTTAAAACCTGCCATCAAAAGACAGAGATTTTGATTTCCCGTCAAAATCTTCCAAACCAAATGACTTGAGGTATTTATTTTTAATTATTTTGAAATGGTCTACAAACACATCTTTAAGCTTCGAGAGAGCAACATGTTTTATTTATGTTACAAAATTATTTTTATTTTTGTGTGTAAAGTTGTGTAGATCTGTATGAGCAACTGGCATATATATTAGTGTCGGGCCAAAGGCAGGTGCTATCTTGGCAGAGGCCAAATAACCAGAGCATGTTTGACATCATTACAGACACAGTGTCTCAGTGTCAGGTTCCTGTCACAAGAAGAGAATGACCCATGGGCCATGATGGGGAAGGGTAGGGGACCACACAAATAGCAGGCACAGAGTGCCCATGTGAAAGAGATGAGATGCTGGCGGGGATTTGGGGTGACCAGCCATATGTTTACAGAGGAGTCATGAAGGGTGTGAGTTGGTTGAGGGTTGGCACCTCTGACCCCCTGCATCGCTACATCTTTATTTCATGGCTGACATGGTGCATGCCAGCACCGTGGATGGAATTCTGTCTCGGTTTTTAATTTATGACTCTCAGCTGCTCTCCACTAATTCAGCTGCCAGCTGCACTTCAGATGGGCCCTGAAGAATGAGAGGTAAAGAGACGAGAGAAAGTAGGAAGAGAGGGGGAAAAAGAAAGACCGTAATACGTGAAGGGGTGGATCTGAGAATGAGTAACAAATGTAAGGACACATAGGCTGAATCCGAAATCCCAGACTCAATGAGTAGGTACTAAATTTTTGAAAGTGCCTACTTAAAATGCACACAGATGCACACAACTTCAGACAACAACGAAATTAAAAATACATTTTACATAAAGAAAACATGTTGCTACAGTACGTACTGTTTTGGCCCTAGTGTTCTAGTGGGCGTGAAGATCTCCAGTGAGCATGTAGTATTTCTAACCCAATGGGACAAACTTAGCAAGTCCAAACATATAACATTAATTAATGTGGTGTTTCTAAGAATGTGATGAAAGCCGTTTTACAAAATACATAATTCTGAAGTTTTCACCTATAAAATGTGCAATCTACGTTTTACAAAGAAATTGTATGTGATATCTTAATAGTCAAGTCAGATGTATTTGTTTAGTACTTTATTTGTATTGTATCAAAGCAGTACCCAAAAAGGCAAAAACAAAAGAAAAAGACATGTTAGCCAAACATAGAATACAATGTGCTTTTTTGGGCACAGCTGCTTTGATACAATACAAATAAAGTACTAAACAAATAAATCTGACTTGACTTTATAATGAATAATTATATGTTAATACATATTACATATAATTCCGTAGTAAAACGTAGTGTTATGTTTGCACCTGCTAAGTGTCCCATGGTGTTAGAAATTCTACATGCTCAATTGGGATTTTAGAAGACTAGTACCAAAAACAGGAAATACCTCAGGAAAGAAGTCAAGTGGTCAAGTGCAAAGACCGCAAGTGGGGGTATTTGCCTTTGAATGGGATCGGCCGTCGTACGCCATATTAACGTGATCATTTGACGTAATTCTCTGTTCCTTTTCAATGACTGGTGGCTGGCAACCTACGTTTCAGGTGCATATCCGCCACCTACTGTACTGGAGTGCGGGGCTATAGATTTGCCATGTGATGTAATGACAAGCGCAACAACTTAAGTTATGAGAGACAGTTTGCATTAACAACATAACGTGGGTTTTGTACAAGTAATCAATACAAGAAACAAAGCTTTCAATTTTCTTCAAGTACAGCACATTCAGAGCTTTTTATTTTCATGAATTTTCATTTTTACCTTGTAGGGATATATGCTGTTGATAAAAGTAGCCTAAACAATTAAAAGGAATACAAGAGCTTTGTGATTTTTTGATGCGTTTTCTTTAATTTCGGCAAGAACAGGCCCATCCACACTTCCCATTATGAAGAATAATAATGCCAATGGAATGTTCTTTTTGTAACAGAAACATGCTTGACTGTAAACTGCAGCAAATTATGATTGGTCTGTATTATGCCTATTTGTTGATGTCTCTCACTTAGATACTTACCCCAATATGCATTCTATTGCAGTAATATTAACAATCTGAGTAATTCTCTTTTTTGGTGTTTTTATGTGCTAAGCAAGTTTTAACATGGACGTTATCCAAATGTTATTCGATCACTTTCTCTCTGTTTTCTTTCCTTGTCCATAAAACAACATCATTTTTACACATCTCTTGATTTATCATTCGGACAAATAAGTAATTTCATTTTAGTAATTAATCGATTTTGGGCTTATTTGTGTTTTGTAATTATTTGTTTATCAAACATGATTAGAGAGTTGAACTGCGCCAAAATGTATCTGTTGGAACCACCTGAGCACCTTGAGTTGAAACCATCAGTTGAAACCATAAAACACGGTCAATTTAAGAACAAAGCAAGGTAAATGTTCATGTTACATTAGTTCCACAAGAATTAACAACAAGTTTAATTTTACATGAAATTATATTCCGTCCCGTGGGCTCATGGGATATAGAGCATCCGTCGCTCCGTACTTTTAAACCACACATACTATTCTTTCCCCTATGAGTTTTGCCCATAGTAAAGAAGTATGCCATTTCAGATTTTTGCCATAGTGTTGCCCTGGCATGCATTAAACAGCATTTTCACAGATTCTACTTATCAGATAACTTAAAAAAAAAGCAAAATAATAACTTTTCTGTTTTAAGTACATTGTTGTTGTCTAAATGTACCCTGAACGTATACTTCTCCAGATTAAAGAAGTTTCCATCTTACAAAAAAGTTAAAGCTTTGTTGGTTTTTAAAAATAATGGCTGATATTCTTTCATGTTCAGTGGTTACACTGGAAATGTAAGGGCAAGTAAAGCACATTGCATTGTGGGATACAGCATGCTCAAGGTCTATATTGTGCATCACATTTAGTAGGTCAGTTTGGCACTTGGTCAAAATAAGGGCAGATTACATATGTGGAGGGGGAAACAGGCAAAACAACGATTAAGAAAGTCATCTGAATTCAGCGCCAGTGCTCTTCATTGATCTAAGTGCAAGGAGAAATCAAAATGTTTGGCTTATTTTAGCCAATTAGCTGCAAGAGAGAGGATTGTGTGAGCAGTATTGAGCAGTGCTCCACTGAAAACACTATTGTCAGCATGCTCAATTTGAGATCAATGCAGCACTGTTATAGGATTAGCCATGCTATTGATGCAGTATAGGCTACTCTAATATATTAACAGGCTAATTAACAGAAGGCTGTGTGTCATGTTACACCTTGAACAAGAGACAATGTACAAACATATGAAACCAACATTGGACTGCCATCTTAAAAAAAAAATGTATGGCTTTTTAACAGGAAACATACTATATAAAAATATGCAATGTTACATAGCCTACTGAATAAAAGATGTCTGAATACACACACACATATTAGTTTGCCTGTTCAATAAATAAGCATTTAAATTGGTGAAACATTAAGTAAGCAGACACATAGAAGCAGACAGTAAAAAGGAATCCTTGAATCCTGTGTCACATAAGCTCATCGTTCGGGTCCTTGTAGCCCTGTGAAGTGAGATGCACACCACCAAAGAGACGAGAATGAAAGCATTGTCAAACACTGTCACGTTTAGGAGATCTGCACTCCTGTTAACTGTTTAAAGGGACTTTAGTCCTGTGAAGAGCTTTGTCTTTTGTCTGTGGGTGGAGACTGGCTTAGCAGTGCTGCTTTGTATTTTCTGCGGGCTTTGTGCCTTTGGCTCCCATATGGGGGAGAAAAGACAGGCATATAAGTTCTTAAGCAAAGTTTATATTTGCCAAGGAATTTTGAGGGCTTTGCTTTACTTCAGTGGAAAAACAATAACCAGGCAAACGGAATTCTACCCTTATAAGCACTTATGCAAAGTTCATATTTGCAATGGAAATTTTAACCTTGTCTTGAATGGATAAGAGCTGTCTATAATGCAAGATCAGAAACACCCATCACACTCCTCCTCATACAATAAAATAACACAACAATCTGCCTCTGGACTACATATGTAAAAACAAAGGGAGAACAAGCATAATGGTTGTTTTTCTTTTTCCTATAGTTATATACATACATATATATAAATATATATATTCTATTTAATGCATTTATCATCAGTATTGTCTATAAAACAGCTGTAATTCTTCATGTTTTCTGTTTTTCAACAAATTCAACAAGTTAACATACAACAAATTAGATTTTTAAAGTAAAATAATAATAGGAGCGTTACGTGGTTTTACTGTGAATTCTTACGCTCAAAAATAAGAGTAATTCATAAAGTTTCATGAGTGTTAAGACTAGGTCCTAGCTCCAAAACTATTTAAGAGAGCTGAAGAGGTCTCATAACCTTGTTAAGAGTGAAAGCATGTCAGTACAGAAGCAGATACCTGGGACTTTACAACAACAAAAAACAGCTTTGGTCTCTTCTTTACACAGCCTACTGCTGAGAGTGTAAAAGGATGTCATTCAACAGCTTAATTATTTAAATTAACTGTTCATTTAAAGTGTGTATGAAACGGAGCCGAAGTTTTATTTTTGAAACGCCTTCTCTGTTGCCTTGTCTGTTTGAAAAATGAAATTTCAGGTTACTTTATGTACTTTATCATCACGTGGGTTGAAGTCAAACGATGTTAAATTTCCTACAAAATCATACAGCTCAATATATCAATCACTTCTATAAGCTCACCGTTGAAAATCAGGGTAAGGTAAGTAGGCCGTTTTCAACACAGATTTTTATATACTTGCCCCATAACTTAATGTTGGTTTATTTTACCCAAATTACTTATGGATTCCAGCTGTATTTAAATTAATAATCTTCAAGGCTCTCTATTGGCTGATTCAGAAGTAAAGGGCAGCCATTTTGTGTTTTATCATTGTAGTTCTTAATTTACACTTAACACTTAAGAGAGAATTTAAGAATCAGTCTTTAACGTTACTGACAGTTCCTTTTAGATTCTTTATAAAAGTCTCATACTCTTAAGAAAGATTTTTTGACACCAAAATCGAAGTTTAAAACTGGTCTTAAGAGCATTTTTGAGAAGTTTTATACATAAAATCTTTATCATTATGACACCATATGTGGATGTCATATGGTGGATGGCCCTGGATGACAAAACCAGTCTTAATGGTCAAATTTTCGAAAAGGAGATTTTTACATCATCTGAAAGCTGAAGAAATAAACTTTCTATTGATATCTGGTTTATTAGAATAGGACACTATCTGGCAAAACAACAACTGTTCACAAAGCTGGAATCTGAGGGTGCAAAAAAAGCTAAATATTGAGGAAATCGCCTTTGATGTTGTTAATCAGGGGTGCTGTAGCAGGCCATCCACTCACAAAAATAAAGTATTTCATACATTTACGATAGGAAATGTGTAAAATATCGTGATCGTTACTTAATGTCCTGTCCTTTTTGCATTAAAGAAAAATCTGTCATTTTTCCCATATTTTTGGCAATAACTAAAAATGTTCCGGTGCTACTTAAGACTGGATTTGTTCTCCAGGGTCACATATTTGAGTTGAGCAGCAGCAAACGAAGAGTTCAGATGCAAAAACCCCTCTAAAAGCCACATCCGTCAAAAACGGGATTACAATAGTGAGTGAATGCGCGCCACAAGTCGTCTTTGTTACTCAATAAAAAAATTCTTCAAAACCGCTAAATACCAGTCTGCCCAGTCTGAAATATCTGGTATTGCTAAATGATAATAAAATCCTTCTGACGGATTTAGAGGTGTTTGCATCTGAACTCTTAATATGTTCATTTGTCTTTCTTAACGTAAATGCCCTTGGTGTAATATTTGATCTAATGCATTTTTTATTTATTAACATTCCAACTGCTTTTTTAAATAAACCAGTGTGGTTTAATTTTGTCTCTGCTGTATTTCTGGTTATGAAAGATAAAAACATATGTAGAACTGATATCTCTAGATGTGTGTAACTAATGCAAACAAGTCAGTATGTTGGGATGCCTTTGCTTTGTATTACAATGAATAAATATTTTAACAGAGTTAAGAAAAATCTGGCTGTAGAAGTGTGGATATAAGTGGGTTAGGGCAAACTGTGAGCCTTCAAGGCAAATTTAATTGTGGGATGTCATCCAAGGTCTGGTTACTGTTTGCTTACGTTGAAATACCTTGTTTTAAATTAAATGAAGTATATATATATATATAAATATTCAGTATTCCACTCATCTCTTTGCAGCTTAGTTTGTTACTGTTCTTATGATGTTTTCAGCTATTAAATAAGTTTAGTTAAAACTTTGATATCCCTATTTTTATTGTGGTGGATGCAACTACATTTAATAATGTTTTGTAAAAAAGTGTACAATTACCAATCTCTCACGTTATTCTAGCAAGAATGTGCAAGCTTGTAAGGAAGTGTCGCCTTTTTACAACAGTGTGCAAATTCTCACAGATATATCCCTTTCAGGCCAGAATCTTTTTTGTTCCCTTTTATGTTACCCGACATTAATGAGAGAAAAAAGAGAACATTATTTCCATTGATGCTCTTGAAATGCGTGCTTGTTTTCGGTTATATACCATCTGTCTGGCATCACACACACAGAGCCACGGCCACGGACGCCTACTCTGCCAAGCCTATCTATTCATGAGACTTAACCAGGCGTGCAATGGGCAGAGAATACCAAGTGCAGGAGCTCCGGCCACCTTCTTAGAGCGACAGGGACCCGAGAGCAGCATTGCTGCGACACTGCACCACACGAGGGACACTAGACGTGTTGCCACGGTGACACACTGGGAGGTCAGAGGGCCCACGTGAGAGGTGAGAGAGACACAATGGGATGAGCGTGAGTCCATCTGGACGAGTGACCTGACATAATTAGATATTAATCCTGCTCTGAGGTGCGGTGGGAGTATGTAAGTGTGTGTGTGTTGGGGCGTATGAGAGCGTATGAGTGTGTGTGGCATGCAGGGGGGAGTTAAGCTGAGGAAGAGAGAAAAAAGAGAGTGTTGTTCTTAAACACTAAGCTGATTAGCCAGGCATGTGTTTGCTGTCGAGTTGTGCCGCTCTAGACTAGGGCAATCCATTGGATGTGTGTTTCTGGTCTCATCTGTCTGCTTGGTTTGTATTGACATTTGTTAAAAGGAGAAGCATGAAAGGAGGAACGAAAGAGGATGGTGGAGAAATGAGACAGGCCTCTGAAATGTCAGTGCTGACAGATGGGGATGTTTGATGGAGCTGGGCTGAGTGCCACATCAACGCCAATCACTTTTTTTTGTCTTCAGGTAAATATAAAGCTGGGTTAGGTACTATCGCTTTATAAAGCTGTTATAAAGCGATAGTTCACGCAAGAATTGAAATAGTTTTTTATGTATTCAAGCCAGGCCATCTGAGATGTATATGACATTTTTTCTTGATTAGAATACTTAAGACGATTTTTAGGTAAATCCACAGATCTCAAACAGTTCTAAAGCACACATCTCCAGCAAACATCTTGTGAGGTGAATCGATCGATATTTGTAACAAACTGAACGTCATTAATAAAATGATGAGTGGTTTTCTACAGCTTCTGCCAAACGTCCTGATCACACTCCCTCTGTATAAATGACGTATGCACGATTTCAAAGGTGAACGGACATTGTTGAGTTAACAACGTAGAGGGAGGATGGGAGTGCACATCTTAAGATACGTTTTAATGCGACAGGATGTGAGATTTACCTTAAAATCTTCTTTATTGTTCCACTCAAGAAAATATGGCACCTACATCTCAGATGGCCTGAGGTTAAGAACAACAAATGGGTGAACTATCGCATCAACATAATTTCTGTCAAGGCTGCCAAATTCTATCCCTTCCTCTTTCAAAATCCTTGTGTCATATGGGCTGTGTTGATTTATCTCATCAAACTAAAGAAAATAACTCAACTCTAGTAGTTGGTCTTTAAGTTCATTGATGGTGACAACTTGGGTCACTTGAGGTAAATTTGTTTGGGACATGTCATCCAATTTGTTGACCCTGAGGCCATGTTTAGTTAAATCATCTGGTGGACATGACTTTGTTGCTCTCATCACTGAATGCCTGTTTTTCTGCCAATAAAAAAATGTGGATTACATGACAGTATACTAGATTATGTTTACACATATCACAACTTCTCTTGGCTTTGTTTTAAAGTAAATCATTTGTCAGATCCTTTGGAACTAAATTGGGCAGTGTAAGTAATTAGGATGGCCTTTAAAATCCGTCACCACACAGGTTTTGCAGGTTCCAACAATGTACTTTATGCAAGGATTTAATGTTTTGTACACATTTTGCAGAATAATTTCCATTGAAGTGACGCAAGCAGTTTTTTAATATAGCTCAGACTATACTCGACTATAGAATCCAGTCCCAGTTTGCAGTATGTGTATTTATTATTTTTTTCATTTATCAAGTTAATATAGTTTAAAGGGATAGGTTCACCCAAAAATGAAAATTATGTCATCATTTATTCACCCTCAGGTTGTTCCAAACCTGTATAGATGTATTTGTTACGATGAACACAGAGAAAGATATTTGGAAGAATGTTAGCAATTCTCAGTTCTAGGACATCATCCACGAACAAAGCAGGAATAGAAATATTGTATTTTTTTTCTTCTGTTGAACATATTATGAGAATTTAGGAAAACAAACAGTCCTGGGGTACCTTTGACTACCATTTAATTTGTCCTACTGTGGTCGTAGATGATGTCCCTGAACTGTAGATTACTAACATTCTTCCAAATATCTTTCACTGTGTTCATCAGAACAAAGTAATATATGGTAAGGTATGACTTTACACAAGGGTGAGTATATGCTGATAGAATTTTTATTTTTATTTGTATTTCGCTTATATTTTATTTATTATATATTTTAAAACATATTTTTCTTACCTGTCAATGTAGGTTTAAAAAAAGGAAATTTTCGATTTATAAGTTAATTGAATTACAATATGACCTAATTGCAAACGTAATTGTTTAATGTACATATTAATTTACAACATCTTACATTTTTTGTATCACTCACTGATCATTGTTATGATTTTTTCAAGTAAATGTGCCTGGCTGATACTTTTCAGTCCTTATCACAACAACGAAAAGCAGCTTTTATTAAGACATTTTATCAAAGACAAACAAGTGTGGTTTCTAAAGAAACAGAAATTACCACATCAGCCAATTGCTGACAGATTAGGCAAACTCACTACCTCACTCAAAAGATCCCCAAAATATAAGATAAATATCATCTTATCTCTGTCAGTATTTATTGTTTGTCCTTACCATACAGCTTAGTTTTTTTTTACTCTGAAATACGTTAAAAAAATGAATGTATATTTATGTTTAAATCATGTATATTAAGATACTACGGGTCAAAACTGACGTAGTAGTCCTTACTAGCTGCCAGTAAACTGCAATACTAGCAAAAATGACATTTCCGCAACATGTCAATTTACTGGATATCATTTTACAAATAAAAATATCTTAATGACTCCATGCAATTTTGTTTACCGTTTTATATGTATAACAGACTCTGATGATTAAAATAAAAATTTACAGGGGTTGATTTGGAAATAAAATTTGGAGAGTCAAAAGTGCCCGTAGTTGCAGAAACACCCATATTCCTACAGATTTTGTTTGCAAAAAACTGTTAGTCAGAAACAAATCTGAAGAAGTAAGAACTGCAAAAATGGTATCATGCCAGCTGTGCTATATGCTGCTTGTGCTCGTCATTAGGAACAAAGCCTCAGACCATGACTTGCGACTAATACCTGCTGAAGGATGGAAAGAACACATGCAATGAATATGCTGTTGTTGGTGTTTCATAAGAATTATTCAAGACAGTTCAACTACTTTAGATTGCAAGGAAAATTATGTCAAATTCAAGTTAATTTATACAATCCGACCTGTATTCTTATCTGCACATCTACCAAATGATTTTATATCAATAAAACACAATATGCTGTTACAATACAAGATACTTACAAAATCTAGTGGCAATAGTAACAAATCTTAAATTTTAAAAGATTTACATCTATTATAAACAATTTGATTTATTATAACAAATTGCCAGAAAAAAATTCTGAAGTAAAATAGTCTATATATTAAGTTAATACTCTATGTTCACATTGAGAATGGTAGCTGTATTGATAACTAAATTAGCTATGATGATACTGAACAATAATGGATTATAATTGCATTTATTCTAATAATATTTTATATTAGTTTATTTAAATGGAAATTGCACATATGTTCTTGTGTTCTTAATTATGTTATCTTTCCCTAGCCAAACAAAAAAGCTCTAAAAGGGATCCTGGTCATCTGTGTCAGTCATTTTTGCAATTGGGGGTTAGGTGCCTTGCTCAAGGGGACCTCAGCTGTGGGTTATTATAGTGGAAGAGAGTGCTGTAGCCTACATTCACTTCGCACACTTACATTTCCCACAGGTACTGAGACTCGACCCTGCCAGCAATAAAGTTCTTCATTTTGATTGGCTGGAAGTTTTATCTTCAGTTTGATTGGCTAAAATTCTGCTTGGCCTCTGGATTTTGACTGGCTAGAATCCCCTAAACCCTGGTTCATTGGTCACCTTTTGAAATCAGGTAGCTCTGTGCTTATCTTACTAGAAGCATCTTACGCGTGAGGGTTCTCCCTGAGGTTGGGTTTGATCGAAGAGTTCAGAGATCCCATTCCATGTGTTTGTCTGCAAGTTTGCTCCCTCCCTGTAGTGTGGTGTTATTTATAATAATTACCCATACAATGATGAGGTGTATGAGTAAAGACTTGGAGTGCAAAGTACCGGCAACATGTGAAAAGTGAAAGTACGCTAAAGATTAAAACAGAGAAGTGCCGGTTCTGCGTACAGATGCTTACCTGCCCACTTCATGCCTTAAGTAAGCTTGGGCTCACCAATCTCTACTGTATGGTTTCTCATTGCCATTTTATTACGGATACAATCACCCCTAACAAATAAGTTGTCAACTTTTACAGTTTCATATAAATTTTAAGCAAAACCATAGTTGACACCATTGGTCATGGCTCATGTTGTGTTGTAATAGTTTTTATTGAAAATACAATTTTGTTCATCTATGTAATGTTCTCATTATTTCGTACACCCCTTTTAGAAAACATACAGAGAAAGAGTGGAAAAAGTGGAAAATGAGCTACTGAAATGGAGACGTTAGGTATGATACTAATAAATTGGGGGTAGACATTTGTGGAGTTCAAGTGCATTCTAAGCCTGTTTGTAAGATTCTCATGTTAAGTAAAAGGAGCCCTAATTATCATGATGGAAATAGCCATGGGCAGTGATGGCGAACAATAGTGAGCTTGTGCAGTGAGAGAACATGGGGCTATAAGCGCTTTCAGCTGTGCTCACAATGTCAACCTATTTACCTGCTTGCTCATGCTTGTAGCCCCGTATTGGAAACCTCCGATATTTACTCCAGAGATAGGAGCCCTAATTGTGTCTAACTCAAACCATGTAGCTATCAGGGGCAGATTCCTTTGTACAAGCAGAGATAAGACTTTATTTGCACTTTCGGAAAGAGTTAGAGTGGCAAATAACAGGTGCTATTTCGAGATGTTGGGAACCATAGAACATTTCAGCAATGCTGTTATAATGAATATAAGCATGGCTAAAACTTATAGATAATATAGCCATAGATCACAACAACAATATTGCTTAACAAAAGTTAAAAGTATTTAGCTCGGCGGTTAGTGCATGGCGCTAACAGCACCAAGGTCGTGGGTTCGATCCCAGGGGATTGCACATACGTAGAAACAAATGTATAAATGTAAATGTCAGTATAAAGGACATTGAATAGTAATTACATCAGTATTCCTTCCAGCTTAACTCCAGGTTTTCCATTTTCCACTCCAATGATTACTGGTCGAGCGATACTTAGGCGAGAGAAAGCACAGGCAGACTGACCTTCCAAAACCTCACCCCTAGGGCAAAAATCACACAAATCTTCCTCCTGCAACAGAACCACTGCACATCACTCACATATTCTTCTATGGAACATGTGGAGTGGTACAAACAAGAGTGAATTCCATAACCGGTTTACTATATACTATTTAAAAACATGCTGTGCTTGTTGAGTTTGAGACATTTGAGCTTGAATAGACAGATACACAGTCAGCTGGGCCAAGGGACTAAAGTTTGGCTGGCTGTAACACATTGTTTCTGTGTGAGCGATTGTAAAAAGCCTGTCAACCCTTCTCCCCATTCATCCTGCTCACATTAACACTCAGTTGAGATCTGTGCTGTGTTATCTTATTTGCAAGTTTCAAATTATTCCAACCAAATAATTTCTGTGTTCCAATGTGTACCTTTTACTGTTGTTAATTCTTCTCTTTGATACCTGCAGATAACTATCTCAAAGGATCAAATCGCCACGAAGTGAGGGCAAGGGTAAAGTGATAGTTAATGAAACTGTAAAGTAATGTCCATCTGGAGCTGAATTAATATGCCCAAGTATTTCCAGCTGCATGCATTTATTGCAATTAAATGGAAATGATGTACATTTCACCCCCAAGGGTCTGGGCAGACGACCACTCTGCTCTGCGGTTTTTCTCGGCTGCACTTGTTTTATAAGTACACCACTGAGAATAATTTACACAAAGTGGGCAGCCAAATGATTAATGACTTAATTAATGGAAAGCAAAAGAGTTGACTGGTGTTCTCAAATAGCTTGTGTATACACCTTCAACTTTTTATGAAATATACTCACAGGCTTCAGAAGACAGCTTTTGGATGGTTTTTAAGAATAATTTTGACATCTAAAAGTGAAAACATTCATATCTTGCCATCAAGTTTAAAGGGTTTTAGCTGCTGAGCCTGGGCTGCGTTGTTGGCTTGGTTTAATGTTTTTAGCACAGTGTTTTAACTTTTCAGTCAAATCTATATACCAATATTTCTGCACGTAATAAATCCTTAGATATGAGAAATTATTTTTTATTTTAATTAAACAACTTCAACTTCACCCTCACTTTTGTTTTTGGTTGAATTGATCGTTGATGTCCAAGAGCCACTGCTGTATAATGCATGCATTCTGTGACATGCACAGCTCTGTTTGTGATATCCGTGTGCTGCGTGAACCAGTGGCCCTGTCAGCTACAGTAATTGTGAGTGGCGTGTCCAGTCCAGATCTCTGCAGACCATATGTGTGACTTCATCCTACCATGCAAGCCTCAAAATAAAGCACTGGACAGGTTTTCCAGATGAACCCATGTGCCTCACTAACTGCACAAACTCCGTTCTTCCCCTTAATTTACATGGAAATTTTAAACCCAGGAATTGCAGTATACGGTCTTGAGCTTTATTAGCACTGCTAGATTGCAGGTACTCTACATTGCCTTTACCTTGAGCAGCATCCCTTATTCCTGAATGAAAGTTAATGTGGAGGGAAGAATTCCATTAGGAAGGCTGATTATTACGTCTTCTACATCTGATTAGGCATTTTAATAAGATTGCAAACAGCATAATACACTTTGCCAGACTCTTCTTATTAGAACAAGACTGGAATAAGTACGGCAGGTCGTATTGTAGCGAACAATACTACTGTTTCATTATAAGTTGTAGATACTGATGCAAACCCTCTTAAAGGAGACATCATTTAATTTGTTAAATCAATTAAATGATAAAGGTTGAAAAAGCTAATCGTTTTTGTTGTTCAATACTGCCTCCATAATTAAGAATGGCAAGGGAATGCTTTCGTTAAATGCTTATAAAATGAAGTATTTGTTCAAATAGTTAATAAATACACCGAAGCAAAAGTTTTAGAGGGCCGATTAGAATCTTTTATCTTCCACTGGGGCCAGTGTCTGTCCGTCATGTTTTAGATCAGTGCCGTTAACCCCAACAGCACATGTTGTAAAACACTCTGCAGTTATTCAACATGGGAAATACACACATCTCACATGACTTACGCTCAGAGAAAAAAACTCTTATTTTCATGCGCATAAGTCACACTGAGATTGAAATGCGCTCAACAAGACTCGTATAAAGAATATTTAGACAGTACAGATCATTCCATACTTATGCAGTATATAAATAAAGTTGTGCACATTACAAGATATGGAGTTAGATGGGCAGGAGCCCTGAGTTGAAAAAAGTACTTCAAGATATTTTTTAAATGTCATTTTTAAATGGTGATTTAAAATTTTCAAAACCCAAGAAGTAATATTTTTTTGTGATTTACTGTTTTCTACATAAACTCATTGCAAAGAGCATATATACATAATGTGATAATATTACACTGATATCTTTAATAGTGTAATTAATGGTTGAATTTAACATTAACTCATATTTCGATTGACATTAGGCATTTATTAGGAAAGCAGATTTTGGGACAGTTTTCATATAACATAAAATTATGTTCTTTTAATATCTTCATAGCAATGTGATTGCAGTCATCCTAAACAATGGATAATATTCATTTTGTGTGATTTGTTAGATGTTTCAGAATTTTGTTAACTAAAAAGTAAATGTTATGCCATTTAATGATATTATCTTATAGCATTTATATTAGATTTGTTTCTAACTTTTACCTTGTATACATATTTTTCAACACACTTACAGTTGGTCTCTCTTTTTAAGTGAGTCCCTATTTTTAACACGCAAGCACACGCACACGCACACGCACACGCACACGCACACGCACACGCACACACACACACACACACACACACACACACACAAACACACACACATACACACACACACACACACACACACATACACACACAGGAAATTAGCTGCATTAAGAAGCGGATCAGCAGTCGGAGAAAGAAGAGCAGGGGATTATTGTATTGAGTGACAGCTCTCATCTCCAGAGAGCATCAGAGTCATCCAGGTTTACCAGGATTACAACAAAACATAACTGTTTATTCAATCCATCTAACCTCACAGAAATGTTAAAATACAATCCCCTTCTCAGATTGTGATCTTGACGTAACAGTACTGCACAGAGGACATAACCACTCTGCAATATGTTTTTTTTTAAGAGGCAGGTGAAATGTCATCAACCTTATATTTATTTTCCAGCTAATTTTTAATAGATGCAGATGTTTACTGGTAAAATCAGAGCTGAGAGTAGTGGACTGAAATCCAGAAAAACAGGAAATGACATGAAATTTGCTGACTGATGAGTGTTCAAATTTTGCAGGGCAGATTATTTTGCACCTGCATTTGGGGAAATATGGTCTCCACTGGGAGCATGTGTTCTATAAATCACATCTCCTGCAGTTTAACACTGAAAAAGAACTCCATGCTTGTTACTCAAGGGCAGTTCACATCTGCCATAATATAATCATTGTGACTGCAACTGGACCATGACAGTAGGACCACAGATTCTGTGCTAATTTAATTGAAATATCCTTTGCAATCCAATCAAACCCACCATGTGAAGAAGGACTGGTGCAATAGCGGAGGTGTTGGTCAGTATCATTGACTGGGTCATTGATCTGTCGTCCCTCACTGACCTCAGGTCACAAGTCCAGCGTGAATTATTGAGTTCTGACCTCCTGAGTCAAAGGCTCTGCTATGCCCTTTTGGGCTGACGGCATCTGTATCAAAGAACCCCGGTCAATGCGGGCCAAACTTGGATGATACATACATTTTTAATGTGTATCAAGCAACAAAAAAATCCTTGGGTAATTAAATGACTTATGGTTAACGTATTTTTATTAGCCTTCAGGGGTTTGCAAATATCCACGACGGCATTATATCTAATTTAAAATGATCAGTCAAAACTTATAGTCAAAACAAAACAATGAAATTATCAGTGCCAAAAAAAGAATATTTTACCAATATTTAGACACCAACTTGTGGTTGTCATCTCATCAAATTACAATTACTCAGCACTGCTTATATGGAGACACCCATACTGACAAACGAAAGCAAATCATGTGGAATATGCATGTAGTTTTAGGCATACATTTATTACAACCAATCATTAAGACATTTTACATTAGGTTAAATAATATAATATTATTTAGTAAATTAAACAATAAATTAACATAAATTCACCTTCCTTTAAAACTGTGGTTTATTTAATTAGTAAATACAACGAAGGCATATTTTTTGTATATAGCTGGTACTCTGAAAATGTTATATTGTTTGAAAATAAACTTTTTGCATTCAACTTAATCTATATTTTTAAGTGTGTCTGATTCCTGTTGGCCTTTCATTGTCAGAAAGTCAGGAGACGGCGCTGTTTACGGAGAAAAAATGTAGAAAAAGCCAGTGAGCTGTCCAGCGCCATGCCAAATGAGACGCGTGACTCATAAGATGAAACAGGGGATTAGGTGGTAATGATCTGGCAAATGATTTTGAAATTGTAATTATCTACCCAGTGTGTGCGTGTGTGTGTGTAAAGGATAAAAACAGAGAGAGAGAATAAGAGAGAAACGGGCTCATCGAAGAGTCAATAAGATAACGGTGATGAAGTATTTGATAAAAACAAGTAGTAACTTCAAAATGAAAGCCATGAAAGTTTTCCTGTGCATGAAGTGGTTCTGATAATAGTGTTGTGATAAGTTTAACAGGCTTTATGTTTGAGCTCTCTGATCTCTAGGTGAGTGCAGACAAAGAGGATACAAGCAAGACTGCTTTCACTCTAGCATAAACACTTGACCTGACCAGTCCCACTCTTACTGGTGTTACAATGCTCAAGCACTTCAGTGTACTAGAGTTGAACATCAGAAACCCCTCAAAATCCTCCTCTGTGAATGCTACAGCAAATATGAAACAACAGTAATGCATATTCATCACCTTACCAGCTGAAATAAATAATATAATAAAATAATACTCTGCAAAGTGCAAACAAACCGTTTTCTTGTATCTTTCCTTTGGCTCATGGTTAGAGCATGACGGTAACAACGCGGAAGTCATTGGACGATCCCAGGGGATTGCATATACTAAGAAATAAAATGTATAGTTTAATGCAATATAAATCGCTTTGCATAATATCATCTGCCAAATGCTTAGATGAACAGTACAGTGCAATACAAACATATACATCAGGAGGACCACTGTATTGATATTGTGGTATATAACAGCTACACACCAAATCGAACAAAAGCAAATTGAATCTACTGCTTCATATAGAACATGTAGGCCTAATCAGTGGAAACATCTATAAATAGAGCGTTTAAAATATTTTGTAGTAGCTTACTGCCCCCTTCTGCTCCAACATTACAATTGCACTTGTTTTTCAGAATTGTGTATGAAAAAGACAACAATTTAAAAATTTTAAATTAAAAATACATTTGTATCATTGGCATGAATAACTATTTGTGGGGAACTGTTTCTTTAAATGTAAATTTGCATAAACAGCATGTTTTCTATATATATTCTGATCGACTAGGCCTACCTCAGAGATTACATATTTTTGTATGCAAAACCCCGAAGAGAGTTAGCATTTTAGCACTTCTGGTTCCATCGCGGCAAGTTCTTTTAATGGGATTTAATTGCCTGAAATAAGGTCTGTGGTTAACAAAACCTGTAAATATTTTCACGCTTTAATCTATAACATAAAACACACCACTTATAGCCCGCTCGTGATGATTTAAAGCTTAATTGTAACAGTGGTTGCTACCAATTGGTAAAAGTGACAACTTCCTTTGGCGGGGACATTACACATATCGCTCATATCACAAATAATGAAATATGGGCAAAACGATCTAAAAACTTGGATTGGGATTTATTCACAGACTAATAACTTACCAAGGAAGGAACATGTTTTTAACAACTTTTGAGAAGTTGTCGGAGGCTCATTGTTGGTGACGTTGATATCGAACGACCGTATAGCGTGGCGTATGTTAATCCGCATGTTAGCTTTTTACTTCTCACGATTGTATTTAGGCTTCAAAACTAACACATGTTTATCTGTAAAGATTATCTTGATATACAAAACATGTAAACATCAAAACCCTTTGTTAAAAAAAATATTTTTTACGATCTTCGTAAAAAGTCTATTGAAAAATATATAGGCTTTCGGTCGAGAGAAATAATGAAGCTAATTTCCGTGAGGGTCTACAAAATAGGTCGTCCGTGCACCACACCATTCAGTTCTAATTTAAAATAGGATGCTATGTTTTTTTCTTTATAAATACCACGGGGAAATGTCTGCTCTTGTTTTACTCACTTTAACTATCCACATCAATTTACAGTGAATTTAAGCAGTACATACTTTGTACATTTAGCTGTACATTGTAAAATTGTCATAACGTGCATAGAAGACATTTGTTATCAATGCAAACTCAATTTTACTATTTTTGCTTCTTAAGGAAAAAAGAAGAGAAAATGTTCATACAATAATTGTAAACAGTTGCCTCAATTGTTTCAGAATCCTTTTAGCTTGCAGTCCTTTTTTTGCATGGATGGAACATGCTGTTATATACTTATTTTGAACTTAAAATAGGGGAAAGAATATGTTCAGTCTTCTTCTTATGTACTTCTTGAAAATATACCCCTAAGTATACTTGATTTTATTGAGAGAAAAGTTTAAGTAGCCCATTTATTTGGCCTATATTTGTAATGTATCGTTTAATTGAGATATACTTAAGTATACCTCTAAGCAGGGCTGACTCATGACATTAGCGAAAAAGGCTATTACATTAGCCAGATGTCTAGGACACAAAATTACCAGAGTGGTAGTGGTGGTGAAATGAAGCTTTGCGAAGCATTGAGGCTTTCCCAGTGCACACTAGCGCCATCATGTGGTCAAATGCTGGAAAGCTGTCTTTATGTCCATTTATATTTTTTATATAATTTTAATATATTTAATGTAATATGTCACTTCACATCAGTAAAAATAAAATAGTATGTTTTAGTGTTATGTCTATGACTTAATTTGATAAAGAATCAATAAATGGAACAAACCATTTTTGTATGAATGTGCATCGAACAGCATATGCAGTTATTCACAGAAACGTTTGTCTTAGTCCTGTAAGTTCATAAGTGAGGCTCATGTAGACATACAGGACAAGACAATTTGTCCAAAAACTCCAGCTCGTCCAAAACGTGGTAGCTCGAGTTCTTACACGTACAAAAAAGTATGAACATATTAGCCCTTTTCTGTCAACCTTGCACTGGTTACCTATAAAGCATCGCAATAACTTTTAAATCTTGATTTTTACCTACAAAGCCCTATAGGTTAAAGTCCTCAGTACTTGAGTGAAGTCCTCTTGTATGACAGTCCTTCACGTGCATTATATGCTCTCAGTCATCCTGTCAGTTGGTAATACCTACACACTCTGTCAGTTTAAATCTAGATTCGAGACGCATCTTTTTAATCTTGTTTACACTACACGGCGTTGCTAGACCAAAAGCTGGGCGACAGGCCCCATTACTTTTTCTTAAAAAACAGCTGTGTGCAAGAAGGATGCAACACAATGCTCTGTACAAACCTGCCTCGCTTAAACCACTATTACTACAGTGCAGCGATACTGGGGAAGGTAAACATTTGTGTATTTTAAAATATTTAAGTATCGTTAATGTACTTAACATAAACTTTATTGACTTGGTTGCATGCACTGTGTGGAAATAAAATAATTTTTCTTGCACATCTGCTTTCATTACACAATGATAACTGTCATGAATTTAAGACAGAACCCAAACGCAGGCAGACACGTTATAACAAAGAGACTTTGTTAATAAAACAGTAATAAAACAAAAACCCACAATGGGGCAAAACAGAGATCTTAATACAAAAACAAAGAGAAACTTTGCAAGCTAGCTAGGTGAAAATCCAAATAATAATTCAAAACAGGAACAGGGGAGAGTCAAACAAGAATACAGTACTTCTCAGAAGACAAGGCAATCGGGTGAACACACACACACACAATGAACCCACGCGGGACAGAGGGAATTGGGACAAGATATAGGGGAACACTAACAATGGATAATTACACAGGGCTAGTGACGAACAGGTGACGGGACTAAAACACTAATGGGTACGGGCAGGACAGGGGAAAAAGATGACACACTAATGGCTGCTAACGGATAACAGGGGGCGGGGCTAGAGGATGCGACACCTGAGAGAGTGCCATGACCTTTTTCCACATTAAACACAGGGGGATGTCATGATTCTGCCACAAGACCTGAAAATCATGACAAGGAAGGCAGAATCATGACAGATGACAGAAAATAATAACAAATTTTCAAGAATTTAAAATATAATTTCAAGAAACCTGTCATTTAAAGCTACAACTGTAAAGAGCATCTTTTATCTTCGAAAACACAAAATTTTCCGGTTTCGAAGCCAAGTTTTAACCAACTATACAGCATTAAACTGTCTGTTATAGCACGTACTGTAGTTATCGCAGCCCTAGTTACTGTCAAACTGACAGTTTGATGTTGGCCATTCATTAGACATTCGGTTTCATACCATTTAAGTTTCTTGCGCCTCTTATGTTTTGAGCCCAAACTGACTCAGATAGACATAAATATATGCCCTTTACGTTGGAAAAGGCTTAAATTCTAGAAAAAAACGATATATAAATTAACTATGAAATTGTATTAAAAAAATTAACTACGTCACATTTAACTATAAACCGGTACTAAAATGTTCAAAAAACATGCCTGTTATTGCACAAGGGTCCGCTTTTTGGAATTAGCATTTTATGTATTTATAATATTCTGATTCTGATGTACTTATAATAATTGTGCAACTTTAATATATGTAATTACATAAATACATTAGACAACAACAGCATTTGAGATAAAGGTATCAAACCAACATATTCAGAGCATTATTTTTCTGATTATTAAACTGATATTTTTATTTATGATATATTGATTCCTTATTTTTAATATGTATAACTTGACGTACCTATTCAAATACAATAAACTCTGACACAGTTTCAGAAAAAGATATCAAACCAATTGTAACAATTTCAGAAAATTATTTCTTATAAGGGCGGTTTCCATGACAGGGATTAGTTTAAACCAGGACTAGACCTTAGTTTAAATAGAAAATATAAGTTTTAACAAACATTTCCTACTAAAAACATTACTTATGTTCATCTTGAGACAACACAAAGGCATTGGTGTATTTAAAGATATGTTAGTGCAAGTTGTTTTCAGTTTGGACAGCTCTTTATTTTAGTCTAATCCCTTTCCAGGAAACAACCCCATAATGTTTATTGATTTGTACTTAAAGTCTTTTTTTGACATTCCGATAAATCAATTTAAATCACAATTTTAAACCGAGTTTTTGTTATATGAGAGGGAATCATATTTATGCAAACATCATGTAAGTGTTAGAACTGAAAACGCCCTTGTTACTGAGATTACATCAGTTATTGACACGAGGCCCAGCGAACGGCAGGTTCTGGAATGCACCTATCTTTGACAACATTGATAGGTTGTACACCACCTCCACAGAAAAATATCAACGACTACTTCTCTAGTCCCACCTACTGGTTTGCGCATGACAATTCTGAAGTAACACAGTGGCGCGGAACCAGATAGATGGAGCAAGCAATAAACAAACCTGACCTTAAAGATATATCTTAATATTGTGCCACCCCTGGTTGTGGAAGAATACAAGTTGCTGCATAACCTTTCTTCGGAAACCAATATTAGTAATTTGTGGTTAAAGTTTATTTTTAAAGACGTTCCAGCTCATGTGGGAAAAACATGGAGCGTAGGTTTGTTTAATTTCTCTGATCTTTCCTTCGTAAACAAGGCAGAGATCTACACTGGATTAGTGGAATTTCTAAAATTAATAAGCAGTGTCATCAATTTTGGATCCGATAGGAATGGTGCAGAAATCTTATGCGAGTAAAACCTTTTTGTATTATGCCTCACTATCACTTGATGTGCTATTACCTGGGGACCTCTAGTCATTTATATTTATTGCAGAGGTTGTCTGTGATCTTAAACTCATACGAATCGGCATCTTTGATCTGTGATTTGTGATCCGTGACATCATCATCATCTGTGATTTGGTGGGCTCATATATCATTTTTCAAGGTTTTATCCACCGTTTGCAAATAATGGAGGCTGTTTTGAAGGGGTTCGGGTATTATTTCGGGTACTGGGTTATATCCATGAGTTACAGGGAGTCTCCCTTTTGTTTATTAATCATGGAAACTCTCGTAACATTTGAGACCCACGATCACGGTTATCTTTTAGTCCGGTTCTTGATCATTAATCCATATATCATTAAACACCATACAACTATAGGCTGCATCCGGGAAGGAAGTCAGTAAATTTGAGTAAAATCATCCCTGATGAAATACTGATGTGGTGAGGTGATTCATAAATCACAGAAGGTCTCCAGATAATACTAATGCCGTGCGAAACTGTGTATGGTGCTAATGTGTAACCTAACGTTACGTCTCTAACCAAATTCACAGAAAGCTCCAACTACGCAAACTGCTCCAATCAAAGCAGTGGGTGTTTACTTAAAGTTTTCAATGCGGCACATCCATTAAAACTGAGCGTTTACAGAGCTGACCTCAAAACCAGTGTAGAACATAGGCTATTTCTTCATGATTTTTATGTTTTTTAATGTAAAAACCAAGCGAACGTCATAAATACCCTCATACAACCGTATAACTAATTACAATAAACAAGGCCACTTCATGAGACATTTAATTCTGTGAAAATGGGTGTAGTTGAATTAAGTTCAATTTATATAACAACAATTTATTTTTTGAGTGTATATCAAGATAGGAAGAGAGTGCTTAAGATATTCAAATATTGGGCATGAAACTAACATCATTAGAGAGGGAAGTCATTACAGACAGGAAATAAGTTTTCAGATTTTGATTAAAGATTACCATAACAACAATTTTTTCTGTTTGCTAACTTGCACAGATGAATTGTTCACTACAAGAGGATTAGTATATAGTAATAATCAAAATACTGTTAATTTTCAAGTCATAAGTACCTTAAAATGGACATATTTGTGTAACGATCCTGTCCTTTCTGTTCTTGGATTTCGTGCCTTGGGGACAGGGTTGTTACAGTACCATGTCTTGTGTGTGTGTTTTGTTTTTTGTGGAGACACATGGCGGTATGTTTTTATAATTCGCCGCGTGTCCTCCTGTCTTTCGTGTAGCTCCGCCCCCTGGTTCTCCGTTAGTGTCCCATTAGTGTTTTTTCTCCCTCACCTGTTCCTTCTTCCCGCCAGATTTCCCATTAGTGTTAAGTCTTGTCACCTGCCCGTCTCCGTCCCTGTGCAATCTCCCCTCGTTATCATGTCCCTATTTAGTACCTCCGTTTCCCTGACACCTCGTCGGTTCATTCTATGTTATTACTTGTCTTACCCAGCGTAACTCTTCCTGACGGTTTTTGGATTACCCCGAGTATGTTTCCTCCTCGTGAGTTTTGTCTGTGGATTGCGTGATTTGAACTTATTTAATTATTAGCTTTCTTGTTTTGTTTTGTTCCCCTCGTGGAAAGTTTTCTGTTTTATATACGAGTCTCTGTTTTGCCCCATCGTGGGTTTTGTTTTGTTTTATTTTAATAAAAGTCCGTGGCGGAGCCTCTGACGTGTCCAGCGACTACCCCTTAGGATGATGCCTCACAAGTCAGGGTGCCGGGTGTCCCCTTGTCCCATGACTCCTCTCCGCCACCAGCGGAACTCTTTGACGGACATGGGTGGAGAGAGCCCTGGGGGCCATCGTTGTAGGAATCCCAGTTGAAGCTAGCCATGCCCTTCGTCTCCCTCTTGCAGTCGACCACCAGTCCTGTGGCCCGGCTCAAGAGAAAGAAACAACGGAGAGAGGCGCGGTGTCCATCCCAGCTGAGCCCGGCGCACCAGCTGGCATCCAGTCCTGTGTTGCCGGCAAGCCAGCAGCCGGTGTCTCAGCCGGCCGTGCAGCCGGATTCTCAGCCTGCCATGCAGCCGGATTCTCAGCCGGCCTTCCAGCCATGTCACATTCTTTGTGACATATTTGTACCTTTTGCACTTTGTAAGCTAACTTACGGTCAAGTGACAGCTCTGTACATTTTTATTTGAGTGTAGACACTTAAAATGTTAATTTAAAAAAAGAATTAGAATTTTAAAATCTAATAATAATACCCAAAGCACACTAGAAAAAAAAGAAAATGATTTCTATGGAAAAAGCCATTGGTTTATAATGTTTTTTTTAATGGAAACCATTTGAATTGGAGTTCAGTTCCCTGCTGAAAAAAACAATTGTTATAGACTATGAATACCTGTTAGGCAAACTCAGGAGTCAGAAGCAGGGTAATAAGAACCTCACTCAGCCATTCAGAAGGGAAAATATCACAACTCAAGGCTGCCAATCGCTTAATCTTCAGACACCAAAGCCTGCAGGGCAGGAGAATCAATGATGGAGTCTGGGAACGCAATGGGAAAAAATGGGCTTGACCGCTCGGCCACAAACATAGGGGGAGAACAAAGATTGTTGTGTCCAGCGGGGAATCCGCAACCGAGACAAAAGATCAGCAGTTCAGAGTATCGCCCACTCGCAATGGGAATCAGAAGGCAGGGCCAGAGAATTCTCTGGGCAAAATATCCAGTAAATGAAACAGAAGAGAACAGGTTCCCGTAGAATTCACAAAACCGACAGGAGAATCATATTTCAATGAGAATCCACTAGACCGACAGGGTTGGGGTACTTGGACAAAATCCACTTTGACCGACAGGGCATTTATATTCCAACGAGAATCCACTAGACCGACAGGATTGAGGTACTTGGACGAAATCTACTTTGACTGACAGGAGAATTATATCCAATGAGAATCCACTAGATCGACAGGGTGAGGTAATTGGACGAAATCTACTGTGAATGACGGGAGAATTATATTCCAATGAGAATCCACCAGACCGACAGGGTTGGGGTACTGGGCGAAATCCACTTTGACCGACAGGAGAACCACAGAGGAACCAGTCTCCAAGACTAGGAAGCAGTTCCTTGTGAGGCTGGGAACGTGGTTGACGGAAAACCCCTCCTATGTCGTCAGACCGATCAGCCAGATGAACAGAACCCATGCAGCGAGTCCGACGCTGCAGGCAGACAAGACACCATAAGGCAAACATAGCTCAGTAGCCTGGACGAAAAAAGGATGATTAACACGATACCCTAGACTAGACTATACAAGACTAGACTAGACTTGAATAGACTAGAATACCAGTAAATCGCGGGAAAAAACACTGACCATCTGACACGGGACGGAGGCACAAACTGTTATAGAAAGGAGAAGAATCACATGAGAGAATGAGAAAACAAGGAGGGGAGAGAGAAAACCGGAGCCAACCCAGGTGAAAGTAGTGAAACAATAATGAAGTTATAAATGTAGACACGCGAGGGTGGGTGTTCGACATGAAACAAAACAAACAAGTCCATGAGACATATTGACTATAAGCAAAACAACTAAACTCATATACCTGTAAAAACAAGAGAAAGGTGAAAACACAAAAGACAGACATACCCACATACAAATGCTTCACATACACAATATGCACACATACTTACGCACATCGACATAGACACACACACACACACACACACACACGGATGGACACATAGACAAGCAGTCACACACTCACACACAGGAACCAAAAACTAAAATCGAGAAAAAAAAACTCAGGAGAACCCAGGCCCAACCTGGGGATTCCAGTTTCCCTCTGGAAAAAGCTGGTGCCTCTATTCTTCCCTGCACTGTCCGGGAGGCAGACACGCTCAGTTCAAATCTAGACTAAAGACGCATCTTTTTAATCTTGCATACACTACACTTCCATAATATTAATCCTCAGAGGATTTAGGCTGCATTATTTAGATCAACCGGAACCAGGAACACATCCAACAACAAATGATGTACTTGTTGCATCAAAGAGTGCAGAACAGTACTCTACTCTCAGCCAGTCTTGTCTCTTTGTTCCAAGGGTACCGCGGGATGCAGTTCATGCCCAGACCTGATGGCAGAGCTGAGAATGGGAAGCGGTCACCTGAAGTCGGAGGTGGCGACTTGGCACGACTTCACTACAAAATTTCAAATTCTGTTGGATTATGAATGATACTCTAAATCTATAATTTACATAATGTAAGTAAACATTACATAATGTAAATACGTCATGAACTGCATCCTGCCGTTACCTTGGAAAGATGAGACAAGACTGGCTTTGAGTAGAGTAGAGTACTGTTCTGCACTCTTTGATACCACAAGTACATCAGTTGTTGTTGTAAGTGTTCCTGGTTCCGAATGATCTAACTAATGCAGCATAAACCCTCAGAGGATTTATATTATGGAAGTGTAGTTTATGCAAGGTTGCGTCATTAGTCTAGATTTAAACTGACAGAGTGTGTCTGCCTCCCTGACAGTGCAAGGAATACTTTTCCAAAGTTTAGGCGCTAGATTGGAAAAGGATCTACCACCTGCACTTGATTTAGAAATTCTAGGTATTACCAACTGACAGGATGCCTAAGAGCGTAATGCACATGAAGGACTCTAATACAATAGAAGTTCGCTCAAATATTGCGAAGCTAAACCATTTAGGGCTTTATAGGTAATAGGCGAGATCTTAAGCTAATGCAATGTTTTATAGGTAACCAGTGTAAGGTTATATGACCGAGCTAATATGCTCATACTTTTTTGTATGTGTAAACAAATTGTTTGTTGAACTTCCGCATTTCGGAACAGTTGGAGTTTTTGTAATAAGCCTGCAGGGCTACCACCTAACAGTGCTTTGCAGTAATCTAGTCTTGATGTCATGTAATTTCTCTGCAACTGACAGTGAAAGCATATGACGTAGTTTAGATATAGTATATTCTAAGGATGGAAAAAAACAATTTTACAGGTGTTGGCAACATGGCACTCAAATGACAGATTACTATCAAATAGAACGACAAGATTCTTAGCTGACGACGAGGGTTTTATTGAGCATCCGTCAATAGTTAAGCAGTATTCTTGGTTGTTACTTACGGTGGTTTTCTGTCCAATAAGTAACACTTCTGTTTAATCCGAGTTCAGTAATACAAATTGTTACTCATCCATTTTTCTATATCGACTGTGCTTTCCATTATTTGATGGAGCTGCTGTGTTTCATGAGGCTTCGATGAAATATAAAGTTGAGTATCATCAGCATAATAGTGAAAGCTAATTCCGTGTCGCCTTTATTTCAACTCCTAGAGGTAGCATGTATAGTGTTAAGAGCAGAGACCATAAGACTGAGCCCTTTGGTACACCATGCTGGACTTGCGATTTGCGTTACACCTCATTGTTTATTGCTACAAATTGAAAACGGTCGGATAAACTAGACTTTAACCATTTCAATGCTTTTCCATTAATGCCGGCGTAATTTTCGAGTATATGTAGGAGTGTGCTCAGGTCAATGGTGTAAAATGCAGCACTAAGGTCTAGCAGCAGCAGCAGCAACAACAAAATACAACCTCGGTAAGACACAAAAAGCAATTAATTTTTAACTCTGATCATAGCAGTCTGTGTACTGTGACATGCTCTAAATCCAGAATGGAATTCTTCATTGATGTCATTCCTTTGGAGGCAGGAGCATAATTGAGTTGAAACTACTTTTTCAAGAACTTTAGACATGAAAGGTAGATTCGATATAGGCCTGAAATTCCCTAGTTCTCCAGGGTCAATTTTTTTTTGACAAGGGGCCTTTATAACAGCCACCTTAAATGCTTTAGGCACATGTCCTAATGTCCGCGATGAGTCAATTATACTAAGAAGTGGTACAATTATATATAAAAGAAGTTTTGTAGGTTAAGGGTCTAGTATGCATGTTGTTGATTTAGATCAAGGGTTCTCAAAGTTTATATTCAAAGGTCTGAATCGGAATTCTTGATAACGTCAAATTCTGGAACAATTATTATTACAAAAACTCCTTTTAATAAACATTTAAAACAACTTTAAATAAAAAAATAAATCAACTCTATATGAAGAGTTTATTTGGAAAAACAGATGACCTTTTTTAAATCATGTTTTTATTTATTTAGTTAGCTTAATTTTCTATTATCACCTAATTAAAAGAACCCAACTGCAGTTTCATTGATATTCATTTGAATGCACAGTACAAACTTTGTTTTTGAACATCTTGTTTACACGTTTTTTTTTGCAAATCAACTCTTCATATGCTAATCATCATATTCATTGCGTTTTCTTTCTTAAGTGTTACATACAGCCCTGATTTTTCATACAACGAAATGCAAAAAGCCGTTCTCATTTACATATTTTCTGCTTATGAAATAATACTTCAATGTTACTTTTAGTGAATTGTACAGCATAAATGTCCGTCTGGGTAACAAACTATGCAAATACTTACAAACAAACTACATCCATTTTCACATGCCCAGGCAGTCTGAAACAGTGACAGAGTTTTGAAAACGGCATTTTGTTCGGGCGGTTGATTTTGTTTCTGTTTTCTGCCGGTCGCTGCACAGATAGACCAAGAGAAAGACGAGCTAAGTCGACAAAGCAAAACCACGCACTCAAGGAGCTGTACCGGCAACTTTTTATCAACACGCCTTACGTGAAGAAGTCCGTAAACACTACTAAAGACTCCTGGCGCGCATAAGCAGCGCAAAAAACGCTATCTGGCAACTGAAAACAATTATAAGGGGGGGGGGTAAAAGCAATAAACGCTTTTATGTGATCCGACCCCTTCACTGGTTTGTGCATGTGGCGCGCATGTGTGTGTGTGTATGCGTGCCTGCATGTGCGGAACTTGGCGGGTCCGGAATAAATTCCCTCCCGGCGTGGAGGGAAGATTCTGAGTGTGTTCCTTATACCACGGTGTTGGGCTGCTATCTCTAATCTTCTTTGAACGCAGTGGACCAACTGTGTCTAGTGTTTCAGAGAAGGTGGAGTTAACATTTTTGGTGGTAATGTCAAGATCTTCTACGTTATTACTCCTGCTAGGGAATTGAGATAATTCAGGCAGAAAATCAGGAAACAAATCTTTGGTAGTTATTGTTTTACCATATTTGTAACAAGGTGTTTGATTTACAGCCATAGGCAAGTGAAGCAAACACAATAGTAGATAATGATCCGTAATGTTTTCGCTCTGCTGAAGAATTTTAACGTCGTCCACATTTATACTGTATGACAGTATTAAATCTAAAGTATGATTACGAAGGTGAGCGGGTCCTGACAAATGTTGTCAAACTTCTATGGAGTTAAAGGAGCCATTTTTTGCTGTTTTTGGAGCTTTGACTATGTTTTTTGGTTGTTTAACAATGGATGGTAATGTTTCTTGTCTCAAATAACACTTTGTATTTCACATATTTAATGTCAATTGTTTACTGCTGTCCCTCTTCTAACAAAACTTTCTTCCGGTCTATATAAAATACCTCTTTTCGAAACGCTCTGATTGGTAAAGCTGACCAGGTCTGTCGTGATTGGTTCCCTGCTTAGAGCGAGTATTTGAGGATGTCCCACCCATACCAAATCAGCGAGCTTACGCTTCTCAGGCTGTTGTGATTGGTCGGTCCTCCTCTCAGTGCACATGTTTTCATAAGCTTTGGCTTTAAGCAATAAACAGTAACAATGGCGTGTGGCGGGGCGGGTACAGATCCAGGATCAGCGTCGCCTAGGAAACAGCCCGGCAGCTAATGATGACCGCCTACACCTGAGGCTGATTAGCTGCCCGGCATAAAAACCCCGTACACTTACCACTCTGGGTCTGGTGTCTCACCCAATCTAACCTTTTGCTTTTTGCACCAGCAGATACGAGCGAGTAAGGGAACTTGGACCAGAATGCACGAACACGGACGACCAACACTCTACACAAGCACCCCCGGGATATCACTGTTTGGACATTCTCACTGTGTGTTTGAATAAAATCCCCTCCGGGGTTTGTTATATCTGCCGTCTTGTGTCTGTCGTGTCTCTTACCCTGCCACAGGCATCAACTTCGATTCATCAGTTAAACACATGCGGATTGATCAAAGTGTAACAGAGGTCTGCTCGTGCATGTGCAAACGTTAATCTTTATTAGAGATATCAATTATTTTCTTATTATTGCGAGGGAAATGACACCAGACCGGTCATATTAATTAACAATTATCACAGAAAGTTGGATAATAAAACAAGCAGATTGACTAGGAGACATTTGCGAGTAGGACTTCAAAGGACGTTTCATAGAAGTGTTTTAGAGGTATGTGCCCACACACACACAATATCAGTGTATTACACAGAACAGCTTTCACAGCCGATTTCAAATTCATGGAAGCTGTAATTTGACCATTGGTTGTCTTAGAATGTGTATGGCGGAATTCTTATTACCAGCTGTAGGACTGTGATGAAAGTGAAAGTAATTAATCGCGCAGGTCAGTCAAATGTTTTACAATCGCTCATAACCAAACACTACTCCAGCAGCTCTTCCTTTTCTCTAAGGAAGGCCTCTTTTTAATTTTTTTAATTTTGGAGATATTGCTTATGCTCTATCAGCAAGATAACACACTAAATAAAGTTTCTAAGAAAGACTTCTGGGAAATGCTAAAAGTGTTATTGTAAAATGCAGCAACACCTCCCTATCTGCCTTTTAGACGAGGCTCATGTTTATAATAATAATCTTGGGGAACGGACTCATTTAAGGTAATGTAATCATCTGGTTTTAACCACGTTTCTGTCAAGAAGAGCATGTCTTATTTATGATCTGTTATCTTAGCTTTTACAAAAAAATGCTTTATTAGAGAGATCTTATATCTAGAAATCCGTGTCTTAAGTTGATTATCTGTATTTTGTTCATGTTTAATTAGTTTAACGTTTATTAAATTACTTTTGAGAGGTTTTTACCTTACTTCACAGAGAATATTCTGTACATGAGTCACATATAGTTTCTGTTTCTGTTAGTAACAGTAAGATGCACACACTTGAGGTGACGTGATTAAACCCACAACATCTTTATTGATCTGTGTGCGGAATACTACACAATAGGTGCCCTATGTAAAGATCACTACATCCAACATTGGTATACACACTGGAGTAAACACATATGTTATCTAGATTGAAAGATGTAATCCAAAAGTGTTAAATACTATTCATTGTAATAGGGTAAAATTGTCACACAAGAATACACACGATAACTGGCATAAATTGACTAAAGACTACATGTCACACAAGAACACAAACATGAAAACTGGCATACATGGACAAACTTTACATCATAGGTGTGGCACAAACTCAGTCGGTTAAATCAAGTTTTTGACATAGATTAACACAACTTTGCCTTCTGCTGGTTGTCATAACAAGAGTGATTTACGTACTGAATATACTCTTATTTGCCCTAAAGACTATTTACCAATTTACCAATATGATATACCCTAACTAGTTGCATTAGTCTTTCAGGCTAAACTATGAAATATATTACAAGCCCTATGTGTTTCCCAAATTTTTTGGTGGTGTTGAATGAGAGCAATCCTCTCGAAATTTGCACAAAGGTCAGAATCCTCTGTCGGCCTGGGAAAAGGCTGTTACATAATCTTGATGCACATATTGCTTACACATATTCACACATTTTCGAAACTTGATACGTATGTAGTTCTCATCACCCTTTAGAACTTTTACACTGACACCTAGTAGCTCTGCCCAATAGGAAGTTGGCCATGTTGGATTTAGCCAAAAGTACAAGTCATGAACTTTTAAATACTCCTAGGGGATTCATACGATTTGCATTTGCATTATTGGTGCAACCGGGAGATGTGAAACAAAAGGAGATCATGAAAGGAAAACATTTAAACGACACTATTTCGGTGTTTTCGTAAACCTGACTCTGAAGATACTGGAGCTTCGGGTGAGGCTGTCAATAGCGTCTGGCTGCAGCTGCAGCAGGTGTTACAGAAAATGAGCCGACGAGGCTCATGCGAAGTTGTACGCGGGGTCCCCCTCCCTCGCAATAGTGCCCCGGGGACACAATCGTGCACACTGTTTGCTGGTGTATTTTACTTCGTGTTGATAACTTTTAAAATCACTACATAGTCTTAAATAAAACAAGCATATTCGTTATCATTTACTAGCCAAATTCACAAACGTTAGTTTGGGTGTTGATTTGAATCAAAAATTGAGGGAGAAATGGAGAGATAACTTATTCTACAATGTAGGCTATACAATTATTAAGATGATAAGAGATGAGAACTCCTGGCCAGCCTTGTGAAAGTCAGTCTAGAGACACTGCCAGCAATCTATAAGAGCAACGGGTGCTTGATAAAACTGCACAAATGGTTATTGTTAATTATTATAGTTAAATATCAATGTCAATAATTGGCACAACTGTGACCCAGTGTGTGAAAACTAGCAAAGAATTATAGAAAAAATTGTGGTAATAAATGGTATTTTAATGGAAGCCACCAGAATGTTTGTAATAATATTTGTTAGCAAGGTGGGTTTGTGTAGAAATAGTACATCACAAATAAATTACTTTATAGCTCGGTTTTCAGATGGATCACAAATGAGCATTGAAAATTGCCAGCTGATAAACCTGTGCTTTAGGGAATTCATACATATACCATCTAAGGCTTAATATAACTCTTAACTGACTGGTTTAGACAGTGAATTACAAAACCAGCAAGTCCCCTCAGCTGTCATTGGCTATTGAAATCTTGCTTTCAATAAATCAATCAGAATGCCCTTGATGACATACTGTATAAAGGCATACACTAGGCCTTCGTGAGTGGGGTGGTGTTCATGGGTTGTCAATCTGGGACGGATGAGTAGGCAGGGGGGAATCAAAGTATACTCACTACAAAAAACTAGACTACACCACTTGTGTACACAATGCCAAGACATTAAAAATACTGAATTGCGACCAGAATTTTGATATCTCAAACAGTGTTACCATGGCAATAAATAAACAAATAAAAATAAATAAATAAATGTTATGTAATACATGTATGGCGGAATCAGGGTAACATGAAGAGTCTCATATCTTTGGTATACATTAAGGGATTTTGATCAAACTTGATACTTGTTTAGTCCCAGGGTCTGATTACATTGATGTTTGTACTGTGATTTTCAGGCACTGCACAACCAACTGGCAACAGAAAGTGTGTGATTCACAAAAGTTAGTTAATATCGGATCACTTATATTTTTCCAAGTTGCTCCAGGCTTGGTCAGAATAGATGTAGGGTTTGTAATACAGTGAGGGAAATAATTATTTTATCCCCTACTGATTTTGTAAGTTTCCCTGCTTAAAAAAGGAAGGGATCATAGTTTTTATGGTAGGTTTATTTTAACTGATACAGACAGAATCAATAAAATAATCAGGGGAAAGATTTTATATAAAGGTCATAAATTGATTTTCCTTTCAGTGAAATAAGTATTTGATCCCCTACCAACTCCCCTACCGAATTCTGGTTCCACAGATTGTTTATGTGCCTATATGGACCGCAGATTTGTCCCGACAGAATCTGTCTCTTCTAATTCAACCTCTCCACCACCATGGTCCAGACCAAATAGGGTTTTAGGGATGTCAGGGACAAGATTGTAGACCTGCACAAACCTTGAATAGGCTACAGAAAGAAGCAAGATTTCCCCAATGGAGAAAAGATGATAATGAGAAAGGTTAAAGATCAGCCCAGAATTACACGGAAGAAGCCTGTTAATGATTTCAAGACAGTTGGGACAACAGTTAGCAAGAAAACCATTGGTGACACGCTATGCCACAATAGATTGAAATCCTGAAGCACCCGCATTTTGGATGGAGAGTAATGTTGACTATGACCCCAAGAACACCATCCATACTGAGAAGCACAGTTTTGGAAACATTATGCTTAAGGGCTTTTTCTCTGCTACGGGATCAGGATGACTTTACTGCATTGAGGGGCTGTGGGTCGGGCACATGTACCGGAAAATCTTGGACGAGAACCTCCTCTCCTTAACTAGATCACTGAAGATGGGTCATGGATGTGCCTTTAACATGACAAAGACACAAAACATATTGCCAAAGCAACCAAAGAGTGGCTTAAGGAGAAACGCATAAAATGTCCTACCCAGTCTATAGACCCAAGTGCAACAGAAAATCTGTGAAGGAGGCAAAACTCCAATTTGCTGAGCGACAGATTGACAGAGGAGTGGACTTAAATTCATCCTGACAAATGTGCAAACCGGGCGACCAACAATCAGAAATGTCTTACCTCTGTGCTTGCCAACAAGGGTTTCTCCACCAAGTACAAAGCCATTTTTTTCTAGGGATTAAACACTTATGTCACTGAATGAAATGCAAATCAATGTAAAACCTTTATAAAAAAAGTCCCCTGATTTCTTTTAACTATTCTGTCTCTATCAGTTAAAACCCAACAAAAAAATTATAGACCCTTCATTTCTTTGTAAGCAGGCAAACATACAAAATCAGCAGGGGATCAAATAATTATTTCCCTCAAAGTATCTTAAATTTGTTGCCATGGTAACACATAAAACTTAAACATTATTATGGGGCAGTTTCCCGGACAGGGATTAGTTTAAACCAGGACTAGGCCTTAGTTTATTATGATAATTAAGTCATTTTTAAAACCATAATTTACAAAAAGACATTACTGGTGTACATCTCGAGACCAACCATCACACTTTTTTTATTTTAAGATATGTGATTGCAAGTTGTTTTCGATCAAGAAACTTCTAACATTTCAATTAGTCTGGGACTAGGCTTAAACCGTGTCCGGGAAACCGCCCCTATATTTAGGTGTTTTTTAAGCATGCTTAAAATCATGAAGTTTGTCGCATAGGACCCTGCTGTGGACCATAAGCCGTGTGCAAAAGCGCATGGATGGGCGCAGCAGGTGGGCTCTGTAGCACCACCTGTCCATTAAAGTAATGGGGTTCGTTTTTAATCATTATCTTGTCCCGATTCGTTTAAAACACAGATTAATTTATTAATAGCAGATGTAAGTGTTCGAATTAACGTTAATGTGCAGCTTTAATTTAATTTTGAAGCTTTAGCATTGTGATGCTATTGTAGCAACGGTACATCATGCAACCCTACAGCATGCATGGAGTGATTTGGATCGGAGAATCAGTTATCAAAGGAAATAGATGTAAACTTATTAAAACTAAAAAAAACTTTTTTGCAGATTAATTAAATACAAATGTGCTCTAATGGTGACAAGTTTTTTGCAATTGACTTTCTGTGTGTCTCAGCAAGGCAAATGAACCAAAATCCTGTCTAAAGTATTAAGTAAATTGATATCCGTACGGTGATGCTTCTGTTTTATAAATAAAAATGTTAAACACAAGTATTATAATAATTTCTCACTCCAGTTATCAAATTGTTTGAGTAAAAAGAACTAGCCTAACCCTCTTTTAATAACATGTATACTTGTAATCATTTTCTTATATGTCTCCCCTGGGATTCAAGTCAATGGTCTGGGAGGTGGTGGGGGAGTCAGATTTAAATACATCGTCTTCCATTCCCTCTTCAATTGGCTTCATAGTTGTTGATGCTTTTTGAGTTTTCTCTGAAAAAAAAAAAAGCATTACGTCCAAGACCGAAGTAATGCTTTATTCTATAAATCATTATATCGGTATGGCTGCAAAATAAGATTCAAATGCAGTGCATTATAAATAATGAATAAAGAATCATTCAAAATCATTACATTTTACTAATACGGAATATCATTAACTCACATCTCTCAGTAAAACAATAAAACAGTGACGCAAAAATTGGAATTTTGTTATATACACTCATGTGCATGTTACATAGAATTAGAAGCATCAAAAATTTGTGTGCGGGTCACTTGTCACATGTGTACTTTTCCTTTGTTCTAAAATTTAGAGGACTCTAATTTTAACACCCATCTTTAAATTTCTATTAAATAAATAATTCATCCAAAAATGAAATTTATGCCATCTTCTGTGTATATGTCCTCATTTCTTCAGATAAACACAACATGGGTAATAGTTTTCCAAATCCTAGTTCTTTCGGGCATTAGACTTTTTTGAGCTTCAAAAACGTGACACAATCTAACATCTGAGATCCCCTGTTTATCTTAGTTCTCAGTCCTGTGGAAATTAGTGAAATTATGATTTTTTTTGTGTTTTGATGGTGCCAAACACAGGGATGTGAACTCAGCTTAAAATGGATGATATTACATGAAGGTTATAAGAAGTGTGGTTTTATGGTCCATTTTGTATACTCACTCATCAGGTGTAGCTTTTTAAATGTTAATGGTTAATTTCATAACAGACCTGGTTATATGAAATCTCTCATTCTGAGTATTAAAGGGAGTTAAGTGTGCACAAGAACACTTCAGGTGAACACTAGCCACTGGTAAATAATAATAATAATAATTGATTCATTTTGGTGGTGATGGATAAGAGAAAAAGAGTGAGATAAATGAAATCATCTTACACCCCATCAGGCTCGATCTGAGGTCAAAGCTAGAGAAGGAACAGGAGGACATAACATCAGGAAAATGCTGTGATTTAATATAAATAATGTAAAATCACACCACCAATGTGTTGTGCAACACCTCACATTTAGTATTTATTAGCAACTTTTGATGGAATAGATGGAGCGTAGATAATAAATCTTATCTAAGACTGAGAGAAGTGGCATGTGTGTTATGGTTTGGATCAGCGAGCGTAGAATGATGTCAGGGTATATTGGGTCAGTTTTAGTTAGGCCTTTAAATATAGTGGAGCACTGACAGTAAGTGCGAGGTAGTTATAAAAGAGGAAGTGTACTGAGACTTACGGACTGATGAACCTGCTGAGGTGCCTCTCAGGATCTGATTAAGCACATCATCGGTGTCGCTGGTGCTGGCCATACTGTTTCTCATCTGCATCATAGACAACTGAGAGCACAGGCTTGGCTGACGGTCCATCTTCTTCACAGCCTAACATTCAACCATCATCACCAAAGTAACAGTCATTGACTTATAAACATTAACATTAATAAAATTTCAGCTATCCAGAGTCACCTTATTATGAAGAAAACCCTGTATATTCTACGGTATGTTGTTCATCTACTCCTGCTTCATGTCTATTCCTATGTATAAACAACTGTATAGACTACCATTATTGTAGTTGAAAGCATGTATGTAAATACTGTATATAGTCGTTTTCATTGTCAATCAAACACTTAGGTCAAAAAAATTGTTCACCTAGTTTCTTAATATATTCTTTATAAGTGTAGTCACAAAATGCTAGTCATTCTAGATGGCCTCTGTCTTAGTTGCAAATTCGCAACCTCGTCGCTATATGCTGCTAAATTTCACTGACCTGTACTTTAATGGACCGTTTTAAAATTATTTTCCCGAATTTGCTATTTATAGGTACGTGTTTAGGTAAAATCTGTGCATTTATTTGCAGAAAATAAAAATGGGAAAACAGTGTTTTTTGCAAAGAAAATAAGTTAATATTTTTTTATGTGAAAACCAAGTTTTCATGTGTCTTGTGTAACTTTCACATTGCTGTCGGATGGCTAAAACTCACTCCCAAGGTTTAAATTCCTGTCTGCGGTTGAATAAGGACATTTGTACAAAAAGGTTATATTTTTTTGTTTTATTTCTTTGACACCAAACCTTTACATCCTACTCCCTGTTCCCCTACATTCTTGTCCAGTTTTTGCATGAGCTGCTAATGGAAATTTCCATGTTCATTAGCATAAAGACATATTCAACAAGTGGGGCTATAGCCTCTACTGCTTCTGTTGGTATTATTCTTCTTCTTAACCTATGGGAGTCTATTGCAGCCCTATGTAGAAACATTTGGCACACCCGTAGTGGTTGTCCTCAATAGTCATGTGACCGATGATGGGGCCCTAGCACCCACTCTATAGCGCAACCAGCAGTTCAAAATTTTTACTTTTCAACAGGCTAATACTTTTGAACCCTTTGATCTACAGAAATTCTGCCCACCACTAGGTATCCAATTCTCACGCTCATCGCATTCCATGTGTTACATTAAGACTCCGCCCATTACAGTAGCGGCCATCTTGAAAAGTACTGTATTGCGTATTTTCATTTCAAGTCCTAGAAACGGTGATTAGTTGTTATGAAAATTGGCTCAGATGGCCTTTGGATCGAGCTGTACAGACATGACCCGACAGGCATGCTACTTTCACTGATATTCAAAAGTCACGACGCTACAAACTTTTCAGTTGACCAAAAAATATACCTGAGGCTATATCTAGGCCAATCCTTGATCTATTTGTATGAAACTGTGGACGCTTCATCGACAACTCTGACTGAAGGTCCGTGCCAAATTTGGGGACAGCACCACCTATGCATCGTGAGATAAGAACAATTTATATTTTCATTCGTAACTTTGGATATGTTTGTCAGAAAATTGTGATCTCGGTGTCTATGTGTTCCTCGGGTCATGGTAGCATGATTATGATTCTGTCACGATTGGATGATCTGCCCGTCCACCATTTTGAATTTTGTCATGTCGTAATATATTTTGAATTGTTTGATATATCTGCACTAAATTTGGAAAGCGCCATTTAATTACAGTCCCGGAATTACACGTGACATGACAAGAGAGCGCCTCCTAGCCTTCATAAGATATGATACTTTTTATATAATTGCTTATAGCTCTTGAACGCTTTGTCTGTTATTAGTTTTCTGATATTATTTCTCTGGTGCGGGCCGATTCCATTTGTCATTTTCTAACATTCGGTTCCTAACTTATTGCAAAGCTTAAGAAAAACTTTTTTTTCACTCCCCATTTGACAAAAGTGGTCTGTTTTGTTCCAAGCTCCACTTGTAGGATCTTTGAACTGAGCCGAACAGAAATGGCAGAATTTTTTTGGGGTGGGCAATTTTTCGAGAAATACCTCTTCAAAGTTGATGTACGTAGCTGACCGTATGTAACGTGTTGTGCATAACTATGCAAAATTATATTCTTGCGTTTAATTGTCACTTCTGATTTCTGTTTCCCTTGTAAATTATATTTCTGTTGTTTTTGCTCTACGCTCTCGTTTCAATGTTTGAAGCTCTGAGAGCTCTCCTCGGGATCCTTGGTCAAGCTCATCAATTCTAACAGAGAAAAGGTTTTATTTACTAACCTTATCACTTAGGGTTGGGTCATTGAGGGAGTAGAGCTTGTTGGTAATGTCTTTGCCAATGAGGTATCTAAACACTTCATTCAGAAAAGACTCTGACTCCAGGAAGTAAGTCAGACGCTCTCTTGTCCAGCACAACAGCTTGCAGTTTTCCTCAGCAGTTATGGTAACCTGTTGAGATTAAAAGGAAAGTTTATTTATTCTGAAGAGACATTATCTATCAAATAAATACTTATTAAACAGATTACCTGAAACTTTTCTCCCCTGTTCATTTGAGTTGACCTGAACTCTGGAGAGTCGATGAAGGAGTTGGTGTAAATATTATGCAAGAAATGACCACGGTACGATACCTTCATCCTGTTGTACATGCAAATAACCATTCAGTATGTGTATACCAATGTACTATACATGTTTTAATATTTAATGTAAAAGACATACAAAATCCTGACAAGATAAGTGATTTAACACAGAAATCTCTCTGGTTTTTGTAGTTTATTGTGGGAATTGTTATGATTGTCAGTGGCAGATAGGTAAGTTTGAGTTTTTCTGTAACTGTTGATCTCCTGTGATTTTGATGCACAACAGTCTCAAGGGTAACTAAGAATGGGGCCAGAAACAAACAAACTTTCATGAACTGACAGAAAGGCTACAGTAAAGCAACACTTCAACTGTGGGAAGGAGAATACTATGTTACAACTGCAGAAGACCTCAATAACTTCCTTCACAACTGAACAATAAAATATTTTTTGTTTGTTGGGACACAGAGATTTCAGACTTTCACTTTAACAGCATGAATAATTCAGGCTGGTGGTGGTGTTTCTAATTTAGTGCCTAAACTCTGGAACAGTGTGCTTAACTTCCGGTCTGTGTTTGTCTATCGCACTGGCTTGTGGCTAATTGGCTAGTTGCACAAGATGTAGTGGTGAGCTTTTGGGACACCAGATTAAGAAGACTAATTTCCGGGAATCCAGAGTTGGGAAAAGGAGGATTTTTGGCTGGGCAATTATGGGTGTTTTTTAGATTAAAAAAGTAGAATGTAATTTATCAGTGATATTACAGGTCCTCCTAATATTCCTATGCCAAAACAACACGATAGTGTTATAGGACCGGTTATTAGTTTAACGAACCTTGCATCGCAAAAGCTCAGGAGCGCCATCTTGTGCAACTAGCCCATAAGTATTTATATTTGAATTGATCTTTATTCATATTCATTTATATTAGGGCTGTCAACGTTAACGTGTTAAAGCATGCAATTCATTTTTTTCAGATTAACACGTTAAAAATATTTAGCGCACTTAATGCAGCATCCGTTTATTTTGTCATCCTTTTTTAGCGTTACATTATATAATCACGCTCTTATTCATGTAAAGACTTTAAAACCACTTATGAGCGATTTGAACAGTCAGGAGCTAAGGCTGCATCCTTGAATCTCTGTCAGAATCTATCAGACAGTGCACCAGTATTAAAGGGTAACTCGAGCCAAAAATGAACATTCTGCAAACAATTACACCTCTGTTTAACATCTGTATGACCCCAAAAACTCAAATTAAGGCAGTTTTGGTAGCTTTCTGACTCCTCAGATTGCAACGCAACCAAACACAATAACCACATGACAGTTCAACAGATGCACTGTCGTGTGGTTCTCGAGAATGCGTTGGAAATTAAAACTCAAATCATGAAATTTTTTAATATAGTCGTTAGAATTGTTTGTTTGCGCTGTAGTACCTGAGACGGATCAGACACGCATAACTACTTAAATTTCTTAAATATTACAACAACACCCCTCACCCCACCAGCACGCTAGTCGCTTGGGGGTCAACCCCCAATCTGCAACTTACACCAAGGGCAGGACAAGATCTCTGGTGACCATAGCAACTCACACCAATTCATCAAGATAGAGTATTTTACGACCCATTGGAATGTAAGGAGCTGAACTCTCTTTACTCACTTTGGGGATAGACCTACAATTATAAATGCATTTATATGGAAATGTACACATTCATTTATAACATTTCCATGTATTAATGTTCATGTTGTTATGTCTGTTTTAACATTAATCCAACGTATCCATGAATGTGTGTTTAACTACTGGAATTATTAGATTTGTAGTAACTCATTTAACCAAGATTTAGATCATGTTTGGTGTCTATGAGCTACATTTGTGATGTCCTTCGCGTTGATGTTTGTTGTGTTTTGGTAACTCTTTTCTTATTAGTTTTATCAAACTCTTAGTAGTCTTCTAGTGAACATCCAATCAGCTTTCACATGCAAAACACCATCTGAAAGACAAAAACAGTTAACTTTCCCTCCAAAGTTGCCATCTCCTGATTGGACCAGTCACGTCTGTAGGATGTGACATCCTCACAGTTTAAAAGAGACCACGAGAAGATTCTTTCTCTCTCTTCCTCGCGCTTCCTTTTCTCTTGGTTTTTGCTCTTCTTTCTCTCGATGCGTTCTGCATCTCCAAAGGATGGACTAGAAGAAGACTTCACCTTTAACCCATAAGTTTGTGCCAGGCTGCGGCCTCGTCTTTCCAGATACAGATCCTCTGCATAAAACTGGTTCTCTCTGATCACTTTCAGCCAAGATCAACTGGAGCCTTAACGACCTGCATCAGGACTCTTTCTTTCTTTGATGGGCAAGACGTGCAAGTATCAAACTTAGTCTTATTAATGGATGCATAGGGCATCATTAATCCTTTTAACAAAGGTCCTTTACAAGAAGAAACTGATGTTTAGTTCAGGCTATTGATCTTCTGAATATCATATACTGCCATAATCCATGCTCTGTTCTTCTCTCTGCTTCAACTTCAACCATCTTCTAATGCTTAACTGTATGTGTGTGTATGTTAGATTAGTATGTGTCTTGTCTAGATAATAAAGTCCTGTTTTATTTCACACGTGATGTTGTTTGTAGTTCATGCTCATAATCCGGAGTCCCTAAACATGCCGATTCTTGCTACCTGCTCGTAATGCTAAGTGATTTCCCCAAATCATGAATTTGATCCAGATAATAATAATTGATCATTATTAATTAAATTCATCCCAATTTGGATTGATATTTGTTTCCCTTACAAAGGGTGGTGGAGAAAATATTACTTATAATTGGGATCAAAGCTCATGATAATTCTTACATATTTGATGAAGAATAGTGTTTAAATAATTCTGTTCCTCATTGAATTCACTACAGCGCACAAAAAGAATCCTCGTCGCATTATTTTAATTTATACTGATCCACCGGAGGCAGAATTTTCCTATGCAAACTATGCAAATATTTACAGACAAACTAAATCTATTTCATATGCCCAGGGAGTCTGAAAGAGTGACAGAGTTTTGGAAACGCCGTTTTGTTTTGGTAGGTTGAACGTGTTTCGGTTTTCTGCCCGTCGCTGCACAGATAGACCAAGAGAAAGACAAGCTGAGTTGGCAAAGCAAAACCATGTGCTCGTGGGGCTGTACCGGCAACACTTTATCTACACGATTTACCTGAAGAAGTCAGTAAACACTACTAAAGACGTCCAGCGTGCATAAGCATCTACCAACTGAAAACCATTAAAAAGAGGCGCATCTAACAGCAACGTCCGACAGTAAATGTTTTTTATGTGATCGGCCCCCTACACTGGTTTGTGCGTGTGGCGCGCCTGTGTGTATGTGTGTACACGCGTGCATACATGCGTGTTTGTTTGGAACTTGGCGGGTTCGGATTGAATTCCCACCCGGTCTGATTCCGGACCGGAGTTCGGACTTTGGGTAGGGCTGGTCTACAGTTTGAAACGCAGCACTAAGGTCAAGCAAGACTAGTAGTGAGATGTTGCCTTTATCTGATGCAATAAACAGGTCTTTGTCATTTTAACAAGCAGATTTCAGTGCTATAATGCGGTCTAAAGCGCGACTGAAAGTACTATGCATGTCATGAAAGGTATTGGAAGTTAATTTTGGGCCACTAAAGCATGAATTCACAGTAACGTTTGTTTCTGTTGTTTGCAACTTTTTTCCTTAAGAAGATCAATAATATCAGAATGGAAATCAGCAAAGCTCCATGCAGCAGTAAGGTCAGTCTGACTTCAGAAATTACATCAGAAATTAGTAACTCTGTCTGAATTTCAGACAATTGATCACAAAACCTTGGAGGAAACAGTACACTTCCCACATCATTTTTCCAAAGGGTGTTTAACTATTTGGAAGCAGATCTCCTAAAAATAGTTAATACCTCACTGCTATCAGGAACTTTCCCAGAGTCCCTAAAAAAGGCAGTTGTCAAACCTCTGCTAAAACAGAGCAATCTAGACAAAACCTGCTGTCTAACTACAGACCAATATCAAATCTTCCTTTTATAGGCAAGATCATTGAAAAGGTTGTCTTCAATCAGCTGACCAAATTCTCAAATGGCTGACTGGACAATTATCAGTCTGGTTTCCATCAGGATCATAGCACAGAGACAGTGCTCATAAAGATAATAAATGATAATAAATGAATTGCCTACCGCAGCTATGCAGATGGCACTCAGATCTCCCTAGCCCTCTCGCCCAATGACTACAGGCCAATTGACTCTCTTCACCAGTGCATCGATGAAATTAACAACTAAATGTGTCAAAACTTCCTTCAGTTAAATAAAAACAAAACTGAAGTCATTGTTTTTGTCAGGTTCTGTGTTCTGTAATACCCTAGATTTGCCACTTGATGGCGCTGCTTTCCATAGTCTCATTGTTTCTGCTAATTAGGATTATTTAGTTCCAGCCCTGACTAGTTTTTTATTCCCTATTTATTTGGTCCTCTCTTTGTCACCCTTGCTGGATTATTGAACTATGCTTGTGCCTCTGGCTCCTCTGTAAGTTTTTTGAGTCTTTTGTTTCTCTGTGTTCTGTTGTAATTCTTGCCATTGAATGTAGGTAGCTTTTGTCTCCTACTGAGAGATTTTTGCTCTTCTAAGTACTTTATATTTTTGGAACTGTCATTTATTCCAAGAACCGTTTTTCGTTGGGAACTGTATGCTAAGCTCTTTTGTTTTTTGCTCTTGGAAATAAAGGACTATTTTTTTGTAACCTTTGTGGTGCCTCGCATTTGGGTCCAACACCTCTCTGTGGAATAGTGGTAAAACCTCACACTACGGCACCGGAGACCCGGGTTCGATTCCCGGGCCTGACAGAATAATCCAGCCAGCACATGGACCCAGCTGAGTCTTCCGCTAAGGACCTTTTGGGAGTGGTGGTTCAGCATGAGGCCACGGTTAAGCGCCATGAAGCAGCTCTGTCTCAGCAAGAGTCACTCATGGAGAAGCTCTCCCACTTACTCTCCGATCTCATGTCTTCAATGCGCCTGTTGTTTGAGAGACTGCCACGAGCCCCAGACCCTCCTTCCACTCCCACACCTGTCAGCTCCTCAACTGGTGCAGTTCACCCACTAGTCGAACCTCGCCTACCTCCTCCACAACGGTTCTCTGGAGATCCTGAAGCATGTGAGGGATTTTTGACTCAATGTTCCCTTACATTCCAGTTGCAGCCATCCACCTTTCCCTCTGACCAGGCCAGGATTGCTTACGTCCTTACCCTCCTGGCAGGTAAGGCATTGGCCTGGGCCACGGCTGTCTGGAATGCCCAAGCTCCCTGTTGCACAAGCTACTCCTCTTTTGAGGGCGAGTTGAAGCGGGTATTCCATCACCCTCTCTCCGGTCGACAGGCTTCTAACTCTTCGCCAGAGAACCCAGAGTGCAGCGGAATATGCCATCCAGTTTCGTACGCTTGCCGCTGGCAGCGGGTGGAACGATGAGGCTCTCATTGTTTGCTTTGAGAACGGGCTTTCGGAGGAGCTAAAGGATGAATTGGCTACCCGAGATTCCGTATATTTTCTGGAGGGGCTTATTGATCAAGTAATTCTGTTGGATAATCGCCTGAGACAAAGACTGATACATAGACCTAACACTCATCCTCCTCAGTCCTTTCGCCAGCCTTTTACCTCGGGTCTGGTACCTCTTGAGTCTCCAGAGCCTATGCAACTAGGCAGAACCCGGTTGTCTGCCCAAGAACGAACTCGTCGGATGAATTCCCGTCTTTGCCTCTACTGTGGACTTCAGGGCCATTATTGCTCACTATGTCCTGAGTTGAAGGAAAACACCCAGTCCCGAGCAGGAGGGGGAGAGCTGTTTCGGGAGTAACTCAGTTAGTCTCTCCAGGGAACACTGGCTTGTTCCTGCTGGTCACTCTCGAAAGCGGGGGCAAACTACACCACTTGCAGGCCTTAGTGGATTCCGGGGCCGCAGGAAATTTTATGGAGATTGCTATGGCTTCCCGTCTCCAAGTGCCTGTTAACCTTCTTTCCTCCCCTCTGGAAGTCGTTGCTTTGGATGGCAGGTCCATTGCCCCTGGATCTGTTACCAAGATCACTGACCCTCTCACTGTCTCTGTGTCTCATCATCGTGAGAGTATGGCTTTTTATTTAATCAGCTCCCCTGAATTACCCTTAATCCTAGGGCACCCCTGGCTCATGCGTCACAACCCCCACATCAACTGGTCGAGTGGGGAGGTTTTGAGTTGGGGGTCACTGTGCCAAGATTCATGCCTAAAGAGTCATAGGATTATTCCCGAAAATCTCAAGTCCATTGACCTCTCCCGAGTTCCCCCTGAGTATCATCACTTACAGTCTGTGTTCTGCAAAGAAAGAGCTACGGTCTTGCCCCCCCACAGATCTTATGATTGTGCAGTAGAGCTGCTGCCCGGTGCATGCCCTCCTCGAGGACGCATCTTTTCCCTATCCTCGCCTGAGCAGAAAGCTATGGAAGCTTATATCAAGGAGTCTCTTGCTGCTGGGATCATTAGACCATCCACATCACCCGCTGGAGCTGGGTTTTTCTTTGTTGAGAAGGATGGTGGGCTCCGACCCTGTATTGATTATAGAGCTCTCAATCGGATCACAGTTCGCAACCGTTACCCACTCCCACTCATGACTTCTGCTTTTGAGTTGCTCCAAGATGCCAAGGTCTTCTCCAAGCTTGACTTGCGCAATGCGTACCACCTTGTACGTATTAGGCCAGGGGATGAGTTAGGCCTGCACGATTAATCGTTTTTAAACCGAAATCGCAATTTGAACGAGTGCGATGTTCAAATCGCAAAAGCTGCGATTATTTCGATTAAAAGAGCTTTAAATCTGTTAAAATTCTGCTACGTATTATTTGACAGTTTGCTTTTGCAATTTTACGTTAAACCAATAGGGAGCATTTTAACACTTTAGTGATCCACCCGCGGATTTAACTGCCATTCGCGCATCACCAAAGTGTTTTATTACCCGGGTCGGGTAATAAAAAAATCATTCAGATTAATTGCGGGTGGGTCGCGGGTGGATGATATCATATACAATATTAACACAATTTCTCAAAAAATACGAATATGTTTTAAATGCATTTTTAATCAGGCGCTAATTTGCAGTAATTTAAAAGAAATGTGCGCGTGTTGGCGGTAGAGGAGGGTCTATTTCTTTAAGCAGAAATGGAGGCAAAACAGATCCGAGAGAAATTTAAAAAGGGAGAATATATATATCATAGAATATTGTACGTGCGGATAATTTATTTGACATTTTAGCTTATCCGCGCATCTCTACTTTACATGCTTTTGAATTAGCAAAGAACGTCATTTGTTAAAGATGAGCGCGACAGGGAGCAGCAGTTCAAATTCGCAACAAAGTAACGTCATGTCGCGCAACGTCCTGCAGCAGCAGATGACTTGGTACCTAAATGAAAAAGCATCGCTTATGTTTGGAATTATTTTGAAAGTCTGCGTCGACCTCGCGAGGCAACACAACCAATCTCTATCAACACCTGCAGAGGTATCAAAGACTATTCTATGATGAATGCAAGGCCAAAAAGTCCGCAGATAAACCCACTTCATCGCACCAACCACCACAACTGACATCCAAGCAAACTTCAATTGCTCACGCGTTTGAAATAAGCACCCCCCACGATACATTTTCACAAGGTACAGCAAAATAACAGACGCCATCCATAACTGTAATTGTTTACATTGTGTTTGGGAAATAAAAAGTTTAAGGTTTTGTTTATACTTGTAAATGTAACTATTAAAGATACTGCTTTTATTCTCTTAATTTGTCATGACATTTTTGCATGACAACTTTGTTTAAAAAAAAAAATGGCCACAGTGTGTGTTTTTAAATAAACAGTGGGATAATGTTACAATAGTTTGTGATTTTGCTTGGTCTTTCTTTGATGCATGCTGTTAAAACCAACACAACAAACCTAGCTCTTTTTTTATTAAATAGTAGTCAAATCGCAAATCGCAATTTTGGTCAGAAAAATCGCAATTCGATTTTTTCTTCAAATCGTGCAGCCCCAGGATGAGTGGAAGACTGCTTTTAACACCCCCACAGGGCATTATGAATACCTTGTTATGCCCTTTGGCCTCACTAACGCCCCTGCTGTTTTCCAAGCCCTTATTAATGACGTGCTCCGGGACATGCTCAACAAGTTTGTTTTTGTCTACCTCGATGACATTTTGATTTTTTCAAGATCCCTTCAATAGCACGTGAGTCATGTCCGAAAGGTCTTGGGACGTCTTCTAGAGAACCTCCTCTATGTCAAACCCGAGAAGTGTGAGTTTCACACAACCAACACACAGTTTCTAGGATTTATCATCAGGCCGGGGCAAGTTCGGATGGATCCCAAGAAGGTACAGGCTGTATTGGACTGGCCAGTCCCCACCTCTGTCAAGGAGGTACAAAGGTTCATTGGGTTTGCCAATTTCTATAGGAAATTTGTGCGGAACTTTAGCTCTGTGGCGGCCCCTCTCACTGCTCTTACTAAAAGTAGCTCCACCAAGTTTGCTTGGAATTCTGAAGCTGAGACAGCCTTTCTAAAGCTCAAGCACTGCTTCACGTCTGCTCCTGTCTTGTCCATCCCTGACCCCGAATTGCCCTTTATTGTTGAGGTGGATGCTTCGGACGTTGGCATTGGAGCCGTTCTCTCCCAGAGAGGAAAGATTGACAGGCTGCACCCATGTGCGTATTTGTCCCATCGTCTCAGCCCTACTGAGAGGAATTACCACGTGGGGGACCGGGAATTGTTGGCTGTTAAATTAGCCCTGGATGAGTGGAGGCACTGGCTTGAGGGGGCCAAACATCCATTCCAGGTGCTAACTGATCACAAGAACCTGGAGTACATCCAGCAGGCCAGGCGTCTGAATCCCCGCCAGGCTTGGTGGTCACTTTTTTTCAACCGGTTTGACTTTATCCTCTCTTTTTGACCGGGGTCTAAGAACCTTAAGCCTGATACACTATCTCGAGTCTACGCCAAGATGTCCGGAGAAGATGCCCGATGCCCAATTATTCCTGCAACCAGAATCATTGCCCCAGTGCGTTGGGCTTTGGAGGCCACTATACGTCAGCCCCAAACACGAGAACCAGATCCTGGAGGAGGCCCTGAGAACCGTTTGTACGTCCCTAAGTCTGTTCGAGCTCAGGTTCTCCAGTGGGCTCACACGTCCTTATTTGCCTGTCATCCTGGGATCTTACGCACACTCGAGTTTCTGCAAAAGCGCTTTCTGTGGCCTACAGTTAAGTCTGACGCTACAGTCTTTGTCAAAGCCTGCCCCGTGTGTAATCAGAGCAAGACGTCACGCCTTCCCCCTCAAGGTCTCCTACACCCCCTGCCCATCCCTCATCGTCCTTGGTCTCATCTCTCACTTGATTTTATAACTGGTCTTCCCCCGTCTCAAGGCAATACTACGATATTCGTAATTGTTGACCGCTTCTCCAAGGCCGCCCGGTTCATTCCCCTACCCAAACTCCCCTCCGCCAAAGAGACTGCTGAGCTCATCACCACCCACATATTTCGAGTGTTTGGCATCCCTCTAGACATCGTGTCTGACCGGGGACCTCAGTTTTCGTCCAGGTTTTGGCGAGCCTTCTGTCAGTCTCTGGGGGCTAAGGTTAGTTTATCATCAGGCTTTCACCCAGAATCCAACGGACAGACTGAAAGGGTCAACCAGGATCTCGAGTCTACCCTGAGATGCATGGTAGGCAGCAACCCCTCATCCTGGTCCTCTTACCTGATTTGGGCGGAGTATGCTCACAATACCCTTCGCTCATCATCTACCGGCCGTTCACCTTTTGAGTGCCAGTTTGGCTATACCCCTACTCTCTTCCCTGAGCAAGAAACTGAAGTGGCTGTGCCCTCTGTCCAAACTCACATTATGCGCTGTAGACGGGTCTGGAGAACTGTTCGAGCTAAACTTCTCCGGACCTCCGGTCAGCACCAGATCCAGGCCAACCGGAGACGCAGACCAGCACCTTCTTTGCGTGTTGGTCAACGGGTCTGGCTTTCCACTAGGAACCTTCCGCTCAGGGTGGAGTCCCGCAAGCTGAGTCAGAAGTTTGTTGGGCCCTTCAAGATAGCTAGGAAAGTAAACCCCGTCACTTATCGTTTAACTTTACCCCATTCACTTAAGATTAATCCCACTTTTCATGTGTCTCTACTAAAGCCTGTTTTGTGCTCTCCTTTTGTTGCCCCAAGTAGGGCTCCTCCTCCTCCTCGGGTCATTGGGGGTCGGCCCGCGTTTACAGTCCACAGGATACTGGACGTTCGTCAAGTTCGGGGGTCCCGGCAGTATCTTGTTGACTGGGATGGCTATGGTCCTGAGGAGCGCTCCTGGGTTCCCGCCAGAGACATCCTGGATCCCGAGTTGATTCGGGAGTTTAGAGCACGAAAAGGGGGCTGTACTGGAGGGAACGTCAGGAGCCGTTCCTAGGAGGGGGGGTCCTGTCAGGTTCTGTGTTCTGTAATACCCTAGATTTGCCACTTGATGGCGCTGCTTTCCATAGTCTCATTGTTTCTGCTAATTAGGATTATTTAGTTCCAGCCCTGACTAGTTTTTTATTCCCTATTTATTTGGTCCTCTCTTTGTCACCCTTGCTGGATTATTGAACTGCTTGTGCCTCTGGCTCCTCTGTAAGTTTTTTGAGTCTTTTGTTTCTCTGTGTTCTGTTGTAATTCTTGCCATTGAATGTAGGTAGCTTTTGTCTCCTACTGAGAGATTTTTGCTCTTCTATGTACTTTATATTTTTGGAACTGTCATTTATTCCAAGAACCGTTTTTCGTTGGGAACTGTATGCTAAGCTCTTTTGTTTTTTGCTCTTGGAAATAAAGGACTATTTTTTGTAACCTTTGTGGTGCCTCGCATTTGGGTCCAACACCTCTCTGTGGAATAGTGGTAAAACCTCACACTACGGCACCGGAGACCCGGGTTCGATTCCCGGGCCTGACAGTTCTTGGAAACAAGGATAAAACTAACAAGGTATACATTGACTTAAGAGGTGTAAAGACACAAAGTAAGGTTAAAAATCTTGGTGTCATTTTAGAGTCTGACCTTAGTTTCAGCAGTCATGTCAAAGCAATAAGCAAATCACCGTGCTACCATCTCAAAAACATAGCCAGTATTAGATTTTTTTGTCTCAAACCAAGATTTAGAGAAAATAGTCCATGCTTTCATCACCAGCAGGGTGGATTACTTTAATGGACTCCTTACAGGTCTTCTCAAAAAGATAATCAGATAGCTGCAGCTCATACAGAATGCTGCTGCCAGGATTCTGACCAGAATCAAAAAATGTGAGTATCACTCCAAACCTCAGGTCACTGGTTACCAGTCACTTTAAGAATCAACTTCAAAGTATTATTAATTGTCTATAAACTCAATGGTCTAGGACAGGGGTTTTCAACCGGTGGTCAGCGGCGGCATTGCATGTGGTCCGTGACATGCATTCCAGCCTACCTAATTTCACTATTAAAATCAGTTTTTTTCCATAATTTATTTTTCCAAACATTTCCAGAATATTTGCGCTTTGGTTTGAATACTAAATTTAATGAAAATATTTAAAATAATTTGAGTTTGAGTTGAGATTCAAACTGACACAGGATAGGCTAGCTTTAAACCTATCAGGTCTATCTTATGCTTTGCTAACATTGTGTTTTGTGTCCCCAACGTCATATACGTACATATACGTACTACACAAACACAATAGCGGGCCGCCGATTATTTGTTAGTCAGAATGGTGGTCCCTGGCACAGAACCAGTTGAAACCCCTGGTCTAGGACCTAAATACATCTCAGATTATTGAATTTAAACCGAACAGACTTCTCAGATCATAAGAATCAAGTCAGTTAGAGATAACAAGGGTTCACTCAAAACAAGGAGAGTCAGCGTTTAGCCATCACGCCACCCAAATATTAGCTGCGGAAAATGCGAAATGAAGCAAGCCTTGTGTATCATCACAAAAGTTTGTAATTAATTAGTTTATAGTACGTTTTACGCCTTGCCTATTTAAATAGTTTGGAAACAAAGCACATGTTTTAACAGTACATTAGATCGATGCATGCCTTAAGCATAATAAACATCTGTTTTAAATGTTCATCAAATTAGTAGATACATAGACAAAAAACATACGGCTCCTGACTCATTACATCGTAACTTTAGTAAGATTCAATCTTTCATTAATTCAAACAGCAAAGAATATAAAGTGTTATTTTACATTTGATTCATACAGTAAAGACTATAAAGTGTTATTTTAACTATGATTATTTAATTTCTGCACGTGATTACTATTTTTAGACCAACATCAACACCTGAAAGCACTGTTTATTTCATTTGCATGTTTGCTTTATTAAAAGGAATATGGGGTGTGGATAGAGAGATGTATGGCTTTATAGATTAACAATGGCATTGACTTTATAAATGTGAAATTAAAAAACAGTGTTACTGTCACAGTATTTCTAGACTTTGAAAAAATGTTTTCTGGGAGCCTGCAATTTTTTTCGTCAAAGTCAGTGACGTCAAATGGTTGCAACCTAAACCTGTTCTCTTCAGGCTTCAGTGAAGAAAACACGTGTTCCATATATAACAGTAAAATATGAGACGTCATACATAAGATCAGATATGTAATACACAGGGACAGCAGGTAGCGGTATTTCCTCTTGACACAAGCCTGCCTGACTGCCATAAAAGAAGAATGCGTTCAAGGTATACATGCATTAAATCATAGCTTTTAACTACCGTCTTTTAGACTACTTAAGACATCATAATCCACCATTATCGTATACTTTATACATTATGAAAATATGCTAATAAACACAATAATGAGATGCTTGCGGTTTGCTTGTCATTTTGTATTTGAGCACACGTGAATATTAGCCCCATCAGATAATGACCAAGAGAGAGAAGACAAAAGGCTACTGATGTAAATTAACATCAGAAAGTCAAAATCTGGATAAAAAGCATTTTATAATGGCTAAAAACATTGTGTATTAAATTTGCACTGATTTTGGTTAATTCAGTCCCGGATTAACACAGTGTAGTTCCTTAGGGTGACCACATTGGAAGTGCTCCCCTCCAACTCACATGTTAGTTTTTCATCAATATTTCATACTCAATATGTTTATTTCCATCATAATTGGCATGAGGACTACATATATCTAAATGCATTGCAAACATACCAACAGCTGAATTCAGCACCACAGAGAGCTAGGGTCTCTGGCACTATAAGGTCTAGTAATTATCTTAATCACTTGGTGCCCCCCTATTGGCTGGTGCTCCAGGGCATTGCCCAATCCCATCTAAAGATAATCCGGCCCTTACTGAAATTATACCAAATAGCCTATTTATTATTTTAGCATCATTTTTATATAAATATTATACCATACAGCACCTTATATTTACTGAAGAACTGATTAGTGTGTCTGTGTTCAGTTTGGCTGCCTGTGCCTGCAACCATTTTACAACATCGACAAAGAACATGGCGGCCTCCTTAGGTTAAAATGAGTATTACATTGTTTTTTTTGAGAAATACAAATATCTAATGTATTTCTAAAGACAACTGCCAGTATTGTTAGGCTATTACAACATATTAAGCCATATATCTTTCTCTATACCCTAGGATCCTTTTAAACTTACTTTTTTAATCATTTATTGCATAAAGTATATGTGGAACTTATTTATATTGGTCATTGGTTCAAAAGTATTTGATATACTTAAATACGTCCTAAAATAATGCATTTTAATGTTTAATATGCATAATCTGCGTTCACCAGTCTAGAAAGCAAGCACTGACTCTTCAGTGTTCATTCAAATTAATTCAAATTAATTTCAATAATATTTATTCGATGTTTTTTTCTGCTTGCAAGTGTTGTGCCAGGTGCTTTACGTTTAAATTAGCTCAAATTTTATTCCATTTTAAAGTATTACAATTTGCCCCACCTCTTTAGGAGTAGTGGCTTCACCCTGCCTGACATGCATATTCAAAACATGTATGAATAAACAGTAGCAGTCCAACTGAGAGTCCGACAGACATTGCTACATTTTTTGACAGATGTGTTATTCCAAACTATTCATTACTTTGTACCCTAACTCTCAAAAAAATTGCAATTAAGTGTTAGTGATGCAATTATCTAAACAAGGAGAAGAAACTCAGACAAATATTTTCAATCCACAAAAAAGTGAGGAAATTTTGAAAGTGAAAAAGACATTGGCAGCATAAAAAAAGTGTTCCTATAATAACATGCTTTTAAATCTAAGGTTCATGGTGATATGGTATTGTATGTACACATTTAGACTCTTAGTAAAGTAAAGCACATACTTTCCTTTGAGAAGAATGCTGAGACGTTCATCAACAGAAGTCTTATCTTCCACCGCATACACTTGTCCCTTCTTTAGGGTTTGGATGGTGCAGAACTGGCCGGTCAGTCTCTGAAATAGGGCCTCACGTACATGCAGAGGCTCAAACAAGCGCTTGTATACTGATTTGAGCTCTCTATCAATCTTAATCTGGAATCGAACAGATCCAAACATAAATTACTATGCATGAAGTCAACTCAAAACTCATTCACAGGCAGCATGGTGGTCCTGTTTCTTATTGAACAATTATGTATTTTAAACCTCTGATGACAAAGATGCAGTTTTTTTTATTTCTTAATGGATGTCGAACAAGAGTGCATCAATGTTGTACAAATTAGTACATTTTGTTGGCAACTGGACTTACTGGTCTGCGTTTATAAAGCAGGAAGAAGAAATGCATGAAGTTCACTAGTAGGAAAACCACATTCCACACCATCACATCAAGTGTGCATCTATATAATGTTGCCCACGCTATGAACAAAGAGCATCCTGCAACACAATAAAGACAAATATCTCCGATCCAACAAAGCTCAGAGACATTATAGTCAAAGTTTTCAAAATATTCAGTTAAAATGTATTTATTTTTGATTAAATGCATGAATCAAGTTTTTATCCACAAATTGGATCAAGTGCAAAGGTAAAAATCTTTTAAGCCAAATTATACTTTGTTTGTGCAAATTGTAATTGTAAATTGAGATGCTAATGTATTTTGTAAAGGTGATATAAAATCACATTGCAGTTAATTCTGCTTTTGAATGAGTGTCATATTTTTTGTTGCTGATGTTGCAAAGCATTCTCGAACAAAATTCCAAAAATTACAATGCACCTTTAAAAATAAATGACACCTCTATTAATAATAAGAATCTTAGCAAATCTATAGCATCTAAACTTAATTATACCATACTAACTTTTACGGTTTTATATAATGTTCTTTCTTTCTCAAAATCTAATGTGTTTCAATGACTTTTCACAAAGCAATTTTTTTTATTTACTGTTATTCCAAACATTAACAGTTAAGCTGAAATACTTTCCTGTTGAACCATAGAGGGCGCCGTATACCTGTTATCAGTAGCAGTCTGAGGAAGATCATATGGAGCCCTATTGTGGTAGGGATAAGGAAGCCTAGACCCAGGCTCAGGTTGGCCAAGTGAAAGAGAAGATGATGTGCTTGTTCCCAGTCCTGACATGTTGTTGTGTTTGACTCTAACCCTGAATCAGCAGGGACTGAAGAAACACTGGAGTGCAGTGGAGATAGTGTGTAGGAAAGTGAATCAGCCATTTTAAGCTCTTCAAACTGATGGGGAAAAGTAACACTCATAAATAAAACAGACAAGATCGTATCACCTTCAGTTTAGAAAAATATTTGAACGTTCTCAACACATCTATAATGACTTGTTGGCTACAAGTCCAATTCAGACTGGATTTGTCAGGATGAAATTCCATTTTATTACTTGCTGTATATCTCACAGAGGGGCCGCAGCAATTCTTATGGTACCTATATAGCTTTAAGGCAACAAACCTGTTGTTCTCTGTTTTAAATAGAAAAACAATAGAAACATTATTTTACCTAATGGAGTACCAGTAGGTCAAAGAATGTTAGTATTTGTTTGGTGTGTATCATACAGGGATACAGCAATAATCCACATATTGTATGTCTCCTAGACATGGGCTGAACGCTTGTTTTATTATTAACTTACTGAGGCTATACAACCAAAAAACAAAATGGATTTAATGCATGATGCCAGAGGAGAACATTTGACAATAAACTCTATGTAGTAAACCATATATTTACTGTTGCCTACTTAATAGATATAGGCTTCTGATCTAAAGAACCGATAATATAAAATCAATGAAGTAGGCTACAATTAATAATTTTGTTAACTAGTGGTTAACTTACACTAAATTCATTCTGTTTTGTGTTTAGGGTGCAGACAAAGACTTTTCATATCTGACAATGCTCGCAATTCCTCTAGTTTAACAGGGATGTGAAAATATAGTTAAAGACCTGTAAGGTACGCTACTTAAAGTCTCTCAAGATACAGAAAACATACAAACCATTTTCTGTGAGATTTGTTCACCAATGCTCACAATAGCCTAGCTTGTCGCGTGTTTATCTATTGCGCATTTAGGCTGTGCTAAATAAAATAACGTCGTACAGTAACTACTTGAAACAGAATATATCATAAACTACTTTACCCAGAATAAAGAAAATGATTTAAAACATTGTCCTCTTACCAGTGCAGTCGATGAAAGCTGTTCTATTACTGCGTGTACGTTCCGTAGGAATGTTAAGAGAGAAGATTGCTGTCTTGTAAAACTGATATGATAGCTGCCTCGTGTGAGGTGAACATTCAGACACATGACAGCCATTGACTTAAAATGGGCACAAACGGACCGGCCACTCCTCTGCGCGCTTATTCTACTACAGCACCAGAGGGACCCATTCTGCAGCGCTGTGAACCTATGGGTCTGCTTTGGTTCAACTGTTGATTTCTAATACGTTTAAGATTTAAAATTCAGTTAGACAAGAAAAATAACATTTATTCAGTGTTTTATTTAAAATAAGAATGGATCATTACATAGGCAGTGGCTTTATCATGTTTATATACCATTCACGTGAAACCTAGACTATTTCAGTGAATATAGCATTAGTCTCCATCTTAAAAGTTGATTGGTAATTTAATCGCAAATATTTTTGGCAGATTCATTTAAATGTAGAAAAAAATAGATTAAATTAAAAAATATGAAAATAGTCCATTTAAGACTTGATGAATGCAGCTTGGTGCCCTGGTTGTTTCTTAGGAGTCTCTTTCTGCTGGCCTGGGTTCTGGTTGAGATTCATGCGTGTTTTCTATTTCTGGCTCTGGCTGGTGACAGAAGCTCGGTAACCGTAGATCATAGCGAAAGCCGCGGCTGTCGAAGGCGTTGTTCAGAGAGAAGAGCTTCTCCGCGATGTCATTGCGCACCAGTAGAGCAAAGATCTTGGCGATGTAGCGGTGCTGTGCGAACAGGAGATACATTTTTTTTCGACGCCACGCCACGTATCTGCAACGATTATCTGCTCGTAAAGTTACCTGCAGTAAAAAAATAGAACTGAATTGAAATTTAGCCTATTTTTCAATGTTTGCCATGCACCATTGCTGTAGCCTATGTCTTTTAACGTTTGATAAGCACAAAATTATAGTCTAGTTAGAGGGTTTCAAGAATTTTTATTTTTACACTTCTTAAAATTCAAATGCACATTGGTTTTTATTATTATGTTCATGCCGCATTAAGACAACCAAAGGCAAGACACGAAATATAGTTGCGTTTATCCAATGCACACAGAAGTCAAAGTTTGTCATTCTGATACATCATTTTATAATATTTATACTTTCTTATTTATTCTACCCTGCAAACATGCAAATATAGTCAAATGCCTTAATATTCTTTTATTATATGCACAAATTCCTTGCCTGAAAAACTCCCTCATCTGATGGTTTTAGGGAGTCCCATTCTGGTGAGTCAAGGAATTGAAAGGGATATATATAGTGCAAAAACTCCCCGTTCACTGTCACACGTATCCTGTTGTAAAGAAAAGTCAAGGGGTTTTGTAATTATCTATACTAGTCACAGATGTCAGACTGTAGATAATGTTCTTCAACTCACCTCCCTGATAGAAGAACTGATAGCTTGTCAATAGATGTTTTGCCTTCCATGGCGAAGCAGTAGCTTTTCTCTATAGTGTGGATATCCCCGTCACAACACGCCACGATTTTCCTAAACTGCGTTAAGGATACGCCTATCTTTTTGAACATACAATCATAAAGATTCTGTAAGTCCTTATCAAAAGTGACGCTTCGCAGTCGATATAAAACATGGATAACTTGTGCCAAACAAATTACAAAAATCCCAAAAGTCCATGAAAAGGAATCAGTTGTACAGAGATCATACCATGCCCAGATCGAGTAACAGAAAAAACCGAGCGATAGGAAACAGAACATGTACAGCAACCCATAAAAGCCACTGCCTCCCATAAATCCTAAAACCAGCAATATATTGGCTAGATGAAACATTGAACCTTCGGGATCTTCTCTCCATTCCGAGCAAACTGGGTATTCCAGTGCATCTCCTTTCAAACTCAAGTTATTCCCTGTAAAATCAGTCGATTGATCCATAGTGGCATCCGTCTGATAAGAAGCTGCAAACTTGCAGTGATATATATATATAGGCTATATATGTTCAAATTGAAATGCAGCGCATCAAGCTCAGTGTTTATTTCTCTGAAGAGATATGCTCTGGCTTGTTGTCTTCAAGGTCCTGCAGACCGACAACTTCATGTTGCGCAATTGGGAGAGCCCTCTGACAGATAAATATAGTCTGGAGAAAAAACGATGTACATTTATGAAACTTAACGGAAATAACACGACTAGACCAAACAATTTGAAAGAAGGGGACCAATAATTTTACCCAAAACCGAATTGGTATTATTATATGGGCTTTTTTTCATTCAATTTAATTTAAATAATATAGAATATTGCAAACACACAAAATACATGTTCAAACATACATAAAACACAAAGGCAATAGGTGATTCTGTACAAAAACATTTTGTCATGCTGGTTGGAAATATCTTCACATGATAGTCAGGGGTTATATTGAGATTTGTTATGCCCCGGAGCTCAGTGGGAGATTTTGAGGCGTGCGTATATGAACCTTAACATCTTAAAATGACAAACTGTAAGATATAAGTTGAAAGAGACCTAATCAAATAAATGCTGATCAAATTAATTCTAGATGCCAATAATTTACAAAGCTACATGTGAATGTGATACGAATAAAATCTTTCTGTGCCCCTCCATTCATTTATTAATGTCCACAGAATTGTATGATCTGTGTATTTCCTTTACTTTCCTGTCAAAACTTCATACAACATTTACATGCCGCACACATGAATAAACCGCTTTAAAGGCATATAATTAAAATGACATCATTTCGAACTCGAGCCTATCTTCCCAAAGAAAGGACACACAAGCGCGCAGACGCGCGGTTCGTTCAAAACAGAATAGATCTTCCTCCGAATGTCCTTTACAAAGGGGACAGGGGCGCAGATGGGATTTTTTATCTGAGGAGACCAAGCTGTCAAAAAATGATTTCAACTCAGTTAGTTATTTTGCGTTTAGCTACTTTGAGCAATTTGGTATAATTGTTTGCACTACAAAGCGATTGGAGGATTCTGATTTGAAATCATGGATAAACAACAATGAACAAAGGCCTACCTGATCAATGCATGATCTTAATGTTATTTTCTAGTATGCCAATCACCGACCAAAACTTCATGCCTTCTGTAAAATAGGCATTAATAAAAAAATGTATTTAAACATTTAAAAATAAATCAGTAGATTTACCTCAGTCAACTAAAACTGTACATTGGGTTAGATGATAATATTACGCCAGGACCCTAATTTAGTCTTGCAAGTCCATATAAATCCTTACCTCCTGATGATAAATTGTTTGATTTATCCAACCATTCTTTTTGTTTTAATCCGCTATTTGCTTTTCGTTGAGGAGTGCCTTTGCTCCCGCCTACCGTCGCGGACGCTGTTGCCTTCGCCATCGATATGGACGACGACTCCATGTCCATCTAGGCCACCGAGATCGCCACGACTGGGAGAGCACCCCTGACCTTCATGAGGAGTGTATGAGGATCCAGAAAGAAGATTCGCTGGAATACCCAGTGTGCTCGTAATAGAGAGACATTCCCAAAGGTTCAATGTTTCATCTAGCCAATAAATTGCTGGTTTTAGGATTTATTGCAGGCAGGGGCTTATATGGGTTACTCTACATGTTCTGTTTCCTATTGCTACAGAAGCTTGACTCCTGGTGCTTCCAAGTGGACTGCTGTCAGGCTGCGCCAAAGAGGAGTGTCATTTTTTCCTGATGTCCATAAGCAAGTGGTGAAATCGTGGTCTGCCCCTCAGTTGGCTATGGACCTCTTAGGCCCACGCTAACGTGCACATGCCCCTAGTCGAGGAGATCCCTGACGTTCATCAGTGCCCTTCATCTCATTGGGCGCAGATCAAGGCCTGCCGTCGAAGCCTTGCAGACTCCCCACCCACTTCGCCAACAAGGCTTTACACCTCTGCTGGGGAAGTGCTCCAGGTTTTACCAGGCTAAGATCCTGCAGTCACTGGATAGTGAAAGTCTGGAGCCAGACGCCGTGAGAGAAATGAGGGGGGAGACTGACTTTGCGTTGATTGCTACGAGGCGTACCACGCTAGCTAAAGGAAGATCTATAACCTCCATGGTTGTCCTTAAACGGCATCTGTGGTTTACGTTGGTGATGTCAAGGATGCAGATGATAAGTCCCTTCTCAATGCTCCTATCAATCCCATCGGCCTCTTTGGCAATGTCTTTGTGAGAATCTGGATTTCGTCCTGTCCTCTTTAAATATATCATCTGTGTCTAATAGAACATTTGTTTATCATACGTATTCATTTATATTAGTATAAGCTTCCTTCACCCTAATATGGGCCTTACTTTCCTGTTGTTTAACCTCGTTAAGAGTCGTACTGACCTGAGTGACTATCGGTCTCCATCTCAAGGCTCCTAATGATGTGAACTGATGTGTTTTGATGCTTAATACGTACTTTGTAATCACATCTGATTGTTTCAGGAGGAATAAGACTAAACATAAAGTCTGATGATTTTCCACTCTCTAGTGGTTTTATATGACACCTCCTTTTAATCTTATAAATACTAGTCCTTTAACAAATAAACATTGGACTCTGATTGAACTAGACTCTTGTGTCTGTGTCAAACTTTGTCTCCAGATCTGCAACTCTGTGTGTTCCGTCGACTAGACTTTTCAACCATAGAATAATATTTTGTAGGGGACATTGAGAATATTACATTCCAACAGTCGTGGAGTCTGTAATGGAGCACTTCACTGAGGCGCAGAAGCGTGCGAAGCCTATGAGTCACGTGTTGCCACGACGCTCATCTCAGCCGTCTAAAGCTACATTGGCTCCCTATAGTCGCTCGCATCAAATTCAAGACTCTGCTCCTGGCCTGCAAGACCACCACTGGTTCGGCACCACCTTATCTTCACTTGCTTTTGCAGACATATGTACCCGCCAGATCCCTACTCTCTGCAAACAAACGGCGTCTTGTGCTGCCATCCCAAAAAGGTAAAAAATCTCTCTCGCGCACATTCTCCGGATCTGTTCCACCCATGTGGAATGATCTTCCTGCTGCTACGAGATCTGCAGATTCTGTAGCCATCTTTACGAAACGTCTGAAAACACATCTCTTCCATCAACATCTGACTGATCTGTTCTGACTCTATTTTCTATTTTCAAAAAAAAAAAGGAATGAAAGAAAGGATGAATGAATGGTTCTGTATACTGTGTTAGGTTATATGAGACCAGTCTTCTTTTTTGATTGCACTTATGCTTTTGTTGTACTTATGCTGTCCCAATTGTTTCCATTGCCTACCCCAATTGTAAGTCGATTTGGATAAAAGCGTCTGCTAAATGACTAAATGTGAATGTCTTCAAAGCCCGCTATTCATCCGCATCTCATTCCTTGCACAGACCGGTCAAGCAACATGCAGCTTACGCTTCCCGGGGACCTGAACCGTATGTCTGGCATAAACAGTGGTTAGGCCCTGCTAAGAAGAGGCACCGGTCGAAGAGAGGTCCTTGCAGCAATGGCGGACCGTCCTCTACTTCCAAGCCGTCGTCCTGAAGGACCTGCAAAGAGGAGATGAGAGTCCATGAACGAGCCGGCTTCCAAACGCGCTGTCTGCATCATTTCTCCCCTGCGGTTGCGGGCCAATACTGCAAATGTTCAAGGTGTTGTTTGTGTAAATGCAATACTAACACATAACTCCTCACAAGAAGAGCTGTCTCCCCCTCATCCAGCCAATAGTGCGCTCCTTGCCCTGCACCAAGCCGCAGTTACTGTCTGATATAGCAGCTTCTTACACATTCCCCCGCCAGTACATTTAGCCTCGCTAAGGCAGAGTGCTTCCCCCAGGAAGATGGCGATAGAGTTGTCAACCACTCAGAAGAAAGAACTGCAGTCCCTGGTCAGTCAGATTCGCGATGTGTTCTGCGAGACCCCTGGGCGGACAAACATCATCCAGCATGAGATCCTTACGCCTCCAGGCGTTCTGGTAGGACAGCGTCCCTACCGGATCCCTGAGGCTCGCCAGCTGGCTATAAAGGAAGGGATCTCCCGGATGAAGGAGATGGGAGTCATCGAGCCCTCCCATAGCTCATAGTCGAGCCCGATCTTGATGGACCCCAAGTCGGATGGCACTCTCCGCTTCTGTAATGACTTCCGGAAACTGAACGAGGTCTCCAGCTTCGATGGGTACCCGATGCCCCAAGTGGATGAACTACTGGAGCGGCTAGGAAAGGCACGATACATCTCGATGCTGGATCTTATGAAGAGATATTGCCAGGTACCCCAAAGCCCTGCAGCCATTGAGAAGACCGCCTTTAGTACCCCATCAGGTCTTTGGCATTATGCGATCCTGCCCTTCGGTCTTCATGGGGCGCCAGCAACGTCTCAGCGCTTGATGGGCATCCTCTTGCGACCCCATCATGACTACGCAGCCGCCTATATCGACAACCTAGTCCTCTACTCGGGGAACTGGGAGGAACATCTGGAGAGGTTGCGGAGAGTGCTCATGGAGCTACGGAGGCCCCGAGGCCTCTAAATAATATATCAGTCAGACACTCAAGCCAGCTGAGACAAGGTATGCCACGGTGGAGAGAGAGGCCTTGACCATTAGATGGGCAGTCCTGGAGCTCCGATATTACCTCCAGGGCCCACAGGAACACAGTCTGTCGAGGATGTGGATAATAGGGATAATAAAAACACCCTCCGGGCTGGTTGATTGTAAATCTGTGTACGTCTCGTGCTTCTCTCGCAAAACCCCTGATTTAGAGTATCCTGGAGAGGTGAGTGTGCTCGGACCGTTGCTCTTTTCTGTATACATGATATTCCTAGGCTCTGTCATTCAGAAACATGGCTTTTCTTATCACTGCTATGCGGATAATACACAACTCCTCCTGTCATTTCAGCCTGAAGATCCGACTGTTTCTGCATGCATTTTCAGCATGCCTAGGCGACATTTACTCTGGATGAAGGACCATCACCTGTAGCTGAACCTTCCAAAAGTAGAACTGCTTGTAAATCCGTCCGACACCGAGATCCATTACAACTTCTCCACTCAACTGGGCTCATCAACCATCACATCTTCCAGTACGGCCAGAAACCTAGGAGGGGTGATCAATGATTAGCTAAACTTCACAGATCAGGTTTCCAGAACCACCCGGTCCTGCAGATTATGAAAATTAGACCTTTCTTTTCCGAGCATGCTACACAAGTCCTTGTCCCGGCTCTCGTTCTGTCCAGACTGGACTACTGGATTACACTACTGGCTGGACTTCCAGCTAGCACAACCGTTAGACGTGCTACGGTTGGCAAAGGTTGGCAACGGTTAGACGGTTAGACGAGCGAGCCAGCACTTGGCTGGCGGGTTTACGGTTGCAGAAGTCCCCATATCACCAACGCTGCTAGCCTTTAGCGGATAGCAGGTAGCAAACAAAGTGGTGGCTGGTTCCCGGAGGAAGACAGCCACCCGTTGTTGCAACGTCTGAATGACCATCTGCCCGCATTGCGGACAAGATGTGTTTACGAACGCTGCTTCAGCATGCTGGACGCCCAGACACTTGATGCAGGTATCGTATCTGTCCTCCTCCTTGATGAGGGTTCCGCACCCAAGAGAACAGCGGTACATAGCACGCTGGAGAAATAGCCCAGCCCTGAAGGGGTTTTGACAAAATCTTTAAACACCCCTGGAACCACCGAGACGCCCAGGGGAAGGTCGCTGCAGGATGGGGACGATCCGCTGCACACGGCATAGATACGGCGATTAAATCTAATTTTAAGAGTCTTGTAATCACGAGCGATGACTCTGAAGAACAAAAGCTAAATGAATGCTGCACGGCGTCTTCTTCTTTTTATTCCGGATATCCGGAGGCGGAGACCGGCATGCAAATTGCATTAGCCAAATTTCATTGGCCTCTTCTAAAGTAGTCAGAGCTGATAGATTCTCAAGGGCGAATCCCATCTGTCTGTTCGACACAACGTCGAGAGACCGTCAGAAAGGGAAATACGATCTGCATCAGGGACAGCTAGGGTCCAAACTGTGATTTTAATATTACCGTGGAAGTTTTTGACCACACACGTACTCTCCACTTGATGACTTCAGCCTATCATAGCATTTTCAGCAGTTGAGCGCAACAGTGAGCAACATGCACACAGTGCTCGTGACGTGCATCCAAAATCGTGCCTATTCACTATGAGCACTGTTCTTCACGGCAGCCGCACTTCAACCTATTATTGAAAAACAAATCAATTAGTTCTTATTCTCCCATGGATGCGAGCACCATCTTGAATGGACAAAACGTTTGGACCGCTACAAGAAAACGTGACAGCTGAGTCCTTGCCACGATAGCGTTTGAAAAAACACTTAAAACAGTCCACTAAAAGGCCACGGAGAGTCGAAGAACTTAATTGGATAATCTTTCTTTTTTTGGTAGACATGAATAAAGCATGGTAACTATTAGCTGTTCTGAAACGTTATGAAATCCAAACGCAGTTTGTCCTGTATAGGGTGTGGCGGATGGTACAGATCCAGGATCAGCGTCGACTAGGAAACGGCCCGGCATATAAGCCACGTGCACGTGCCACTCTGGGGATTGTTTCCCAAGCTTCTAACACTGTGTCTTTGTCTGTTTTGTCGAGCGACTGAAGCGCGAAGGACTATATTGCATGAGCGCGGACTGGCAGTTTCCTGATTTCAAGCACCGGGGTTGTCACATTGCGGATTATTGGTTCACTATTGTAATAAATTCCCCCTCCGGGCTTGTTTCATCTGCCGTCTTGTGTCCGTCGTGTCTCTTAAGGTGCCACAAGGGATTCAGGTTAGATGCGTATAAATGTGCTGCTATTGTGTTTGTACAAGCATTGCGCCGATTTATGTATCTAGAACAGGCCTTCTCAAAGTCTTCTTCCAAAGGTCCACATCTGAGTTCACGAGAGTTTCAAAGGTCCGGACAATTGGTTGTTTCAAAAAAAATTTTTAATACACATCCTTATTACTTTTTATAATGAATTAACATTACTTTTTTGAAAACAATAAAGAGTATTTTGCATTTAAAATACATTTACAACAAATCCAAAAGTGGCAAAACATACTTGGAGGTATGGAATCACGAGAGCGATTCAAAAGCTTACAGAGCAGGCGGGTCTCTCTCTCTCATGGTCATGTGATGTCATGTGTCGATTGGTCTGAGCGCAGCGGCGCCACAAGTCAATCAAGGGGGGTCCGGATTTAATTACCTCCGGGTCCGGATCCGGACCGGGGTCCGGACTTTGAGTAGCCCTGATCTAGAAGGCGCTCAAACTGACAAGTTCGACAACCTCATGTAGGATGTTGGAGGCGTAATTTTCCCAGAGCGATGCGCACATTGCCCAATATTCCAACAAGCCAATTTAAATCTGTTGTTTGACTTTCAGTGACATCCATTCTTTAAATTTAAATTTAAATTTTACTAGACAAAACAAATATACATTCATGAGATTACTGATTATCCTAATTCAGTGACATGCGTTTTAAATTATATTATAATAAGAAAAAAATATTATAATATTAATGATAATTACTATTCTTATGATGACATTTAGCCCATTATTTTTAAAGGGGGCTGTAAGGGACCTGGAAAATGGATAGGGGGGCGCTGCCCAAAAAAAGTTGAGGATCACTACCCTAGTGGAAGCAGTTCTTCGCGCTTGCCTCCATCAAGAGGCTGGGGGATCTGCATGCAATCTCTGTGTCCAACGAGTTCGGGCCGGGCGACTCCCACGTGGTTCTGAGACCCAGGCCTGGCAATGTGACCAAAGTTCCCACCACTCCCTTCAGCGACCGGGTGGTGAACTTGCAGGCGCTCCCCCCTAGGGAGGAAGTCCCAACCCCTGCCGCGTCATGTTCAGTACGAACCAAGCGTCTCTACCTAGACTGCATACAGGGCTTCAGAAGCTTCAGGCGAGGAGGTAGTGCTTCCCAGTGTTCCTTACGGTGGCAGGTGGCTATCTCGTCTCTAGAGTAGGAAGGCCGTTTGTAAGAGCCTGTTGTCATTGATTCACTCAAACTGTTGCCTTACTACACCACTGGAGGGTTAAGATTTGTGGTAACGCTCACTTGTGACCTGCCGAGGCCAGGAAGTGTCGCTCCGATGGAAGTCGTGACGCGGCTCAGTGCCATGGGGTTCGTATAGGGATCCCATTCTGTCTCGACACAATGTAGAGAGACTGACAGAAAGGAACGCCTCAGTTTTGGATGTAACCTCCTTTCCCTGACAAGACGTTGTTTCCTTCATGCAACAACACTTAGCCATCCGCTGCAGAGACCGATAATGCATCTCAGGTTCCTCAGCCCAAAAGGTGAATAAGTGGGCATACCATCTTCCTTTTAAACCCGTAAACATGGGGCGGAGACTGGCATGCCATGCCATGGCCTTATTACAAGTACAATCAGAGATGATGCCCCATTCTATCTCAACACAACGTGTTGTTCCCTCAATAAGGGAATGGAGGTCATATCCGTAACCGAGACGTTTGTCATTTAGGAATAGTTTTGTCGAACCGAAAAACAACCATGTAAAACATACAAGCTTCTGTGTTTTCGTGTGCGTCCCTTATGAGCAGCGATGTTGTGAGACATTCGAGAGAATGGAGGTAAGGTGGCTTGACTATTTATGGAGTTGATGGTATGATAGCTGTAATTGCTAATCGAAAGCCACCCGAGTTAATTATCTCCACGTGCTCCTCCCGAATCTTGTTAATAAAACACCATGTGGTGAGTGCTTTTTTTTCTGTATGTATCAAAAGTGCCTGGCCTGGAAATTACAGTCATGTACTGCTGTCCAACGTGTGACCCTATAAGTTATTTTATAGAGATATTTTACAGAACGGCCCTGGGAAGGAGTTGGAGAGTGAGGTATATATTTTATTGATGTGTTTTTTTGTGTTTCAGATTTGGCTTTCATGGAGTGTTTTATTATTTGGAATGGATTAACAGTATTTTCAAATGTTTGCTAAGGTGATAGATGCATATATTTCTCTGAAAGTGAGGGAGCACAATTTGATCTCACCAAAGAAAGTCTTCGATATGGACACTTTTTTTAAATGGATCCAGCAAACTATAAGGTCATACTGGGCATTGTAAATGAGTGTCACCATTGGTTTTCAAGTGTTTGTGATGGAGAACAGTTTCCTTTGAGCTTTCCCTTATCCCCTTAAAAAGTTGATTTTGTCCTTGTTTGTTTCACCACACCTGCACCTCATCAGCCCCGTCATCAGCCACGCTTTAAAGGACTCACTCACAGTCATTGTCTAGTCTTCATTAGAAACGGACTCTCTACATGCGACTCTCCAGTTGGAACTTACCTGTCTTCCGAGTGTTTCCAAGTCTTCAGAGTGTTTCCAAGTCTTCCAAGAATAGTAAACATTAACTGTGCTTCCGAGAGTGACTGCTGATTAACTACAACCTGTCTGTTTCATCCAGCATCCATATGTTTACTACATTGCGTGCCGTTCCACCTCAAGTCTTGCCCAATATAACCCTTGAAGCCATTACTTCTAAGTGATTGCAATCACTAATTACCAACATAGCAAATTTAGTTTGGCCCATTGATGGGCCACACAACCCACTTTCACTTGGCCCACATACAGCCATGAATTACGGTCCATGAGTGGACCAGGTCTGGTTGCCAGAACTTGGCCACATACAGCCCATGGCATAGCCATATCTCTGGCAAATGTATGACTGGTCACACATATATATTTCCCACAGTTCTATATTTTACATCTGGGCCAAATACTTATAATCAATTAACAATACTTTGTTATGAGAACGTTCCTTTTTTCACGTTTTTGAATATGATTTTAAACCATTTTTAAAATTCTTATTCAAAATGTCTTATTGTCTAGATAGAGGACGAGCGACAGGACTACAGACGAGAGAGGATGGGTCCTGGACATGTTTAAGTTTGAGTTTATGTTCTTGGAGCCGGCAGTTTACAGTGAGGTGGCTGCCGGCCTTATACTTCCATGTTTTTGTTTGTTTATTTTGATTAAATTTTGTTAAGTGTTTGCCGGTTCCTGCCTCCTTCCTTCCCTACTTTGAACTTTTCTACATTAATGAAACATCTCTGGGCCCAGTCCTTTCTTGTCCGTTGTCCTGTCGCTCGTCCTCTTACGCTCCCAATATCCTCCGTGAGATATGCGGGACCGGTGTGTGCATGGCATATTCCCACTATCTCTCACGCCAACGGCACCGCCTCACGTGTCTCGTCCCGCCCACCTCGTTACATTTTTATTTTCACAAATCTTTCTAGACAGCAAAATGCATCAAACACCCGGATCTTATATGTTCTGTGTTCTTCCAGGATCAACAGCACAACAATCAAACCAGATGAGATCAGTGAATAAAATTTCTACATGACAGTAATCTCATAGAACACCAACAAACTACTTTTGATTAGATTAACAAATTAACTGTAAAAGCATAAAAATGCAGCGCATTGAAAAAAAAGATGAAAGCCTAGGGTCAAGAGCCCAACTCAAGGAAACGGGATCACCTTGATGGTGACTTTTGACAGCCGGTCGAATGACATATACAAAACTGACATTTTTAATGTTTTAAAATGTGAGAAATCTCTAAGTAGCATCCTCATAACAAAATGTTGTTAGCTGGGTTGTATTTCAGATATAATTTGTTCTGTTTGTAGTGAATTCAATGAGGAACAGAATTATTTAAACACTATTCTTCATCAAATATGTAAGAATTATCATGAGCTTTGATCCCAATTATAAGTAATATTTTCTCCACCACCCTTTGTAAGGGAAACAAATATCAATCCAAATTGGGATGAATTTAATTAATAATGATCAATTATAATTATCTGGATCAAATTCATGATTTGGGGAAATCACTTAGCATTACGAGCAGGTAGCAAGAATCGGCATGTTTAGGGACTCCGGATTATGAGCATGAACTACAAACAACATCACGTGTGAAATAAAACAGGACTTTATTATCTAGACTAGACACATACTAATCTAACATACACACACATACAGTTAAGCATTAGAAGATGGTTGAAGTTGAAGCAGAGAGAAGAACGGAGCATGGATAATGGCAGTATATGATATTCAGAAGATCAATAGCCTGAACTAAACATCAGTTTCTTCTTGTAAAGGACCTTTGTTAAAAGGATTAATGATGCCCTATGCATCCATTAATAAGACTAAGTTTGATACTTGCACGTCTTGCCCATCAAAGAAAGAAAGAGTCCTGATGCAGTTTGTTAAGGCTCCAGTTGATCTTGGCTGAAAGTGATCAGAGAGAACCAGTTTTATGCAGAGGATCTGTATCTGGAAAGACGAGGCCGCAGCCTGGCACAAACTTATGGGTTAAAGGTGAAGTCTTCTTCTAGTCCATCCTTTGGAGATGCAGAACGCATGGAGAGAAAGAAGAGCAAAAACCAAGAGAAAAGGAAGCGCGAGGAAGAGAGAGAAAGAATCTTCTCGTGGTCTCTTTTAAACTGTGAGGATGTCACATCCTACAGACGTGACTGTTCCAATCAGGAGATGGCAACTTTGGAGGGAAAGTTAACTGTTTTGTCTTTCAGATGGTGTTTTGCATGTGAAAGCTGATTGGATGTTCACTAGAAGACTACTAAGAGTTTGATAAAACTAATAAGAAAAGAGTTACCAAAACACAACAAACATCAACGCGAAGGACATCACAAATGTAGCTCATAGACACCAAACATGATCTAAATATAATCTTGGTTAAATGAGTTACTACAAATCTAATAATTCCAGTAGTTAAACACACATTCATGGATACGTTGGATTAATGTTAAAACAGACATAACAACATGAACATTAATACATGGAAATGTTATAAATGAATGTGTACATTTCCATATAAATGCAGCTATAATTGTAGGTCTATCCCCAAAGTGAGTAAAGAGAGTTCAGCTCCTTACATTCCAATGGGTCGTAAAATACTCTATCTTGATGAATTGGTGTGAGTTGCTATGGTCACCAGAGATCTTGTCCTGCCCTTGGTGTAAGTTGCAGATTGGGGGTTGACCCCCAAGCGACTAGCGTGCTGGTGGGGTGAGGGGTGTTGTTGTAATATTTAAGAAATTTAAGTAGTTATGCATGTCTGATCCGTCTCAGGTACTACATGTTTCTCTGGGTAAATGTTTGTTTTTTAGTTTATGTTGATTCTTTCTGCGGTAATTCTGTTTGTTAAAAGCAGATGTTCATCACTAAAGACTCAATCATCATTACATTAATAATCAAACAAAAACATACAAATTCTCTCAAACAGGAGAACAGAAAGGTGTTGGTTTAGGGATGAATCTGGGCCAGAATTGAAATGAACTTTTTTAACTGAGATTCGGCATTGTTTGGATATGCCTGTGGCCCAAATATGGCAAACAGGAGTGGACCGCCAAAGGGCCTTCATTCAACGCAGGAAGTGGGACAGATGAGGTGGTATTGGAAGTAAAGTGAGGGTCGGATTTGGGCCGCAACAATTTGCTATCTGGGTTACACTAGTATTCCCCTGTTGTGATGTCTGGGAATTTGTGCATATAATCCTAAACTTTATACACCACTCTGGTATGAGAGTCTGACATCAAGAAGAAAAAGGTTTTGAACACAACAGGGAATTTAATTTATCACAACCTGTGGCTATGAAGCCGGATTAGGTGGTTAGCCAGGTAAGTTTAGGATTAGTTTGCACCAACCCCGGGTTTTAGGTATATTACAATTTTTTCTGCTTTCTTCTGTGTTCATCGCCATGGTAATTTACGCTGCATGGCTAACCAGCTACGGAGGAGGTTTTGAGAGAGAGAGCTCCACGAGTGTAAGGCCAACCTGGGTATAATGCTGGCGAGGCGTGGGGTCGTACACATACGACAGCCGTCACCACTCTCAAACCGACAGTGCGTGCCATTGTCCCGCCAGGCTGGTAAAAAGGCGGAGCCAACCTTCCCTCCGGGGACTCCCCGTGACATGGTTAGCTCCGCCAGCCGACGAACCACCCCCAGTGGAAATGATGAAGCAGACCGTCCCCCTTGGTCACCCTGTCACAGTCCCTGGGAGCTCGAGAGCTGCCCACACTGTCTCGCTGGCTAATGAGTGCGGTCCGTCTTTGTTACTCGATCCAGTTCGCCAGAGACTCTTCCAAGTTTCGGGGCATCATCTCTCCCTCTGTCAGAGAAAGGGACGCCTCCGTACTTCGGGTAGAGGTCACCACCCTTCTGGTAAAACAGGCATCGAGTTCGTCCCTCAAAACCAAGATGTTCAGTGGGTCACGACCCGCACTTCATCGTTCCCAAGAAAGAGAGGCGGGCATATCAGTACAGAGTCCTCCCTTTCGGTCTGTCCCTGTCTCCACGGTCTTCACGAAGATCGTGGAAACCGCCCTTTCCCCCTGATGTCTCCCTCTCTTCTCGTTTGGCTCTCAGCGGAGGCGGTCGCATTTTCTCACTCCCCGTCCTTGCCCTTATTTTCCCTGCTCTTTGTCTCTGGTCTCCTCTCATCTATTGAGAGACTCTCTCTGCACTGCCCTCCAAACTTGGAAAATTATGGATTTGATCAACTGGTCTCTCAACGCAACTGACACCATTTTCTCGACGAGGAAACTGGGTTCGGGGGAACCCGTATGACCTGACGGAACGTTCGCAGCTGGCAACACGATGGACGGGTGGCGGATCGTGTGTCTGGAGGCTCTTTCAGTTGAGGACATCGAAGATATCTTCCTATTCGGAACCATGATAACAGGTCTTGTGCTGATTGGATTAGGCTTTGCCCTGGGTTATCGAAAAACTCATAAAACGGGACCAGCTGTCCAAAGCCTCACAAGGCTGCCCGTATCGATTGAAGCTGTGGGAAGAGCGGTCAGCATTGAGACTGAGACTATTAACCGAAATATGGTTGTTATCAAGGAGATTCTAACAGCTTTGGGAAGGAAAATTGACTATATCGGAGATCAGAACCACAATTGACAATGAGGGTTGCCGTGACATATTGGAATACGGCTTACCGACTAAACAAATCACAATCTTAACTTTTCGGCTCCCCGGATCCAGAAACGGCCTTGGACAAGACTGCAGCTGGAAAATTAACCCTGTGAGAGCACTGCAGCTAGACGCTCTTGCGTTCCTCCCCCACTCTAAAGACTCAGAACTATCACACACATACACACACACACACAGACTTTTGGACCTTTCAGAACTATCACACACACACACACACAGACTTTTGGCCCTCCCACTCCTCCATAGCTTTGAACCGCCAGCCTGACAAGCGGGTCTGTGAACGGTGCCGTAATGGCACTGGACCGGATGGCTGCTTGCCGGAGCTGGATTATCTTACCCTGTTGCAAGTCTTGTCTATGGTGTATTATGTGTATATGTTTTTCTTTCCACTTCCATCATGTTTGCTGTATTCTTCTTCTTAAATCCATTTCGTTACACTGTACTTGTTATATGTGTAATGACAATAAATTTAATCCAATCCAATCCAAAAATGGGAGTAAGGCGAGCGGGTACTAAACTATCTCAGTGACTGGCCTATCTTGGCATACTCTTGAGATCTGTTATGAACACAAAGGGACCTGGTGCTCCGGCACCTAGATCGATTGGGACTCCAGGTCAACCAAGAGAGGGGCAAGCTCTCCCCAGTGCAGAGCATCCTCATTCTCGGTATGGAACTCAACTCTGTCACCATGTCAGCGCACCTGTCCGCAGTATGCGCCCAACCAGTGTTGAACTGTCTGAAATGAACATTGAAACCAACACTGGTTTCAGAGTCGGGTTCCGAGGAGAGCGTGGCACACCGGCAGCAGGCGCATGGGTATGACGCCCTGCTGCCGATGCACCATAACCCCTAGTCTTCATGACTTTTTCGACGGACTCGGGTCCCTCTGGGCAGGTTATGAGGCAGGTCGTGGTGACGACTGACGTCTCCCTGCAGGGGTATGGTGCAGTGTGCAACGGGCACGCAGGAGGGGCGTTGGACGAACCCCCGCCTGCGCTGGCATATCAATTGCCAAGAGTTGTGGGCTGTGCTACTTGCACTGAGCAGGCTACGGCCTCTCGTGCGAGACATGCACGTGCTGGTCCGAGGACAGCAATATAGCTGTAGCGAACACAGATCGTCAGGGTGGCGTTCGCTCACAGCAGCTAACACAAATCCGGGGGGGCGTATGCCTGCGAAAGCACCTTCCACCCTTTCACAGGTTGGGTCACTGTGCTATCTACCTTTTCTTCTTACCCAAACACATGGCTAAGAAACTGTTACCTCACCAACCTCCCTTCTTACCCGGACACTGGTTAAGAATAGGCATTCCATCCATCACCAAACAAGCACCTCCTGGGGGCTGGCTGGGCAGAGCAGCCTTCCCCCTTAGGTCGGGATTACATGTGAGCTATCACAGATAGCTCTTACCGGACCTAGTGCTACCGGACGTCTGTAACAGCCCTCCGTGAGCTGTTCCGTCTGATGTATCCTCATGAGAATGGTTCCCACTCCTGGTAACCCATGAGCTTCCCCAGGTGGGCCTCCACCTCGCGGTTAACTACTCAGTCCGCACGTTCCATGTGTCTCCTCCAAGGACGAGACCATACCTATATCCACCATATTCCTCCCCACGGGTAGGAGGTGGCCTCTGCAGCGCATCCCTGATTAAGGAAGTGGCGCTTACCCTGTGTAAACCCGAGCCGGACGGCCTCTCGCCAGTAGAGAGCTAAGGCCCCTTCTGTGAAAGGTTACCGGTTAGGGCTGTACCCATCTTTCTCCAAGAAAGCTCTGGAACCCCCCGACCACAACACTGGAAGGTTACAGTTTCGCGAAAGCACCGAGCTGACACGCCCAGGCCTGTTACGTTACTTCGCTAGAGATTGTGATGCGATACAGCGTTGTGGCGTTTTCCATAGGCAACCCCATCTGTCGTTCTCGACACAACGTCGAGAGACCGACAGAAAGGGAACGTCTTGGTTACGTATGTAACCTCGGTTCCCTGATGGAGGGAACGAGACGTTGTGTCCCTTATGCCACAAACACGTATCGTATTCTGCTGCAGTCGTGAGAGGCTCTCAGGCTCTTCAGAATGAGAGGTAAATTAATCCTGCACGTCGGATTCCTTTTATACCGGATATCCGGGGGCGGAGTCCGGCATGCAAATTTCATTCGCCAAATTTCATTGGCCTTTTCTATAGTAGTCAGAGTTGATTGGTTCTCAAGGGCGAACCCCATCTGTCGTTCTCGACACAACGTCTCGTTCCCTCCATCAGGGAACTGAGGTTACATACGTAACCAAGACGTTTCACTGTGTTGGGACATTTATCTTCTTTGTCCGCTAAAGAAACCTTCTATACAGCAAAACAGCTACAGTAAGATAAATACAAAACCATACATTGACAGGTGACATCAAATATCTTTTAACACTGCTATTTTTTTTTTTAACAAGATACACTTTGAATTCACCTAAATAGTGTATCATACAGTATGCCTACATTTGAAAATGTAGTTCTTAACACTTTAATGCCTACAACATTCCCTAAAGCATTTGTGTTGTGTCGGTGCTTTAAGGAACGTGAAGTAAATGGGGAACAGTACAAAACCCTTTAAATTAATTAAATTAAATCAAGTCAACTCAACTCAACTTTATTTATATAGCACTTTTTACAATTTTCATTGTTACAAAGCAGCTGTGCATGAGTCACATTGAATACAAGTAAAACAACTAAAGGCATATACCTGTAAAAACAAGAAAAAGGTGAAAACAACAAAAGACAACTCAACTCTCAACTCAACTTTATTTATATAGCGCTTTTTACAATTTTCATTGTTACAAAGCAGCTGTACATGAGACACATTGAAAATAAGTAAAACAACTGAAGGCATATACCTGTAAAAACAAGAAAAAGGTGAAAACAACAAAAGACAACTCAACTCTCAACTCAACTTTATTTATATAGCGCTTTTTACAATTTTCATTGTTACAAAGCAGCTGTACATGAGACACATTGAAAATAAGTAAAACAACTGAAGGCATATACCTGTAAAAACAAAAAAAAGGTCAAAACAACAAAAGACAGACATACAAATGCTCCACACACACAATATGCAGACATACTTACACACATTGACATAGAAGCAGACACAAACACACTCGCACACACACACAGTGAAAGCACACATTGGCGATAAAGGAGAGAGAACCACAGGTCAAATATTAAACGGACTATAAATTCTTATATGCAATATTAATTATGTCTTATTTCTGAATTCTAAAGCAGTCCCCCCGGCCAGGCAGATAGTGCAAAACAATATGCAAACGGTGGTGAGTAACCCAAAACTCCTATCGAGAAAAAAAACCTCAGGAGAACCCAGACCCAACCAGGGGATTCCAGTTCCCCTCTGGCAAATGCTGCTGCCTCTGCACAAGCTCGACAGTGCTTGCACAACAAGGGGAAATAAAAATAAAAAAAATAAACTTAATAAGGTTAATGATAGATTTAAGATCATCATTAACAATCTAATAGCATTTGAAATGTTGTAGGAAAATCAAAGTTGCCGCGTCCTTAATCCCCCTCTATATTCTTAGCTCTTGTCGGGTCACCTCTTCCCATTCTCAGCTCTGCCATCAGGTCTGGGCATGATCTGCATCGTGCGGTAACCTTGGAACAAAGAGACAAGACTGGCTGAGAGTAGAGTACTGTTCTGCACTCTTTGATGCAACAAGTACATCATTTGTTGTTGGATGTGTTCCTGGTTCCGGTTGATCTAAATAATGCAGCCTAAATCCTCTGAGGATTAATATTATGGAAGTGTAGTGCATGCAAGTTTAAAAAGATGCGTCTTTTGTCTAGATTTAAACTGACAGAGTGTGTCTGCCTCCCGGACAGTGCTGGGAAGAATATTCTAAAGTTTTAGGCGCTAGATAAGAAAAGGATCTACCACCTGCACCTGATTTTGAAATTCTAGGTATTACCAACTGACAGGACGCCTGAGAGCGTAATGTATGTGCAGGTCTGTAATACAATAGAAGTACATTCAAATACTGCGGCGCTAGACCATGTTGTGCTTTATAGGTAATAAGCAAGATATTAAAGTTAATGCGATGCTTTATAGGTAACCAGTGCAAGGTTGACAGAACTGGGGTTATATGCTCATACTTTTTTGTACGTGTAAGAACTCGAGCTGCCGCGTTTTGAGCCAGTTGCAGTTTTTGTAATAGGCCTGCATGGCAGCCACATAGAAGTGCATTACAGTAATCTAGTCTAGATGTCATGAATGCATGAATTAATTTCTCTGCATCTGACAGTGACCGCATATGACGTAGTTAAGATATATTCTTAAGATGGAAAAATGCAATTTTACAGGTGTTGGCGACATGGCTTTCAAATGACAGAGTACTATCAAATACAACGTCAAGATTCTTAGCTGACGACGAGGATTTTATGGAGCATCCGTCAATTGTTAAGAAGTATTCTTGGTTGTTACGTATAGCGGTTTTCGTTCCAGTAAGTCACATTTCTGTTTTGTCCGAGTTCAAGAGTAAAAAATTGTTACTCATCCAGTTTTTTAAGTCAACTATGCAATCCTTTATTTGATGGAACTGCTGGGTTTCATGAGGCTTCGAGGAATTATAAAGTTGAGTATCATCCGCATGACAGTGAAAGCTAATTCCGTGTCGCTTTATTATATCTCCTAGAGGTAGCATGTATAATGTGAAGAGCAGAGGCCCCAAGACTGAGGCTTGTGGTACACCGTCCTGGACTTGCGATTTGCGGGACACCTCATTGTTTATTGCTACAAATTGAAAACGGTCGGATAAATAAGACTTAAACCATTTCAATGCTATTCCGAAAAACTCACAACAATGTTCTTGCCTTAAAATTCATCATATTGATTGTATTTCCAGCTACAAAATGCTTACTTTTCTCTCTCCATGCTGAGTTTGTTTACGTTGGTAGTACCAATGATTGTCTTATTGTAGGGAGATGCATAGGCTTATATGGATCACCAGAGGCACCTCAGGCAATCAGATAACAGCGTCTAGTCTTTTTGCCTGCATTCCGCCCAATCCGCTAAAGCTGCAGCGATAGCATTAGCCGCTACAATTTTTAGCCTTAAGGTTACAGGCCTTTCATCAAGTGGCTTTGGTAGTATTTTCTGCACAGGCACTTACAGTTTTCATTTCGATGATGTTGCGGGTGCGACAGTCAGGCATCCAGACTTTGAAAAGTCGCTTCTGTTAGCGCTCACATTCTGGGTGACAGTTGTTCCATATGGATCTTATACATTACTTTTGTATTCTCCTTCTGTGTTCTTCATAAAAAAGGCCCTGAATGAAATAAATTGAGTAAATTAATATTTTGGTTTCAGAAAACTACTCCTTTAATGTTACACAGAACTAAGTAAAAAATTAAAATAAAAAACATCAGGGAAAAGTCCTGCTTTACTTAACAACTTTTAATGTTTCTTGGTCTGATTATGAGATAACAATAATACAATGAATGCAACTGAATATACAAAAAATAAATAAACAACATATATAGGCTACACAACTTATATAAAACATGTTAACAGGGTCAATAAAGTTTATATACTGTATACACAAATCCACAGTCACTACCCGAGTGGTGTACACTAGAATTTGAAGAACAGACATTCTTCATGGTGAACAACATTCTCTATAATTAGGCATTAGATGTGACATTGGGTAAGGATTTTTCTCCATGGGAGATAAATCAGGGGGTAACTGTACTGGTGGCCTTGTTCTGGTTTAAAATAACTCATGGAGTTAACACCCCAGCCCCACCCCCACACTGCAGTCTGGTAGCTGAAGGTGCCTTTTGTTCACTCTGGGGGTATGAACACAAACCTTACATGAAAAATTGAGGACAAATCATCTCTACAGGCTCAGGGATCACATAAAGGTCTGCATCTTAAAATTACCTACTGTTGAAGTAAAAACATCACAATATACCAATATACATCTTTTTGATTTTCCTTTCTGAAATGACAACTTATAGTAGGGCATATCATTAAACAGAGATCATATGTGTTTGAGGGTCAGCTACATGCAGTTTTTTCTTTATACAAGCTATCAGACACCAAGCACATCTATATATAGACCCTGACCCATGTATATCAGTGAGTCTTTGAAAAATAGTCTAAGAGGGGGAACTAGAGCAAAGCAATCTTGTGTATGCATATCTGAAACATGCATAACATGATAATGAAATTCTACAACAACATTATTTTCTCTATCTATGTATCTTAACATTTATTATTTTATGTGCGGTGTGTGTATGTATCGATTAACAGATTATGTACATACTCGGTTATTAATCTAAAAGAACAGCGCTGACCGAGGACAATTTAGCATAGAAATTAGGGCACCACCGTGAGAGGTGAGTCAAGACTGTGGGCGGCAAGCAGGTATCTTGAATTCTCATTATCATCTCATTGAAAAATTGGGATGCTTTAGAATTAGAATTTTAAAGTTTTAAATCATTAATATTGCATATAGGAATATATAGTCTGATTAATATTTGACCTGTGTTTCTCTCTCCTTTATCTCATATGTGAGCTTTTACTGTGGGTAAGCGGTACTGGTCTGTGTGTGTGTGTGTGTGTGCGTGCTTGTCTCTGTGTCCGTGTGTCTGCGCGTCTGTGTGTCTATGTCTTTGTGTGTTAGTACGTGTGCATATTGTGTGTGTAGAGCGTTTGTATGTGGGCATGTATGTCTTCTGTGTTTTCACCTTTTTCAAGGTGTATAACTTTAATTGATTTGCTTACAGTCAATATGTCTCATGTACAGCTGCATTGTAACAATGAAAATGTAAAAAAGCGCTACATAAATAAAGTTGAGTAAGCAAAATGCATGTGTAATTTATTTATCATCAACAGCACCATGTTGGCATTGGTGAATCTATAGAAATCAAGACCGACAACACCAGGCCATTAAATAAGGAACCAAAGTAGGGAACAGGTAGGGACATGAAACCATAACAAGATAATTAACGAGGTAATGAGAGGGCGGGGACATGGACGAGACCGGAGAGCTCGTGGCATGCTGGACCCAGCAATGCCTATTAGCTTCCACACAGAACACGTGGTACTGTTATGATCCTTCCCCAGGAGTAGAAAAACTTGAGAAGACGAGGCAGAACCATGACAGTTCTGGCCTAAACACTACTTTAGATTGCGTAAATCATTACTGGATGATTACAAAGCTACTCTAGCTCCTCTAAGTTTAAGCAATGTTGTGTTATAAATGTAACCGGATGGTAAGTAGCCTTAAAGTTGCTAGCCTTAGTGTTCCCGTCTGGACTGCGGAAATGGAGGGTTTGATCTTGGTTACAGCGTCGTCACGTTTTTCAAAATAGTTTCTTTATTATTTTGATTTTTTTTCGAGTTTTAGAATCCTTAAGAACAGGAGACGTTTTGGCTATCTATGCCCATCCAATAAATGAAGGTGGTGGGAGTGCCTGTATTTCAACATTTCTAAGTGTTATGATGGACAATCACATTTGTAAGATTTTAAGATTTCACATTAAAGGCAGGGTGTCCGATTTCTCATTGCCGTTGTTGATGTTCAAATCACCAAAACAGACACCTGCCACCATCCTTCGCTTTTGTCAGCGCTCGGCTCGACAAATGTCCATCCTGTGGACTGTGCATCTTACTGCTGATTGGCAACTAGGTTGTTTTGGTACTTGGCCCGACTTTGTCTAAACAAGTGTAATTCGGAAATAGGCCGTCCCGCCTTTAAATTATACTCGAGATGATCACTGTCCATAGATCACTAAAAACATGGTTATTTTTATATTTCTTGATTAACAGAAAATCAGTTAAAGACACTAGTTTATGAGTTTACTTTAAGATCAACACCCCCTAGTGGCAAACTGTTGTCGAGTTTTGAAACGTTTCGAAACGTAACGAAAGCTTGTTTGCTAAAAAACACGTGAATAAGCCAGTTTGATACATGCTTCGAAGCACTGAGTCGATACAAAAGATTCGATGCGGGTTTCGAAGCTTCATGAAACCTGTTTCGAAAGTGCCCATCATTACTAAGTGCAGTAAACCTGTGCCTTTTATGTTTCACAACATTATAGATTTCAGTTTAGGATTATTTTATTGGATCTCTTTGTCATTTGTTTGTTTAAAAGACAGAATATGCAAGGATAGATGTATGCTGACTGTGAACAGTGCAAATGAGGTCTGAAAAGGTCGTCACTGGCAGTTTGTAGTGATTTATTAGGAGGTCATCATTATGTGAATGTTTATTCTTTGTTATCATCATAATGTGTGTCTTATTGCTTTCAAATTGTACATGGGTATATAAAAATTTACTTATGTGCTTGCTTTCTTTGTACAGTATCCCCACTGCTGTATTTTTAACGTTTTCTTGCATTGTTATTTTTTACATTTATAAACATGTACTATTGTATAGATGGGCCTGTCGTATTTTTGTGTTCTTGAAAATTGTATAGGACATGTTGTATTTTTCTTTGATTGGTAAAACCAAACTTTGTGGGTCAAGAAACTGTTTTTTGGCCACAGCTGTGTGTTCTAAATACACGTTTCTGAACCATCATTTCATCTACAACTTAATAATATAATAAACCACAAAAGCAAATTGAACCCATTAAATTTCTATTTATCCATTTGGCAGACGATTTTATCCAAAGTCAATTACATTGCATTATCCAATACATTTATACTGAGGTATATGCAATCCCCTTGGATCGAACCCACAACCTTTGCGTTGTTAACCAATATGCTCTTACCAATATGTTCCAAGTGGTAAATCTAAATCCCTGGTCACATCATAATCAGTCAGTGAGATATTAAAATTATCAATTCTCCCTTATGACACTCCATGACATCCTTTCTTAACCTGAACACATAGAGTTGTATTTAATTCGCTTAAAAGGACTAGTTGTTATAATCCCACTATTTCAGCACAGTTCAATTGCCCAAAAGGACATTTCCCATGCATTATGCAGGGGGGATGCAGCAAAGGAAATGAATCAAGGAAAGGAGGTCGGAGGTTCAACTGGTTCGTCGGGTAAGCATCCTCTGAGCTTGGGGAATAAATTATTATAAAAATGCATAGCATTCTTAACTTTCCTTGCCATTATCAGAGAGACATCTCATGAGTTGTGTTTTCCAATTTCATCTCATAGTCCTAAGTGAAACAAGCCTTTTGGTGAGGTAGTGGTGATAAAGCCCCTTGTATGGTTCCCATCAATGCGACACATCGTCAGTTGTGCACCTCAGCTTCATTGGGGGGTTGGCCCTTTATCTCATGTCCCACTCTCCCAAAGGAGGCCCACCACAGGTTTATCAGACCTGGGTGTGTGTCGCATTGGTACAAGATCATCTGGCAGAAACACGGGGTAGCTTTCACTACAGCTCAAAGGCAACATAGTCGTTACCCGCCAGCCCTGAGATCGAACCGGCAACCTTCTGCTCATGAGTCTGACTCTCTAACCCTTAGGCCACGACTACCCAAACCGTTGATGTGCGCTCAATGTCCCGGTCCCTTGTGGCATACAATATCAACACATTACTAAAATCAACGCAACCAAACGCTCCAACCCGTTTGCTAAGGCTTTTATAGCCCCACTGGCTCCGTTAATGCAAGCTCAGTGTCACTGGTCCCGTATGGCAAAACATTTCCAAAACTTCAACGCAACCATATGAGCCAACCCGTTGGCTACGGCTCTTATAGCCCCACTGGCTCCGTTCATGCAAGCTCAGTGCCCCCGTTCCCGTATGGCATAAAAATACAACACACAACACCATTTAATCTACCCACTTTTTTAGCAGCCTCGTAGTGGAATTGGAAACAAAGCCCCTGCAGCACACTTCCAGCAGGATTACTTTCACTGTCCATCCCCAATCTTGAGCCTCCGCTGCCAAGTAGGCATACCGGAGATTTCTTCTTTCAAATGCTTTGTTAATGGCCTCTTCCCTAGAAACAGTCAACTCAACTATGAGGACTGTCCAACTGGAGATGGACCATAGAACCATGTCAGGCCACAGGTTGCAGAGAGTAAATCTGTGGTTTAAATCTTGCATTTCCCCATCCCTGGCTATACTGAGCAAACCTGAATCTGGGGTTCAGTGCTTGGCAGTGGTTTCTCGCCCTCCTGAATCAAGGGTTGCGTTTTTAGCTAGTTAGCCTTGACCTTTTTTCGGGATGGCATTTGCTGCCACTCTCTTGGTCTCTCCTGCTGCAGCCAAGCACTTTAATAATTGATTGTGGCGCCATGTGTATCTTCCTTGTGTCAAGCTCTTCTTACAACCCAAAATAATATGTTTGAGATATGCTGGAGCTGGAGCTGCACATACGTGACAGGCGGATCCTGCCCATACCAAAGATGGAGATTTGTTGGTGAGGGCAGCACATCATATGTAGCCCTTATGTTAAAACTTAGCTTGTTTGTTTCCATTCTCCACAGCTCACTCTAAGTGATTTTGCGCCGTTCAATTCCTTCCAACCTCATCCAACGGTTGCTGAGACGTCCTGCAGGCTATATCCCCTGCCACTAGGCGTTTATACGCCGTGGCGCCTCTTCTCATCCTGATGTTCTTCCTAATTTGAAGACCCACGGAGATGCCCGATCGGGTCTATGCTGTTCTTTCTGCTAGAAAGACTCAAGAACAATTTCTCCCCGTACACTTTCTAAGTCTAAGTAGCCGTGATTACCTCTCATCACAGCCTTGGTATGGCCACTTTCAAGCCCCTGAGAAATGCCATTCTTCCTCACTTGATGATGAAGACAGTGCTCTTGGTAGAGCTCAACTCAGAGACTGGGGCACTGAATTGTTGATGCCATTACTTTGGCATAATGGTCCCAAGATCATCAGTGCCCGCTTGCATTGAGAGCCCACTCCACTCGGGACATGGCCTCTTCATGGGCACTGGCCCAGAGTGCAACTCTGGCAGAAAATTCTAGTGCTGCGGCTTTGGCTATTTTGTGAGGTTTTACAATCTCCGCGTGGAACCAATGTCAAACCGTGTCTTACACGCTACTAGCAGGTGAGACTGGTGACTGGGTGGGCGTATGCCTGCGAATGCACCTTCTCCCCTCTCCAGGTTAGTCAGTGCGCTACTAGCCTCCCTATTTCCCCCGCAGGGTGAAGTATAGGCATTCCATCCATCACTAAGCATTGGAAATATGGGTAGCAGACCGGGCGGAGCAGTTTGTCATACCGAGTCCAGTAGTGGTAGACTCACCCCTATTCAGGTGGACCCCTATACTTGGATCGAAGCCCTATACCAGGAGTCTTCAACTAAAATTACTTGAGGTCCAGTAAAGGAACCCTCCTTATAGGCCAAGGTCCAGACAATTACCTAAAATACCTAAAAACATGAATTTATGTTTTTTGGCAGACCAAAGAAACAAACATGTCTTTTCATATCTATAGAACGGCATTACAATATCTGACAACAATATAATGAAGGAAAATGTGCAAAATACCCTAATCTTTAAACCTGAACTGAACATACATTCATTTCCACATTAGCAACTTTAAAAGAAAACTAAAGTGAGGTTTTCTGCTAAACTGAGATTAACATTAATAGCAGCATCAAGTACATCCTCTGATAACATTTCAGCTCTTCTTGTGGCTTTTGCAGCTGAAAGGGAGGTTTGTTTAATATTTTCTTTACAGTTATTTCATGTCTTTACTTTCCTTCTAAACGTGTTTCACACGCAGCTTTCATTCACTCTTTTACTATTTTCCAATCAGTTAAGGGCTGTGATGTTTTTCTATGATCAACTGTATTCTTAGAGAACATTCATATGCTCATTGTTGGGCGGTAAGTGAGTGAGGGACGACACGGGTAGATCGCTACACTGGGCTTTGAGCTAATATATTTCCGTGTCCTTACCTCGAACTGCTGCGGTCAAGTTTCTTCATAGTGTCTCGTAATGCCGTTTAACGTTTCCACTTTTGACAATCGCAACAGACTCCGAGCAAATCAGACAAACCGGCCTTGTGCATGGCGATCTCTCCACCAATTCATCTCGGAAAACATGCTTTTCAAGCGTCAACTTTTCTAACTTTTGAAAAATGACATTGTTTTTCAGTCACTGACAGTTACATCTGTCTGCGCGGTGTGCAGCGAGTCTGTCTCTAGCAAAAGTGCACCGAAGGACCCAAAGTGCTACTGAGCGGACCTTGATGTGCCTGGAATAAATTTGAATGCATTAGAAAATAATTTAATGCGTCCATTTATTTAATACATCAAAAGGCTTAAGGGTCCGGAGAGAAGCATCTCACGGTCCGCATTCGGACCGGAGTCCGCTAGTTGGTGACCCCTGCCCTATACGTAGTGACTCCCCTGCAGGGTAATCCGGTATGTTGACTTCCTCATTCTTGGTTTCCCTGTCGGTGAACCTGTGACCACCCCCCCGGGGTCTCAACCCACTTGGGTCGTGTGCTCCCTACTCGGGCTTGCGCATTATATCCCTTGTAGTTCTTCCCAGTGGTGAAGGGGGATGTCTCTCATGTTCCTCAGCTCAAAAAGATGAATGAATGGGCGCAGCCATCTCCTTTTATGCCCGTATGCACGGAGCGGAGACTGTCCAGTCCACCAATAATTATAAAAAGTAACTCCCTGTGTCTGTCACAGAAACACCAGGCTTATCCACCAATCCCCAGGCTCAGAGCCCAGAATACTAATTACTCAACTTAACTCAAATTTATTTATATAGCGCTTTTTACAATTTTCATCATTACAAAGCAGGTGTACATGAGACATATTGACTATAAGCAAAACAACTAAAGTTATATACCTGTAAATAACAAGAAAAAGTTGAAAACTCAAAAGACAGACATACCCACATACAAACGCTCCACACACACAATATGCACACAAACTTACACACATCAACATAGACACACGGACGGACAGACAGAAAAGGATGCGTGCACACATACACACAGACAGACACGCACTCACAGTGAAAGCACACATTTAAAATAAAGGAGAGAGAAACACAGGTCAAATATTAAACAGACTATCAATTCCTGTAAGGAATATTAATTATGTAAAACTTTACAATTTGAACTCTAAAGCAGTCCCCAGGCCTGGCAAATAGTGCAAAACAGTATGCGAGAAAAAAATCTCAGGAGAACCCAGGCCCAACAAGGGTTTCCAGTTCCCCTCTGGTAAAAGCTGCTGCCTCGTCACGAGCTCGACAGTGCTTGCACAACAAGGCTAAATAAAAAGTAAATAGACTTACAAATAGGGTAAATTATAGATTTAAGATTATCATTAATAATCTAATAACATTTGAAATTTTCTACTGAAGTCGTACCAAGTCGCCGCGTCCATTATCCAGCTCTATCCAGTGTGTTGATAGATAGCAGTCAGTCGTTTGATAGTCATATCTCAAATATGTGTCGTACAGCATTCTTCCATCTTAGAAACATCTCTATACTCCGGCCATTGCTTTCTGCTTTAGACTGCTTTTTTGTTTTTTGACCTCACAAATAGATTATTGTAATTAATTGTTGGGGGATCTCTTGCAAAACTTCTGAATAAACTCCAACTGGTTCAAAATGCAGCAGCCAGAGTGCTCACCCAGCTAACATAAGGCCAGCAGCCCAGTGGCAGACCACCGGTGGCAAAGTTGGCGGGGCACCAGCGGCAACCGCCTGTGGTCCACCGGCTTTTTGCTCATTGTTTTTCAAGCGGTCCACCAACGGCAAACGGCATATTTCTGCTGGTGATGCGCTACTGAGCCGATGTTTTATCAATAATGTTAGCTTGAGGTCCACGGTCGGCCCGCCATTCATAATTGATAAATCACTGTGTCATTTAACACAATAATGGATCAAACATGTTCAATAGCAAAGGCCAATTTATTATTTTCCCATTTACATGTACATTTAGCAGACGCTTTTATCCAAAGGGACTTACATTGCTTTATCCTATAAATTTTTTTACATGGATATTTGCAATCCCCTGGGATCGAAGCCACAACCTTGCGTTGTTAACGCAATGCTCTTACCACTGAGCTACAGGAAAGCACATCAAACAATTAACACATCAAATACACAACTGCATTAAATTTATCAAATGCTTTTAACCAACGTTACACAAATAGAAACATTCAATTAACATTTATTTGTATTCATACTTATATAGTCAGCCATGTTTCCAGTAAGACCATATTAAACACAAAATAAACCAGTTTTACTACAATAATAAATTTGATAATTGTAGTAAAACCAAAGTAAATCCAAAAATACCCATGGCCTTACTTACATAGTAGTAATCCATATTATAAACTTTTCCCATGGTTTTCAAAAACTATAGCTTACCACTCCAGCATTCCTATAATATTACTATAGTAGAACCTTTATATCAAAACCTTACTTTGAAAAAAAAAACATGATGTTATGGCTACATGACATGATGGTTTTACCACAGGAAATCCCAGGTTAACTGTGTTAAGGGCTTAGCCATTTTTAAAATGTAAACAATTTTAAAGAAGCTTTACAGAAAATGTATTTTTTCATTGTTACAATCAATCAGCTGTTAATCAGCCAGAGGGGGATATGACTCACTGAGAACAATCCTATGGCAACAATAAAGTTCATATCCTAACAGCTCTAAGATAATACAAGTCATGTTCTATTAAAATTAACATATTTTTATAAGGTAAGTTTGCAGATTTTCAACCCACTTTGTACTGGTACAATGTCTATAATATTTGTAAATTATCAATATTTGAATGATGCAAAACACTGCTTCACCCTCGCCGACTGTACCTTGCGCAGAAGAGTGATACAGAGAAAGTCCGCTTTCTTGATGCACCCATCTCGCAGGGTGTGTTGTTGGTAACACCGTCGAGGACTGCGATCAGCAGTTTTTGACGATGAAGAAGCAGACAGTGGCAATTAGCCACATTTTAACGCGCCGCGACTCGGCCGACGAGAGGCCTCCGAGACCCCGCGTGACGTCTGCTTCCCGGCAGCCCAGGACCCCTTCGACATTGGCTCCGGTTCCTGTACCCCCACAGGCATTAACCCGGAAGCGGAGGTCGAGGGGTAAACCTCCACCCCGTCAGCAACCTTCTCGCGAGAAGGGACACTGAAGGGAAGACCCCAGGGAAAACAATATCGGGCCCGACCTTCACAGCCACGGCTCTGATCAGTCGGTGCGGGATGGCTCCTGCCTCATCACCAAAGCCGGACCCTTTTCAGGGCCTGGTGCCCACTTACTCACAGAGTTTTTCCGTTCTCCCCGGGTGTATTTGCAGCCAATCGCACACTCCACTGGACTGTGCCCGGCAACCCGACTTCGCCCCCTGGCGAGGCGTAGGGTCGTACACACACGACAGCTGCCCCCCCTCTCAAACCAACAGTGCGTGCAGCTGTCCCGCCAGGCAGGCAAAAAGGCGGAGCAAACCTTCCCTTCAGGGAGCCCCCGCGACATATGGTTAGCTCCGCCAGCCGACGAACCAACCCACGTGGGAATGATGATGTAGACCGTCCCCTTGGTCCCCCTGTCACAGTCCCTGGGAGCTCGAGAGCTGCCCACATTGTCTCAACGGCTAAATAGGGCGGTCCGTCTTGGTTAATCGATCCAGTTTGCCAGAAACTCTCCCAAGTTTCGGGGCATCCTCTCTCCCTCTGTCAGAGGCAGAGGCATTGGCTCCGGTTCCTGTACCCCCACAGGCATTATCCCGGAAGCGGAGGTCGAGGGGTAAACCTCCACCCCGTCAGCAACCTTCTCGTGAGAAGGGACACTGAAGGGAAGACCCCAGGGAGAACAATATCGGGCCCGACCTTCACAGCCACGGCTCTGATCAGTCGGTGCGGGATGGCTCCTGCCTCATCACCAAAGCCGGACCCTTTTCAGGGCCTGGTGCCCACTTACTCACAGAGTTTTTCCGTTCTCCCCGGGTGTATTTGCAGCCAATCGCACACTCCACTGGACTGTGCCCGGCAACCTGACCTCACCCCCTGGCGAGGCGTAGGGTCGTACACACACGACAGCTGCCCCCCATCTCAAACCGACAGTGCGTGCAGCTGTCCCGCCAGGCAGGCAAAAAGGCGGAGCAAAAAGGCAGGGATGCCTCCATACTTCGGGTAGAGGTCACAACCCTTCTGGCGAAACAGGTATCGAGTTCGTCCCTCAAAACCAAGATGTTCAGTGGGTTACAGCCCGCACTTCATCGTTCCAAAGAAAGACGGCGGGTCGCGCCTCATAGGTCTGCGTACCCTGAACAAAGCACCTTCACAAGCTGCCACTCAGGATGCTTACGCAGAGCCGCATCCAGACATCTATCAGGTGTCAGGATTGGTTTCGTGGCAATCGACCTGTTCTCCCTTTCGGTCTGTCCCTGTTCCCACGGTCTTCACGAAGATTGTGGAAGCCGCCCTATCTCCCTGAGGGGAGGAAGGTGTGCGGGTACTAAACTATCTCAACGACTGGCTTATCTTGACACACTTGTGAGATCTGTTGTGTACACAAAGGGGCCTGGTGCCTCCGACACCTAGAGCGGTTGGGATTACTGGTCAACCAATAGAAGAGCAAGCTCTCCCCACTCGGAGCATCCTCTTTCTCGGTATGGAACTAAACTCTGTCACCATGACAGCGCGACTGTCCACAGCACGCGCCCAGTTTGTTTTGAACTGCCTGGAAGATAGACAACCTTCGTGTGGTCAAAATGTTAGCACTTCTGGGGAGCGAAGATTGGTGTGTGTGGCTAGTCCACGTGCAAAATCATAGATGATGATATTTGGCATGTGCTTCCATGAGAGGAGGATATCTGCAATGCCACAAGGGCATATTACCACAGCCCATCCTCCAGAAACAAAGATTATTATTATTATTATTAACAATAATATTATTACATCTATGTCACGTATAATAATATATTCTATGCATCTATGTCAGCCAGCATTTACAGAAGTTTGCTAAAAGTGGCAGTCACAAACATACAAAACACAATTGTTTGTTTCTTACCTGAGGCACCCCAAATCTTTTCAAACGTTTTGTCATAAGTCTGTCTAGATTTCATTTCAGATGAAATCTTTATGTTGCAATGCCACAATGCCCTTGTGGCATTGCAGATATCCTCCTCTGTAAGCCCTCTGCGTAAGTGCACTCCTCGAATGGGGAACGCACTACAGAGACCACTTCCTACCATCGGGAGGAGTTCTAGTGGAGACACCCGCATGGTCTCACCGTCAGGGGAGAGCTCATGGGAAAAAATATGCGGACTGAAGTAGTGAGCACCGTCGATTTTCAAGACATTTAACTCTCTTCTTTGCCACCCCTCCTACCACACCCACTTCATCCACGAAAGATTTTGCTGTATTTTTCACTGAGAAAGCATCCTCCATCAGCAAACAAATCTCAGCACCTCAGATCTCGGTACACACACTCAAACAATGAACTCTCCTCTCTCTCCCACCTGGTTGAACATTCTTCATTATTTGCTCCGGTCAACCACATCTCTCACAACATTCAAAACGCTACTTAAAACCCGTCTCTTCTGTGAATACTTGACAGACAAAGAGCACCACAGAAGCTTCCGTGATTCTGAAACAGAAGAAAGTATTCGAAACACATGGGATTCCTGAAAAGGTGAAATCTGATAATGCTCCTCTATTCAGCTCAAAATATTTTGAAAGCTTTACTCACGCTTGGGATTTTGTTCATGTCACAAGTAGCCCGTATTATCCACAGAGCAATGGTCTAAGTGAAAAGGCAGTGCAGATTACCAAAGCACTAATGTAGGGCGAACTTACGTCCTCTTTTTCCCGGACATGTCCTCTTTTTTCAAAAGTTGAATGGAAAGGATGTATTACTTTATGTATTAAATTTCAGTAACAGTTTCATGGTTGTTAACGCATTTGACAAGTATTTACACCCATCCCGATCTTTCCACCCGCTGTGGTTGTCCATCTGCCTCCAGCCCCCACTGACTGTCCTCTTTTTTGAAAGCTGAAATATGGTCACCCTAACTAATGGACAGACCAAAAGTGGACAAGAAAGACCCATATATCAGCCTGTTGGAGCACAGGAACACCCCAGTGGATGGTTTCAAATCACCTGCACAACTATTGAGTAGCAGAAGGCTACGCTCAATTTGGCAAGAACATGCCAGCAGTTGCACCCAAAACCCTAAGCGCAACAGAGGTTCGTGCAAGGCGTGAAGAAAAGCAAGAATAGCACAAAAAGTACTACCACATGTCGGCAAAACCACTCATACCTCTACGGACTGGGGACAATGTTTGATTTCAGGACTCTGATAGCTGGAAACCAGTTGTAGTTACAGGTCTTACAAGGTTTTGTATTCACTGCAGGAGGCCCGTTTTTGTGCAGGAATCGGCGTCACCTTTTGCAAGATAAATCACAACCTATCACTACACAGCAGGAAATGTTGTCAAGTACTTTGCCCACAGAGCAACCCGAACAAAGTGCCACAAATAATGCCGTTGCTGCCACTTCACCTTACACTACCAGATCCGGGCATGAGGTGAAATCAAGGGTTCTCCTTGATCTCTAATTGTAAAGGCTGTAGGCGGATCGCTGCCCTATAAAAAAAATGTGTAACGCTATTTTTCACATCATTGGACAGTTATGCTGTTCATGTTTCTTGTATACTGATTGTTGCATTGACATTTTAAACTATAATTTTAAGTATGTGCTCAGTTGCCAAATGTTGCATATTGACATAATATGTCAAGATTTGAAAAAACGGGGATGTAACATTCAAGGTGTTGAATATATTTCTGTTATATATATTTGAATATATTTCTGGTTCTGATGTGTTATGCAGTTCCTTAACATGGGTTTTAGAGGGCAGTATAGGAAGAGGTGATGTATGCGGAGATGAAAATAAAAGATGAGAGCCACGTGTGTTGAAAAGTCTTGAGTAATCTTTCGTATGTTCCGAAACATTACATGCGTGCTGTCGTCGAGGGTTCGAATTTTGGCTGAAATAGTCTTCACATAATTCTAAGAGTTAAAAAAAATGTGTTTCTTTATTTTGAGTTTGATTTGAGATTGACACGTAATGTCTCATATTCTTACATAAAAATAATTACATTTTTATTCAAAAATGTTTTCTTTGCTCTGCTCTCGAAGGACTTAGCCTACTTGTTTATATATCAATTTACATATGGGCCTACCATAACCGTGTAGGCCTACCTCAGTCATGTTTTAGAAGGTACTTCATTCTAGGTCTTTACAAATGAAATAAAGCCCTCTTTCTCCAAATCGGAAATGGTTGTGAATTTTTTTATCACCTCCAGTAAACCCTATAATCAATATCCTTTGCACTTGCTAAAAATAAAATAAATTATGAATTCTGTGTGAATATTTTACAGAACCCTCAGATTGTTCCAACCTGTATAAATGTATTTATTCTGCTTAACACAAAGGAAGATATTTGGAAGATTGTCAGTGTTTGCCAAATGCAAAAAAGGGAAATATCAATAACACAACATATGGCTCTGTAACAGACCTCTGTTTGTTAAGTAAAATTTGGCTACATTTCACAAGTGATAGCTTCTTATGAAGCTGAGATGAGCACTGTCCACAGATCACAACAAACATGGTAGGTTAATTTGTTATTGTTTCTTGATTTACACAGTAAAATAAATCACTTATCAGTTATATCAACTGACCTTTCCTTTCAGATCAACACCCCCTAGTGGTGAAATGTTTCTCTCAAGTGGCGAAATGTTTAGAAACAGTAATGGCTATTTTGATCAAAATCACGCGAAGTTTGATTCACGCTTCGAAGCACTATCGATACAAAATATTCAAAATGGTTTTAGAAGCCTATATGAAAGCGAATATATTGTTCATTTGGATCTTTGTTTTTGTTATTAAAATCTGAGCACGTGGTTTCCACCGATACAAAATGGTAATTGAATATAATTAATTATATTATTAGTCTCCAGCTAGTAGCTGGACCGTCAAACGCCAGAAGTTTACTTCAGCCCAGGCACGTGCATCGATGAAACTGTCTCTCCTATCTAACCCATTAACAGCAACCTATGCCAAAGTAGGCCTACATGTAACATCCATATAATGCAATGCACAACCCAATGTCCCATTATGCAGCAGCTGCCAATTTTTCCTCAGGCAAATGACATACCTACACACGACCATATAACTTATTTGAAAGATGTGAATCATCAGGCCAGGCATGGCTAGTCAACATTTCACTGTGTGTTCTGACATCTATCATGGGCAGCTATTATGTGCGTCTAGATCAGACGGATTAGCCTTTATATTCCACATGAATCAATGACCATCGGGCACCCATTACAACCATAAGTTGATCTGCCAAAAGAAAACAGATGACGTTAGAATTTCTGAAATGATTTGTATTTTCCAGGAGATGGCGCTAAAAACTTGAATGGAGGTTAAGAGCAACAAAAAGAGTTTGTTTGGAGTTGATGATCATAACTGTTTTTGTCTTTAGATTTTAGTTAGTTAAGACATCTGTAATATAACTTATATCAAGAGAGATATGGTTTAGAAGAATTGGTGGTTTGCATGTAATCTTTGATTATAGTATTATTTTTTGCCTTTTATTAGCTCATATAGCCAGCTGTCTATCTGAATGGAATTAAACCTACACATAAACAAATGACTAATGTTTTAAAGTTCTACAAAAGTACTGTCTATCCAGGTAGTTTTTTTAAAGCATCTTTGAAATGTACATTTTAAATGATTAAAAATGTTTATATCACCCAACATATGGTATTTGTTTATTAATCAGCATTAATTTAGTTGTCTAATAAACACATAATGTCATAAGGTGCATGGGGATGCAGTATATGGCTATTTAAAAACGGTTAATCTAACTCTTTATCCTGAAACTTACCATATGGAGTCATGAAGTCATCACAACATATAATTGTAATATTATAACAACTTATTATATAATATATAAATTGCACAGAAGTCTTTGAACCTAACGACATTTTTTCATCTTTTTATCTATCAATCTTAAAAACATTTAATAGTCATTTATTTTCATTCTATTTTTTAACATATTTTCAAATGTACTAATATAAACATGAAAATGAATGAGATTAACTTGAATATATGATCCAGTAAAATAACATATCTCGTTTCCCCATTGACCGAAGCTTGGCTCTGTTTGTCTCCCTGATGAGCCTCAGGTTAAAGGTCATAGTACATTCCTACTTTTTCTCATTGTGTCATCCATAGATAAAACATCTCTTCTCAGTTAACATCTCTCTCTCACACACTGGTTTTTTTTCCCTTATCATTCTCAATCGATCATCACCTCTCTTTCTCTTTCAAAGTTCCTTCCTCTGTCATCAATATGACCCTAGCATCTCCATTTTGACCCTTTCTTAAGAAGACGTCCATCCCCTCCCCTTGTTCTTTACTCAGGAACTATCAGAGTGTATGTCCCTCTTCTTTGCTAACCTTACCTTACATTTTTAGCAAATGCAACACCACTCAAATCTCTCTTTAGAACGTGCCTGTACCACTACCGTACACTCACTGAATACAACTCAAAGCATACACATTTACACGTAGCTGACATTGGGAAAGAGTCATGTCTGAAAAGTACCTCAAAGAATAGATAAATATCTAATACTGCTTAAGGAATGAGTGTGGATATGAGGTTCATCATTTCATATTCTTCTGCCTTCCTTGAAATTCATTCACACAAACAATATATTGTTGGGGGAAAACATTCCCAATTATGGAGTGACTCAAATAAAAGTCAATCCAAACAATGTTGACTTGGTGTGTAGTCACTGCCTCGACTTTATTGCATTGTAAACATGAACTGCGTGAACTGAGTGTGTTGCTAACGTTTGTGACACTATGTATTTGTTTATTATACACCATGAAAAATCTCCATTATACCCAAATACTAGAAAGGAGATTAATTTGAGTAAGCATTTAGATGTTTTTGCAGTGTAGTCTGAACAAAGTTAGTGCTTTTCTGTTCTTGCAATAGGATAGTTTTTCAGAGATCCGAGGGTCAGATGGCAGCAATTATCACACCCCCACTCACTTCTGACAACAGAGCTGAGGGGCGGTCAGTGGTGGGTGACAACCACAGACTATAGGAAGGCTGGAGCCACCATCACTCTTCCCAATGGCATATTGGGCCCCTAAGGAGCCTTTTCCCCATCTAACCTGTGCCGTCATCCCTCTGTGTTTGCTTTATCTCCTACCTATTCAGATCCTGACCTTAAACGTTTTCATGACTGTGCTGGAGTCAAACGTTTTCTACCTAAAACCATCCTACATAATGTAATTTGAAAATATAACGTTAACACCGTTAAGGAATGACTTGAAAAAAATCAAATATAGAAATGATGCGAAATCAATTGCAGAAATAAAACTTTGGTGTTCGTCATCTTAGAATTTGATTTTGAGACTTTAGCCTGCTATTCACAGACATGGTCAAATATTAAAAATGCAATAAATAGAAAGACAAAATTGCATCTTCTGCGTTTTACTATGTGGCAAACTTCCATTGTACAGATCTTCACAGCACAGGAGACATAACAGAGTTTTTATTCAATTATAAAAAGACAGTAATTGAATACAGGAAAGAGTATAAAGCAATAAATTAATTTAAACCACTCAGAAAAATGGTTTTGTGGGAATATATTGAATAATGTTAAAATATTCTGCAACATTAAAGAATAGTAACTGAATTATTCATGATAAAATGAATACTGTGCAATTGCACCAGGATTACATAAACAACTATCACAATAGATTTTGACATTAACTGATGTTTAGGAAGAGAATAGTATATGTTCAGAATTATATGTTCAAAATGTATAATCTAAACTATTGAGATGAGCTTATTTTTAGAATAAACCGAGAACCCTTTAGCCATAACCGACATTTATCCACATGTACTGCGCTGGATAAACTGTGAAATAAAATGATGATCAAACAAATTAATAACTCTTTTCTCAGTTGACCAGAAAACTTTAAAGTTCCATTGAAAATATACCATACCACGGGCCCAATTTCTGAAAAAATATAGGTTTGTTTGGGACAAAGGCCATATTTGATTGGCTGGATGAGTGGAGAAGCTGAAAGCCCACCCTGACCTTTGACCACGCTTTAATCTGATCGAGGGTCAAGGAAGGGTCGGGCCAATCATAGTACCTTCCTCCTAATAAAAGTTTGATATATGTGCACAGCAGCCCTGTCAGACTTCAGATTCTAAATCCTATCAAAACTGTGGCAATACATTCAACTCTAAACAGATAGCTGGTTCTGCTGATCATTGACAATGATGGATGAAACTTACATTTACACAAAGATGAATACAAATATTTTTTCTCTCTGTGGTAGAACTATGGCAATATTGTGAATGATACAACCATATTCTTTTCAATTGCTTTTTTGTCAATGTCATGTATCAAGAATTCTTACGGTAAAAATATGACACTAATATAACCATGCAAAATTCACTCTATGGTGATTTTAGTTGTCCTGCTATGTGGTTCCTTATGTGTTGAGTGTTTGCAAGATGGGTCCGTTTAATTTAATGTGACTTCCACAGTGCTTTTCTCGATGAGCATTTTTGCACAGTGGCTTTGTTGCACAAAACACACCAAAAACCTTCTTATCTGTAAAGGAGTTCCATATCTAATCTAGGTAGCAGAACATCAATGTCAGTCTGCAAATGTGCTTAATTTCTTGGGTCAGTACATTCAACAAACCTCAAGCAAACACTAGAGAGAGTTCACAGCATGTCATTCTACTCACTTTCCACTAGATGGTGACAATTATTGGCTTTAAAAACGGTAAATTCAGCCGGTCAGCAGATGTCATCACATGCAGATTTTCAGTGAAACTTAGTAAAAAATACACACACACGCCTACATTATACAGCTGAAAATAAAGCATTGTCATTATCCGGTTCCTTTGAGAAACAATAACTGCTCTCTAAACGTGTGAGAACATGGAGCCTGGACATGTATCAACAACTCCAGCTGCAACAAGTGAATGGAAAGGAAAAGGGAGAGAGAAACAAATGGAGAGAGGAAAAGATCATCTGTTTCCCCTCTGTTACACCTGTACTGAAAAAACATTTTCTCTGTGTGCTTTTTGCTACTGTTTAAAAAATACTTTCTGAGACTGCACATAGTGTTTTGCCATATGTTTTAATGCTACAAATATGTGGGGCTCTCCATGAGATGGGTGTCTTTTTGTTAACTAACAGCTGTGAATTAGAAGGAAAAATAATCTTTTGAGCCTGTGATGCATCATTTCACATGACTTTGATAACAGTGTGAATGTGTTTATGCCACTAAAACAGAATAATGTCATTTATAAGCTTAGGATGCTGTTTCTTTGCTGTTTTAAAACGAATGGCCTGAAATTTCATTGGCCCCCATTGAAGTACCTGAGGCCCTTTCTGTCCTATAGGAATAGCAAGTCCCATATAGTAATGAGTTGAGAGAGGAGCGTCGAGAGGAAGGAAGGTGGATGTCCATCGCTTCCTGATGTGTTTATACTTCTCACACACTTTTCTTCCTGTCCTTGCTGTATTTAGACTTCCTCTTTTGCCTGTATTCAGAGGCTGTTTTTGCTCCATGCACAACACTTGGGTTTGTGACTAAAAGACCCAAGAGATTTAATACCATTCACCTGGGTCCTTAATTTTTTTAGCACACACATTTTCGTTTTGACTTTGCTTTAATAGCATGACATTTGTACTGCCTATACAGTAAATGTTAGCAGGTAATAGTTACAGAAAAAACATAAATGTAACAAAAATATTAATATTTTGTGTGTGAAAGAGAAAAATTATTTACAGATATAAGGAGTCTCACTTTCTCTTAGTCTGTTGTTTTGTGTATCTCAGATTACATGACTTCCCATAAGCATGCCCATACACTCAGACATAAAAAACCCTGGTAAAAATAAACATTATAGCAGTAGTAAAATAATGCAAATAAAGAAACTAATAAATACTCTTTTTTTATTAACAGAAACTCTCTGAAGTAGAGCTCACTCCTTTCCCATTCAGTTGTACCATACTGTAAATCTCAAGGCAAAACTTTTACTCTGAAAGTTTATAGTCAGGCCTTAAACTTACCACAGTATAGAATGGAGAACATCGGATTTCCTGACAGCAGAAAGTCTGGACGGATGTTTATGCTCATCATTTTCTGCTTCGTTTAAAGAAGTCTCACATTCTTTATTGAGGACATTTGTGGCTAGCCCCAAAAAATGAAAGTAACCCACTTTATTTGAAACCTGCTATGGGGATGTACAAATGTATCATTGTTTTATAGTTAACTCACTGTGGAGGATCCGGAGGGGGCCACGACTGCTCAGCATCCTCTCGCGCCCAACAGCTCCTCAGCCACTAAACAGACACTAATTACTGTCCTGCATGTTTGTATGTCTGCAGGATCTTCAGACGACAAAACAAAAAACCACAACAAACATTTTCCAGTTTTTACAAAGCTCTGGTGTTATTTATAGGCTTGTTTATTAGACACATTGAGACTATGTGGGGGAAGGAAAGCAGCAGAAATGGACAGCACGTCGAAATGCTAAACGTGTGGAAATAATCAAGTTAGATTCTTGTTTTTGATGTCTTTGTGAGAGGAAGAAATCTTCTGATGTTTGACGTGACTCTGCATTTATTGGTATGATACAAACCTTTTGTCTTTCTAGACACTGATTTATTAGCCTAGACTTTCTTAATTTTATTCCAGTTTTTTTCCAATTATTCCAGGTTAAATACAGCTTTCAACTATTCAACTTTTTAATTGTATTAAACACTACTAAGTATTGTAAGTTTCAATTACACACACTATTGAGAGTGTGTAATAAAAGTTAAAAAAGCCCCAAAGTAGGCCACTTTTTCACTTTTCGTTCATATATTAATTTGTTTTCATGTTTTCACATTCCCAAAAAAATGGATTACTCACGCCTGGATCTGTGTGGCTCCTTTTCCTGCAAAGGAGCAAACATATGACCACAAACAAGAGTGTAGACCAAACATCAGATGAGCTGGAAAACATCATTGTTTACTTGGTCAGAGACAGCAATGATGCTCTGGAAGTGTTTACTGATGATGTTGAAAAACAGGTAATTAATCAGCCCTGCTCCCTACGTGCATGATATTATTTGTTGAAAAGTTCCTGGTAAAATCTGATTTTTCTTTTCTTTATCAAGGACTTGGAAGTCAGTTTGACTTATGTATCTGTTTTGTAAAGTTCCAAAATGACACATTCTGAACTATATTATCATTTCATAATCCTAAAAATTAATGATCCTTCATATCTCGCAATAAATCAAAGGGTATACAATTTTTTTATCTCTTTCTACTCTAAAGACAGAAACAATATCAGATCACAGACAACAATGAAAGTGGCAAGAGGCAGATAATATAAATTATTCACTTGAGTATACGATAATACTCATCACAGCATACTGTACCAACCGATGATATAAATGATAATATACAGAGAAGAAGCAAGATATGGCCACACACTTTACATTTATTATTTAAAGAGCACGTTCCCTGTGATGCAATTTTTCAACCTTTAGTTAGTGTGTTATGTTGCTGTTAGAGCATAAATAATACCTGCAAAATGATGAAGCTCAAAGTTCAGTGCCAAGCGAGATATTGTCTTTAACAGAATTCGCTTTTCAAGGACTGCAGAGAACGGCTGGAACGGACTACAGCCCTCTACTTCCCGGGTACATGATGTCACCATTCCGAGTGATTTTTATGACCTCTGCCCACAGGAATATGCCAAAACAGGGGCGAGGTCTTCCTTAGAGAAGTGGAAGATCAGCTGGAGTTGTGTTCAGTTATCAGAGATCGTAAACATTGGACTGAGCTACACGCTAAACTACTTTCACTTTCATCACAGTCCTACAGCTGGTAATAAGAATTCCGCTACACACATTCTAAGATAACCAGCAATCAAATAACAGCTTCCATGACGAAGTTAACATCGGCTGTGAAAGCTGTTCTGTGTAATACACTATTGTGTGTGTGTGTATACCTCTTTAACACTTCTATAAAACGTCCATTTAAGTCCTGCTTGCAAATGTCTCCTGGTCAATCTGCTTGTTTTATTATCCAACGAGGGTACAATATAAAAAGGAAAAACTTACGCTTCTGTTATTAGTGATATTTATTATAACCGGTCTGATGCCATTCATTCCAGGGTCATTCCCCTTGCCATAATAGGAAAAAAATTGCGATCTCTAACAAAGATTGACGTTCGCTCATGCACTAATAGACCTCCGATACACTTTGATCGATTTTTTACTCATAAAGTGAAGTTCACGCAATTGTTACTGTTTATTGCTAAAAGCCAAAGTTTATGAATACACGTGAGAGGGGCCAATCCCACCAGCCTGAGAAGCTTTTGACAAAAGACCTGGTCAGCATCACTAATCAGAACATTTCAGAAGGAGGGACTTTATATAGACGGGATGAAATCAAGTCATTTTCTTAGCAGTGGGACAGCGATGAAAAATAGACTTGAAATATATGAAATATTAAGCGTTTTTTTAAATCATAAACATAAAGATCTATTGTTAAACACCCAAAAAACATTATCAAAGCTTTTAAAACAACTAAAGACTGGGTCCTTTAAGACATTAAAAACTCCAGGTAGATCATGTCACAAATCTCCTATAACCAGATTTTTACATTCCACTTCTAATTTTTCTTATAATCTTCTAGTTTTTGTGTTTTATTTTTGAAAACCAAAATGATTGTGGACAATAATCCTAGTGTACAACCACTGGGGGAAAAAACTAATGGGAATTTCCTCTGAAAACATCTGTGCACATACAGATCAGCATGCAGACACAAAGCCTTTCCCAAGCTCATTGTGTATAAAAACGTCACTCCATTTGTTTCCTGTAAGTGCATTATTTATTTCCTTCTCCTGCACCGGTTAAGAGTCTATAAATAAATGTGGTAACATTTTGAAATATTGCACACACACAGCTGTATGCAGGCTGAAATGTACAATACCTACCCAACAATGAATTCAGACCCTTTCAACATCACAAATCCTAGTCCACAACAGACTAATCTATCTTAAAACCATGATTAACATGAAACTGGGGAATAAAGTCTGAAACTAGTTTCATGCAAACTATTCGTTTGTAAATTCGTTTGCCAAACATGTTGCCCACATTCACAGTTGCCGGGTGTGTGTTTGCTGAAGCATTAGTAAGTGACACATTCTTTCTGTGTTTCAGTGATGGTGTAAATACTATGTAAGAACGTTTGAAAGAGATTGTGAGGGCGAGTCTGAAACAGGGACAAGGTGGTAAAGAGTTTCGAAATATTTACATTTTCCCAATATTGGCAAGGAAACTGTTTTGTTTAAAGAAATGTAAGCAGTGCCCATGCTAAGACTCTGGTTAAATTTTAGTCTCTCAATATGGTGTGTTCTCTCCTCATAGTTGTTTACAGATGTTTTACCTTTTTTATCACCTGCCAAGCAAACATGGTAAATGTCCAAAACATTATTTACACAAGCTATTAAATAAGCCGTCATATCCATTTACACAGCAGTTGCAATTGCATAAATAATCGTATGAGTAAATGTTAAAATATCATTAGTATTGTTATAACTAAAATAATTACATGGTATCAGAACTGCCTTTGGTATTATAGCCTAAATGGGAAAATTTATTACGTAATTAATCTATAAATAAATACATTATTTATAATAGAGTTCAGTTTTAAGTTACGTAAAGACTTACATATAATATAATATAAAGCTTACAATGTAGTATTACATTAAAACATTTGGTAGACGCTTTTATCCAAAGCGACCTACATTGCATTATACTATACATTTGTTCTAAGTAGTTGCAGTCCCCTGGGATCGAACCAATGCTCTATGCTCTAACCACCAAAGTAATTGGAAAGTTGTGTAAAGTAAAATTATTTTTGCATACTTAAAATAAATAATTGTAATATGTTGCTGTGGTTTGGGTGTAAAAACATCTGGCAACAGTGTGTTTTCAGATTTATTATTTATTATCTTTTATGAGTGCAGAAGGTCACAAGGTAACTGTGTGAAACACAGTGAACATCTCTCATTATGCTTTATGGCTCAAATTGGCATAATAGCGCATCGAATCAAGAACAGTGGGTTACTATCCCTTTAAATGACTACATGCGATGCAGCAAAAAAAAACTCTGACACAAAAACATTTGTAAACTGCTACGTCTCTGAGGCTGTGACACCTCTGTGTGGTACGTATAAATCTTCCAATCTCTGGCTATTCAACTCTGGTCTTGGAAGGCTGGTGTCCTGGAGAATTTCGTTTGAACCTTAATTTAACACACCTGAACAAGGATAACACAAGTCTCCAACAAGGTGACTTGTGTTTGTATAAAACTCTTCACGACACCGGCCTTCCACAACCAAAGCCAAATAGCCCCTTTAAAACCTGTTAACATGGGCACCAAAATAAAATGTGTGCTGCTTACATTTTGCTTAAGGTTCTGTGTACAACAGACCTAAGATCAATAATTATGTGTTTAATTTGTCCTTTATAATCCAAAACTCAGTTTCAGTTACTGTATCAGTCATTCTACGTAGGACATGTCACATACAAAAGTTTAAAACCAAGGAGCCATTTTCAGAATGTTTTCAACTAAAAATGGAAAACATTTGATGTTATTTGGCTTGGACTGCTAGTAGACCGTGTCCATTCTGATGTTACTCACAGTATGAAGGCAAAAGCCAAAAAGCAAGCAGCTTATTGTGTACATTGTCAGAGAAGCATAAACAGTGATGGCAGATTGATGAACAGATCATTTATTTGGAGATGAGTAGGACGCTATCATAAATATTTTTTACCTGAGGCGGGAAGTGTTCTATTAGACCAATCACAGCGGTTGCATTGTTATATTTTAGAATAGGTGCATGTCATGGGTGCATGGTATTGCGTAGACTACTCGACTATGCACAGGCCATGCCATACATACTGCATATACTTGACACAGGACTTTAAATTGGGGTTTAGGGGCAGAGTTTATTCTAAATCACGAGCAATTACAATAGAAGACACTGAGGTCTGACTTATGAACAAACATTTAGAATTTAGATTACATAAACCTCCATTATACGATGTAACTCAAAGCTCCAGTCAATACATTTACATAAGAAAGGGTGAAAAGGGATGGGCGTGTTTTACCGTGAATACCCGAGACCTTTAATTTTAGAGGTGCAATACTCACGAGAAAGAGACATAAAGGTCACCATAATAACAGGAGAGACCTGCTAACAGACTGCTACGAGTACAGGAATCCACAGATTGGTATGTGTCTGCGTCAAGTGAGACTTTGTGGCACTACAATGTCGATATGCACAATATGAGTCACCGTACCAAATCACACTCATAAATGGGCTTTTAAAGAAAAGGCCTCGGGATGTATTGCATTATCCAGATAAAAGCACATTTATCACCATTATCTCTAGTAGATCAGTTCTCATCACATTTTATTTGCCTTTGACTTTCAGGAAGCGATTTATGTGTGATAGCAGAATGTCCAGAGGGGCATTTGAGAGTGACGGGGTGCATTTACAAGAGTTTGAATTCACTTAATTACAGGGTCAAACAGAGGTATACTGACATGTCAACAACATAGCCAAAGAAAAGTCAGTCTGCTCAAGCATTTGACATTTGTCTAGACATGTGATTCTTCACCGCACAGGAAGTACACCTGATAAACAACAACATCCTGTGTCCACAGCACACTGGCAAATGAGTGGACAATATCAGAGCACATAAACATGCTCATGAGTTTTCGTTCTGACTACATGTGGAACACAAATGTGATCACATCTTTAGTTCCCACGTAATGGAAATCTGACCAATGTAGTGACAATATGCCGTATTATAAGATAATAAATCTAGTTCATATAAACATTTTGAGTCAAAATCCATTTACTTTCCGTTCAAATTAAGGTTTTCCATGTCGCTCCTACATATACTTTCCGCAATACCAGATATTTCAGAGCTGGCAGACTGTGGCTTTAGCGGGTTTTAAAACAAAATTATTTGAGTAACGTTGAGTCACTCAACATTCTAATCTCATTGTTTGATACCATATAAAAGTTACCGTTTTCATTTGGGGATTCTGGACAATTCATGGAAAAGTTACAGTGGTTATTTGTAAAATCTTTACATCACAGGATTTAAATAGATTTGTTTGGCTGTACATTATCACGCCAATTACCTGGCTACTTACCTCATTAGCAAATTATTGCAATAGACAAATTGATTCGCAATATCTGATGAGCTCATTTGTAATGAATCCACACCTTCCATGAGGATAACCTGCTTCGTTTTGGTTTTAAGGCAATCTGGTCAATCTTTATCATTTGTAACTATAATCTCATATATGTTATTATAATATATGCAAGATGACTTGCATTGCATGGATGACCCTGTTTTGAGCGGTTGTTATAACAGACCTTGGAATGCCATGACTAGCCAATCACGATCTGGTAAATCAGAGCATTTGTAATTGATTACATTTATGTGTTTTGCAGAAGCCTTTATCCAAAGCGATTTACATTGCATTGTACTATACATTTGTTTCTGACTATATGTAATCCCCTGGGATCGAACCCATGACCTTGCCTATGCACCATGCTCTAACAATTGAGCCACGTGAAAGCTAAAAGAATCTGATCATTTTTTGCAAGGCACCTATTTAGGATTGGGATTCAACTATTGAAACTAACTGGACTATTATCAGAGTATAAAAATGCAAAAATGGGTGTGACAAACAAAACATTTAATGGTTTCTAGGGCATTGAAGCATTGCAATGGTAATTAGTAAACTATGGCCTCTTGTGTGAATAATACCGAACAGCCTTTGGTCAAAATAAACAGGAGTTACGTAAAAGGAGAAATAAAAATCTCTTGACGTCTTAAAAACAAACACTGCATGGTCACAAATGATAAAACCACTACAGAATCTGAGTTTCTGAAACATTGTTTTGAGATGAGCTCCAGTGAAGTGTTTGATGGTGTCATGTGGTGTTTGTAAAATCAGACTCATCATCAGTGTCTGAAGTGTGTGTTTCGGGCTGTAGCATAAGGGAAGTGTGGTGAGGTAAATGATATTTTGTCTCTGTGCATCTAAGCGCCAGTTTTGTCCTTTGATTGTGGGGTCTTTGATGTGTGGACGGAAGTGTTTTGGACACAGAAGCAGGGGGCTGTGGGAGGGGGCTGACGTGTGACAACACTGGCAATTTAGACTACAGGTGTGCCCAGTGAGCTCAAGACAGACAGCAACTTCAAAAACAGTGCTTCCTCTTAGGATGAAAGAGGTCTTCATAATTGTACAACCAAGAGAAGACAAAACAAAGAAATGACAACTTTCTATTGGCTGTTTTATACTTGTCACAAAAACCACAACAGAGGTTTATAGCAACTTGGGAGCTGAAGACGTTTGGTTTACTTGTAACTCCACATCATCAACTTTAAAAATAAAATGTGGGGTTTAGAAGGAAAAAGGTTTGAGACTAAAATATTAGACTTTCAATCTTACACAAAGAGTTTTTCTAGTAAATAACGGTATGGAGATTTCTCTTTCAACACCATCCCTATCGCTTGTTTTGGTCACTAGCTATTGACTGTAACCGCTCTGTTTGTCATAAACCACATCTGCTTTCACACAGAAATCTGTCTTGAGTATAATGGTGTGTTACAAATGCAAAGAAGTTATGAAATATAGAAAGCAACATTAAATTTATATAACACATTTTAAAACGTCTGTATGATCTCACAAAATAAACCTCACAACAATCAATGCCATTTCAATAAGTAAACATTACAAATAATCAAAAGCCATATACACTATACAAATCCTGCAGTCATTTAAAGAACAAGGTTAATAAAGAGAAATATTAGCATACATGAGTTTCTTCATTCATTATAGTTTGTAACAACAACACTGCAGTCAGTTGAGTATGATCTCAAAGGATTCCTATTACTTGAGGAGCAGGAATCATAAATTAGACTTGATTTGTTCATGGATGTTGTAATAGCTTTTTAAGTTTTAAGAATTGACAGGTTGCTCGCAGGGCAAAACATTTCAACTGCTTGTGTTACATCACTCAGAAATTGCGCAATTAAAGAAAATATCAAAACTAATAAAAAACAGCAAATCAAGATTAAAACAAAAATTTGAGTTTTGGAATATGGCAAAATTCAAGTTTTACATGGAGTGGGACAACTCTTAAAGCAGAAACCCAACCACTGACGTCCTCAAGTCAACTGACCCTTTATCAGATTCCATGATGCCTCTCTGACTCACAGCTCATTGCTGGAAATAGTCCTGGAGAACGGAACCAAACAGTCCCATTAGTTGTTTTGGGACTTTCCAGCTTTCTCATCTTTTCATCCTAGATAGATTGACCCACCAAATAACAGCGACAGGGATTCTTGTAAATTCATGACTCCAGCTAATTACATTTTTAAAAAGAAAATATTTTTGTGTAGTTCAGTACAAAGCGATACAAAAGTACTTATTGAAAACGTACAACATCAATTTAGTTTCGTAGTTTATATTGTTCATAGTTGTCTCATTCAGATTCAGATCAAATTCAACAACATACAATAGTAACACATTAAGTTTATCCACCACTACAAGCAACATCCTATTCTTTACATTGCACTTGGTACATTAGTTCTAAATTGTAAAAATATTTTTTGTGTGTGTGTTTTAGCACTTTATTAAATTAGTCCACTATATTCAAAGTCGGACAATCCCATATGTGTTTAGATTTCAGTTTGTGCATGTATTATAAATTATACTGAATGACATCATTTCTACATTCAAAAATCCATTATGACATTCATATTTAAATGTCCCCGTCCTGTTTTTGTAACAAACTGCACTTTGGTTGAAGTGTATGATGCAACAAAAATAGCGACAAAATAGCTAGCATTAACAACTAGGTTTATGTCGCAAGAAGACAAACCCTTTACGTCTAAACTTCAGAGTCTTCAACTTTCTTATTTGTTAACATGGTTCAAACCATGTGATACCATGCTAGTGGAGAACACGTTGATTTAGTTTCCTTGTTGTTAAGAGTATTGCAAAAAAGTTTGCAAAAGTTGTGGTTTTCAACGAGCAAAACCTTGTTAAAGATGTACACATTTTTCAAAGGTTCATCAACAAATCAGATCGTGAGAGCCCATCATTTGTGTGTGTGTATTTAAACTAGAAAATAAGGTATACTTTTTAAATAAAAGGCACAGCCTACCACAGGTCAGAATAACAGGGTTTCACTGCTCTCCATTGCCACATACTGTATGTTAAAAGGTAAGTATGACGGCTTTCTCAGCTTCCAAGCAACCTTTAATCAAGGGGTCCCCCCACCTACTAATACACCCACAAACTCTCCCAACATTATATTTCCTCCAAATTTCTTTTCCCACCTGTGCCCCCCAAGACTGGTTCTGGGTGGTCTCGGCTTCTGATTCTCGCCAGGAGTATTCTGGGGGTAGTTACAGGACTTCCTCCTCTGCCTCTTAGCTTCCTGTGGTATTACGCTTCAAAAGGCCTCACAACACCCACATACGAGACGCACACAAGGGATGTTTCCTCCGTCAATGTTTAGGGCTAACCGCTACTCCTTAGTACACCCCTTCCCTTGCAAATCTGTGTGCCACAGCTCCAACACTGTACACACAGTGGTTAAAGGACAGTTGGTAACAAACTACACATGCAACTCTGGGTCCCTTTCTGATCTTTAATAGGAAAACTATTAATTTCACAACATTGTTGACACTTGTAGAAGAGGAAAGCTCAAAAAAGATCTCATTAATGTCTAATTTTCTCTTAGACTAAATATGCAATTTAAGAGTGGAGCAAAATAACTTATTAGTTAAAAAACGAATCTTAATGTTGTGTTTCAAGCACTGATAAAAACAGTTGTCTTGATCAATTGTTTGGTTCTATCTTGCTCCCTAAAAAAACACAAACCGTTTTTCTTTGATGAAGAAATAAATGTTGAGTGTTATAGTTTTATAGCAGCATTCAGGTAGTACTCATACCAAACTGATAAACAACCATAATCAAAAATAAGTTTGATTCATCAGTTAAATACAACAGAAAGTACATTACTTTCTTTTTTATTAAAGATGCATTTGAAAATGTGTAAGCATGTTCCATTGGTGTGTTTGGAGTAAACACGCCGTTCAGCTCTGAGACAAATTTTTGGAGGTTTGGCCAAAAAAATCACACACAACACATGTACAAAGTTTAAAAAATCATAGCCCAGGACATGAATACAAAATATATTCACAAGAGAGGATCAACAAATATTAATAACAGATCAGTTTGGTCACACTTCAGTATAGGGGCAGTTCTCGCTTTTAACAAACCCAATAAACTCCTCATTTGTTGCATATTAACAGTAAGGCACTAGGTATTGGGTAGGATTAGAGATGTAGAATATGGTCACGCAGAATATGCTCTTTATTATAATCAGCCAATATACCATAAATAGCATTCAAATAACAACTAGTTACTAGTGAGAATTTACATTTACGCATTTGGCAGACGCTTGTATCCAAAGCGTAGTATGTAAAATACCTGAATTCAAACCCATGACCTTGGCGTTGCTAACACCATTCTCTAACCACTGAGCTACATGAAGGCAGTTTGACTGCCCTCTATACTGAGGTCTTACCATAAATTGTAATCAATTGTAATTACATTTTTTGTCTTCTTATAAAGCTCATTGGTTTGTGTATTTTGGGCCATATACCTTATGCTTGATAAATTTTGCCTGTTAACCAGACTGTTATATGCAGTTCAAGGAGTCTATTTTCTAAGAAGAAAACTTCCGCTTTCCTCCAAGCTTAAGGAAGGACTGAGGGGCTTGTGGGAAAACTGATTTATAGAAAGAGGCTATTTGAGGACCTAAAGTGATGGTGATATCATAAGACATTAGAATTGTTCCTGTTTTTCACACGAACATGCCTTTTTCTTATAGGTTAAGACATACATTTTCAGTCTGTGAAATTCCCTCTTCATTGCTTTCTTTACACTGCAAAATCCTAGTCCTAATGTGTCTAGGATTTGGCATATGCATATGGCCTCAAAAAGCAAAAACACTCTCAAGCCTTATTTGATGATGTAGGTTTAAATATGTGAAGTGAAAGTGTGAGAAAGTGAATTCTGAGCTTTGTCCAGGCATCACAATCCAGAAAAGTAATTGCATTTGTGGTTTTATTTGCAGAAGTGAGAGTCATTGTTTGTCACTGGAGGTCTGATGGAGAAACACTTTACTGCTGAATACAGAAGTTCACATCTGTATTTGACTTCTCACAACACATTTCAGCTTGGCTCTGTGTCAGTAATTGCTCCTCTTTCTTTTTCAAATATCAATTAAAACATTTTTAAAACTTCCTTCAAATATAAAGCATTATTAAACGATATACATAATTTTGCAATTTGTAAATGTATAGACCCACTGTTGACCAGACAGACCATATAACACAAACACGTAATACAATAATAATAATTATTATTGATGCTAGGAAAGATTTTTCTTAAAGGGATATTTCAGCCTTCTGAAGCGGATTGATGCGTATGTTTAATAGGAATATACATACTCCATATTTACAACGATAATGTTTAACTTACGTTATCCGACGGCCAAGCATTTACTAGAATGTTGGTGTTCCGGCAAAGGATGCAGGTGTTTTGTAAGTTCTGTTGACGAACGCGACAGCGCAAAGGAGACATCAAAAAAAAAAGGTGTGTACTACCCCCTTAGTTCTGATGTGCCAAACCTGTTCACAATCATGCACCAATCATCTCTCTAAGCACACACCTAGGTCACAGCCTTTGTCTTTTCTTAAACTGAGCATTGGAATCTTACCATATCTTCTCATTATGCTCCAGCGAGCTCCAAGATTTTGGACAGCTTTCGACAACTGCCCTGTGAATTGTCTGATGCTTATGATAGATACACACATTGATGTGATCTATTTAAGGAAGACAATGCAAATTTTCATGGAGGCAATTTTCACAGATGGTGATTGTTATTGAGAAATATCTGAAAGTCAGTTGTGGTTGATTTGTTGTTACCCAACATGCAGTAACACTAGAAAAAAAGAGGTTAGTGTCAACATGAACAGTCACACTGGCATTCGTATGATCTTCAGCACACTCCTCCAAAGCTTCTTTTTAGAGAAAAAATATTGTTATTAAAAGATGCTTAGTAACAATGTTGTGCAACTGGAATTCTCTTCCAATTAACATTGAATAAAACAAACTATACATTATTCAATGAGTAGATAAAATTGTCTGTGATGATCCTCGAGGGTCCTTTGTTGAATTGTTCTACTATGGCCTTTTGTCTGTTGGTTCACATTCCACAGTAGGGGAGGTCATGTAGGACGCTACCCCTAAACATTTTTGGGAGAGGGGCACTAGTCAGAAAGCATGCCCTACACTGATATTCGCAAACTCATCGTTTGCAGTGACCTCCACGCCAGAACCCTAACTGTCATGCCCGCAATGCCACAGGCACCCATGCCAGTTGTCCCAAGTCTGGTGGTCCCAACTGTTCTCTACGCTGCCAGTGTTTCCCACCACCTTATGGTGTGTTTGAACCAGCCACTGCTCTATGCTCCATCTTCTTAACTGCAATTGGGTACCTTCTCTGTTCCCAGCTTGCTCATCTTCCGAATGTTACACGTGTCCATTGAAAAATATTAGTTTTAAATGAATTAAATAAATTAAAACCAGACTTTTGCACTTTTTAAATGGCACTTAATGAGATGTCACATGAAGAGAATTGTCCTAGATCAACAAAAAATATTGTATTTTTTAACACTCCCTTACCAAGTCACAATGATCGGTCCCCATCCAGAGCACAACCATGTCCCATCTATGTCCATATCCATTTACAGAAGTCGTGCCACTCAGAAGCCATGTTTGCAATACCATGATGTGTGTTTCCTAAGCTTAATTGCATTAAAAACACATTTTCCCTGGTCTTTATCATTTGATAATCGATTTAAAGAAAGAAAGCAAGAGACAGAGAGGGAGAGAAATCTTTAAATATGCACACGTGCGGATGTTTTCTACAGTGTTCTTACACTTCTGTCATGTGGACTGTCTAGCTAAAGGCTGGTGGCTAATATCTACATAAACATTTTCTCTCTTTTTTCTTACCTTTGCCCAGTTTATCTGTTGCCTACAAAGTTGCACTCAACTAATTAGACAAGTGTTTCTGAAAAAGTAGGTAAAGATTAGTTATTGAGTTACTGGTTGAGTTTAAATTTCCTTTGTTAGTTTCTCAGCTCTAATTAAGCATTGGGTCCTGAAGATGGCCAGTGAAACAGATATGGATGTGTAGTAAGCTTTATACTGTCTCCATCTCAGTTTACAAGCCACTTTTTCAATGAAACCTGCCCTTCATGTCAGATGAGAAGACACAATAGGGATGCATATGGCTGAGTTCCAGTAAAACCATGGTCCTGATTTAAAAACAGCATATTTTATATGTTCCTATCCTCTATCTAGCATTAAGTAAAAATACATTTTGTAAACATTGTCTTTAATTATTAAACAGTATATCTTGGTATATAAATATTTAGATGTTTTTAGAGGAACGCAAGACAAAAATGCTTATTGCAAATAGATGTTTGTCTTGAAAATGGACTACATTTTTATGGACTAATTGCATGGATCTTAATTTAAAGTATCATAAGTTTGACATACTGTGCTGTAACTGAAGATGTCGGCTTCTGCATCCAACACCTCACACCATCACACCTACCTTCCATAAAAAATTTACACTTCTCGTTTACACATAATGACACCTAAATCGCTTTCTCATCAATTAATAGCTTAGATGAAAGCAGAGAGAGAGAAAGAAAGAGCAAAAGAAAGAGGTGTTCAACTATAGACGTGCAAACAACACACTTATGTGTTTCTTAGATATTGATCCAGAATATCCAGAAGTTGTTAAGATTTGCATGAGGAAATACATTTTATGTATAAAACATATTAAAGAGCACCTGTCAACATCCAAGTTCTTTATGAGCAGCAAGAATGGCCTATATTTCCAAGAAACCTACAGCATTCGGACAGGCAAAAGCAATTTTCCACATCGAATACAAAAAGAAAGATCAATAAAATAATTTGTACTATTACTGCAATTTTCTACTGGTTTTGAACTGTTTTGTTGCAGGTAATCCAGCATGTGTTCGGTCAAACAGTTAATCAAACTGTTTTTAGAATAAAATGAGACAAAATTCTTTGATGGGTTGCATGAAATGCCCTCAGGTCCTGATGCTAAACCAGTCGAGATCCTTCAGTCTAAATGCTCATGCTTTATTTGTGTTTTTGTGAATGTCTCTATAGTTTCAGCACCTCTATGTACGGTACGTGCATTAATATGTGCATAGCAATAGCTCAATGATGCCCACTTTTCCAACTTGTCTTGTTTTAATCTCTTCTTCCTCTCTTCTAACTTTGTCTGCGGCTTGGACAGTGAGCAACAGCCCGCTGACTGCCTGAAAGTTAGTCACCTCCAAGACACCACTTCCCCTGGGTGAAAAAGGGAAGTGTTTTCTTCTTCTTACTTTGGCTTCTCCTTTTGCTTCAGTCTAGACCCCATAAACAATGCCTTCTCCAGAATTGTTTAGAAATTATGAGAGTCGTAGATCAAAGAGTGGTGTGTAACATGAGTCCACAGAAAGCGGGTAAAGCAGCATGCGTGCTCAATGCCGTTCTTTATGCTGGACGAGAAAGAGAAAGATTGTAACGGAGAAAAGGACTTCAAAGTGACAAGCCTCAGTCTTCACTGGCCTATTAAAAGAGAGTCGGGGGAAGGGATGGTTGATTTCACATGAGATGTGTGAGGTGCCGTTACAAAGATGCTTTTTAGCATATAGAGTACTGAGGGTCTGTCTATGTGTGTAAGAGAGGGAGAGAGAGAAAGTTAGCGCATAGAGCACTTGCATTTTGGGAATGCTCCAAAGTAATGTTGAAATGTGGTGAGGTAAACAGGAGACAGGCGGAGAAACATATAAAGCAAATGCTAATTTATTACAAGATTTATTTGTCATGTTTGAGTTTTTGTGCAACGGACATTTTTAAAATTACCAGGAGGTTCTGATACAAATGTTTTGATTTCTACTACAAAATGAACCAAAAATATGATGGATGGGCAAAGTGCACACTGCATTCCCATTACAGGTGTGTTTTAGCCAGTTGCTCCTGTCTCATCACCAAGCTATGTCTGCTTGATATTTGTGGCTCACTGCTTATTCAGGCTGTACTTCTGTCTTCTGTGGAGATTAGGGGCCGGTTGTCAGACACACGTCTTGGCATAACGAAAGGGGCAGCGTGTGGGGTCACAGGAGCAGTGTATGCTACCGTGTGCTTTATAAAGCCAGGTGTCACTGAGAAGCCAGCACCGCATCACAGATCAGCCTGTCATCTGTTTAGACAAAGGCTGGAGCACACAGGTCTAAAATGGTCAGCTGTTACAGGACACTTGTTGTTTTTCTTAAGGCTGTCTCCAGTGTCTAAACAGGGTCTTGTTTAGTGGGTGTTCTAGCATTAACACCCAGGGTGTAAAATAATCTTTGTAGTTGTTTCTTGCAACAAAAGTTAAGGATCCCAACACCAACTAACCAAACTGTTAGAATAGAGGCACTACAAACATATTTGTACATTTGATGTATTAATACATTCATTATGCTTTGAAATACTGTCAGTCTTTTAAATTAGATTTAACAAGTTTAAAGTGTAAATATGGGTTTATGTGCTTTAAACTCTGTCGGGAACTGTATGAACTGTTCATATTTGTATCATCATTGTATTTCTTCTTAGCTCATTTTGCTGTAGTGTACAAAACTACAATTTTAGCCTTGGGGAACATTGGCGTAAGTCAGTAGCTTGCATGTGTTGCAGTTTAAGCCTGCAGGGGTTAAAGAGACATGAGAGAACAGGTGTTTCTTATGTTTGAGTGAAGAGTTCATAATGTTAAACAAAAAGGGAAAGTCTAATGATGCATTAAAACATGCAACAGCAAGTGTAGGATCAGATATTTTTGGACTGCGTGTGAATCTGGGTCTGACAGTACTCTACATTGATCAGAAACACTGTTTATGTGCACTTTTTATCCCACAGATCAACATCTCTATATATTGAGTATGATATTGGGTTGGGCTATTATGTTATGCTAAGACTGGATAGCTGCTTGGCCATCTATTGCCTATATGAACAGTGGCACTTTAAAGCCCAAGGACTTTCGGGCATGTGGACAGTCAGTGTGATGTAATTTTGTCATTGAAATAATATTTTTCTATCCACGCAGTCAACAGCAAACATAGAATGCATGTGTTCTAGATTGAGGGGTCAACAAGGTGGCAACATGTGCAACTGGGCTAATGCATTTGCTTTACATGCTATGCACATTCGACTGTGCATGAGACAGAGAGAATAACAAAGTACCTACATACGCCTTCTGGCAGCATCCTAACCCAACTGGTTATAAATGACTGATTTTAGACATGAGGAACTGAACTTATTGTACGACATCTGACAAGTCTAATGCATTTTCAGAGATTTCCCAGGGATATTAAGCTGTTGCAAATTATAAAAAAAATCTGTATGTGCTCAAACACTATGTGAATGTGTGTTGAGTTGTGTAACAGTGGCCTGCCAGTGTCCTGTTTGCTCATTGGAACACAAGCAGTCATAAATAAGGAGAAGTGGCCTTGCCAGATTAAAGCTGAAGTCCTGTTGTCTCTTCCTTACCAGCCTCTTATTAAAAGCCTTTTACATGTAAACATTCCAGCCTGTAAAACGAACAGCATTGCCTTGCCTTTTAATTTGAACCGTTTCCTGCACATGCACACTTACTTGCTTTGTTCTTTCCAGATATCTATAATATTTGATGTTCAAAGCTTTTTGCAATGTTTGAAGTTAGAAGTTTCAGTTTATTCAAACGATGACTGCATATAAACGCCCAAAATATATATTAATGCACACAGATAATGAAGGAATGCTAATTTAAAGCTTTTGAATTTCCTTTGAAATTTGATTTTCATTTGACAAATTTGCAAAGAAATCATAAGCACTTGGTGAACAGGTTTTTGAAAGTAAAAAAATATTAAACTGTTTTGCATCTTGACTTTTTCACATGGTAAACTGAGTATGGAAAGTATCGTTTTGTCTTATCTTTATGCAAAAGAGGCTACTGCTACAGATGAAATTCAAAAAGACATCAGCAGTTTTTATGAAACTGAATGAAATATCATTTGATAAGATCTCTTACATTTCTTGTATTTTTGCCAACAGTCGGGACAAAACAGTGCCCAAAACGTGTTGTTAAATATCGTTATTTTTCTTTCTCTCTGTCATTTCCAATACAAAATTTATCTAATCACCTTTTATAAACATTCATAAAGGGTAAAAAGAAAAGGCACATTCACATTCCTACATGTTTACGGGAATAACTCATAGCTAAAACCAGACTACCCCAAACTTTTTCACACACACATGCAAGCACCCCCCCGCACACACATGTGCCATGTCATATGACCCCAGGTGAGGGTTTTTTCAGACTGAACTCAGCTCTGGAGATTTTTCAGTCTTCAACACTAAAGTGAAGTAAACCTCCACAGACACACATGTGCACATTCATGCACTGGATCGTGTGTTTATGTTCATATTATATAAGCATGAAATGGAAAGTATCTCTTTTAGCTCACCTGACCTGACCCATAACAGAGATCACCTCTGCTCATGAAAGTACTCGGTTTCCAGGCTTGGGGCCGAGGGACTTCCTTTGAAGTGACACACTACCTTTGTGTATTTGTGTTACAGAGAGAGATTCACAGAGAGATTATTCATGTGTATATGTAAAGCATCCTTATATCCTTACATCCATATTTCCAAAAAAGAAATATTTGTCCAGATAAATGTTTTTTCACAGTGGATTGTCGATGTATGGGAGGGGAGAGGCCTGTTGTTTCGGGCTAATGAATGAAGTTTGGATGTATGTGTTTGAGAGTGAGGTGATAGTAATCTGAGTCTTTCACACTCTCATACAGAATTGTTTTAAGGGAAAATGGAGACTCTTCCTCCCAGTGACCCAAAGTTCACACATCTCCTCAAATGTGTGTTTTTGTGTATTTCCTGTGAGGTTTGGCCTTTTGCTCATCTATAGAGGACAGGAGAAAGACACGTCACACCTGTCGAAAAGAAAAGTGATCAGTTATATCTATAATAAAGTTCCAGACTGATATCTCTGTCCTCACGGCTGTCTGCTCTTAATGTGCTGATAGGGTTGAATGAGATGGATTAGGGTCAGGAGAATGGAGGAAGGAGGAAGTTGGTTTCTTGCCTTGACAGAATCACAGAAGAGTGATTCCCCAACCGTTTTTGAGAACCGTGTTTTAATATATTTAACTGGATAAACTGACCTAACTAATCTTGCATGAGTTTCTCACCAATGTCTTCAGCCTTCCCGAAATACGAAATCTTAATGTGAACTGATTTCTCATCTAATTTTTTTACTAAATGATCCTAGCAAAGTTATGCATTTATCAATGAACGACTCTTGTGATGGGGCATTCTTTAGATGAAAATTAATTCTATTAAGTCTCTTGAATTCACCAGTTGAGCAAGAAAAACATTATAATATTATTGTTTGTACTTGTATGTGCATGCCAACACAATATTCTTTATTCATCGCGCTTTTATAGATGAGTGTGTAAGCAGTAGCTAAGTGTGTGTTAGTCATCATGCAGAGATGAGTGTGTGTTCTGCTCTTATCTTAATGGAATCTGAGGCTGGCTGTTTGTTTAGCTGAGGGCTGGGGTGTGGTAGACTCCATTACAGGGTCTTTGTCATGCTAACCCGTGGCTCAGTGCTCAGCTCCCCACTGGGCTTCATCTCTTTTGTGTGTGCCTCACTCTCAGCGGGGCTGTCTACACTGCACAGCAGGGGCATGCTGGGGGGTGTCGTGCCCCTGCGTCAAGTCTCCAGTCTTGTGTGCTCTGTGGGGTCCCTCTGATTAGCACCCCCTTAACCTGTGTGTGTCCCCCTTATCCGTGTCCCCTCCTGTACTGCCCAGCCCACCCATCACACATCATGTTTTTTCCTCGGCTTCTGTCCTGTGGATTGGGTGTGAGATTGTTCTGCATTTGAGAGCGAGAGCATTTTTGGACTAATGTGTGTTTTAGGGATTTGTGTTTGTTTAAAGGGTTGCGCCCCAATCCACCTTCTTCATTCTAAAGAATAACCTTGATTTTCATTCTACAACATGTGATTGTAATTTTGAGGTGCCTCTATTCATGGGGAAGGCCCCTTCACCATCCTGAGGGCTACAGGTTATTTGGGGTTACCCTAATCCCTTGAACAATTGTGAAGTTTAATGATTTATCCCTTTTTTTCTGTTTGAAAACACTTAACACTCACATATATTACTATTTAATTGCAATAGCCAAGGTAAAGTACACACAGAAACAGTAATGGATGTAATGTATGTGAGTATAAACTAGGGGTTATGGTGTCTATGACTTTATTGAATTTGTTTGTGCGCACGACCAGCCTCAACTCACAAAAATTTGTATTTAGATGTCTAACATGAAGAAATCCGTATGATGTGAATCGAAAAAAACATACAATTACTGGAACAAGCCATGCTGAAGTCCCTCCACTAAACTAAATCAAAAGCAAATCATAATAAAACTTACAAATGAGATAAATTCGTACAAATTAGGCATCTCCCAAAATAATTACAAATAGGGAGATTGTGTTGCCATGACTGTTTGTTTTTGCTCCATTAATGAATTGTGTTGCTTATAATGAAAGGTGTGGTCTTAAGCTGGGCATGGCTCTGAGGGGCAGATTTGAGGGGGATTTGAGCGAACGCAGACACTTAAACATATGTCTCTCTGGAGGAGGCCACAATCCTAATTTAAGAACAGTAGCATGTCCCTCTTTATGATCACCCACAGGCACGGGGCAAAAAGAGAGACAGTGTTCTCATAGACCTGTTAAACTGTGTTTTCATGAGGTTGAACACTGTTCCACATATTCATTTTAAGCTACTTTTTCAAAGATTTTTTACAGTGTGAGTTGGTTTTCCGTGAACCTTTAAAAAAAAACACTGATAGTGTTTGCTGTTATTTAAGTAAACGAATATGTGGATTCAAAACGTGATGGGTAAGCGTGGGAAACAGTCCATATACAATAATTTGCACATTCAACAGTTATATAAAAGTCCAACAGAATATACAGTACCAGTAAATTTTGCATTCTTTCGACCAAAATATTTGGCTTTTGCTTGTAAATTCTATGCACTATTTTAAGACTTAACATAACTGCAATTTGAACATTTTCCAATTCAGTTGAATTAAAAATGGATTTGAAATTTTAACTAGGGCATTCTTTTCTTAACATTTTACATACAAAATATGCAACAGGTGTAGTGGACAACAAGTGGGGGGAATACATTTAATCACAATGCGGGTTGTGTAGTCTAGACAGACATCTACTGTATCCTTACATAGCCGAATTAAAAAAATCTATTTTGAATTCTTTTTCACTTTTCTAAAATGTTGGTTTAAAGTTTGGATCTCTTCTGAACTTCTAGATATTTTTTATGGTCCTTAAGGGAAAAAGCACTCCACTTTACTTCCTCTTGGTGTTCTTTCCTATATGCAGCCTTAAATGTTCATTGCTTAATGTCCATTATCCATCTGTAAAGCATTAGGAGCAGCGAGGGGGTCAGTGTCGGCCTGGTGTCAGTGGAATATTAACTCATTCTTCTGGACTGTAATTGCAGCCCCAACATCCACTGGTGAATGGGTGGAGTTCATTGGCTTTGTTTGTCTCTCACCGGGCAGCTGCCTTCGCTGCAGCGTTTTACTCTTTTACGGCTTTTGTGGTATTTACAGTGGAGCCACTCAATGCAAACACCCTGTTCACTTTGCCACTCTCACCCCTCTTATCTCCTCTGTCTTTGTTTGAACGTTGATTTCAACATTTCTGTCTGCCTCTCCCTCTCTTTTATTTCTCACTGTTTCTCTCTTCAGGGCAGGCATTCGGTTTTATGGGAGCTGCTCTGCGCCCCGCTGGGGCGACAGCTTGACCCAGTCTGTGTCCACCCTGTCCCTCAGGCCTGTGATTGTCTGCCACTAATTGGGAGGAGACTTTAAAGCTCTTGTCTACCATGGCCTGCATAACCCGTCTATCGGTCATGCATCAATCAATATCCATCAATGAGTAATCTAGCAATCCATCACTGCAGAAACACACTCACTCAGAGGACAGACAGACTGTCATTTTCTGTCATAAGTGGGATGTTTTGCGTGAGGGAATCTTACCCGTCCAGTGCTATAAATGAGTGGGTAGTTTTCTCTAGAAAAGAGCAGACATGCTGTCTGTGACAGTCATGTTCACAATTCACTACCTGTAATCAACGGTAACCAGTTGCTTAATGCATTTATGCAAGTTATATGATGTTTGATTATTTTCCTTAAAGAATGCCACAAAAAAATCTAAGTATAGTTTATTATAAAAAAAAAACATGTTTATAATTTTTTTCTGATCCTCTGGTTTAGCTGCAGCTTGTCCTTAAGTGAAATCGTTTACTTTTGTAAGTGAATGGCCACTTTTGCCCAAAGCATATTTAATGAGAACCAGAACACATACCAAAGACTTATACTTAATCAGATCTATTTTTTCTTATTTACATTTATGTGATGTCATGTTCTTAACATGCTATTTATTTATTTATTTATACATTTAACATTAAAAATAGAAGTATAAAAAATCTCTTTTCAATTCACCTCTGACTTATCTGTCTGGTGCAATGTGGACAGGAAATGCCAGAATAAGCAATCGGTGCTAGATAATATCACATAAGGACAAACAACAAGCGTGAGAACCAGATTCCAAAACACTGTCAACCTCAAAGAAAGTTATGGTAATTGCAGTGACTCATTCCTGGCACACCCTTTCCCAAAAAGCTTCACTTTCCACTACATCTTCAATGATGCTGCCCTAAAGAACCCCCAACAACCTCTGCCTTCCATACTACAAATTCTTCATCTCTGGGCCTTCGTGTGCCTGTAGAATATAATGTTTATGACACAATCCGGGGGTGCGAATTTCCAAAAGCATCGCTAAACAACTATAGTCGCAAGTTCCATTGTTCCTGCTATTTCAACGATTCAAGTGTTTCCCGAAACAATAGATCCATCGATCAATCGCAAGCAGCATTGCAGAGTTGCGTGGTTGGAGCTTTGGTTAGAAGTATAGTTCCTTTTTATTATGACATGTAGATTTACATGCATCATGCCTTTGATTATGCAATATTCGAATATTTATACAAATTTCATACAAATTTAAATTTACTCCTTTAAAAAACTCCTTTTTTTTTTGCGCATGCACATGACCCTATACGTGCTCTATGACATGGGAAATCCCAGGGCGGAGATACATAGAAGGAAACTTATGAATTGATGAAATATAGTGAAATATAACAGGTAACAAAAGTAAGATAACAAAAGTCAACGTTAAATGCAATGCATGTTATTAAGAGCAAGATTTAGACAAATTCAACTGAACATATTTATTAGTAGACGTCATAACTCCACCACGTATGTGGTGTCATCAACTAGATAGCTGATCCAACTTGGTTCTAACGATTGATATCTGACAGAGTTACTACGGTTTCGGGAAACAGTCGTAACTACTTCGTTTATTTCCCCAATGATGCATCGTACTATGGTGGTTAACCAGCGATGTATGTCGTTGTTCACGAAATGCACCCCTGGTTAGCATCCAACAAATGTATTTTACAAATGAAAATTTGAATTATTTGTTTTTTATTAAAAAATGCCTGTTTATCCTTTCTGTCTACAGTCATGTTCTAAGTTTCAATTCATTTTCATTTTATTTTTGTAGCTTTTTTACATATGACAAGGCAGTGATTGAATACACATTAGAAGATAGATACACATGTACAGACCACTGTACAGACCACAGCAGGGTTTGTATCTCTTTTTAGTGTGCATGTTTTTGGTAGATATGACTTTTGTATTGCACCGATATACCATCAATCCTCTATCCCTCGCCCTTCCCCTAAATTCAACCCTCACAGAAACCACAGCATTTTCAAATAAACACCATTTAGTATATGTTTAATTATATATTTTAATGTAGAACTTCTAACTTTTGCGTATACCACAATGTATAAAAAGCATATGATTCACAACACCTGGGCTTGTGACTCTATCACCCCCAAACCTTTTGCAGATCTGATGTCTGCTTGTAAATCATCTTTGTTTGTCCCATTAATCCGAGTGTCCCTAAAAGTTTGGTTCAAATATGGTGACCTTGTGCGCTTCTTCTTCATAACACACACATACTAATACACATGTGTTATTTAGTGACAGAGGGGGGGTTCGAAGGTGAAGTTACTCAGATGAGTTTTAATCAGGGAAGGCCTTGTCCTGGACAAATTTGTGGCCCCTCGTCCTAATTCATCTCCTTGACTCCATCCTTGAGTTGTCTCTCGTACTAATGAAAAGGGTTCATTCCACCTGAAGGTCAGCTAGACTCGCCTCATCACTCTCTCTTCATCTCTGCTCCCTTCTCTCTTTTGCTAAAAAAATATTTTCTCTTTCCAAGTCTTAATCGGTCAATCCCATATTTAAGAGTTGTTTATTTTATTTTTATTATTTAAGGTCTTCATTTATTTACATTTATGTCAGACCTGTAAGACTGTCTTTCATTTGTAGACTACTATTGTACATTTATCAAAATGGTAAGGCATTTTCTTTCAATGGACGTATAGGTCTCAAGATCCAGAAACCCTAAACAAAGAACGTGATGTAAAACTTATATCTAAAAATATGAAAGCAATAACATCAAGGCTTGAAATGCAAAATCTGGAAAAAAATTTAGGATCTAAAGTTCTACAGTGCAGTCAGTTTACGGTGAAGCTGAAAGTATATTGTCAGCTACGATGTGTTTTTTTTATTTATATTTTTACACTTTTTAATTAAATAAAGACCTAATCAAATGCATGCACAGATATTGCCATTGAACAGTAATTCTTTTTATATGTTTTTCTTCAAAGCCATACCTATTTTCTGCTTTATTATGTAAACACTTTCTCCTGTTGTTCATGTATAAGTACACAGCTTGGACATATCTCCTTTTATTTGATGAAAGACAGGATGTGAATACAACCTGAGAAAGGTACTGTATGTTTGATTCAACTATCACTACAAAGTTTTCACAGGCTCATTAGGGCCCTCTTGGTTATTTTGATTGGTTTGATTGAGAAGAGAGAATAAAAGTCAACAGATTTCCCCAGGGTGTAATATTTACCTTGATAAACTCCTTGGGGGCGCAATACAGCATGAATGAGGCACACACACATACAGTCAATACTGCAATGATAACGGCAACCCCATCTGTTGCTGAGACCCCACTGCCTCACTGAGGTTACTTCATCAATTAAAGGTAATAGCAGCCGTCATATTGTGTATGGAAATTGCTGTCCAAGCAGTGTGTGTGTTTTTATACATTGTGGGGTCCCAATGTCCCCAAAATGATAGTGAGTCTTACTCACTGCTGGCTGTTTTTAAGCAAAAGTCATTACGTCTATGGAAAGTCCACACAAAGTGTGTATGTGTGTGTATGCAAGCGAGTGTTAAATGATCCTGTTGAATTTTACACATTACTAGCCGCAAGTAAAATATAGCACAGATTATATTACTTGTGTCAGATCTTCTCCTCCTCAAATTCTTTACTTCCAAAGTGTGCGCAGGTCTTTGTGTTGGTACATGTTTTTGTGTGGCCTCATCTTGACAGCTGCGATACAGATGAAACATTTATCATGTCCTGCATCTTTTATAATGGCTTCACAGTTTCTATATAGAGAAGGAAGAGAGGGCCCATAACCACACATATCACTGCAGAATGCTGAATCTCTTCATAAAACACACACACACAAATGCTGCTGACACAGTTGTTTGAATTGCTTAAAGTTTGAAGCTTCTATGAAAACTGGCCAGATGAACAATTCAGTGAGTCACAGACTCCCCTCTCCACATAAATTCATACACCGAACACACAAACAACCGCACAAACAGAGGTTGATATTAGACGTTGTCTAGGTTTTTTTTTATACTTTTACATTTTCAAATAAACATCATGTTCAATAATCAATTTGAATTGTGTGGACCGCAAGTTTGCAAGTAAATATACCATGGTCTGTTTGAATACTTGATTCTGATTGGCTGGAAGGTGTGCATTAAAACAGTTTAATGCATGGGTAGTTCAAGTCAGTTTGACATGATCTGGTGAAAATAACTATTTTCACCTGTATGTTCAAGAATTACACTGTAAACATCCATAACAGCTTTTAAGGACCCAGCCTTTGGGTGTTTTAGTGACTATGTTTTTTGGGTGTTTAAAAAATGGATTTTCATGTTTCTAATTTCAAAAATGCTTTATATTTCACATGGTTCAAGTCTATTGTTCATCGACTTCTACAAAATGGTCTATGTAAAGTCCCTCCTTCTGAAACGCTCTAATTGGTAAAGCTGACCAGGTCTTTTGTGATTGGCTTACGTTTCTCTGGCTGTTTTGATTGGCCGGTGCCCCTCTCAGTGCACGTGAATTCAGAAGCGCTGGCTTTTAGCAATAAACAGTAACAATGGCGTCAACTTCACATTATCAGTTAAAAACATGCTGATCGAGTGAAGTGTAACGGAGGTCTGCAGGTGCAAACGTCAATCTTGTTAGCGATAGCACATTTTTTCCTACTATGGCGAGGTTAACAAATTTTTGTCGTATTCCTTTGGGCGGAGGTTATTAAAAGCACTCAGAATGGTGACATCATGTACCCGGGAAGTTGAGGGCTGTAGTCAATTCCATACGTTCTCTGTAGTCCTTGAAAAGCTAATTCTGTTAAAGATAATAGCTCGCTTGGCTCTGAACTTTGAGCTTTATCATTTTGCAGGTATTGTTTATGCTCTAACAGCAACATTACAAACTAACTAAAGGTTGAAAAATGGGATTGCGGGGAACGTGCTCTTTAAATGTTTTTAACTTGGCAAAGGACCGTCCTATAAGCAGGATAATCCACGGGTAGCCATGCATTAAAGGATTTAATGCAATTTGCATCTTCGCGTCGAGTGCTTCTTTACCTCCACTAGCCTTAGATAATCCCTTACATATACTGTATATACTGTATATATTTATATATGCGACTTGATTCCTGCAGCTGTTGTTGCAAGCACAGGTGTCAGCGATTCCCACTGTAAAAGAAAACATAACTCGAATGTCCAAAGCGGACTGTCTGCTTTTATCTCTGTCACTTCACATCTTGCTTCACATTTTTCCTGTTTCACCTTGAGCTTTGTGTTTGGTGTCAGCTTTTATTGTCTCTAAATGTGGTGTGAAGGGTTTGTGAACTTTGACCCATGAGGTATGAATAGAGTGCCTGTCAGGGGTCAGGTACTGTAGCTCTATTGTACATGTTTGATTTAAGAAAGCAAAGCATTTATGTTATGCCAATCCTGAAATGTCTTCTTTGACAGGACTGTTTCTGTAATCCTATTATGTGCCTTACAAAAAAGAGGTGTATGCGATTTCATGTAGGAAATGGATCATGGATCAACATCACTGTAGTTGAAAGAACAACCTTTCTATCAACCAATCAGTTTGCAGTAGTGTTGTTGTCGAGACCATCAAAACTGAGACCAAGACAAGACCAAGACCAGAGGGTGTCGAGACCAAGACAAAACCAAGACTTTGAGGAGTCGAGACCAAGACAGGACCAAGACCAAGGTAGGGGAGATCGAGTTGAGACCAAGACCAACACTCCCAAAATTCATTCAAAAGATCCACAAAACACTAAAAAGTCGTAATAAAAGAATAATAGAAGTAACCTGGGTGATTTGTTGGGAAGAACAAAACAAGATCTCGTACTTACAAGCTTACATCCAATCACATGAATGATGTTTACACATAAAACAGACGATGTACCAGCAATTCAGTCTTATTCCCACAATTGTGGGCTTGACCAGTCTTTAAATTAAATCCGAGACCCCTTAATCTGAGACCAAGACAAGACCGAGACCAAATACATTCGAGTACTACAACATAAGATTGAAGGTTAAAGTTTAGGGTTAATGTTACATTTACTGTAGGACCATTTTTGATTAACTTACTATTACTTCTGATTTAATGGGTATATTGTGGATAGGGTTGGGTCTAGGCTAGGACTTCAAGTGTATCAACAGCAAAGAAGTGCGTGTGTTCATACTGTAAGCTCTGAAATCATAACTAAAAAACATGCAAAACTGAAAGTCGATCCCTATTGTGGCAGATAATGTGCAGGAGACAGAGAGAGAGACAGAGCAGCTTTCACTGACAGTAAAGAGTGCATGGAGCGACCAGAGGAGAGACCACGAGATGGTGGGGGGTGAGAAAAATGAAAAGATGAGAGCTGTAATGGAGTTCTGTTACAGAACGCAAGGTAAGATAAACAATGGCTGTCGTTAAAAGGGAATGTGGCAAGTGTGTGGCAGACGGCCACTGAACCCTTGACCCTCAGCTGCTCCAGAGCTGCACGTCTGCGTGCTGCAGGGCGACAGGTGATGCCGCTAACATTCGCCTGCTTGGGATAACTGTAGTGACTCATGTTTCAGATGATTTGTGCACAAGGACGGACCCGCGGCTCACACACAGGGGCCGACACTTTCTACAAGCAATCACACAGGGCGGGAACATGTGCTAAAACTACACACATGCACATTTGGTGTTAAGCACAAGCATGCGTACAGGAAAGCAAAATCATGCTCACTTTCAACACACACACCAGCGTTTGACAGCCATCCAGTATATACTGCAACATCATCTAGGCCTACTGATAACATTATCATGATGCACTGCTAAGCAGGGGAAAATCTCAATATGTTTGATTTTAAATTGGCAATAAACAAGCTGAATTGCCAGCCCTGTCAGTCTGTTGAGACACCCTACATACTCTCCAAAGTGTTAATATGACAGATAAATAAGTGATGCACACGCATGTAACAAAGATTGAAATTTTCTGTTGTTCGGTCACTGATCTTTGTGTGTGTTCTCTGTAACCATTTGCTCCAACCTGTGTGTTCTTGTTTGTTTTGTGTCTCTGTGTTTGTCAATTAGAATCAATTTGTAAATTCAGCTGCTGGTACAGCACCCACCAGCACAACACCAGCCCCCCTCACTCACTCACACACAAACACACTAGCTGCAAGTCAGTGTGTGTGTCAGGCTGACGTAACAACTGTGTGCCTGTGTGCCTGTTAAACTCTAGATTGTAGCTAAACATTTCAAAATGCATTACAATAAAGAAAATCTATGTTTTTTTTATAATGCAAGACAAATAGTTTCCGTTATCTTTATTACAACATACAACTGTTCAATTTATTTAATACATATTACATTCTTTTAATTGTGATTATTATAAATATACCTTGATAAAATGTGACCTGCTCGTGTTTTATATACAGAGGGAAAATCCCTGCTCTGTCATTTGCTTGCTGTCCTGTTCCAACTTTTGCTCTTTGACAACATACGTTTGCATTCCTCTTAACCTCTCTCTAAATCTGTCTCATTTACATGAAATAGGTAAGAACTATATTTGATATGAATTGGCAGTAAATCACAATCAATGCTCGACTAGTTTAACTGTCTGGTCTAATGTGTCTCTCTGAAACTTTCTGTTTTCATACAGAGAACTTTGTACGTGTGTGTATGACCACTAGCTTGACTCAGGATTTTCATTACTCATGTTGCTGTTGGTTTCAGCTACTGACTCATGATAGATAAAGACGGGTGTGCATTTGTTTATGTTTTTGACTGTTCACAATGTGTTTGTGTTATTGTCTCAGAGGTCACTCTTTCTTCTGTTCTTTGTAGTCAAGAGTTGCGCTAATAATTGCAGGTCTTGCTAGTATGATTTCCTGTGTAATTATTTTGCGGCTAGCGAGCTGCCAAACATCGGCATGTCTGTGTGTAAGTCGTCATTTTGTCTCAGATGAGAGGCGTCACTTGGCCTTTCAGGTGAGGTGTGACTCACTCTGGTCGAAGGATCTGTTAAACACAGGGGAGTTCGTGTGGCCAGTCAAACAGTCTCCATGTGTTTGTCAAGGGTTGTCCTTCAACAATACAATCAACACATACACACACTTACACTCAGTTGATTCTTTAACTACAGGCATGCCTCTGTGAGTTTATGAACAGTGTCGGGTGTGTGTTTGCTGTGTGTGTTTGAGATTTCGTTCTGTTGGATTAATGGGGTTTTAAAGGGGCAGCGACAGAAACATCTCTGTCCTACTGCAGGGCTCCAGCTTTGTGACTGAGTGCTGCTGTAATTACAGGTCTAATATCAATCGTCAACAAATTACTGGGATCGGAGTCTCTTTCACATATATAGTCACGCACACATAGAGACAGATATTTTTAGCTGCTTATAGTTGACGAGTAATGCAAGATTTCTGATGGATCTGAGAACAAAACATACCTGTTTTGCATTTATCTGACTAACCAGTAACTGTCAAGCTCTGTCATAGGAAAAAAAGTGTCTTTCATGTTGTCCATTCTGTTCCTTGCCTCAGCTTATATCTTACTAGTAAAGTGGCCTGGTAATCAATCAGTACTGTTGAGCGTGTTGACAAAATGGTAAATGCTCTCCTACTTGTAAGCCACTTTGGATTTAAGCATTTACAAAATAAATAAATGTAAAAAGTTTTAAATATTAAGTGTACATTGAGAAATGTTTCCCTAATTGACAGCAGATTCAACAAATACAAAAATGGCTCTTCAAATATTGTCTTCAGAAATTCCACACAAATATCTGAATTTCATGTAGAAATATTTTTTCTTTCAATTATGTACCTTAACAAAACCAGTTTATTTGCTGGAAACTGTCAGTTAATTCAACGCAAATTAGTTGCAATGTTTGCCAGAAGTTTGGCATAAGGGGTAGCCGTTTTAGTTTTGACTACATTTACATGGACATCAGTAATCTTATTATTTGCCTTATTCTGAGTTAAACAATATGATGGTGTTAAGGTGTTTACATGAGTTGGTTTAAGAATATTCTGTTCATGTTCCTGTTTTACATGTTATAGTTCATAGAGCGATTATAAGGCATACGTTCTTATTGGTCCCCGCGCGATGATACGTCCCCATCCAATGGTCCCTCCAGAACGCCATTCCTGCTCTCACAGCCATCAAGGCTATAGAGGGTGTGGACATGTCGTCAGTATGGACATGTCGTCACTTTACCACGTGAACACCAATTGCAATTAATATGTGTACATGTCTATACTGTGCTTCGATAATGCGACTAAAATAGGAATGCTCCAGATGTTTTGTTTCAATTTGTGTTTACTGCGATTTTTGACCTAGATTAATGAAATCAAAAAGCTGTTTACATGATTAAGGTCAATACTCTGATTAAGAATGTACCATGTAAACGTGGTCATTGAACGATGCTTTCATTTTCATACAAGCAGGTTTATTGGCATGACATCTGTAGTGAAAGTGGATTTGAGTTTAGTTATTAAGTTTGCATGTGTGTGTATGTTATCAGTGAAATCTTTTTTGCCATGGCCTGCATAATGCCCATGACTGTATTTGACCAGTTGGGTCAAAAAGAGCCCACACAGAGGTGGATTGGGGTAAATCAACATTCCAAAACTTTACACAACATTTAAAGAGATCCTCACTGACCACCCACTCCAGACAGCATTGGTCACTGATGGATAACAGCTTTCTATTTCTGTGGTGACATAAGAGCTCCTTTCCATATCCTCTAAATATTTACTATATGAAAAAGACAATATCCCTAAAGTTTCATTGTAGCTACAGATAGGGAGAAAGGAAATGCCGTTTTGTTGTGGAATGATAGCTCAGCAATATTATCCCAACTTTTTTTGTGTCACTTTGTTTCTTTTAAATACTCTTGATAAATGGACACACACTATACATTTTTGTTATTGTAAACTTAATGTTAAATAAATTAGCAAGTTAGTCATTTGACATTATTAGGCATTAGGTCCTTCCTCAAACAGACTCATTGTTCTGACTGTGGTCACATAGAAACACATACTATTGTATTGCTTTTAATTTAGTGACATAATGTTTTTTTTCAATCCCCTGACCCTCCCAGAAAACATGAACCTACAATTTCTTTAGAACATTTTTGAATGTTTATTAAGCCACCTAACCATATTTACATCATGATACTCTCGTAATTATTGGTTTGAAAACCTTAGTTTGTGTCCTTGTATACCACAAAAGCAAGAATACACACGTCTGTTACATCCATCACTCATTATATCACCCACACATACAGTATATACACACTTACCGTCATTTATACGTATTAATAATCGACAAGACATTCTAAGTGTGGCATGTATTTTTTTTTTATAATGCTGAAGAAATATTTGCAGAGACACATAAGCAGAACTGCACAAACACATTTAATGTTTATATACACACACACACGCACGCAGCACACACGTAGACAAACATACACAGTACTGTATGACTCTGATGTTACAGGTGGAGGTGGTACATTTATTGCCAATAGAATTTTGGGCAGAGATCAATACTAAAAATTTCCTCTAGCTGAGAACTGTGCCAAATCTGATGGATGAAAAGGATTCCCATCCACTACATTTATGATTGTATTGAGATAAATGTGTGTTGAAACATGAAGCCCATAATCGCTGGTATGTTTTTATTAATGTTTAATCTGTTTTTAGTATTTGGTCCTGGTGTTAGTGAGAAGTTCTGGAGAGTGAGGGCATGTGTGATTACACAGTATTTCTGGCTTCGTTCTTCCCACATGCTTTCTCTGCCACTTTGATGGGAAGATGGTGTGCGTGTGTGCGTACATGCGTGCCAGGAACAGTATGTCTTGTGTAACGATCAGAGAGACACCGAGAGCAAAGGAAGTGTGCCACTGGGGTAAACTCACTTAACATGGACTCGATTATCAACTATACATAACATTAGCTAACGCATGAGTAAATGTTTTTGTGTCTACAAAAAATTTCACTTAAAAGTATTACAGTCAAGAAGCTGCGGTGTTCTGCACGTGAACTGGTAAGAAACTATTGTTATGCAGAAGTTATGACAAACAAGTTATGTTATGCAGAAATAGAAAGTAAAACATGTATACATGTATTACATTCTAAATCAGTAATTCTTGGCTTTATTTAGTGAAGACAGAGCTGAGCAGCGGACCCTTTGTGAAACATAGGGTACCCACTAAGAAAGAAGAAGAATTTAGGAAATATATTTGTAGTGAATATAGCCGATAATCATATTTTGATTAAATACATATATATGGTACGTAAAATATATATTACTGTAAATTAACTACAATATAGAAATATACTTTGCCGACACAGGAATCAGGAGTTATGATGCAGTTGATTGGGAATAAATGTTTTCATATATTTTACTTATATACATTTATTTATACATAATATATACGTACACATCTAACTTGTAGATTTAACTTTATTACATGGTATGGCATTATTGCAAATTGTTCTAGTATATTGTAATTTGCAGTTTCCAGTACTGATAACAGTAAAAATGATTCACTTCAATTAAATACTATTCTTCAATTGAACAATGTACAGTTTCTAATAATGCAACTTACCATCAATTTCAGTTCATGTGTTTCATCAATGCACATTGAATGTTGAGAAAAACTTGCAATAACACCATGTATTTTAATAGTGTCTTTAATTATTAATCTACTGCTATTATGTTTTTATTATAATGTATGTAAAACTATGTTGAAACAAGGAAAATTGTGAAAAACGCTATAGAAATAAAAGTGAATTGAATATGTAATGCGTAGAGTTTAGTTTGTGTGGGTGAGCACTTCAGGATTTCCTGAATTTCAGGATTCTTCCCTGCTGACATGTTTGCTTTGTTAATGAGTTAATTTATCCTAATGAGGATCCTTGTGTGTTTTGAGATCTCTCTGTATGTATCGTTTCATTCACGGTCATTAAAACAAGTAAGTAATATTATCTAATGTACTAGTAATGTATTAAAACGCTTGTATGCCTTTAGAAATAGACTCTAAACCAATGCATGGCTTTAATTTTTCAGCCATTTATTTGATTATCACTTCTAGTCAATAAACAGTCAAAATAAAATAAAAACATCAGTCAGTTAGTACATTTCTATAGACACTTGCCAAAATCTATATAAAATTATTATTTATTTCACGTAATATTTTCTATGGGTACATTGTGTATATTTTTAAGTTTACATTTTTGTACCTTCATGATTTCTCATTGAAGACATAATTTAATTTTGTAAAATTGTAAATATTGTAAATATAATAATGGCTTTATTTGCGGTGAATTTTCTTTCTGTAATATTCCTGCTCCATTCATAAAGTTAATAAAGTCTTGTGCATGGGTTGTGCAGCTGAACTTGGTCTGTTTTCATAAAATCTAAATCCTGTGAAAAATAATTGTGTTTTTATTGATTTAGAAAGAATGAATCTCATGAATGTATGAATCTCAGTAAATTTAGACATTTAGTACTACCTGTCACAATTTTAGTATAGTCCTGAATTAGTAGAGATAGTGTCTGTCTGGTCATTATTATTAATCATCATGCTGCCGCCCCCGCTGATGTCGTAAAGAGACAGATATATCTCCAGATGGCTGCTTTTAGGAAGTGGAGGGATTAGGAACTCCATGTTGCCCCACATGAAAAGCACTGGGTAGCGTATCATATACAGAACGTGCTGAACACATGCAGAACTTCCTCTCTGAAACACACACGCATTTACTTAGCTATGTAAACGGAAGGATGCAATGTACTTCTATAGCTTTTATAGAATGACTACATACCTACTGTAAACCAGACCCTACTGAAAAATCTAAAAGTTCATATTTGTATTTTTAGAAAAACCCGATTTTTTTATTAATATACTCGTCCAATATTAAAATTACCATTTCTCCAAATTTATCTACAGCAAATTTTTCCCATATTGTTCTCATTTCTGGGACAATTTGTTTTTCTACAAAGTAAAGTTAATCCATTTTCACTTGTGTTATTCATAGGTTCTCTTTTCTTTCCCTGTGGTGCGGGTATGTAATGAACTCTCTGTAAAACTAACGCTGCTGTTGAGGTTTGTCGGCCCACTATTGTTTAACTACTTTTCTTTCAGCCCACATTAAACCCTTTATATAGTCAGTAAAAAGGACCATTTGAATTTGACTTCAGAGTTGGGAGAGTCCACCCTGCCCCCTGGCCTCACCTTCTTCAGAGAAAGAGAAGGTGACTGATCAAGCCCTAGAGGGTTTTAACTCTCTCAAGGTGGATGAAGGAGTGATGGCCTTGGCCAAGACATACCAACTCTCCACTACAACTCTTGATCAGTGTTTTAGTGCTAGTCATTCCGGGCCATCTTATGATGATGATTTCAGGGTGAGCAGCTGTGAATAGGATTGGGGTAGGTTTGTGGGCTGAGTGGGTTTTGGGCAGCCCTTGGGGCTCAAACAATCTTCTGGGTTGTCTGCTGCCAGGAAATAGTTTGTGACTGATGTGGTCAGCTCTTCGTCACCAGCTGAATTTTGGATGGGTGACAGAGTTTCTGTATGTGAACGTAATGACTGTTCATGAAAAAGTGTGCTGAGGGACAGGCAGGAACCATTTGCCTTTGGTTTTGCATTCAAAAAGAGAGATTTTAGAAAAACGTATAATGCATTTGGAAATATAAAAGAAATTAAAAAAACATTCTATATGCAGAGATAACTTGCACAAGACTTATACTTAAATTTATTTGATCAATGGTTTATATTCATTATTTACATCGTTAGGATGGTCCTTGCTTTCTCAGGCATTGTAGACCTTTCTGAAGCTCAGACAATGCATAAGAGCATGCAGGTGGGAATGGAAGGGGCGTGAGGTTGGGTGTATGAGGAGGAACAAGGACGTCAGTCAGCTCCTAGTAAACGGCACTATAGTAACTGAATCACCGTCACAGGATGTCCTTCCTTCACAGGAAGGGAAAAGAGCAAGGGGAAGACACATCAACATGTTCGCTTTTCTCTTCAAACAAGACTTTATCTCTGAGTCTTTGTTTCAAAGCAGCCCCTCCGTGTCTCAACAATTCAAGGACTGATTCCAGCATTTAAAATAAATCATTTTCATTTCACAGCTATGCTATGAATTGTATTATCACTCTAAAAAAACATTTTTTGTAAAAAAAAGAGTCCAGAAGTGTCTGTCTTTTATTTTTCCAATGTAACATAAAAAAGTTTTTTATTATAAATTAGAAAATCTAGAAAAGGCACAGGGATTTTGTAGACTCTTAGAAGTCACCAAGAGAAGATGTTAATGTATTAAAACAACAAAACATTCATATGTTAAATATTCTTCAGATTGTCTGTTTCTATGAATATTTATTATCAATTTAATAGTACTCTATCTATTTAATCAAGAATGAAAAATGATGAACATAATCGTCTTGGGAATTATGTACAATACGTCCGACAAACGTCTGATATATTTCAACTTCTCAATTTTGTCCCTTGAAAAAAAGTGTGTGTGTGCGCGTGTGTGTGTCTATGTGTGTGAGAGAGAGAGAGAGATTTCAGCGATTTGTGTAGCAGTGGAGTAATTGTTAGATCATTGTCCTCTGGGGGTGGAGTCATGGGCGGAGCTAAAGTGCCTTCAACAAGTCAGACAAACATGCTCAGACAGTCAGTCAATCTCAGGCACTTGCACGAGAAGTCACTTACCATCTGGACTAGCAGAGGAACAGAACTGAACCTTAAGCTGCACCTGTCCCACACACACTCACTCAGGGCAGAGATCACACACAGTCTCTATGTGTGGCTGGGACCAGAGCCTCCTGGTAAGAACCCTTTTGTCTTTTTTCACCTCTTTTGAGAGCTGTTTCAAGTTGTTTTTGCTACTGTATTTTATGTGGGAAAAAGGAGATGTGACGATATTTAATATATTAAATTAATTATGCTTAATATATTTTATCTATTAAATGTATTCTTTTATCTATTCATTACATGTGCTGTGGTAGTTTGCTCCTGTGATGTAGATTACCAGTATAATTGGGGCTAAACTAATTATAAATATAAAATTATTCATATTATGTTATACTGTTGGGATTTGTTTAAATGTTATTAAGTTTAAAAATAACATTTGTAAAACTAACCTGCAGTTATAATGAACATGTTTCATTGGCTGAATTTATACAAGTAGTTTAAAATTATGATTTTATTTGAAGATTTTAAATTTCAAAACAGTTTTCTTAATATACTGATATATCTTTCAGTTTGCTGAGGTAGAGTTTTTTAGTTCCATTATGAGTTTTTCTCACATTATGAGTGATTCTGTAGTTTTTTATTTAAACATATTCAACATGTTATGCAAATCATAATAAAATAATGTACTTTAAAGTACTTGTCAAATAAATAATAAATAATATGTTGCATTTTTATTGTCTTTTATGGGCCATGGTTTGTTATATATTGAGTAGTAAGTATAGTAAGAAATATTGAGTAGTTTCTTCGTTTAGTGTGAAACTAAACTATTTAGAATCAGTTTTGCCAGTTTAACTTAGTATGATATCATTATAGATTAGGGCTTTGAACAGAACATCTTAATGTTTTAGTTTGTAGTTAAAGATTATTGTGTTACTGAGTCTACCAACAGGAGAAGTTTTGGTAACGCTTTATGTACCACATAATTAAACAGAATGTACAAAGTAACTAATTGTAACGATAATGTAGCTCTATAGTAAATACCTGTAGGTAGCGGGGAAATTTATGCAAAGTTTGGGGAATAAAGAACTCAGGAAATTCAAAAAAGTATTTACACGAAGTATTTTTAAACCAAGGGGTAACTATTGTAATATAAAGTGGTATGCATGACTTGTAGTATGCTATGCAACAATTTTAGCGTGAACATAAACTACATTTTTGTAATCACAATGCACCCATAAATAAGCTACTGTGGATATTAAATATTCAGGGTTCTTATTTTAGTATTATAGCAAATATAAAATAAGGGGAAATGATGCCCAACCAAAACAGGACGAATGAAGCACGCAGACTGTCAACTATAAATTTTACTGACTTTTGACTTTAGGAGTCATTTTTATTTGACTGATTTTAGGAGTGTTGGTGACTAATAATTTATTTTGACTATGAGTTATTATGATTAAGTTTGATGAGTTTTAATGTTTAAAATGCACAAAATCAATGTTGATCTTTTAAGAGTGTAATCAAGTATTTCAAGAGCAGTGTGATTTGGATGTTTATATTGCATGCAGGTCCCTCATTTTTTCATTTTCCTTACTCTTACCCCTTTATTCATCAAACTTGACATACTGTTCCCCTTTACCTACATATATGTAATGTAGCGGTACATTATTGTTACAAGTTTTCACGCTGTAAATCCTGTTAAATTTTATGTACATTGGGGGCCGTATTCTTTCTCATGCAGACATATATTCACTGGGTTGGTATAGTGGTTCCCCTGCTCTGTCACTCTGTCCAAATTTAGCAACATTCAGATGCAGACAGGACTTCCTTCCTACGTTTTCCTCTGTTTGAGGCTATTCTTCTACCCAAAGGAGGAAGGGGAGAGGAAGAGGACAAGTGATAGATAAATAAAAGACAGAAATGGAGAGGATAGAGATAGAAAGAAATAGTGATCTGTATGTCCAGTCCTTTACTCCGACAAGCACTTTAATTATGTATAAAAATACTAGAATTGTGAATAATATGCATTTTCTAGAACTGTTGTTTTATTTGTTAAGTAGTAATACATTTAGGAAAAAAACAATGTAGGTAGATACCTTTACCTTACACCTAAAATAATGTTTTATGTTTAAGTTATGACTGACTGTCTATCATGTGGTTTCTTTCTCATTTTATTAGGCTGCCTCTCATCACAGCTCGGCAATGTTGACTACAGAGGGAATACCCTACACCACTGACAATGAGGACCTCAAGATGGACGTAGCAGATGCAGACATGACAAAATGGACAGAGGCTGAGTTTGAAGAGAAATGCACCTACATAGTGAAGGATCACAGTTGGGAAGGTCCCTTGGAGAATGTGGACCTCACCTGTGCCGAGGCATCATTACCTCGAAACCTAGCCTTCAAACACCAACCAGACTCCAAAGAGGTATGGCTCGCATACTGTCACATACTGTACGGCCTCATATGTGACATGCTTGTGACCTGCAGGCTTTCCCTTTTGTAAAGTACAACCAGATTCATCAGGTTGCATCATTTCTGCATATGAGGGCACTAAGAGTAGACCTGTATAAGCCAAAAATATCACAATATCAAACATAAGCATTGGAGAGATGGTTGTGATTTGTGTTTAAACAGTGTATTCATAAAGCCACACCTTCTCATCACATGACTGGTATCTTTATCTGCACTGTCATCTGAGCTTTTTAAACAAGTTTCATAGAAAAATGCGTTCCTGTTTGTGTGTGAACAGAGTGTTTATTAAGCTAGCTTACATTGTTACTCATCCAACACAAACAGAGCAACATGTGACAAGCTCTTTAAGCCCAAGAGTGCAAAAGTTGAGAGGCCAGTCATATCATTTGTCATTTATTAAAGGAGTTTTATCTGCACCAGACTGCTGTGTTTGTGTCTACGACAATCCCCAAACACACTACTTTCCACCTTTTCACAGCTAATGATGGCTGATTCTTTGATTAAGATTAACTCCTCTTGTTTTGAAAGTGTTCACAGATTAATGGGAACAAGGTTATAGATTTTCTCATCAGTGCCTCTGTCTGTCTTATCTCTTCCTGTGAAAAAAAGTGAGCCCTTTTTATGAGCACATGTTTATGAGGTGATAAAGAGTTAACCCTCTTTCTTCAGAAGCACCTGAGGTTCAAACAGGAAAAAGAGTGAGTGAAGTCATGTGGCGGCAGAAGAAGATTATAATGATGAGAGAGGATTGGTGGGAAGAACACTATGAAGTGAGCCTAATGAGTTGTAATTGCTCTTTGTGGAAGTTTGTGGTGACGGCTGTGTGGTAACTTGAGGGATGGGAGAATGGTTGTAATAATGTCTAGATACAGAGGCATGCCCACACAGAATGTGTGCCGCTTCAAAAAACTGGCAAGCCCATCATTCACAAATCTTTACAGTGCTTTCATGGTCTTAATCAAATGTTTGCCTTTTGATTGTGTGCACAGCATCATAAAAGTTTTCCTAAAATCAATTCTGAAAAGGATAGAATTACTAAAGTTAATTTCGAAGAAAGCACCTGTATGATCTGATGTCAAGAGGAGAGATTGCTTGAGAAACTGTGCCTGTGTGGTTAATGAGAGGTGAGACAGGACAAACGAGTGGTCTCTCTCAGCCTTAAGACGTGACCTTGATGACCTTTGGTTTCCTGTGGCTGTTAGGAGAGGTGACAGATGAAGAGAGGCATGGCTCCATGTCTTTTGAATGTGCACATCTGGCCTAAAATTAATTCTCTCTCTACCCACACACATGCACATCTCGCTGATACACATGTGCTTTTTAGGGTTTTTATTAGTAGACAACATGAGCAAACGCAAATCTAATTGTGAACTGAAATATCCTTATTGTCAATGTTGTAAACCACATATTTTCCTTTTTCGCTTTTTAACCAGGTCATCGGTGTGGTTAGCAGAGAATACATCCCCAAAGGTACCCGGTTTGGCCCCCTTGTGGGAGAATGCTACACTGCAGAGAATGTCCCCAAAGATGCTAACAGAAAGTACTTCTGGCGGGTGAGTTCGTTTGTTTCAGAAACTCAATAATGTGGGAGTGCGCAAAAAAAGATACAATCTTTCCTGTTCCACTGACCGACTTCCTGTATAGCGTGATCATGGAGATGGTTATGTACAAGCAGTGGGTAAAATGCTCAGAGAGTTGAGAAACTGCTGAGTAAAGATGTGATGTTTTTGGGAACTGTATTGCTGCATTGGGGCTGAATGAGTGCGAACAGAGCCATTCGTTCCACGTAATCTTTCTTTGACTGTGCAGTGCTCAGCGAGTGGAACAGGAAGTGCTGAATGACTCTGCTTTTCTTCTATTGTGAATATATGTGTCAGAAGAATATGTCAGCCTAAAAGACGTATGCAGTTTTTCAGAGAAAAAACATCACAGCCAAACATGCGTCTATTATAAAAAACGTGCGTCTATTATAAAAAAAATACACATTTGTTACTCTCTCTCTCTTGCCCCATTTTGACTTTCAACTGCTGTTGCTTTTACAGCTGTTGTCACAAAGAAAGGGCAAAGTCAGTGCTCTCATTTTGTATTGACTTTGTGTCACTTATGTATTGCTTCCAAATTAAAGATCCCCAAGTGGAACATCTCTGGTCTTTTGTCCCTTTAGTCTTGGATCATTCCTTCCTGTGTTACTTTCAAAACATTTTCACGTGGAAAGATTACTGCAGAGTCATTGGTGCAACTTTCAAGCATAGTGAAAGAACTAGAGGAAACTTAATGATATTGACGTTTTTGGAGAGAAACCTTGCTGAGAAATAATGATGTTCCTGGAACTAGCAAGTTCAGTATAAACAACTCACCAAGACAGGCGTCCCTCTGCCAAACACAAGACCTAGGACGGCATCAGAGAACCGGATGGATAAACTCTGAGACACTGCCAGAGTGGGGGGGGATGTCTGCTGACTCAGTGTGTTACTTTATAAGACCAAACTCCACTCGTTTGCTCAAAGACATGAGAACGACACTGGAAGACAAGAAAATTGTAATTAAGATAGAGAGAGAACAATTTATATAAAAATAGCTTTTGTTCTAATTTTCTCATTTATATTTGTAGATTTACTCAAATGGAAAGTTCCATCATTTTGTGGATGGTCTGGATGAGGAGAAGAGTAACTGGATGCGCTATGTGAATCCAGCTCATTCCCAGCAGGAACAGAACCTCGCTGCCTGCCAAAATGGCATGAACATTTTTTTCTATACGGTCAAGGCTATTCCTCCAGACCAGGAGCTTCTGGTGTGGTACTGCCCTGAGTTTGCTAGCCGACTCAACTACCCAGCCTCTGGAGATCTTATGATGCAAAAACTCAGTAAGTTTAACAAAACATATTTCATCTTTCTCTATGTGCCATTGATAGGAATACCTTTTTAAGTTAAAATACATGTCTTCCTCATTGTAGAGATAGGCCTTTTGTTCCGCAAACACAACAGCCTTTTCTGCTGAGATCAGAATTTTATTAACTACTTAGATATTCTGTTTTAATCCCCTAAAATTATTTGTTGAGACTAATTGTAACAAACAAAATTGTAATGTTACAGTCATCATATTTCAAGAGCACTTTGAAATGTTGTTTGCTTCACATACCGAAGCAGCAATACAACTCTCAAAGCCAAAGTAATGAGACATAAGGAAAGATTGATACATGAGTGGGGGGATTACAGGTAGGTTAACAGGCCAGCCAGTGTGACTCCTCTCCATTGAGTCATGCGCATGCCTTGGAGCTACTAGATGTAGCAGACCCCAACAGACATTCACAGAGAACTGTAATTAGATTTTTTACTCATGTCTTCTACCCATCTACTAGAGGCTCAAAATAGAGGAGCAGACTCTGTATCTCCCACCAAACAGTACCATCCCCAAAGTAACGACTTTCATGACTCAGTCCAATACAATGGGTCTGATATGAAGGACACAAACCTCCTACATGAAACAGGTTTTGAAAACCTCAAGTGGGAGTCGTCTGGGTGAAATGATGGCAGACTTATCTCTAATAATTTTGTTGTCCTGCATCAAGAGGTATGGGAGTAGCTTCCTCATATATTTTCCATTTGAAAGTGTAGGTGAGGCTTATGAGAAAGAATAATAGCATCTCCATTGACTAGTTGAACTTCCTGGTGGTAGGGCTGTGCTGATAGATTGATATCTCTGTGATCACTGGCTGTTTGTTTTTGGCAAGCTCTCTAGGGAGGAACAGAACGGGTTCTATCTGTGAAAGAAAAGTGGGAGGGAAGAACTGATAACCTCTTGGTGTGTTTACACGTAGCTGGTGGGACAGAAGGATAGGGGAGTAGAGGGTATGGTAGATCTTTTGAGGGATACTTATTATCTGCTCAGTCTTACTCATTCTTCAATTCCACACAATTATCCCTGTGAAAGTTCAGTGAACAGGAAGCAGGAAGTTATTTAATTGTTTACATCCTTTTTGAGGAGATTAACTATGCAAGATAAATGGGAAAGTAATTGTAATTATCTCCCATCTTTTATAAAATGTGGAACTGTTGGATAGAGTTTAAATAATAAGCATTTGGTCTTGAGACCCAAACATAACTCCTATAGGCTAAGAGACACTTTTATTGTGGTGGAGTAAAATGGAAGCATTTTACGTTTTGGCATTTTGAAACTCATTTTAGATCCATCACAAGTCTCTGTGAACACTAGGGGGAAAAGTTTTAGGCTTGTAGATTTCTATTAGCAGGATACCATCAGTCCCCCACACCCACTCAGTGAACCCCATTAGATAGTATCAGTGCATCCATCCCACCCTTACTGGGGCAGCTGTCAGGCCTCACATCCTGTCTGTAGAACCTAAAACAAGGTAATTTGTCAAAGTGTCACACTAAATGAGCCTATGGGGTGCATTGTTGAAACTTTGTTTAAAGAGAGCAATGTGCTCTGGGGCAAAGAAACTACTATGTCCTTAAAACCGGAACTACATTTATTTGTTTCCCCCTTTGGGTTACCTGTAGCAGTAAGTGTAAGAGTGTGGAAAATTAACATGTGTTACATTGTGTGTCAACAGAACAAAACCTGATTGAACCGAAGAACACAGTTAAAAGGGAACACAGTGTTTCTGAGATTTTGAAGGATGTACTGCAAGAACCCACCAGACCACTTCCCACTCGTCCCCACTGCCTCAAGAACCCAGACCGACCTCTTTACTCCACTGTTCACTATACGCTGCGTTCCACCCTTAATGAGGAATTCTTAAAGAGTAGCACAGTATTTGTGCCAACTTGCTCTCACAGACAGTATTCTGCAACACTGAGCCCTTCAGCACATAGCAGTCCTGAAAGTAGCCCAGAAAGCATCCCCACACCAACATCCCTTGAACCAAGGGATACCCCGCTCTCATTTTCCCCAGCACTCTACTGTCGTGGCTTGGGTCATTACCCAGGCTACACATCAGCAAGCCCGATGCCTTTCTACCCTAATCTGCACTACTCACGCTACCTCATGCCTCACTACCCGGTCAGTGGTGTGAGTGGGCCACCTTTATTTCCCCAAATGTACCCCTTTTACAGTGGCTTGGTACCCCCTCATGTACCCTTCCCATCTGAAAGTGGCCGGCAATATGTGCTAGCACCCGACACTCCTGCTCCTAGGGACATTCTGCACCCGGCAGCCACCAGTGCCTTTTCTGCAGCCACTTCTCTGAAAGACAAACTACTGCATGGACATATGCATCCCTACACTCCCACTGGTGGCTCTCCAACTGCTGGTTCTGCAGCCTCCACAGGTAATCTGCCTACTAAGCTTACCTCAGCTCTTTTGGGTACCAGTTGCTCAGAGGACGAGGCCATCAACCTCAGCAAGATAAAGCGAGGCTCTGCAGGCTACAAAAGTTTAGATTACCCATTGAAGAAGCAGAATGGGAAGATCAAATATGAGTGTAATGTCTGCAGCAAGACTTTTGGTCAACTGTCTAATCTTAAGGTGAGCAAATGAAACAGGACCCCACCATTAATTTTGATTCTGATCTAATGTCTTTACATCTGCTGGTAGTACTCACAGCTTACCTGTCTTTGTTCCCAGGTGCACCTGCGTGTCCACAGCGGCGAGCGGCCATTTAAGTGTCAGACCTGCAATAAAGGCTTCACGCAGCTGGCTCACCTACAGAAACACTTTTTGGTTCACACTGGAGAAAAGCCACATGAATGTCAGGTCAGCAAGTTCATTTCAGTAATAACATCCCAGCTTTTAGAAGTCAGATTATGCTGAAGAAATGCAGGATTCTAAAGGTCTGCTTTTATTTTGCAGGTGTGTCACAAGCGCTTTAGTAGCACCAGCAACTTAAAAACCCACTTGCGACTACACTCCGGCGAAAAGCCATACCAGTGCAAGATCTGCCCAGCCAAGTTTACACAGTTTGTACATCTCAAACTGCACAAACGCCTGCACACACGGGAACGTCCACACCAGTGTCCACAATGTCACCGCAACTACATCCACCTCAGCAGCCTGCGGTTCCATGTCAAAGGCTACTGCATGGGAGCCACCCCTTCTCCAAGCTCCAATTTGGACGAGCTCAACCGTGTCAATGAGGAGATTGAGCGCTTTGACATCAGTGATAATGCTGACAGGTTGGAAGAAATGGAAGAAATGGAAGGATTTGACATTGAGAGCATGGTGGAGAAGCAGATCTTTGGAGTACTCTGGCAAGAGATGGATTTTAAAGTCTCTTACCACAAAGTTAACACTGTAGGAGACCTTCGTCCACCAACACCACCATTATCCACATATCATATGAATGAGCCTGGCTGTGAGGCCTCTGTCATCAGGGTTCGTTGTAGCAGTCCTCTCTCACTCCTTCCTATCAAGGTTAAAAAGGAGACAGAGGAGGTCATGGAGGACTAGTCAACTAGGGAATTGGCTGCCTGACTAGTTCTCTAGAGAAGGTTGGACAGCTTTAAGTGTAAACAATTTTTCTTAAAGGAAACAGGCTTTGGCCTTAATGTTCAGGGACTTAAAGTACTCAGGGCTAGCAGACGTTGAAGTCTATCAGTGGTCTAGTATGTCCTTCACAAATGACAAAGACAATCATTTTCTTTTATTAATATTATTTTTTTAGTAATATTATTTGCTCTTTTTGGTGTTTCAATTGGTTTCTTAATCTATTTATTTATTGTTCAGTGTGTCATCTTTCAAAAGCAACACCTGGAAATAATGTTTACAATGATTGGTTAATTCATTGTTATTTACTATTTTATGTATATTTTGTCTAAATGTTTCTTACATGTTGTCATTCTTTTTTTGATAGTTTCTTTCAGCACATAGTGTCTCGGTTGACACTGATCTCATGACTGCAAAAATCTTACCACATTCATGTTTATTTTTTTCTGTGGGCTTTTTTTACTCTAGGAAAGGTCAAGGGATATATATAAAAGATTTTATGTAACATTTGTTCTTTTCACGTTGAGCTGTACAAAATATAATAGTTTCAAAAAGGGCATATTATGTATTATGAACAACTGTTACCTCAAAATGTGGGAATGTATGTGTGTCTGTGTGTTTAGTGTGCTTGTATGTTTGTAAGAGATGTTAGTTTGTTCTGCTACTTGAAGAAGAATGAAATGTCTTAATTGTGCAGGTGTACACGTGGACCAAAGGGCAGCAGTCCGTCACACACTAGCTGTGAACCAGAGACTGACTTTGCATTTTTTTTATGTGTGGCACATTACTGATACCAAATTAAACGAGGATGTGTGGCTGGTTACCAAAGCTATGTCTATTGTTAGTTTTCAGAACGTGTAAATTACAGAGAGAGATGAATGCATATGCAATGTAAGCTGTTGTAGCCCTTTGTTCTGATGGTCTGTTGCGATGTGTGTGTACACTACATCACTCCTTTGTATGCACTGATTATTTTTCTTTTGTCTAATGTTTGTAAGTCTTCAGTGTATGTACGATTTTGTAAAGTAAATTTTGTAGGACAGTGACTTCAGCAATATGTTCTGTGGGTTAGTAGCATCTCATACACTTTCTGTCCTAAAGTCTCCCAAAGTCTACAGTGAGCTTTAAATTAAATAAAAAAAGACTGTATTGATTCACTTACTGGTTTACAAAGCTACAGCACAGCTTAACAAAATGTAAATTATAATATAATTCTTCACTGATCAAATGTACTTGTCCCTTGTGTGTTGTCTTTACAGAAGATTTGGTGTCAGTTCCATACATCACATTTTCAAATAGGGCTATTTTATTGAATAAAGCGCTATCACACTGTACATGGAAGAGATAGACACCCATATTAGATTTCATTTATTTAACTATTTATTAAATGTCATAATAGGGGGTAATTACTATTTTTATACGGTATTTCATTATACAAAAAAATGTCTCAATGTCTTAATTTGACATTGAAGACTCGAAAATATGCTGCAGTTCACAAGTTTAGACTGAAAGTGTTTGTCATGATTGGGAGGCAGATGTCTGAATGTTTCATCTTAGTTATGAGTTTTCTATGATCACACTGGGACCCGTCAGGGATGTCCCCGAAGTCATGCACTTTTTGCATTATTTATAGAGCCACTTGTTTAAGCAATTAGAGAAGATGCATACACAGTCAACCCATTTCGCACTAAAAGTGCTATATACAACCATATTTTTTTGTTCTTCAGGATGACCAAGGTGCAATATAGAACCTCTGAATCACACATCAGAACCATACATGGTTAACAGGTTCTTTATACGGAAATAATGCTATATAGAACACCAGTCACACCAAAGAACCTCTGAAGAACCACAGAAGCACCAAGATAAATTATTACAGTACAACTTTATTGCACTAAAAATGGTTACCCTATGATCACGAGCAAATAACCACTTTTAGTGCTATACAGCAACATTTTTATACAGTGCATTACAGGAACCATTTTAATAAAACCTAAAACAAAATATGTCTATATGTGGATGACATTCTAATGACTACTTCCAACCAAAACTCATGTAATGTCTCATTACTGTGAAGTTTTTTTTTATCAACCCATTCACATATATGTCTCTGTCTAGCTGTGGCAACCCCCATTTGTAATAATGTAAGACAATTGAATTGTCTATGCATTTCTACTTGAAAACTCATAGAATGGTTGTTGTTTTATCCACATTGTGTTATAACTTCTTATGCTTCTCTTTCTTATTGGGACTACTAAGAAAGTAACCTTCAATGAATAGAATACGCACATAAATGTATGTATATATATATATATACATATATAAATGAAGGGACAATTTCAGAGACATACTATCTTTTTAAGTAAAATTATGATTTTGTTTCATTGTTTCAAAAACATTTCTTTCAAAAAAACTTTTTTGCATTTATTTGTAGAAAATGAACAGTGACGAAACAGTTAAAAATAACAGAAAAGAAGCTAGGTTTTTTCAGACCTCCAACACTGCAAAGAAATTAATTTCATGTTGACTTTTAAGCAATACAAGAGTAATATTTCTACACATATTAATGGAAATTCAAAAAATATGTTGTATTTTTTATGTGTTGATCAAATTTTTTATCCGTTTTCACGTATATCCAAAAGTTGACAATGTACAAAGTGTATAACAAATTGAAATAAAAAATTATCTTTGAGATTTCTAAACGTACATTAAAATCCACAAATCCCAAATTATATCTGAACAACTAGGGAATTAATAAAGTACTCTATAGAGGGCTATACGTGATTACTCCATTAAACATGCCACTACACATGTTTTTGCTATTTTTTTTTCATCAAAAATGTTGTAAATATGAATTTGAATAGCCTGGTCTAATTTTTAACCTAAACTAATGCATTTATTGAAAAAATGTTTATTGTTTTCAGTGGGAATTTGTTTTATAATTATTGCATAAATATTACTATGTACCATCTAATGCTTAAAAAACGCTAAATAAAAAATATTATTGAACAAAAATATATTACATAATTTCCTGAAAAAAAGGTGTTACATTTTTAAAGTTTCGGTCACTTTTGACCGAAACAATAGAGAAACACTTTAGTCAAGTGATACCAAAATTTTGACCGGTAGAATACACGTTGTATATGTATATATATATATATATATATATATATACACTCACCTAAAGGATTATTAGGAACACCATACTAATACTGTGTTTGACCCCCTTTCGCCTTCAGAACTGCCTTAATTCTACGTGGCATTGATTCGAAAAGGTGCTGAGAGCATTCTTTAGAAATGTTGGCCCATATTGATAGGATAGCATCTTGCAGTTGATGGAGATTTGTGGGATGCACGAAGCTCCCATTCCACCACATCCCAAAGATGCTCTATTTGGTTGAGATCTGGTGACTGTGGGGGCCATTTTAGTACAGTGAACTCATTGTCATGTTCAAGAAACCAATTTGAAATGATTCGAGCTTTGTAAAATGGTGCATTATCCTGCTGGAAGTGGCCATCAGAGGATGGGTACATGGTGGTCATAAAGGGATGGACATGGTCAGAAACAATTCTCAGGTAGTCCGTGGCATTTAAACGATGCCCAATTGGCACTAAGGGGCCTAAAGTGTGCCAAGAAAACATCCACCACACCATTACACCACCACTATAATTGCATTAATGAGAAATTTAACAGGTGTTCCTAATAATCCTTTAGGTGAGTGTATGTATATGCGGTATATATATACAAACACATGCCCTCTTGTTTCCTCTTAAGTACTCGTTATGATTTCATGCCCCAAACCTGTTCCCTCCTGATTTGCTCCCTTACTTGTGTTGTGCTGGATCATTGTTAGTTTTTCGAGTGTTTGCTATGTGTCCGTGTCACCCGCCTTGTCCTGATTGTCATGTAAGTGTAGTTAAGTTATTTGTAGTAATGTCTATGTTGTATCTAGTCTTGTTGTGAGTTATTGTGTACCCTAACCGTTCTGTTGTTTTACTCCTTAGTGGGTTTTTGTCTTTTGTTTATTGTTTATTAAAGTCCTACCCCTTTCCCGCTGTCTGCAAATGGGTCCTCTGTTCTCTCTGCTCTCTTCTGCCTTCCGTGTTTCATGACATGTATATGTATATGTAAAACTGCTATACACTCACCTAATGGATTATTAGGAACACCTGTTCAATTTCTCATTAATGCAATTATGGTGGTGGTGTAATGGTGTGGGGGATGTTTTCTTGGCACACTTTAGGCCCCTTAGTCCCAATTGGGCATTGTTTATATGCCATGGCCTGCCTGAGCATTGTTTCTGACCATGTCCATCCCTTTATGACCACCATGTACTCAACCTCTGATGGCTAATTCCAGCAGGATAATGCACCATGTCTCAAAGCTCGAATCATTTCAAGTTGGTTTCTTGAACATGACAATGAGTTCACTGTACTAAAATGGCCCCCACAGTCACCAGATCTCAACCCAATATAGCATCTTTGGGATGTGGGGCAACGGGAGCTTCGTGCATCCCACAAATCTCCATCAACTGCAAGATGCTATCCTATCAATATGTGCCAACATCTCTAAAGAATGCTTTCAGCACCTTTTTGAATCAATGGCACGTAGAATTAGTATGGTTTTCCTAATAATCCGTTAGGTGAATGTATATACACCCGCTAGAAAAAATAAGAGACCGTTTCAAACCTCTGACAATGGTTTTGGTGTAAAAAGATTTTATATAATTTCCTGAAAAACATTGATGTATTTTTAAATCTTCTGAAGGACATTAGTAAATGAAAAAATAAGATGTATAAATGACACAATTTTACACCAAACCCATTTGCAGAGGTTTTACACCCACCTGAATTTAAATGAATCGTGTTGACTTTGTGGGCAGCACTGAATGTTTCTATCTATTGTAATAGTTGTGTATGAGACTCTTGATTGTCCTCGATGTAAAAAGAGGACTCTCAACATCACACAGTTACTGCTGGACATGAGTCAAATATCTAGGAATGCTGAAAAAGCAAAGAATGTTGAGGACCTGGGTGATTGTTTTGATGATCATTGGACAATCTAATGACTCACGACGAACAAGTGACACTTAAACAACTACGACTAAACCTAAAAACTGTCATTGATTGTTTAGGTAACATCATACAGTATTAAGAATCACGGGTATGTAAACTTTTGCCCTGGGATATTTAAAAAAATTCTGTTATTATTCTTTATTGTGAACTTTGCTAACAATTCTTTAGAGAAATAACTTGCTTCAGGGCAGGAGTAGATTAAAAATAAACCTTAATTTTCAAAAACCCTCTGATTTTTTGCAAGGGGAATGTTAACTTTTGAGCACAACCATGTATACATATATATATATATATATATATATATATATATATACATACACTGTACATGCATTAACAGCTCATTTAAATAATCATAACAAAAATCTAATGATATGCAACTGTAGAAATTTTCAATGTTTAGCAGATGATGGTAATGTCATGTGGAAGGGGTCAGTCTTGCATGTTCTCTTCCTCATCCAGTTCTGAGAAGAGTGACTACATCAGATGGAATTCCTTTCATACATATACAGGCCTCATGTGAACCTGTGGATGGCATATAGTAATTGGTTGTCGTTATTTGTTGCTGAACACTAAATGACTACAGCTACAGGAAACTATTTATAGCGATTTTTTTTAAATATTACCACCATAACTTAAGAAAAAAAATGTTGTGTGGTGGTCATCATCATAATCCCCTAAATAATCAGAGCACCTCGCAGTCCCTCAGCACCTGTCTATTAGGGGCCAATGTTACTGACAGGTTGATTATATGAATGTGACAGAGGGGGGCAGTCGGACAAAAATTATCCACAGGTTAGTTCCAGGTGTACTCCGATACGAGAGCGATGTTCTGCCCCGTCGGAGGGGAAAGCTGACTTCATACAGGTCATATAACTTCACAGGACTCTGCTAAATTAAGGCCGTCAAGTTTTACTTTTATGTCCCAATCACCAAGTGAAGGGGAGAGTAAGGGAAGAGTGGGTAAAGTCTGTAAACTTATGAAAGAACTGAATAAAGATGTGAACCATGTCCTTTTCCTCATTAAATCAACTTCAAAGAGTGCTTGCTGCTTTAAACAGATACCATCTCATCAATTTCCCTAGAAACAGAGTACACTAGAAAATGTGTATGTACCTTCATTAGAACACATGTTTGAAGGAGAGACGATAGATGAAGGCTAATGTCAACACTGACATTTTAGTGACTAGCTTACTGACATGAGTGCAAAAAAAGTGCTATCCTGCACTTTGATGTCCACTCCACAGCATAAGACCACCACACCCAAGACATGTACATTATCGAAAATGCTTGTTAACCTTTGACATGTATAATGCAAATATCTTACATTTAAATAGACTGACAAAAAAGTGGTCGGAAACTTATGTATAATACAATGCAATTTAAGTCGCTACAATTTTACATTGTAAATAACTTGCTTCAGGGCAGGAGTAGATTAAAAATAAACGTTAATTTTCAAAAATCCTCTGATTTTTCCAAAAGTTTCAGCTTTTTCCACATTCTGCAAGGGGAATGTTAACTTTTGAGCACAACCATGTATATATATATATATATATATATATATATATATACATACACTGTACATGCATTAACAGCTCATTTAAATAATCATAACAAAAATCTAATTGGTCGGAAACTTATGTATAATACAATGCAATTTAAGTCGCTACAATTTTACATTATAGACTGCTCTGATGTTATCTTGTTGTTAAAAAACAATGACAATAAAGAACCTGATTGATTGATCTCAGTTTCCCAAAAGCATCGTTAGCCAATTATGGTCGCAAGTTCCGTCGTTCATAGTCCAACGATCAATCGAAAGAAGCATTGCACAGTTGCGTGGTTGGAACTACAGTTCTAGAGCTGTGGTTAGAAGCAACTTTCCTTCTTAATAAAACATGTAGAGTAGACTTACATGCAGCTTTTGATCAGAGTAAGCAAGCAACACCCAGTGCATTTCATACCCATCATTATAAATTAAAAAAAATTCAATTTTACAGTTAGTTTGTCTAAAAAACAGAAGCACTGTTGTTCGAAAAGTTCGCATGAGCATGCATGACCTGCGCGCTCCATGACCCTGGGGAATCCCTGGGCGGAATGACGTGGGAGGACACTCATAAATGAATTATACATCATGACATAAGACAACATATAACAAAAATATACAAGTAATCATTTAATGCGTATGTTGTTTACTGTAAGAATTTGACATTAATTCGATCTGAACGTAGTATTAGTGGACGTCATTGCTCCACCACCTGTGTGGCGTCATCTAGATTGCTGAAACAACTTTGTTCAAATGACTGATCTCCGACAGAGTTACTATTGTTTCAGAAAACAGTCCTAACTACATCGTTAATTTCCCCAACGATGCATCATGCTTTGGTGGTTAACCAGGGAGTTATGTTCATAATATAATTGTTCGGGAAACGTACCCCAGAGCTGGGGAGTACCGAAATACATCGAACTTGGATTTGAGAAACAGTATTTCATTACTGTTGCTTTTAGATGGGTGGTAATCAAATTACAGTCCCATCCAAAATTATTTTATGTTACCAAAATAATAACTCGACATTTATTTATTTAAACGTTATATTGTGTAAATGTAAACAGAAATCGGTGAGTCCCTGAGTCAGACAATATGCAAAAGCATCCTAAACTACAGTTCTGCTCATAGGTTCATAGAAATTGCATATTTATTTTATTTAGTACGGTTTGAAATAAGCTTTTTCAGGCATCTACTCCATACCACAAAGTAGGTGAATATATATAAATTACCACACCGTGGTATGTAAATACCCTTGAATCTTATATGGTTACCTGCATGATCAACGACTGTTTTCATGTTTTGTGAGTCCCTTGTTTTAGTAGCCTAATTTGTTTATGTAGTTGCAACTTTTTATCTAAGAGTTCTTATATCTCAAAGTTCTGACTTTTCTTTTCTTAGAATAGTGAGATATACACTCACAACTGCGAACTATAGACTAATGTCCAATGAGAGAAAAAAACTGACTTTTCGACGGAAAGCTTAAGACAAGAAAATCAGAATCGTTATAAAGTTAAAATTGCATGAAATGAACTCAATAGAAAAATCTCGCAATTGTGAGTTGTCCATGCACTTCTGATTTCATAACTTGCAACTGCTAGTTTACAACTCGCAATTCTGACAAAATGACATGTGATGGAAGTGTTCCAAGTTTCCATGAAACACAATGCATTCAGAGAAGGGGGTGAAATGTTGAAACAGTGTAAAGATTTTTTATTTTATTAGTAAATTATATTTTTTTTATTTAGTAATGCCCTTCACATGTACAACCACATGTCCCCAGAAGACAAAATAAGTATAATTAAGCCTCCAATTCAAAAAATGTTTAGACACCCCAGCTCTTAATGCATTGTGTTGCCTTTTTGAGCATCAGCATCTTTTCCTTTTCTTTTGTTTAAGATTGTCTGCATTTTGCTATAAGATATATGTGGAAATTGTATGTTGTTTAAATAACATGCAGAGGAAAACCAAGTCCTCTGTTTGGTGGTTCCTTTGTGCTACCTTATCCGTATTCCAAAGTATTAAGATTCAGTTCCAGATGTAATGTATCCAGAAATACATAACAAAATTACTTTTAAAATATGTATTTTGTAATCTGTAGTGAAATATACACTAAGAGTAACCTTTCCAGCCCTGCTTCCATATATAAAATCAATAGAAACACAGCACATGGGCTAATGTATTCATGCGTGAGGCATAACAACAATGAAGCACTGTAGTTTGAAATATTAACGGTTGCATTGCACATGCTATAATTATACAGTGATCTGAAATACTTAACTCTGATTGGTTAGTCTTGACATTTCAAATTATGTTAAAACCAACTGTTATAACACAGCCTTCATGTACGGGAGTCATCTTGACTATGCAATTCAATCCTTAGATAAGTAAATATAAATATGACAATCTGTATGATATATTGTAATATATCATATATGACAATACTTATACAAATATATTGACAAAAACTAATTGAGAGATGAGTACACTGCTAAATGTCCAGCTATAAACTATGACTAAGATTGGACAGGATTCTTATTGCACTTGTACGTCAATAAATTACAAAAAAAATAATGATAAAGAAAAGACAATAGTACGGCACAATTGAAATATTTAAATGAAAATAAGCACTCAGGCAGAACTTTACATTCAGTCTGGTGTGAAGAATAACTGATCAGATTTTCTGTAGCCTGCTTAGATATCTTACCATCGCAAACATTCGCAATATCCCAGTAAACCACATTTTATCCAATTGACAGGTAAATCATTTTGATATGGACCCTCTTATCAATGATGAGATCCTTGTAGAGTCTCTTTAGGTGACTGAAGTTTTTTACAGTAAAAGTGACATGTGAGCAGAATAAATGTAGTCCTATTTGGATCAGACAATGACCCTATAAAAGCCTTACAGAAATGAATAGAAAATGTGTTTGACAGATTTGGACCATTTTGCATTTAATAACTTATTCAATGAATTTGTGCCAAGTTGTTTTTAGGGGTAAAACACAGAACCTGTATAAAATGTTTTGATCGACATGACACCATCAAATGATAATGTAAAAAATCAGTAGACAATTGTAAATAACCAACTGCATACATGTACAAGCATTTACAATTTGTGCAAAACAAGAAATTGCTTTGCACAAGTGACTACATGACGTGTAAGGTGTTTTGACAATGTAATTTATGATCTGAAGAATGAACTTAAGCAACTGATAAAACTGCAATATTACTTATATTTATTATTTTTTGTAAAGAGAAGAGGATTTAAATTATTGTTTTATTTAACTGTGTTTTGAGTTAATCTAACAAAGACAGAAAAGCAAACAAGAAATGTACAGTTCAACCATGCTAAATCACCCTTTAAAGTATGTTATGAGAATTGAAAAGCTGCAGCATCTTCATTTCTCTAAGTTTTTCAGTTACATAAAAAGAAAATGGTGCTGTTTAAATGTTCGCTTCAGGAGAAATCTGCAGAGAAGTCGTCTGATGGTGGTGTCAGCGATGTGGATTTACCCCCCATCCTGTCTAAATGGTGTAAAACACTCACAGATTCCTCTAAACGAATAATCACTCTCATCTGTGTTTTGTCTGCATCCCCCTTAACACAGACAGCCACTCAGCCAACAGGCTGCATTGTAAATTTTTTTTTCTTTAATCAGAAACGGTGAGATGTGTGAATTAGAATGACCTCTGGTGTAATATCAAGACACCGTGTCCACATCAAAGATCATATTTTAAGTCCACATAAATGAAAACTAATTTCCAAGTATATGGAAAAACTGTTACAAAAATTAGAAAAACTGAAACCCCTCTTTATCAGACAAACACCAACTTGATTCAGTCTATGACTAATCAGACTGTGGGAGCATCACCAAATGTATGCCAGAATGACGCATGACGCATCAGACCCACAAAGTGCCTATATGACGACATACTTGCTAGCCCACAAATCCTGAACTCATAACAACACTAAATTTAAACACAGAATCCCCTCCTCATCATTTAACACGTGATAAAATGTTTATAATATAGCGCCATCGCAGTTAATAAATATCAAATGTAACTGCAACTAAAAATGAAAACATTTCATAGCCTGAGGCTGTGAATGCAGTGTGAAGGGCGTACAATCACATTAAACTTGTGGAAACATATGAATGGAAAGATTTCAAATCAGCAAATACACAGGACGCCCATTTGAGAGCTTTAAAATGAAATAATAACATATTGTTGGGAAAGCATCTTTATCTGTGCACATGATTCTGCTGTTTGATGAACACTGCTCTATAAGGCCACTGCAGCGGCGAGAATGAGATTATGGGTAGTGCCATCAGACCGCCTTTGAGGAAATTCTAAATCATCGTTCAAATGGATTGTCTGAATTCAGTCACTCGGTGCTGGGATGATGCTGATGTGGAGAAAGTTGTCCGGATGGCTTAAGTGTTCGCTCAACCACTGGATGGGTGTCTCAAGCAGGGGTTCAATGCCATGAATTATAACCTGATATCTCTTTGGCTCATCTAGAGTGAGTGAGAGAAAAAACACGGTTTGTTATCACATAAATCATAACTGACTTTTATAGACATGTCATTAAATACAATAGCTTTTACTTTTTCTCCCATATAGGGATCTTGTGAAGGCTTTCTTTTGCAAGAGACCATTGCATGTGCTCAACCCTATTTGCAAGAGATTATCTGGGGACCTCATGTGACACACACGCATGAAATTCTTTTCACGCATTCACACGGGATAAGTGAAGCCTGTGATTTTACATCTGATTCTGAAAATCTATTTATCCTTCTTGTCTTCACAGCGAGTGCGGATCACGGTTGCTCAAGCATGGCAGACACCATGACAGGGCAAGCCACCAAGCCTGGTGCCGCCAACATTTTCCATGTATTTTTAGAAAGCAAAATGTGAACGGCCCAATCGTTTTTTCAAGTGTATAACATGTATTCTGACATCTATGGATGTCTCTGGGCTAAGCCCTGGATATCCCTCTTCAAAAAACCCTGAATGCCGATATTACCCAGCACCCAAAATACTACCAAAACACTCCAATGCACCCTCAATTCTTCCTGAAAGATGGATAAAAAAAGTGTACAGAAAAAAAAACTTGAAAAAAATGATATACCACTCCACCAAATCCTGGCCAAATCACAGAAGATGCCAATTCACACATGACTAATATTATCATAATCAGATCATAGACAACTTTAGCTATTAAATACTAATCCCATGCGATTAGGTCTATTGAGATATTTGCAAATCACATAGGAACTCGCACATTTCGGGTATAGACATTCTCCTTTAATTATATGCAAGCTCATATTCTTATATATAAGCTTGTTTTTCTACACGAAAAAGGCATTTATAAATTGTAAAAAATTATACACACAACTTCTCATTTCTTTTTCAAATAATAAAACTATGAAAAACAATTCTTCACATTGTTTGTGCCCCAAGACATTTTATTCTGAGAAGGTACAGATTTTTATAAAAAAATTGCACCTGTTTTTAAAAAAATCTTGATTTTATAAAAAATAAGTTAGGGCTGGGAAAGTTAACCCGTTAACACATTCATTTATTAAATCCTACAATTATTTTATCATGCATTAACACTTTTAAGTACTATTTTATTTAAAAAGTCTGTTGCTCACTGGGTCTGAAACATAAAGACAAACCATGCGTCACAGAACTGGCAGTACTGGCTTGGGAATGGTGTCACCATGCGTCTCAACCAATGAGAGCATTTGGGGTAGGCTTAAGACTGCTGAAGCGTGCACTTGAACCAGGAATAACGGAACTGAATGGAAAGGTACCTTAAATGGACATCGTAAAAAGAAATCCTAATGGCGGAGTTGATAGAACAAACCACTCCATTTCATCTCCCCTCCTTAAGCCATATGCTTATCTATCAGTGTCCCCGCCCCCACAAAGAAGTAATATGCTCGGGTGTAAGAGGCTTATTAAATGGTATTAATGATAAAGCGGAAGGAAATCAATAGCCTGGAGAATCCAAAACAGCAATGATAATGAATAATTTTGTGTCCATTGTATGCAGTGTGAGGCTAATGCAGAAGACATGGAAAGTAGTAGAGTAAACACTAGAGAGTCACACAGCGCAAACTACTAAACTGAGTTCTCTTTCACCTCTTCTTGCTTTATAATGGAAACAAAATTATATCAAATTCCCATATAAGAATGGTTCCATGTTAAAGTAGTCAGTTTTATGAACGTTAACAGCTGGGAAACTAAACGGACACGTCACATTATATAAATCCTCTTATCTGTATAGAGATCTCTTTAGGGGGCAGCAGCATAATAAAGATCTCTGTTTATATTGTTCATCATACAACAAAGGACGGGCTCAAAACACTCACTCATATTAAAAGAATTGTGTTCTCCTTATATGAATTGTTAAGATAGAGAAAAAGTAGCATGCAAGGAAATATTAGTTGTCTAAAGATGTGCTTTAAATACATTATAAATACAGTACACTTTGTGATGAAAAAGTGTTGTAAGAGATCATTATAACCTGTTTTTCTATATCGAACTAGACAGAACGTTAATGCCCTGGTAGTGGCAGATAGCTTTGGTTTTGTATTTAATTTTAACATTAATGTTTAAGTTGAGATTTACAAGAAATATTTTAAGTTAAAATTGTTAATGCTACTACGTAAAGGAAATACTGTTGTAAAAAAGCACATTATTTGTTTGAAGTGTTTGCAAACCAAATCATATTGCACTTTTGTTCATATAGCTGTACATTTAAAATAAAAGTGCACAATACACAACTTTTGAATTCATTATTGAATTGTACTCTTAACAATGTGATTAATCGCGAATATAATCTCATCATGATTATCTTGTTATAATACACTATAACAAAAAGATCTCAACAGTTATTATATGTGTATGATTATATCTAAATCATCACTTGCAGAATGAATTGTTTAAACCAAATCGTTTTCTACCACTCAATTTACAAACTGTAGTAATGAGTAGCTGTATTGTTTGAGGGAACACAGCATAATTACTGCTATAATTAAGCACTTCATCATTTACTTGATGAAATTCACCAAGTTCAAACTGTGCAGCTAGTTACACAGAAGGAAATGCTGAAGGCATGAAATGACCCATGGAGGTTAAATGGTTAATGCAATTGGAGGGAAAAGCTTCGGTTGACAGAAAGTAATGATTTAGACATCTGCTCTGGCTGACCTTCTCACACCTGTGAAGTACATCACGACCAACTGGATCACTCTCAAAAAAGGTGAAAATCTGTATGTTCTCAACCTTCAGATTAGCAACCAAGTATCTCTTAACTGAAATTTTGTTTAAGCATGTGGATAACACCACACACGCATACATAACGTTGATTCAATTTGCTCCATTTATCATTTGTCTGAGTGGTTGTAGCTCAGGGCTGAAGAGTTGAGGACACTGATAATGTGGGCGCAGGAAGGAACTTCCCATTATAATGCATTCTTTTGTTTATTAAATGAGTGGTTAAAAAGGCATGACCTCAGCTTTCCCTTTGCACTCTGTCAGCTCAATTATCTTCAACTAGATTGAATTTAAATGAATAATTTGTGTTTTCATTAGGGGTAGTTAATATGGCCAATAACATTAAGGGGTTACTCCACCGGAAAATGAAAATTCAGTTTATTTAGCAGTGTTAATTTTGACGGCAAATTTTATTTTAGTTTTAGTCATAGTACTTTGTTGAAAATGCTATTTAGTTTTTGTCATATTTAGTCATAAATATAAAAAAAAATTAGTTGTCTAAATCTACATTATATTTAGTCTACTAAAATGTAACTGGTTTTACTTATTTACTCGGTGTAATTAAATGTTCCATAAAAAAATTTGACTGTTTTGACATTTTCACTTTTACTATAGGAGGCGAAAATGTCATGAATAGAATGTCCGAAACCTCAGTATGCAAAAAACAATGGGCGAATAATACCCGGATGGTCTACTACTTCCGCATAGATTAGTGAGTGTGATTCGGCTGCACAGTTATCTATCCCATGATGCCACGGGAGCTGAGCAATGGTCAAATTTCAAAAGCAAATCAAATAAATATTGTAGAAATTTTGAGGTGGATGTCCCAATAAATGAATTTCTCGTGACTAAATTATGTTTTTATCAACGCTCACGTTTGGGTTGTTGTTAATACGTCATGGGTCAAAGAGCATACAGGTCACATGACCATAAAACATTGCGGACGCAGTATGTCCGAAAAGTACTTAACTTTGTTAATTGAAGGGCGTATTCATTCAGTACATTCTGACAATGACCTCACACTCAAATGCTATTGGTTCATGTCTCTTGGAAGAAAAGAGCTGCATGAATGAATGAGAAATATCTTACAAAAAGACATATTACAGAAACTGTGTTATATTTCTTTAATCATGCAAACATGAAATTATAAGTTTGATATTTAGCATGTCATAATGAGGGGACGTTTAGGCCTTAATTATTGAAAGGACGCTAACAAACTCTAGTGAAATAAAAATATTGATTGACCTTAGTTAAATTCAATCATTTGTATTACTGAAATACCTCTTTCGAACAGTAGCAAAATAAAAACATTGATCGAGCTAAGTGAAATTCTTTCACATATATTAATGGAATACATCTCACCAACACTATAGTGAAATATAAACATTGATTGACCTTAGTGAAATTCATTCATAAGTATAACTGAAATAGTGTCGCATGAATAGCATGACCTATTCGCGCAAGTTGCGTAAGTTGGGAATGCTCTATAAAAGGTCATTTAAGATGGGTATTCACAAGAGGGCGAAGGGGAATTTTCATAATTTTTATAAAATATTATGAAGGCACATGAATTTTAAGAAGAGAATGACCCACATGGATAAACCATTTACAATAAACGCTACAATATGTCCTTAAAAAAATAGGAATTGTCATTTTTGTTTTCACTTGGACTTTAAACAAGTAAGCTGCTGAATCACATACTTATCTTACTCACAGACCAAAGAAGCAAATCCTTAAAATGGATTGAATTTTTTTATAGTAATACTTATTATTATATTATTGCCTTAACTCTCTTTCATCATATCATTCCAACACATTATTTCTTTACGAAGTTCATGGTCTTTGCCTCTCTACTGCCATAAACCTTTATGAACCATACTTATTCTTAAATCTAGGAATAATAGTAAAATTATGTGATTCTTAGATTTTTTACACACTTGGATACGTTATACATACAGCCCCTGTTTTATATGTGCCCACTGTACAGCTGTCTGTATGTTTTGTTGTTTTCTTATATGCCTTGTGTATAAAGTGTTGTATTGGCTGAAACATTTTTTTTCCAGAAACAAAAAATCATTGTGTCGATTAAAGTATGACTGGTCTATTCACATAGCAATAAAAACACAGAATGGAGGCTAATATGACTAAACATACCAACCATTTATATCCATAATAAAGCGCACACACATATCCATTAACACGATAACAGTTTGAATGGCCTTTAACTAGTTGCAGGGCCATAATGAAAGATGGATGTATAGTAACAACAGCTGAGTTGGACACAAAGTAAAAGACAGAACTACACATTTACACTACATTAAAGTGAAACCAGCGGATTAGAATAATACAATGCACCGACTTCATTCCCTCGTGTGTTTGTATCTGCTGTAACAACCTGTAAGGGAGTCTTAAGGCTGTAGGGTGGGTGCGTAAGCATCACTCTCAGAATGATGCAAGGGGAATTCAATCAACAACAGAACTCTTTTTCTTTAGTTATGACAGACGCCCAAAGGTCCTAGCATAGGTTACTAGTATAAGCATTTCCTAAAGTATATTATTTCATTAGAGCAAAAGACCACTGCTACAATCCAATAACTGAAAAACACTTGAAACCGATTCACATTTCAAGGTTCCAGATTATACACAGAGAAGTCTATCTTTATTTGAAAAATTGGTTTAGATAGCGTGGGTACAAAAAGATAATTTAACATTATGACCCATATTAGTGACTAAAAATGAGAAGATAAAATGCCTGATTAATTCTCAGTTGATTCCAGGTGTGTCATTTGCATTTGTAGGCTTCTTCTAAACCTACGACATTCAGTCAAATCTAAAGCAAAGAAATAATGGAACCATTATGTGTAGCTAATTAACAGTCTGGCACATTTTGAGTAAAAAACATTTTGAGTTTAACATAAATGGTTAAAAAAAACATAAACTTAAACTATTCTAAATCAGGAGGCCCGTCCATATTAGAGTCACTGCCCCATTCCCACATTCAAAGCATAAGTAAAAGTCACCTGAAAGTCAACCCACAAGAGTTGAGTAGTGGTGTGGGTGGGCTAGCTGAAGGTTTCCTACCTAGTAGTGTGGGTTGACATGAAGAGCTTATGGGTGGGGATTTTTTTCTTTTACTTTATTCATTTATGTTCATGTGGGTTGAAGTGAAATGCAATTTCCTGCAAAATCGTAATAGCACTACTTAAAAAATTACAAACAGATATTGCTAGCATATTCACTTCAGAAAGCTTGATGCATGTTTAAAAACACATTTACCTTTGTGACACTTTACTGCTGAGGTTAACGTTTTAAACTGATGAAAACAAACAATCACTTTGTATACAATGTAGTTTGAGCTGAAAATCGCAATATACGTATAGGGCTGGACAATAATTTGATAACAAATCACAATGGCTAGCAAAAGTATTCATTGCCCCTTAACTTTATTGACTTTTTGTTTTCCTGCTGCCTTATCTTAAAGTACTTAAAAATAATAATAATCTACACTCCATGCACGATAATGACAAAACAGAAACTGATTTGTGACAGCTTTGCGAATTTATTAAAAATAAATGTATTTTATAACTAAAATAAGTACATTGCATATTTATTCATACCCTCTGAAGATGGATGAAGGACCTTCACAGATTGAAATTCTGTGCCATTCTTCTGCTCAGATCCTCTAAAATTCGCTCAGGTTGGATGGAGATCATCAGTAACAGGTGTTGAGCAGTGCCTGGTTTTCCCCAGACATGATGCATGAAACTGATATTCATCAGACCACAGAATCTTGTTTCTGACAGTTTGAAAGATTTGCTGAAGTACGTTTTTGGATATTTAAAGTTTTCATGTTTCTTCACTAAGCCATAAATCCCAGATTGGTGGAGTGCTGCAGTAATGTTTGTCTTTCTGTAAGTGTCTCCCATCTCGATATATGATCATGGAGCTCAACCAGAGTGATCATCAGCTTCTTGGTAACTGCTCTTACCAAGACCCTTCTCCATCGATGGCTCGGTTTGGACAGGAGGTCAGCTCAAGTAAGAGATCTGGTGGTTCCAAACCTCTTTCATTGAGGATTAATGGAGGATCTGTGTCTTGATACAATCACGGCTCTACTGGCAGTTTTTTTTACCTTATGTCTTGGTTTTTACTTTGATATGCATTTTCGGCTGTTGCACCTTTTATCGAGATGCATGTGCAGCTACAAATCATATATATTCAATTGAATTTGCCACAGGTTAACTCCTCTCGAAGTGTAGAAACATCTACAAGCACAACTAATATTACTGAGCTAAATTTCAAGCGTCCTGGAAAAGAGTATGAATACTTATGCAATGTACATATTTCAGTTTAACATTTGAATAAATTTGCCAAGTTGTCACAAACCAGTTTTTTTGTTTTGTCATTATCGCGCATGGAGTGTAGATTCATGTATTTTTCATTTCAAGGGATTAAATGTTTATATACCAGAAATTGCCAGCGTGAGTGCAGAAACACCCTGTAATTATACAATCCGTCTATTCTTCTTTTTGCAATCTCCTTTTAACAAAAACAGTGACACAAAACAGGCTGTTGGCAATCCCCTAACAATCTGATGTCACATTGTTTAAGCCTGCCCATGACCGCACAAAGACTCCACCTTATGAGTGCTTAGGTCTACCTTTCGCCAGAGACACGCTGTCAGGCATTTTCAGGCGAGAGCAGATGTAGCCACTAGCCAACGACAAAAATGTCTAAGAAACAACAAATGTGTGCTGTTGTTGGATGTAAAATGGAACATAAAAGTAGGCAGGGAGGAGACCTTTTCAATGAGCCCGGGTTCGTCCCGCTTCGATCTCCCCTGGCAGGACTTTACTTTTTTCGGATCGACAAACCAACATTCACCGGTCTCCGCCGGGGCATTCGAAAGATGCTGACCTTGTGTTGACCCCTAGCTCCCGGTAGCGGAAAGGTTGAAAAATCTGAGCTCTGGGAGACGGTGGTCTGTCAGTATAGCATGGTTACGCCAAAAAAAAAAAGATTCTCAAGAATGGATCAGTACCAGCTATTCGTGATCAAGCATCATCTCTGGAAGATGTCTTTCAAATTGTTAAATCGCCTTTCTTAAATTTACATTTTTTACATTTACATTTAGTCATTTGGCAGACGCTTTTATCCAAAGCGACTTACAGTGCACTTATTACAGGGTCAATCCCCCTGGAGCAGCATGGAGTAAAGTGTCTTGCTCAAGGACACACTGGTGGTGGCTGCTGGGATCGAACCAGCAACCTTTTGATTTACCAGTTCAGTGGTTTAACCCACTAGACCACCATCTCCATATGATAATGTGTTTAGCATGTTAGCGGCTGTTGTTTACATATTCGCGTCCAAACCAGCAGGTGTTATATCGTAGCGTTACTGGTAAAATTCATACCGCCCATTGGTTCAGAAGACTTGTGACCTACATCATTTCTGTAAAGCTTATTCATTACAACGATAGAAAGTTATAGCAGACACTTTCTCGGTGAGTTCAGTGTTTTCTCATATATCCTTAGTGCAACAATACTTAGACTAGATGTAAACAGAGTTCGCATTTGTAAGACAGTGAGGTTAAGCTGAAATTGCTACTCACAACGTAATAACACCTGGTTGCTGATCTTTACACACTTGTCTGTCATATACAAGTACTCTGAATGCATTTTTATGCCTTTATCCGTGATTATGTCTGTTAGTAATATCCATGCACATGATTAATCCTCAATGACCAGCATTTCATACAGCAAATGGTCAGCATATGTTGTTCTATCCATGTTTTTGTCTATTCCATTTTATTCGTATTTATGAACAAGGCATTTAGTTGATTTTTATTGCAGTTAGTGTATGGTTTTGGTTGAGCAAGGCTTAACAGATGTAATTGCGCTTTGTCTTGATGTCATCCAAAGCACATGTATAAGTGCTCTACCTCATATTTTGCATATGGGGAGGGGAGCAGAAGCTAAATTGCATTTAAAGAGACACACAAAAACAGCGTGTTTTCCATTGCAGCCACAAATGGTCATGTTCAACATTTAGTAATGAAAGATATGTGGTGTATTTTGAGCTGAAACATAACAGAGACATTCTGGGGATACCACTGTCTATTTTTACGTTGCAGAAAACCCCTGGATTAGAGGCCCTTTAAAGAAGTTGGAGATAAGGCAGCATCATAAAGAAATGTAAATGAAATGAAGGGGGATGAATACTTTTGCAACGCACTGTATAGAATTTCCGATGATATGATTTTTAAACACATTACCGATATTTTAATATTCATTATACAGTGTTTCCCACCAGGTTGTCCGGGTCTGAAACCTGGAATATAGGCTGACAGTCTTGCTCTGCTCCGCACCAGCTGCCTTACTCGTGTAATGGAGCGGCACTCTGTTGAACCCCAGTATTAATCTCTAGTTTCAGTTTAACAGCAATCCTCTTTGGCAGTATATTTATATACAAAATGGATCTGCAACTTGGTAAGCATCTGTGTTTCCTTTCTGCAGCACAGCGTAATCTATTGATGATTAAAGTTTAAAAGCCACGCGTTTTTAACTAAAACAGTATAAGTTAAATGTGGCCCACCCTCAGTGGCGCCCCCAAGGGGGATCATGGAATTCCTGGCCATCCAAAAAAACGAAAAAAAAACTGGACATCACATTGCCCCCCTATGCAGAAAGACATTTTTATTTTATTATTCAATTAACATCGACGTTGACAACCACTGTTAAAAATAAAATTAGATAATGATCTAAACCCCTTCCCCTCTCTTTTATCCACAAAGCCAAGTTTACCTGCACACGCAATGCGACGTCATGTCACATAGGCGACATAGGCGGTTGTCTAAGGCATAAAATGACTGGAGAGGCACCAGACAAGAGTGCAAAAAGATGACACGCATGAAGTTTCTTGCATCATGAGGCGACTATAATTCATGCATGTGTAGGGCTGTCCTCTGTTATTAAAGCAAATCTTACATGTATGAAACAGAGGAACAGCACACACTGGAGGAAGACGAAATGCAACTTTCTCCTTAATCGTACCACCAGGTCTTCAAAGCAAGCAGTTATCGAGTCAGGTTGGTAGCCGCACAGATGTGCTCTGCCATGCAGGTAGCTCCACAAGCATGTGCTTCGTTTGTAACTTCTATTGTCGGCTTATCTACTTCCTCTCGGGATGGTCCCTGTTTTGACTGTGGATTTCATTCACACAACCCTTGATATTTTGATTCCCTTTCTTCATCTATCATTTTAATCTGTAAAAATATGTTAATGTCTTTCATCTTTGGTTCTTTACTCCTGAGAGAGATAAGTTAGTACTGCTAATGTTTTTTTAAAATCATGTTTGTTTGAAAGATGATTTGCTGTTATGCAGAGACTGCAACTTACCCTCCACACATATGGCAGCAGGAAACAGCTCCTTTAGCAGGTCACCAAGCGTGAGCTGGTTACCCTCTGGAGACACGGGGCGGAAAAGCTTTTGAATAAATGGCCTCTCACTCATTGTCTAAAACGAGACAGATATGAAACCTATTAAACACAGTCACAATGTCAAGTTATTAAAATAAGTAAAGTTCACAGTTTTGACTTTTTTCTTTATCTTAAAGACTTATGATAAAATCTATCACTTTCCTACGGGAAGTAAAGATACTTGAGTAAATGAAATAAAGTACTTGATTTTTCATGTAGTTAAGAATAAAGGGTGAAAAACACTTGAAAATGTTATTAAGAGCAAAAAACTTCACTAACATCCCCCTCTGGAAGTGTTTGATCATATTTTGATTTCAAAAAGCATTTGATGATCATATAGTCCTTTTCTGTGATCTCTATTTCACAAGAGCTGTACAGACAACATTTTAGTATAAGAATATCTGACAATAATATATTTATCTGTTAGAAAACTAAAGTGACAAAAATGAGTTTGACGGGAAACTGTAAAATTATGTCACCCCAACACTTTGATTCACAGGATTTCACCCAGAAATGTATTTCACACATGAAAAAGTGTCAAAAAATAAGATGTTAAGTAAATGGAAAGCTGCAGTACACTAAAATACAGAACATCACCAGTAAATATTTTATCTGTTCACTTATTAGCCAATTTGATGGGTACAGGAAGTATGTGTTTCTTCCCATTTAATCAAATATAATGAAAATATGTTACGGAGGATGAGAATATCAGTCATGGACACTTCTTCCTTCCACTATTTCTTCATTTGTATTACACATGAATATTCTGTCAATAATTTTTTTAACATCTAAATGTTTTTTTCAGAATGTTTTATATTTTCTCTGTTTAAATTACAACATATAATGCACTACTGTAATAAGAATTTCAGCAGAAAAAGCAATAAAATACATAATATGTTCCTATGTCAACAATATGTTTTGTCCAAGGTAGAGAACACAATTATCTTTATTATGATAATATTATGTGTTGCCTTATTGTATGTTTCATAATTAAACTCTTTACTGGCATGATGTTTAAGTGGTTTCGATGACCCTCTTAATAGTGACTGCATCTCAGTGTTCTGACCAAGACCCTGTCCTTCTTATCTTTATGAAACAACCTGGTTTCTTTTAATGACAAATACGTTACTTAAATCACCAAATCAAATCAAAGTTCATGTTACTATTCTAGACAAACACATCTTTTATTTTTAATTACTAGAAATAAATAACATAAAGGTGTAAGCATTTTTAACCTGCATAGTGGGTTGTAATGTTCAGAATAACTGGATGAGATAGTAAGTAAATTAACAGCTGGCAGTCACAGCGTTGTCTTTCCTTTAACCTTGAACAAGCAGCTGAGGTGTCGAATGCTGGACAGGATCCAGTTTTCACACACAACTTGCAAACGGTCGGTAACACAAGGTATCATTCTTTTAGATCTGAACCACACTGCCTTACAGCAGCATGACAATAGGATTCAATCTTGGTGCTGTGAATACAACAGTTCAGGTAGAGAAGCTGACACCAGCCCTGTCAGGTCTCAGGAAAAGAAGGTGTCTCAGGACACTGTGATCATATTACCAGAAAAACTGACTCACCGATCACTTGCACCAGGCTGATCTCCAGAGTCAGAGAGGAGAGAGTGTGACAAGTGACAGCAACTTCATTGCATTTTTAAAAGGCATCATTAATTATTGACCCCAGCATTATCCAAAAGGCCTCTGATACCGATGAGAAGTGTGATACGCTGGCTGCCGACACTTTCTTTTCAACTCCCCTGACACCCTAGCTGGCAAAGCAGCACATGAACCGCAGAACAGATATCATTAGCCTTTCTCCAGAAGCAAAAGGCCAGAGAAGACATAGACTCTCAGGTCTCGCCCATGATTAGAGGCTACTCTTCAGAGTATGGACACAACTGTGGTGTAGTTTTTATCTTGTATCAATCTTATTGTAGGGCAAGTGGTACCCTTGTGCCTCCTTGTAATCCAGGTATTTAGAGTTTTTCGTATTTTTTGTCAAAACGGAAAAAAATTGTCATATGCGATGACAAAAAAATACACCACACAGTCAGTTCAGACATTCAAAGTGTGAAATTTAACATTTGAAACTGTCACCAAATTAAATGTTCAAGATATACATGTTTGCAAACATTTCTGAGTAACTTATAATTTAATAGACCACGCAGGTGAAAGTCTGTTCGACCTACAAAAATGAACTCGCTCATCTCAACATGATTAAGCAGTAATAAGTAATTAACTAAGCTATTAGTAATACTGGCTGATAATACAATGCATCCTCATCAATCTTAATTTTGATAAAATGGAATTTGAAGTCTACAGTTCTTTCTTTATTGTCTACAATGTTACATCAAGGGAAAAAACAATGAAATACCTGATATATTCTAAAAGGAATGTAGCGGAAGCCTCCTTCTTCAGTTGGGTACTCCATGAGTTTACGATTCATTGCCCAGAACTGGTCAAATTTATCTTAAGAGATACACATTTATAAACAAACATTTAATCAATGACAATAACTCAGAAAATGCAAAATGTACACCTTAACATCAGTAACTTGTTAACTATATTAGAATTTCCTCTAGGTTAGTTACGTTGTTATGTCAAAATCTATCAATTTTATTTATATAATATATATAATTATATTTATATTACTTATATAATTCATCAGATATACAGGAATAGGCATGAGGGTTCGGTCTCTGGTTCTCTTCTGTGTCATCAAAGAGGGACATTCAAACTTCAAAATTAAATTCTTAATATATTTTCATGGTTTTGTCCCTCACCTAAAGAATTTTAAAAAGTATGTTCATATAGTTACAGCATGTCTTTATTCAGAATCTTGTGTCCCTACAATTATTTCAAAGGGTTTATTAAGCAGTGTGTTGCATCAAGTTATTCAATGTCTATGCGTGTTTGTCTCCTTTCAGAAATTTTTTTTCTCTCGTCTCCTCAGAGCACCAGATGTAACCACAAAAACATTTTGCTTCTGAAGTCGCAACTTCATCAATTTATCACCAGAGCTACACATTTTCTCCTTCAAACTAACTCCTGAAACCACTAACGGTATGTCACAACTCACAAACAAATTTATCATAAAGAGTTCATGAGTTCTCACCGTTCTGAAGACCCATCCACAGCTGTTTATGATCTTTCTTCTGCATGTCATTGATGACCTGACTCTTGTGTTTAAGTGCATCAGCCTCTTTAATGCAAGACATAAAATGTGCTTCTATCACAGAGTTTGATGCGCAGTGAAGCAATTCATGTTCTGGGAAGTTCTACAAAACAAAGCAAAATAAAACTGTAGCATATAAATGCTTTCATGACAAGGATTAAATAAATAACACAGTCCACACACCTTAAAGTGCACTGTGATATTCCAAGGGAGAGCTGTGTTTGAAGCATGAAGGTCAAACAACATACCAGTGGGGAAGTGCCTTAAAAATTACAAGATCATATCTACAGTCCATAAAGTAAAACACTACAGCATCAGCAAAACAATTTCTGCCTGACATGGTTGATGCAAGTACCACAGAGCATATACAGCACAAATTAAAAGTCAGACACTTGTCTGCCATCTAGTGATGATACACAGCAATACACTACTCTGTTTTCTGGGAGCACACATATTGATATATGTGATTTTGTATACTTCAAGAGCACTGTGGGTTCCTTTGGATGAAAGCATCTGCTGAATGTCAAAATGTAAAATTAATTAATTAATAAAAAATATCTTATTGAAAGTAATAAGAGTGATGTGTTTTCTTTGGAAACATGCACACAAGTTTTTACTATCTGACAAGATTTGCATTAACATTTCCATATACATTTGGTAGACACTTCTGCCCAGCATTCAAGATATACACTTTATCAGTATGGGTCCCCATGTAGTATCATTGGTGTTCTAAGAAATCGCACCTGTAACGACACTGAACTGAGTGAAGACTACAAAACTACAATTTTAACGGGAAACTTCACCTAAAAATGACAATTCTTTCATCATTTACTCACCTTCGAGCTGTTCAAAATCTGTATAAATTTCTTTGTTATGATGAACACAGAGAAAGATATTTGGAAGAATGCTTATAGCCATACAGATTTCACCCCAATTGAATAACACAGTAGGAAAAAATACAAGGGTAGTCAAAAGTGCCCCAGAACTGTTTGCTTGATCAAAATGTCTTATTTTCTGTTCAACAGAACCAAAAAAACATATATTTTTTATATGTTTTATACTTAATTTTTCCTACTATTGGAGTCAATGGGGGGCAAGATCTGTCTGGTTTTGAGCATTCTTCCAAATATCATTCTCTTTGTTCATCAGAACAAAGAAATGTATCTTTAAAGATTTGAATCATTTTGAAGGCGAGTAAATGATGAAATTCTGGGGTCAAGTATCCCTTTCAACATTTACCTGACACATTTTATTTTCTATAAACACATTAATAAATGAATTTGTCATTTAATTATGGAAAGGTAAAGTTGATGTCACTCAAATTGTCACATATTTCCGACACTTTTCAGATCAAATATTTTAAAAGTGTGTAACACACAGCATTTAATACCACATACCATTTAAGTGGTGATCCTTCATACTCAAACCAAATCTCCTCAACATCCTCTGCCTTCATTACTTTGAGAAAATGTTTCTTGACTTTATCAGTAACTAGTGTCAGGTAGCTGACCCGTGGGAGTAGAAGCTGCAAGAAGATTAACACCGGTCAGATAAATAAAAACAATAATTGTAGATATGATGTGTTTTTGGTTTTAGCTTACATAGTAAGGTTCTGCTTCTCTCTCTGTAATCTCATCGGGAGACAATGTGAAACAGGCCGGTATCCTCCCAAACCAAACATCTCTCAGCACGTCCTTGTCATCTGCCATAGTCTGCTTGCTCCAGGTGACACATACAAGGCCTTGATGAGTTATGGATCTGTTGAGGACACAGACAGTGAGCTGGTTATTTGATAGCATCAACATAACATTTGAAAACAGATTAAAGTTACTAAACACCAACAGAAATTTCTGCCTAACACACTAATGTAATAAATTGAAAAGAGGAAAATGAACCAACCAACAACCAACATAAACTGCGAGTTTAAACGAATCAAATCAGATTTATTAAGCGTTACATCAAATTATCTCTGCTTTCATTAAACAACTATTAGTATAAATGGCATTGTAAATAAAGAAAACACTGACAGTCTCTAATTTAAATACATTTAAAAAAGCCACATGTAAATGTGTATTTTTGATCATTGTTCGTATTCCTTAAGTTTCCTTTGTAACTATTACAAGAGTCATGTGGTAACAAATTCATTACCCGATGTTTACTAACAATGTTACACAGACAGAAAACACATAATCGCACTTGAGATCACTTCCGAACTCCACCAACAGCATTCGATAGCAGCCACCTTCACAATAAAAGTCTCAGCAAGTTTCAAAATAAAATTAGACCGTTTTATCCATCACTGCGATGCTACATTTGCAATCATATCAGCGGTTGATAAAGTCCTTCTATACTATTGTATTAGTAAAATGAACATAACCACGCTAATATACAGTAGACTTTCTTAGATTCTATAGATTAGAAAAGCATTGTGTTGGCGGCTTAGACATTATATAATACCCAGCCTCGGCATTGGCGGCTGCTCCGCTGCTGCATTACGCCAACTGCGCCGCCATATTAGGTAAGGCAAAAGTCCAATAAAGCCATAGAAGTGAATGAGAGAGCTGCGCTTTTTAGGCATTAAAAGCACACTCGCGTTTGCATTTAGAGTTTTTAGAGAATATAGCAACATAATAAAATAATCACACGTTGCAGTATTAGTCGAGAATAAAACACAAACATACTGAACTTTTTATCTGAATCATCGCTGAAATCGACCACCCAAGGTAAAATTATTTAATTTACATATTGTCTAAAAATTGTTTTAACTGGGGAAATGGCATTTAATGAGATAATTTTGTAATTTCCAAAATAAAATATGTTATTTTATAAATCCAGCAAATCAATTATAGCAGTAAAACATGTATGTGAGATAGTAAAACTGATAACACTGCCCTGCATTATAAATATGAAATCGCAGAATATGGTCTGATAGTAAAGACAAATAGTTTTTCCTAAGATTTTTAGGGAACGTCTTATCATGTGTATTTAATCTATCTAAAATAACATCACTTTAGCGATGTGTACATAGTTATTTTGCCTAAATGAATGCTTGACACTCTTGGATTTTCACAGTTTAGTTTGACAATAAATATTTTTTCAAGTCTAATCATCTTTACCATGAGCCATAACGTTTCTGTACTCCATCCGTGTCTTTTTACGCAGAAAACCCGTAGATTCAACATTCACTTTTATGTGAGGTCGGCTTTTGCCCTGACCAACATGGCGGCGGCTACATTGACGTAAGATCCAGCGGACAGAGGGTTGTCTATATAGCCCCACATGCGGTCTTTGTACTTAAGCACTTGACTACTTTCATGACGTATTTCCTGTTTTTATTCCTAGTGGGCGTGAAGATCCCAAGTGAGCAATAAGTATTTCAAACCCGATGGGACACATGTTTGCCAAACATGTAATAAATAAAGATATAACCTTAAAAAGTAGTAGTATAACATTCACTTGAAAAAAAATATTGTTACATTTTAAATGCCTTATTGCAATTGTATCTGAAGCATAATAATAAAAAACATACACTGGAAAACTTTCCACATCTCGCGAGACCGTCATGGAAGTGCATACCTATAGGGCACTAGGCACGAGTCAACAAGGGTACATGACTCGTACAGTTTGGGACAGACCTGAGGTCATCACACCAGAATGAGCAAGTGGTGCTTTCTAATCACTCTCGCGGTACTTTGTTGTCATTCTCCGATCAGGCTGCTGTTACTGACCCCAGTACAATAGGTGGCGATATGCACCTAAACATGTTGGTTGAGACCCACCATTAAAAGAGAGCGAAATGCTGCGCATGCGCAGTCTGACGCGTGCCGTGAATGTTGAATTGTATTCTAGCCGAAATTTAATCGGAGTAATAATCGATTTCTTTACCGTTTAACCAATTGTTATTATATCGATAGCTATTTTACTATTAATATTTATATAAACAAATTGTCTTTATTGTGCGTTTCCTCCTGCAGTATTATTTGTCCACATTGCAGTTAATCTAAGAGGTAACAGTTACACCTGGTCTTCAAGCTTCTTATCACACGTGTAATAAGGCTGGAATTGATCAATTCGATCAGAGATATACAAAATCATGGAGGCTCCACCGGTCAGTGTGATGCCCGTGACGGGTGGCGCCATCAATATGATGGAGTACTTGCTGCAAGGTAAGCTAAATCATTATCACAGCTGCGTTATTACTGTATATTATTGACATAGTTATATCCAGATTCTACATAAAACGTACCACGGTTTTGGATGTCTGATTCCGCTGCTGTACTGCTGAGAAACACCTCATAGTATAACGTTAAAATAATTTAGATGGATGTGTTATGTTTTGGGTTTTAGTTCAGTAGGATTTAATGGATATTTTTTGGCTCCCTCCGCTGGATAACATCACGTCAATGGAAATCCATCAACACGTTACCAACAGAGTTCAACAAGACCAATACGATTTCCGTAATAACCATGAAATCCATTCCAGTTTAATGTCTGTGACTGTTTCTATTTGCTCAGGGTGTACTATAGTAAAACAAAAGTATGTCTATTTAACTAATCATATTGAATTTTTAACATGCTCATGTGCTGTAATGTAACTAATGCTGGTTATTCAGTTGTGTGTTTATTTAAGTGTGTTGTAAGAATTAAGAAAAACACTATTTTCAAGTAAGGATTAGACATGGGTTTGTAGCTTTACTGTATTTCTTATGTTGGTTTCTCCACTGGGGTACAGGCAGTGTGTTGGATCAGTCCCTGGAGAGTCTCCTACATAGACTGAGAGGTCTCTGTGATGACATGGAGCCCGAGAGCTTTGCCGACCATGAGTTGGTCTATCTACTGAGGGGTCAGCAGGGCAACCCGTTCATCCTGCGTGCCCGTCGTTCTCTCCTTCAACCTACCTCCCCTTGGCACCTGCGCTATCTTGGCCAGCCCGAGGTTGGTGACAAGAGCCGCCACGCCCTGGTTCGAAACTGCGTGGATGTGGCTGCATCACACAGTTTACCAGACTTTCTGAATGAGATGGGTTTCCGCATGGACCACGAGTTTGCAGCCAAGGGTCACGTGTTCCGTAAGGGGCAGATGAAAATAGTGGTGAGCAAACTCTCCCGTGTGCTGGTGCCAGGTAACTTGGAGAACACGGAGCCCCTGTCTTTGTCATATCTGGTTGAGCTGAGTGTGCTGGCACCGGCGGGACAGGACACTGTGTCTGAGGATATGAAAAGCTTTGCAGAGCAGCTGAAACCTCTAGTGCATCTGGAGAAGATCGACCCCAAACGTCTAATGTAGTGCACTTATGACTGAGGAATTTAACAGATACTGTAGACAGAAATGCATATATTAGGCAACAGCTGTTAAAGTGTAAAATTGTTTTTTGTAAAATTGTTTGTGACTATTTCCCATTTAATTCTGTAAAATATGTTTAAAAAAATTGACATGTTCACCCTAATGATTCAGTTTTCAGACATATTAATTTCAGTTTTAGTCCATATGATAAGAAACTGATTTTCTTCTGCATTCTTCTACTTGAATTCTGTATTAAGCTTAGGTCATGTCTAAATTATGCCGATATGCATTGCTGATTTTCAAGATTATAAAATTCCTTGATGTTTATTATGTTTTTACTTATTATAACAAAGATCCAAATACTGTAAATATGAATCTTTATTGAGGCATGCAAAATAAAATGCATAGAGCTTGGAAGAAATGTTGGCTTAAAGACTTGCTCTGAAATAAGCACAATCTTCCCTCTGGAATTAAGTGTGTAAACACGTGTGACTTTTAAAAATGCAATTCTTTCATCAAATTAATCAAATGGAGCCATATTGGCCCATTATATAAGGAAATTCCTTAAATACTGTTTGCAAAGCTTCTCAGGTTAAGACCTCATAAAGCTGGATGATAAAATGCCAAGTTGTCTATTTGAGGATGATATAAGATAGAGTTGATTAATTTTGGATGCTTTTAGTTACAACGTAATTCCCAGTTACAATAGTGTTATTCCATGGCTTGGATAAAGCTACCAATATTTTAAGAAGTGAAAAAAATATAAAGAATGAGAAAGTGATCCTAAACCTTTGACCGAAAGTGTACATGTTTATATAAAATACTCATTTTTGTTTCATTCTGTGAAATACAGACATTCCTCCCAAAGGATTTTTTTAATCGGACAAACTGGTAAAAATCATAAAGATGCAATTATTGCAGATCTCAAATACGGCAAAGAAAAGAAGTTCATGTTTAAACAACACGATACTAATGTTTTTACATCTATTTAAAATGAATATGTGATGGAATAAAACTGACTGACTTTCACACTGCTGGGTGACTTCGTCACTAAAGAGGTTTGTTTCTATTTAAATTAAACAGACTCGGGACTGGAATGGACACAATACAGCAGGAATGCTGATTAAGGACAAACCTTTAGTACATGCATGTGTTTTGGAATCTCAACCGAACTTATACTATCCCCTGTTTCTCAACCGCATTTGTCAAATATTAGAAAAGGTATTCAGATGATTAACCTCTCAAACCCTTCCTCCTCTCTAAATCTTCTCCCTCCTGAGGGGTATTCCAGAAAGCTGGTCAGGTGACATACTCGGCTTAGTTTAAGGGTAGATTTGCTGATAACCTTGACTTTCATTTCCAAAAACGGAGATTACCTTCAGGGTGTCTAAGTTGCAACTCACTCTTTGAACATTACCTGCTCCAGAGCCTCAGGGGGTGGTTCACGCACGTGCGTTTTTTGATGAGCCTCAAGTGGACGTGGAAGCACAGATTATGTATATTATTTTAATTTAACAGCAATATTACAATTACATTTCCAATATCACCCATTACAGTTCAGCATTCGCAACTAATTTTACTATTAACTTTATTGTGTAACCTTTTAAAATGAAATCATCTTTAAATTAAATAATGTAAGCTGTTATAATTAAACTAATTAAAAGCTTAATGTTTATGTTGAATACTGTATATTTGAAATTGGTTTATCAAAACATCTCCTAATATTATAGATGTATATGCACACCTTACAATTTCAAACATTTCCAACACCCATTTACAAAATAAAATACTTGAAAAGACTTAGACTTAAGATTTTTTATACTGACTGAAATTCTTTATCTGATCCTCAGCATCCGCAGTTTAGAGCAGGGTTCCTCAAATCTTATCCTGCAGGCCGGAGCACTGCAGAGTTTGGCTCCAACCCTGATCAAACTTGCATACCTGTGATTTTCTAGCGATACTGAACAGCTTGATTAGCTTGCTCAGGTGTGTTTAATCAGGGCTGGAGCTAAACTCTGCAGTGCTCCGGCCCTCCAGGGTAAGATTTGAGGAACCCTGGTTTAGAGTATTGAAAGGTCTTTCTCCGAATTACAATTGCCATGGCCTTTAAGCTGACAAATTAAAACCAAAAAATGAAAGTGAATATATTTCAACTACATTCTTTTAAAAGGGATATATAACATGACATATTGGACATTTAACTGTGGGCCTAACGTTTCATTCAAGCAAATTAATTATCATGTTTAGTGTACTGAAGTATACTTTTTTTAAAGTATGACATCTGTCGCAGTCATGGGCACCGTAAAGGGGTGGAAGGTTATGAAGATTCTAAGGGCCCAGGCTGATTTAGGGCCCAGAAGAGCAGACCCCCTTTTTATTTTCCTATTTCTTTTCTTTGTAGGGGGCCCAGAAATTTTGGTTTCCATTGGGCCCAGAATTTTAGGTGGCACCCCTGGTCGCAGTTTCTACATTTAAAAGAGTCACCATTAATATACCTACATCAACAACTGTTAAAAATAGAGCTGATACATTGTAAAGTAACAAAATAGAGGTTCAATACACAGTTTACACAATTAGCAATTTAATTAAATATATGTAAAATACACTGGTAGAAAACATTACACACCCAAAAATAATGGTTACAAACATCTCTTTGATGATTATATATTTTGATTATCTTGGTATAAAATATATATGTATATTAGCCTACATACATCTAAATTATCTTTATATTTAAAAGAGTTTATAGTTTTTTAAATATGTATATTAAATTGCACAATAGTCATGTTTAATAATTATGCATTTAATACACCGATGCAGATTTAAGTCTTTTGGGCAAAAACCCCTGATTTATAATGTTGTTTCACAGTCAAAAACTTTAAACTTGTTAACCGTTTCCATGGTGACTCGTGAAATCTATGATCCATTGACGATGTCTTCCCGTTGTTCCTGCGAGCGTGAGTTAACTCTTGGTAACTTGCAGGAGTTAAATAAACGTACCCTTCAAACTTACGCTTCAAACGTGTTCTGGAACCCACATTCCTTGTATAAGCAAGGTTTGGGAGTTCAGGGTTTAGCTGACATTAAGTTAACCCTGCTTTCTGAAATACACCCCTGGTTGTCATTTGGTTCATGTTTAAACGAAACAATACTAATCTTTTTACATGTATTTAAACGCTGGACTGGAATGGACGAATGCAGAAATGCTGATAAAGGACAAACCTTTAGTGCATGCATGTGTGTTGAAAACTCAACGGAACTTAAAATTTTCCCTGTTTCTCAACCGCATTTGTAAAATATTTGAAAAGGGATTCAGATGATTAACCTCTCAAACCCTTCCTGCTCTCTAAATCTTCTCACTCCTGGGGAGTTGTCCAGAAAGCTGGTCAGGTGACATACTCTGCCAAGTTTAAGGGAAGATTTGCTGATAAACTTGTTTCCAAAAACAAAGATTACCTTCAGGGTGTCTAAGTAGCAACTCACTCTTTGAAGATAACCTGCTCCAGAGCTTCAGGGGTTGTTCACGCATGTGCTTTTTTGATGAGCGTCAAGTGGACATGGAAGCACAGATTGTCGATGAATTCCACAATCGGATCACTAAAGATAATATTAAAGAGGTGTGTGAGCTCGCAAGCACGATGTGTGTTACCCAAATAATGACTAAGAGTAAGTCTTTGAGAACGGGTTTCTCAAGCCAGGTGGCGCATTAGACCAGGGACTCATCTCCTGTTTCCAAAATGCATCACAAACTGCTTGAGAAAGCTGTTCTACTATGATAATATGTGATGAAAATTAAATTTTGTTCAATAAGATGTACTTGTGTTTACTTCCTCATTAACTAAGGGATGCTTTGCGTTTAGGTGGTACTTGAGACTGAAGAGTTCCTACAGTACATTAACGTTCACATTTAGTCATTAAGCAGACGCAAGCGACTTCAAAGAGTTAGGGAGCAACAAGCGATATGTCATACAGGAGCCATAATACATTAGGTGCCAATACAAAAGTAACTGGTTTCAACTAAAGCTAGACCTGTTGAGAGAAAGCTTTTAATATGATAAGTCAATGCAAAGACGCGATAGACCTACTTGCATCGCGAATCGCGCGAATGAAGCCCTGGTTATGAGATGATGAGGCAGAGCGAATGACGCGAATGAAGCCCTGGTTATGAGATGATGAGGCGGCGCGAATGACGCGGATCATGCGAGGTTAAAGCTTTCTTTCTCGCCCCCTACAGTGCAATTAAGCTATGTATACATCCGCACTAAAATATCAAGGTGAAAGTCATCATAGCTTGCGTAGTATAGACCCAGCTCCCAACCCAACTTTGAGAATAGATTAACGGCGACATTTTTTTTATCGCGCGATAAGAGTCTCCGTTAACGGCCCACCACTAGTAAAAACGTTGACAATCTTGACATTGCTATTGAAAATTTTAACTCTACCTTCTCGAGAACATCAAACAAAGTTCCTCCTCTGCTTTAAAGAAGATTAAAAATGGCAGCCCAACACCGTGGTATAATGAACACACTCAGGCTATATAGAAAGCGTCCCGGAATATGGAGCGCAACTTTAAAAAAACGAATTTTGAGGTATTTCGTATAGCATGGAAGGATAGTACTCGAAAAATACAGGAATGCCGTAAAAACGTCTAGATCCGCCTACTTTTCATCACTAATAGAGGAAAACCATCACAACCCTAGGTTTTTATTTAACACAGTGGCTAAATTAACAAAAAATAAGTCGTCAGTGACGTCAGATTCTGATTATCAGCATAACAGTGATCAATTTATGAACTACTTCACTAGTAAATTCAAGATATTAGAGAAAAAATTATAACAATGCAACCTGAAGTGAAACCCGCTGAACAAACTAACTACAGCACCCCTAAGGAGAAATTGCAATTATTTTCTACAGTAGATAACGATGAACTGTCTAAAATCATTAGATCATCTAAATCAACAACATGCATGCTAGACCCTATACCTACAAAACTACTGAAAGAAATGCTCCCAGAAATTATAGATCCTCTTCTTAGTAATATTAACTCATCTCTGACATCAGGACATGTGCCTAAAGCATTTAAGGTTGCTGTTTTAAGGCCCCTTGTCAAAAAAAAAAACTCGACCCTATAGAACTAGGGAATTACGGGCCAATATCTAATTTACCTTTTATATCTAAGGTTCTGGAAAAAGTAGTTTCAATTCAATTATGCTCCTTCCTCCAAAGGAATGACATTAATGATGAATTCCAGTCTGGATTTCGAGCATGTCACAGTACAGAGACTGCTTTGATCAGAGTTACAAATGATCTGCCTTTTAGTGTCTGACCGTGGCTGTATTTCGTTATTGTTGCTGCTAGACCTTAGTGCTCCATTTGACACCATTGACCACAGCATACTTCTACATAGACTCGAAAATTACGTCAGCATTAACGGAATAGCATTAAAACGGTTTAAGTCTTATTTATCCGACCGATTTCAATTTGTAGCAATAAACAATGAGGTGTCCCGCAAATCGCAAGTCCAGTACGGTGTACCATAGGGCTCAGTTTTAGGGCCTCTGCTCTTCTCATTATACATGCTACCTCTAGGAGATATAATAAAGTGACACGGAATTTGCTTTCACTGTTATGCTGATGATACTCAACTTTATATTCTCTCGAAGCCTCATGAAACCCAGCAGTTCCATCGAATAAAGGAATGCATAGTTAAAAAAAAAACTGGATGAGTAACAATTTTTTACTACTGAACTCGGACAAAACAGAAGTGTTACTTACTGGACCGAAAAACCGCCATACATAACATCCAAGAATACTGCTTAACTATTGATGGATGATCCATACAATCCTCGTCTTCAGCTAAGAATCTTGGCGTTGTATTCGAAAGTACTCTGTCATTTGAGAGCCATGTCGCCAACACCTGTAAAATTTTTCCATTTTAAGAATATATCTAAACTACGTCATATGCTGTCACTGTCAGATGCAGAGAAATTAATTCATGCATTCATGACATCAAGACTAGATTACTGTAATGCACTTCTAGGTGGTTGCCCTGCAGGACTATAAAAAAACTGCAACTGATTCAAAACGCGGCAGCTCGAGTTCTTACATGTACAAAAAAGTATGAGCAATTAACTCCGGATCTGTCAACCTTGCACTGGTTACCTATAAAGCATCGCATTAACTTTATGATCTTGCTTATTACCTATAAAGCCCTACATGGTCTAGCGCCGCAGTATTTGAATGAACTTCTATGTTGTATTACAGACCTCCAAGTACATAGCGCTCTCAGGCGTCCTGTCAGTTGGTAATACCTAGAATTTCAAAATCAAGTGCAGTGTAACAGTTCTAGTAAACTGTTACCTGTCTCCTATGTTAAATGCAAGTTGTAATTTAAACTCCCGGCCATTAGAGGGCATTAGGGAGCCATTATTAGGAAGATCTCTCCATACCAGAGAGTAAAAGGAAGAGGGAAGTGGGAGTTAGGAATACTTTTTAGCTGAGAGCACATGCTCTTTCTATGCTTTCATTTGGAAAACCCTGTTGAGGAACATTTGTGTTCTACATCTCAATGTGAGTTGATGTGTTTCTTTATTATTAACAAAGGTTTATAGCGTGAATATATTTTGCTTACTGAACCTCATGTTGTAATGTTTGTTTTGTGTTGACCAGAGGGTTTTGGTATCTGCTTGATTTTGATGGCTTCTCAATTGGTTCAAATTCCTGATGTTATTGTCTTCTGCGTGGAAGTATATCCGAACTCCAGAACGAAGAGACACTTTTACCCTGGACTAATTCTTGTTGAGCAAATGTGGATTTTGTCCTTCTAACCTCTAAAACATCTACAATGGGATGATGGACCAAGGACATCTGTGGTAACTCTGGACTTTGATATCGGGTGTATTCTTATAAGGTTTTGCTTCCAAATGCTATGTATCCTGAAATTGTCACAACCTTGTGTATGATCTGAAAATGTATACCTTACTTAAGGGAAATATAATGGTTGATTAATGGTGATGGATCCCTCCTCATTTATTTATGTAACCCTTGAGGTTAGTGTTACATAATTTGGCGCCCGAACAGGGACCTTAACCACTATCCCAACAACTTTCCTCAAGAGTATGCTTTTTTGGAACGTATGTTTTCTTTATATAAGCTTATTTTATCCCCATGTGTGTTTATCTAAGAGTATATGAAAGGGTTGTGATAGATAACTGCCTCATATTCTAGTTTGAGACTAGGGCGAGGCTCTTGCACGAGACAACCTTGAGTCTAGTCTCAAAATGGAACCAGACTATACTTCTGAACCGTTTATAACCCGACGTGAGCCAGTTCAAGAGATAATATGCTCATTCAACAGCTTGTATTTAGAGTCAGAAGGAGAAGTGGCTGTTCCAGGAGAAGACAATGACTCAAGTCATCTACCGCCTCCACCACCAGAAGAGGAGGATGAAAGTCTGATCAGTCTTACTATTGCGACAAAGATGAGGCAACTGGAGATTAGAATGGAGAATATGGAGAAAGAGAGTGTTGATCGTGTTCAGGGAGTGGACGTCTCTGTTCAGAATTATCTGCAGCAATATGACCGTCGTTTGATTGCTTTAGAGGGGCTGATGCCAGACTTGATAAAGCTAGTGACCTCTCATTAATCATTCAACCAAAGTCTGAAGAAGTTGGAGGAAGAGCTTGTTAATTTTGTAGAAGAAAAGAGTACCCGCCTGGAGAAAACCCTAGAAAACCAGCTACAAGAGATGGGTAAAACTATGATGGATTGCATGGAAAGAAGAGACAACCATCTTAAGTCTTCGCTCTGTCTTACACCTGGAGCTACCTCCACGCCAACTACCACCTCAGTACCTGACGCACAGTTAATCCCCATGCAGCACCAGTTGCCTTATAGGATGGCCATTAAAATCGAATTCCCTAAGTTTGGGAGCATAGGAGCTGAAGACCCGATAGCTTATCTGGAAAAATGTGCAGAGTATCTAGCCGTTCGACCCATGAGTGATGCTGAAATATTAGCAACTCTGCCATCGGTACTGACACATACCGCCAAGGATTGGTGGGTGGCTGAAAAAGCACAAGTTAAAACATGGGGTCAGTTCAAAACTGCATTCTTGAGATCATTTTTACCTGATGATCATGAGGTTGAAGCGGAAAGGAGGATAAGAGAGAGAAAACAAGGTATTGATGAGGATCTTCGAACATTCGCTTTCCAGTATCGAGCCTTATGCCTTAGACTGAAACCAGCGATGTCTGAGAAAGAGAGGCTGCAGGCTGCCTTAAGAAACTGTAATCCCCGAATTGCTAGCGTTTTGAGAGGAACAGTGGCTACCTTTGATGATTTGGTACGCACAGGAGCTTTGGTAGAGTGGGACATAGCTGAGGAAAGGGCTTTCTGGAAGCAACGTCAGGCTGAACAGGCTTCCAGAAGAGGAGGCCAAGATAAGTACAGCAGAGGTAAGCCCGGAAGTCACAGCATGGCATTAGTGACACGAGGTAATGTCAAGCTTATAACCTTGGCTATAACTTTGCGTGGCCAATTTTGTGAAGCCATCCTGGATACAGGCAGCTCCTACTCATTAATCAAGGAGTCATTGTGGAGGAGATGCAAGGATGAGGCTGACTCTTGGCGATCCAGTCTGGGACAGACATTTACCCTTGCCAATGGCCATATCCAAAGAGCGTTGGGCGAAGTTACTTGGGAGTGTGCCCTAAAAGGATGCACAAACCCTTTGCGACTGTTCATCATGAGAGATGAGGACCTAGCCTTTCAGCTCATATTGGGTCTGGAGTTCCTGGTAACATGCAGAGTCAAGTTGGATTTTGACACCTCCACATATTCATTGCCTGGAGAGAAGGAGACATTACACCCTTTTTCTTGTTATGACCAGCCACCATCATTTAACATACATTGTGCACTGCCAATAGTGCAAGTATCTAGTGATACCGCAGCTGTCATCAAGGATCTGGTGGGTCTGGCGGATGCATCCCATACTGAGAAGAGGCGTTTAGAGGGGTTGCTGTTTAATTGGCCGACTGTCTGTACAGATACATTAGGTAAAACCTCTATCATTAAGCACCAGATTATAACTAATGACCCCGTTCCAGTACGGAAAAGAGCATATCCTGTTCCAATCAATAAGCAAAACTTCATTGATGAGGAAGTCAAAGCCATGCTGAATAAAGGTATAATACGACCATCTGTCTCCCCATGGGCAGCTCCAGTAGTGCTAGTGCCCAAGAAGGATGGGGGTATACGTTTCTGTGTGGATTTTCGAGCACTAAATGCCAAAACCCCCCTGGATGGTTTTCCCATGCCTCAGATACAAGAGATCTTAGAGTTTGTCTACGGAGCAACAGTATTCAGTACCCTAGACCTCAAGACTGGATATTGGCAAGTGGGGTTGGATGAAAGTAGCATTCAAAAAACTGCGTTTGTTACAAAGTACAACCAGTATGAGTTTGTTCGTCTACCATTTGGGTTGAAAAACGCTGGAGCAACTTTCCAAAGGCTCATGAACAAAGTTCTACAAGATCTTATTGGCAAATGTTGTTTCGGGTACATAGACGACATCGTTGTGTATTCCGTTTCGGAGAAGGAATGCCTCGCTGTCGTCTGGGCGGTTGAGAAGTGGCGACAGTACCTAGAAGGGAAACCCTTTGAAGTTGTTACTGATCATGCCGCACTCACTTGGGTATTCAACAATCCTCGTCAATCGTGGCCTAATGGTCAGAGAGTCGGACTCGTGGTTGCCGGTTCGATCCTCAGGGCCGGCAGGTAACGATTGCGGTGCCCTTGAGCAAGGCACCTAACCCCTACACGCTCCCCGGGCGCTGCACTGATAGCTGCCCACTGCTCCGGGTGTACGTGTGTTCACCACTTGCTGTGCGTATGTTCACTAGTCACTGGATGGGTTAAATGCAGAGGTCACATCTCGGGTATGGGTCACCATATCTGACAAATAGGTCACTTTCACTTCACTTCACTTTCACTTACAAGGTGGGCTATCCGACTCCAGGGGTTTGACTTTACTGTGAGGTACCGAAAAGGGAGATGCAACGTTGTGCCTGATTCATTGTCTCGTGCAATGCCTGAGGGAGAGCCGCTAGGAAGTGTTGCGGTATGCCAGGCAAAGGATGTGAACGGAGACTTACCGATCAACTGGGAAGAACTTGGTCGAAGTCAAAACAGTGATCAATCATTGCAGCCTCTGTGGGATGAGTCGAAGCTTAACCCTATCGACCCCCAACGTATCCATTATGTGGTACAGAACAGCTTTCTGTTCAGGTGTGTCCCTGAGGGTCAAAAGGGTCATACTTTGCAAGTAGTCATCCCAAAAGATCTCCGGCAGCAATTTCTCCAGTTTGCACATGACAATCCTTTAAGTGGGCATCTGGGACGCATGAAAACATTGCGTAGACTACTCAACGTGGGGTACTGGCCAGGAATCCAGCGAGATGTATGGGATCACTGCAAACAATGCCAAATCTGTCAGCGATACAAGCCACGTATATCCAAACTTTCTGGAACCCTTCAATCTATTCCAGTAAAAGAACCTGGGTATATGATAGGCATTGATCTTATGGGACCAATCCCAAGGAGCACAAAGTTGAACGAGTATTTACTGGTTTCTGTGGATTACTGTAGCAAGTGGGTCGAGGTGTTCCCTTTGCGGTCAGCTAAGACACCTTTGATAACTAACATCCTTATCAAAGAGATCTTTACCCGTTGGGGGGTACCTACGTATTTGGTATCAAACCGAGGACCTCAATTTACCTCACAACTTCTGAACGCTACCTGTAGACAATGGGGTGCCATTCAAAAACTTACCACTGCCTACCATCCGCAGACTAACCTGACAGAAAGGGTAAACAAGACTCTTAAAACCATGATTGCCTCATATGTCAAGGACAATCATCGGAATTGGGACCAATGGATCCATGAGTTCCGGTTTGCAATCAATTCAGCTTGGCAGGAGAGTACGAAGTATACTCCAGCGGAAATTGCTCTTGGATGCAAGTTGAAAGGACCCCTTGAATTATTCCAATATCGTTCGCCTGATCCTGACCAAGCTGCGTATGAAGTTGTTGAACGTCAACGATCACTTATGGAGAGAGTAAAGGAGAATGTTGCGGGAGCCCAGAGCAGACAACAGAGGTACTACAACCTAAAGAGGCGGCAAGAGACCTTCGAGGAAGGGGAACTCGTCTGGGTTCGTACTCGTCCGGTGTCTCATGCAAGAGATGCCTTTATGGCCAAACTAGCCCCTAAGTGGCATGGGCCTGCCAATGTTTTGAAACAGTTGAATAACGTAAACTACAGAGTTGAGCTGGCCACCGAACCTGTACAAGTTGAGACATACCATGTAGAAAATCTGAAAAGGTTTTACGGCCAGGTCAGGCCTTCTTCTGAGAGGGGGGGGTGTGTAACAGTTCTAGTAAACTGTTACCTGTCTCCTATGTTAAATGCAAGTTGTAATTTAAACTCCCAGCCATTAGAGGGCATTAGGGAGCCATTATTAGGAAGATCTCTCCATACCAGAGAGTAAAAGGAAGAGGGAAGTGGGAGTTAGGAATACTTGTTAGCTGAGAGCACATGCTCTTTCTATGCTTTCATTTGGAAAACCCTGTTGAGGAACATTTGTGTCCTACATCTCAATGTGAGTTGATGTGTTTCTTTATTATTAACAAAGGTTTATAGCGTGAATATATTTTGCTTACTGAACCTCATGTTGTAATGTTTGTTTTGTGTTGACCAGAGGGTTTTGGTATCTGCTTGATTTTGATGGCTTCTCAATTGGTTCAAATTCCTGATGTTATTGTCTTCTGCGTGGAAGTATATCCGAACTCCAGAACGAAGAGACACTTTTACCCTGGACTAATTCTCGTTGAGCAAATGTGGATTTTGTCCTTCTAACCTCTAAAACATCTACAATGGGATGATGGACCAAGGACATTTGTGGTAACTCTGGACTTTGATATCGGGTGTATTCTTATAAGGTTTTGCTTCCAAATGCTATGTATCCTGAAATTGTCATTGATCTGAAAATGTATACCTTACTTAAGGGAAATATAATGGTTGATTAATGGTGATGGATCCCTCCTCATTTATTTATGTAACCCTTGAGGTTAGTGTTACAGCAGGTCGTAGATCCTTTTCTTATCTAGGGCCTAAACTTTGGAATATTCTTCCCTGCACTTTCCAGGAGGCAGACACACTGTCAGTTTAAATCTAGACTAAAGACGCATCTTTTCAATCTTGCATACACTACACTTCCATAATATTAATCCTCAGAGGATCTAGGCTGCATTATTTAGATCAACCGGAACCAGGAACACATCCAACAACAAATGATGTACTTGTTGCATCAAAGAGGGCAGAACAGTACTTTACTCTCAGCCAGTCTTGTCTCTTTGTTCCAAGGTTACCACAAGATGCAGTTCATGCCCAGACCTGATGGAAGAGCTGAGAATGGGAAGCGGTGACCTGACAAGAGCTAAGAGGATAGAGCTGGATAGAGGACGCGGCAAGTTGACACGATTTTCCTACAACATTTCAAATGCTATTAGATTGTTAATGATAATCTTAAATCTATCATTTACATTAAGGTTATTTTTTTTATTTAGCCTTGTTGTGCAAGCACTGTTGAGCTTGTGCAGAGGCAGCAGCTTTTGCCAGAGGGGAACTGGAATCCCCTGGTTGGACATGGGTTCTCCTGAGGTTTTTTTCTCGATTGGAGTTTTGGGTTCCTTGCCTACGTTTTCATATTATTCATATCTTCCTGGCCGGGGGGGGGCTGCTTTAGAATTCAGAAGTTAGACATACTTAATATTGCATATAAGAATTTATAGTCCGTTAATATTTGACCTGTGGTTCTCTCTGCTTTATCGCAAATGTGTGCTTTCACTGTGTGTGCGTGTGTGTTTGTGCGTGTGTGCGAGTGTGTTTGTGTGTGTGTGTGTGTGTGCGTCTATGTCAATGTGTGTAAGTAGGTATACATATTGTGTGTGTGGAGCATTTGTATGTCTTTAGTTGTTTTCAACTTTTTCTTGTTTTTACAGGTATATGCCTTTAGTTGCTTTTAGGGCTGTCAAACGATTAAATTTTTTAATCTAATTAATCACAAGGTTTCTTGAATTAATTTCGATTAATCACAATACTAAATATGATTGAAAAATTCACGTTTTCTGTGTAGTCTACTGTTCTCAGAACAGAAAGATAAATGACAAGAAGCGGATATTACATTCGTCTCTTCTTTTTTATTATTGACCAATCCAAATAACTATTTTAATTTTAAAAAAAATTTGGCAATTTAGCCATTGCTCTTAGCAAATAAGTGAATGGAACGTTTTTCTTTTCGAGAAAAATTTCTTTTCTTAAATTTTCCACTTGTGTGCCACGATTTGAAACTGTTGAGCACATATCTCTACAGAGTGACGCTCTTCTGTTTTCATTAAGGTTCAAGCAAACGACATTACTTTCCAGGTTTTAGTGATGTGATGCGCCGTCACACCAGATAATTGTTGTTACTAACGGAGCTCCAGTGGTCTTCTGTCAAAGCAACATATCCGCTGAAGCCAAATCCTATTCCTTCGTTTTCTTTTCAGCGTCAGTTGATTTTTGTCATCATTGTGCTTCTCGGCGGTAGCTTGTAGAATGCGTCTAAAGTTGCCGCTTTCAAAAATTCTGCGAGGGCCGTGACCTCGACAATATTAATCAGTTTACAGTTCTTGTCCATCCAGAGGGCCAACGGGTTCTTCCGACACCGCCTCCAGCTCGCTCGTGTCACCCATGCTATTAACGCGACGAGGAATGAACGCGGCGAGGGTTGAATTTGGGGTAAAACATGGCGGGAATGAGTTAATGCGTTAATAAAATTATCGCCGTTAATTCCAGAAATTAATCATCTCGCGTTAACGCGTTAATTTTGACAGCCCTAGTTGTTTTACTTGCTTTCAATGTGTCTCATGTACAGCTGCTTTGTAACAATGAAAATTGTAAAAAGCGCTATAGAAAAAAGTTGAGTTGAGTTGAAAGGTCTTTCTCCGAATTACAATTGCCATGCCCTTCTAGCTGACAAATTAAAACCAAAAAATGAAAGTGAATATATTTGAACTACATTCTTTTAAAAGGGATATATAACATGACATATTGGACATTTAACTGTGGGCCTACCGTTTCATTCAAGCAAATTTATTATCATGTTTAGTGTACGTTTTCTTTTAAAGTATGACATCTGTCGCAGTTTCTACCATTAAAAGAGTCTACATTAATATACCTACATCAACAACTGTTAAAAATAGAGCTGATACATTGTAAAGTAACAAAATAGAGGTTCAATATACAGCCTACACTATTAGCAATGTAATTAAATATATGTAAAATACACTGGTAGAAAACATTACACATGCAAAAATAACGGTTACAAACCTCTCTTTGATGATTATAGATTCTGATTATCTTAGTTTAAAAATATGTATATATATTAGCCTACATGAATCTAAATTATCTTTATATTTAATAGAGTTTATAGTTTTTTAAATATATATATTAAATTGAAGAATAGTCATGTTTAATAATTAAGCAATTTATACACCGATGCAGATAATGCATAATGCAGAAATGTATAATGTTGTTTCACACTCAAAAACTTTAAATTTGTTAAACGTTTCCATGGTGACTCGTGAAATCTGTGATCCATGGACAATGTCTTCATGTTGTTCCTGTGAGCGCGTGTTAACTCTTGGTAACTTGAAGTAGTTAAATAAACGTTCCCTTCAAACTTACCCTTCAAACATGTTCTGGAACCGACATTGCAACCGTTAAAGGTTCATCCATTTAGACACAAACAAAGTCACAGTAGCACATGCCTTTAAAGTTTAGCATGTTAGCATCTTAACAACAAACAAACTTGTGCACGTACAAAATTGCCATCTAATGAACAACATGAAATCTGGATAAAAATGTTTTAACTTTCCTACATTTATATATTTTTTATTAATGCTAACAGAAAAACCCAAGAACATGGCCATAAACATTGAGAAACTAAGAACCAGAACCCATAAGCATTACAGCATTACACCCATAGCGAGTCATCTTTGATAAATTATTTTAAGAAAAAGATGTGTTACGGCTGCTTTAAGCTCTGGTGTTAGGATGTGAGGGGACAGAAGAATGGGGAGATGACCACAAGCCTTGAACTAGGATCACCCAATGTATAATAAAGTGTTGAATTTATTACAATAACAGAATGATTAAACCTGATGAATGCAAATACATTTTTGCGGAGTAGGCCAAGCACATACATTTACAGTATGTACTGTATTATAGTGACACACCCAGTTGAAGTTACAGTATAAATCAGCCTGTAAATGACATCAACGGGTGTGTTTAATGCTGCCGTGTTAAATACTAAAGTTTAACAGTTCGTTAGTATAATTTGTTTAGTAAACAGGACTGTGGCGTAAGATCTTACCCCACCGACAGCAGCTGGTGCACCATATCCCTGAAAATTCACTCAATACGAATTTTTATTTAGCAGCGCAAAAGAAAATAAATGCAGCTTAAATGCACTGTTCGCTTAAAGACTTGCTCTGAAATCAAGCATAATCTTGCCTCTGGAGAGGGGTGTGTAAACACATGTGCGTGCACCCACTTTTTAAAAATTATATTATATATATATTTTATCATTATATATTGAAATTCCTTAAATACTGTTAGCTTGGCTTCCCAGGATAAGACCTTATAAAGCTAGATGATAAAATCCCAAGGGTCATGATTCCGCTGTCATGTCATGTTTATTCTTGTCTTGCTGCGGAGTCATGGCATAGCCTTAGGGTTTTGTGTGAGAAAGTCATGGCTTTGTTTATATATTGACTTGGCATGTGCTTTCTTGTGTCTCGTCGGTGTTTCCCGCCATCTCGTTTCCTTGTTACATTCCCATTAGTGTTTCATTAGCCACACCTTGTTAATTATCCTGTGTTTGTTCCCCTTTAAAACATCCTCGTGTTCATTGTCCTGTTTTCGTGGTTTGTAAGCTGTATGTTAATCGATTAACTCGTGAATACCTGTGTCTGCCTGCGTCTGGGTTCTTCTGCTCAAATCCGTGACAGCCAAGTGTACGCTTTTAAAAATTCAAGGCAAAAGGTGTCTGAACGATTGCTCTGCAGTAAATATATTTTACTATAAACATCCTTTTAAATGTTGGAGATTATAAGGTGTGTATATTCATCCAGTGATATTTGGAGATTTTTGGAGATATAAATATATTTGGCGAGGTTTGGATAAACCTAAATCAAAGTATATACAGTATGCAATTTAAATGCATAACAGCTTAGATTATTTTATTCACATTTTTTCATTTTGAAGGTAAGATAAGTTGTGAATGCTGAATTGTGATGGGTGAGATTTGTAATGTAATATTACTGTAAAATTCTAATATATTATATTCAATCTTTACTACCACGTCCAATTGACACTCAATAAAAGCGCACAGATGCGCAGACAACTCCTAAAGCTTAGTAACATTTCCTTAAAAGGATATCACGCTGGAACATTACCTGCTCCGGAGCAGGTTTTCTTCAGAGAGTAAGTTGATTAGTTTCCTGGGTATGTCACATAACCAGCTTTCTGGAATACCCCCTGAGCTTACCCTCAACATTATACTGTTTATATCTTAATCATTTATAGTGTCAGATAGAGACAAGGTAAAAGTATAAATATATCACTATACTTTGTATTCCTTTTAATGTAATAAATTAGCAAAATATATAGTAATGAAGAAATTATAAAACTATAACAAAAACAAATATCAAATAAGGTTTTATATATTTTTTTTATTAATGCTAACAGAGAAACCCAAGGACATGGCCAAATAACAATGAGAAACTGAGAACCAGAACCCATTAGCATTACAGTGTTTAAAACGAATGCTTTATGATTAAAATCTTGTCAAGATTGTTTTTTTCAGTGTGTTCCAATGGGAAAACGGGCAATAAAAAATCATGGATCCTTCTTTTAGATTTTCATGATGCACTGGATAAACTGTAAGAAGTGAAGAAAATACCCAAAATAAAAAATCAATTCAAACATGGTATCTTGTTTATTTGACTTTTTTGCTGCGATGGTTTAGTTATGTTAATTTATTACATCAGCTTCCTCAGAAACGTTTGTTTAATTTAAATTTTTCTTATGTAATTTGTTTACTCCAACGCTTTTCTAGTTTGAACTGAGATTCTTTTGAATAAAGACACAACAGAAAGCCTAGGGTAGTTTATCAACAGGTTAATGAACCCTCACTGTAAAAAGAAAAATTGTTTTGATAATTATTTTTGTGTTGAAAATAAAAAATGTATCAACATTTAAACAAGCAAAAGGCTATAGTATATAAAATAGATGTCATTTAAAAAAACTGTTGATTAATTCTAGGTTACGAACCCTCCATATACAAAGGCTGTGTCCTCCAGGAGCAAAGCCGTTGAAAATGAGAGTTATGACACTCGCATAGACCTCTATAGAAACAATGGAGTGTGGAAGTAACCCGCATCATGGAGCGTCCGATGATTTCAAACATTGCACTGAAGCCCATTCATTTCAGTGTGTACCAAACACATTTGCTGTACAGATGGTAAATTACTGCATGTTTTGCGAATTTAACGAGTTTGCAGTTTAAATTAAATGTTAAAATTAAGCACATATTAAACACTGATCTCATATTCATATTACTCACAAGATAAAATTCTGTTATAAATGTAGTCAATGTAGTAGTCAGTGAATACTACGTGTTAATATTTTGTAAAATCTATGTAAATACAGTTGCTATTATCTGTCCTGCTAAAATCCATTTAAATAGGTTTAAAGCACGGAATTATATTGAACTATTGAGGGCTCCATGAACCACGTGACCTCACTGTGTAAAGATAGAGTGTCGTAACTCTCATATTCAACGGCTCTGCTCTGGAGGTAACGTTGTCCTCCGAAAGAAACGGCCTTTCGAAAAGCAGACACAGCTACTTTTATATTTTAAAATACTTACATCTTCATATTCATATGCTGCCATTCCTTGTGGGTTCAGCATCCTCTGCTGGAAATGATCTGATTACAGGACAGTTTTACATGAAAAAATGAGAAACATTTTCATTAATTTAACTCATTTTATCCTACCAATGGAATAGCATTTATTTACATGAAAATACCATTTTCATACAAAATAGAATCAAGGAGACATTGAAAAAGTATAGAGAATAACTTACAAGTCAAGTTAGTCAGTTTGACACAACAGGCAACATAATCATCAAATAAGATATTTCCGTTAGAGCTGAAACGCTGCATTATGGAGTTCATGGTTTGAGGGCTAAACATGTATCCTGCACAAACATCACAACAAATAATCATACAAATCACATTCAATTCACAAGTTAAAGGGGAAATCCGCCCATGCCGTTCCAGAAGCGTAGGACATTTGTTGATCTTAGCAACGCAAATAAAGGGTTCGGGAGCTTTCCTTCAAACTCTGTTCCCGTGTTTTGGTTTGTTTTCCTCCCGACTCTTGTCCCGTGTTCTGTCACTACAACCGCAGGTGGGGTTTTGTTGTGGTCCTGTCATCTCTCTCCCGGCTAGGCAGCAATCAGCCCGCACCTGTTCCTCGATTCCCTTTTCCTATTTAAGTCCTGTCTTTTCTTTCGCCCTGTGTGGGTATGTCCTTGTGTGAAGTTGTAATTTTTTGGCTGCGTGACTTGTGTGTTAAAGACTGTTTTTACACTTGTCCTCAGACAAGGACTTAATCTCAGATCTTCCGCACACCGAATAGAGAGCACTAAGTCGGGCGTCCTTCAGCAGTCCTCTCTGTTCACTGTCCCAGTAGACGCAGGCGCTAGAAGAGCTCCGTTTTTTTCTGTTCGCCCCATTTGTTTGTTTCTTTGTTAAACCTTTTCCTCGTACTTTCCTGCATCGGATTCAATCTGATCCGTGACAGAGCATACACACCAAGAATGGGCTGAGCAGGAGACATAGAGATTCGCCGGGCCATTGCTCAGCAGTGCATCCTGCTAGGGCGCCAACAGGAGGAGATCACAGAGCCTGCCAGGGGATAACAACCTGTCAGAGCAGCTCATCGTCATCTCACTATGCCTCGACCAGATGTAGGTCAGTCCACCGGGTGTCCCTGCAAAAATGGAGCCGTCTGCGACACAACGTTTGGAACCTTGCCTCAATCCTCTGACTCCCTACGCAGGTGAGCCCAGCTCCTGTCGCTCCTTCCTGTCACAATGCGCCCTGACTTTCTTGTTACAGCCCTCCTGTTTTTCCAACGAACAGTCTAAGGTTGCATTTGTGATCATGCACCTGGCTACTATCGAAGTGGGGAACAGTGGTATAGGACAATAAAACAGCGAGAGTCTTAGCGCCGCCTCGACTTGTCCCTTTTTCGGGCATTTTAAGTTCAACATCTAAGAACAGTAAACCCGATTCGCTCTTGCCGCTGTATGATGCCCAGACCATCCCCCCCTCACCAGGTTCTCAAAGGCGGTTCATTTTATTCCCCTCCCCAAATTAATATCAGCAAGGGAGACAGCTGCCATCGTCAATCCGTAGATGCCTCCGCACCTGGAGGATTGCTAGAAGAGCTCTCATCTGCAGTAGCGAATGGAACAAGGCTAAACCCCAACGTTACATGGCTGGTCAGAGGGTTTGGTTATTCTCCTCTTGCCTGCACGTAAACTGGGACCAAAATTCATTATCCCTACCCCGGTACCAAGATTCTTAACCCGGTGACGGTTATGTTCAAAGCGCAGAATTTCAGTTATGTTGCTGTCTATGGTTTGGAGTCAAAAGCTCCCGAACCCCATCAAAACTATCTAAATTTGCGTGGCAAAGACGAATCAATGTCCAAGACAGGTCGGACGACTTGAGGGTTCAGTCATTCATGTCAGAACTTCCCTTTTGGGCGGAGTTCACCTTTCAATGTACCAAGATGTAAATCTCTATCTATTCATACAGTTTTTTCCTTTTATTACATTCAGGCTGGGTGATATATTTATTTGTAGCTGTGTGAATAACTTATTTATTTATTATTATTTAGTATTTTACACACAACCACACAGAGAACACCTTTGTTTCAGCTGTTGAAGCATGGCTAATGTATATTGGCTGCATGAACTTTTATTTTCAAGAGATCCATTACAGGACGAAATGACTAAAAGCATTGGGACACTTATGTGACACCTGAAATATCCTGATGTTGTTGTATTAGAAAACAATACAGTATAAAGACATCACAAACATTGTTGGGTGTACCTCTAAACGCTTACATATATGTAGAGAGATGCAAAAAATGTACAAATGTTTATTAAGTTCAATCTTGCATGCATAAACAGCTATCATAAAGCCATTTCTTGCTCGAGCATTGGTTCAGGTGCCATAGCTACACATTCACTGCTAAAGGAGAAACACTGCATCCTCTTAAACAATGTCATCTCATTAGACGGCCTTTCAGATGTATACTGCACCCATTGACTGGAATATTTTACAAAATGATTTGAAAAAACGTTTTCTTGTTGCCAGTGAGTACTGTTAAAGGAGGGATCCAGTTTTAATGTTTTCACATTTGTATTTTGTTATTGTGAACATTTTATTGCTGTCCATCTTGGCCAGGACACTTCTGGAAAAAATCTTAATTTAATTAAATAAGGAGAAATAAAATAAAAGCGTGTGCAAAAATAGTGTTTTACCCAAAGAGTAGAGAGCCTGGTTCAGTTCCTGCGGGTCAATTGTGCCACTCCTATTTCTGTCGCTTATCATGAAGTGCTCCTTCCATCCAACAAGTCCTGCCCACATCTCCTTAAACTCATCGAAACCCATGGAACCAGACATGTTTCTCTGATGAGCAGGTAAGTTATGTGAGATAACAGTTTTAATTCAATTATAAATAATAGTACATTCACCATCAGGGCACTGTAGCAAGACTTTGAAACCTTAACATTGATTTGTCTCCGTGCCTCATTAAGGATACATCAAGCGTCCTGATTATCTGTCTACATGTCTCAAGGCTGAAAGCTGTAAAACATTGAATGTGTGTAAAACATGTTATAGGTTTGAATAATTTAACTAGAGCATAACTCTTAAAATCAATTATAAATTCTAACTGTAATCCTAAATAATGAGATATGGACTATTAATAACAAATAAATAAGCACATGGATATGAACTCTTACGTTTGTAGCAACCAAAGAAGTTGGCCTGGGTCAGACAATGTTGAAGTGTCTTTGCACATATTTGACCATTCTGATTTAAACAACAACATTATAAACATTATCTTATGAATATACTTTAACATTATAATTGTACTACCATTGTCAAGACCTTTTTCAGACATCAAGAATAAATCTTTCAAAGTCACTCGTACAGTCAGCAACAGGAGATGAGCAAAATAACAGAGGCAGATATTCTTTACCACATCTATTGCTCATTTCAATACAATCACTTTGCAAATGAGAGACTGTCTTACCTGACCAGAAACTGCAGTAAAATATCCATACAGAGGGTCCTGCTGCTGTCCAGGAAGTCCACTTCCATACTTCAGGGAAATGGAAAGAAGCTGGATTTAGTCCCAAACATGATCAATTGTTCATACATGTAGCATTGTGACATCTAATAATAAAGCATAATGTTCATTGTGGTTTTTGGTGAAATAAACACTTTGTTAGGTACAAGTAGTCTCATATCTCACCCTCTCAAAGCACAATTCTCCCTACTTATGCAGATTATGACCAGTGACACTTTTTCTCTTTAACATTTTTAAGCTTTGGTTTTGGGATGTGAGAGGACAGAAGAATGTGTATGACCACAAGCCTTGAACTTGAGCCACCAAAAGTTTCACCCAAATATAAAGTGTTTGATTTCTTACAATAACAGAACAATTAAACCTGATAAATGGAATCACATTTTTGATGAAAATGTTTTTTTACCTTAACAAATTAGGCTTATAGTTGGCTATGTTATGTGCATTGTCTTTTCGTCGTTAAAATAGGGTTGATCACGGTGAAAAATCTCTTCCTTTATTTAGTTCCAAATAAGCATAAATAATCTCTTTTGTTTTGTTATATTGTGTAGCATATATTGTTGCCTTTTGAAAAAGACGTAAATATTAAGACAAATTTTATTTAATTATTTGTTGGTAAATGCTGAACAAGAAGAGAAATGAGGCACAAGAACGCAAGGTAGGTTATAGCCCAACGAGATTAAGCTAATTATAAAATGTCTAATAAATAAAAATAAATAAAAAGAATAAATAAAAAGCTAATTGTTCCGGCTTGTTCGGTGCGAATTTACACAGCCTTAATGAAAAAAATTGCCAGTATTTTTGCAACATAGCCTAACTGCAATACAAAAGGCATGGTATAACATTTTTTTTGTAAAAATATATACAAAAATGTGAGTTATAAAAAAAATTGAGAAAAGTTTTTTTTAAGTTTGAGAAATATTTTTTATCACTAAGATTGTGTAACCATTTCGGAAAAAGATCATGCAGATCTAATTAAAAACCCTTTAATAGAGAACCATATTGCACATAATGTTGTACAAACCATAAATAAACACTTAAAGCTCCAGTATGTAATAATTTTGTAATAAAATTTCAGAAAATAACTTGCACAGTGTGATATATTTCCTCCAGTTGTGTACTTACAATATTTCAAAAGTCTCTAAAGATTTTTTATTTCAGAGAAATTCCGATTTTAAATAACTGGCCGTCCCGGAAAAGAAATGTCGCCTCTCAGTGACGCAATGTCCGCTCTATACTTTGTTCCGGTGTAGACCAGAATATCACATGGTCAAATGCGGAAGTGGTTGTTATGGATCACGATTACTCTTTGGCGAGTATTGAAGTGCCAGTAAAACGGAAGCGTCCATATTTGGATACGCAGACTGTTTGACAAACGGAGGAATAAAACCAGGATAAATATCGGCCAGGCGTTTTCGAGATGGAGAGAGCTGGGCGACAATCTTGGACTTGACAGAGACTCTGCTCTCGCGAGTGTATTGATAGACAGGTAAGCAAATCAATTATTTATTTTGTTATTGTACAAGTAACGGGATAATATAGCATAACATTTCACGTTCCTTGCAGTTCATTAATTATGATGACATAAAATAATACGATCAGATATACAGGTAATACAAAAACAAATAAATTACCTCATCCGTGATCATGATTCGTTTATCCAATTTAGATACATCGCTATGGCGAAAACGCATTTAAAACGACATCTCCCATCGTCACCTGCTTCATAGCGTCATCAAGCTTCGCCTTTGTTATTGTTGGAAATGCGCCCTCTTGTGGTCAAATACCAAGGTTACATACTGCAGCTTTAAGTCGGTATATGATCATAATGTTTATATTTTAAGCGGGTTTCCATCACTCTGGTTTCATTCGCATTTTGGAAACGCTATTTCGATTTAAAAACTCTTAATTCGCAAAAAATACGCTCGCTGGAAGTGTTTTTCAAAAATAGGTGATGCGTAATTGCGAATAACAGAGATGGAAACGCATTTGCCGAATACATTCTTCCAAAAGTCACGCAACTGCACCATGAGACGACGTAACCTGCCTAACCATACTGATCTCGTTACACAGCATCAGAAATGTTGTTATGGTCCTTCTTAAATGCCTGAGCAAGGTCGTCAAATATTTTTGTAATTGCCTCCTAGAGCTGTAGCGTAATGGTTTATTATTATATACAGACGTGCTCAAATTTGTTGGTTACAGCATAGTAAAATAATGTTTAATTCCTCCTGAAGAATGATGAAATTAAACGCTATTGTATCATGAATGCATTTGAAAGGCTACGTCATAGAATAAAAAAAATAGCCGTGGAAAGAGATAAATTATTGCTTATTCTACAAATATATTGTAAAATTGCCTGGACACATTAGTTGGTACCCCAATATAGTGATATTTCAAACGAATTAGTTTCTTTGATAAGTATCAAACATGTATCCAATCTTGTAATCAGCCATTCAAGCTATTTAAATGGAGAAAAATAGTCACTTTGCTGATAAAAATAAAAAATGCACTTCCCCCAAAAAACATTTTTATGCAGTATATAAAGTCATTACACAGTATATTTGTTTTCATAGCCAAATTATTTACGGAAATTCTGTCTGAATGGCTTAAATTACATTAATGGGTATGTTTAATGCTGCTGTGTTGAATGTTGTTAAAAGTTTAACAGTTCGTTAGCAGGACTATAGTTCGTTTCGTCTACAACACAGATCTTACCCCGATGCCAGCAGCATGTCTCTGAGAATGAGCATGCCCCATGTTTAAAGGGCTTAACAAGGATCTTCACTTCAATTCTTCTACTTCTTCTTCTCGTGATAGTATTTTATGCCAGTTAGCAAGCCTCGTCTTCACTGTGATTCCGAACAACCAGATGCTCGGGTTTAACTTGTAAAATAAATACCCACCCTCTTCCGGTACTGCATTATGGGAGTGACAATAGATCTAATATATCCCAAGGAAAACAAATTATAATATCTAACCCCATTCACACAGCCCAGTGATCACAGAAAATTGGTGTGATCGCATCCAGGATATATCCAGAAAGTGATTCCGGAAAGGGGACCTAACCTAACATCAACGTGATCGACCGCTAAGAACAAAATAATTCTAATTTTAATAATTTACTTATAAATGTAAACAAATATAGTTAAGTAAAATTTTTTGTTCGTTATTAATTAAAATTAGACATAATATTTGTCTAAATCATGGATGAATGCGAGAGTCCTAATCACCAAACGTATTAGCGAGAATAGCGTTGTCTGCGTCTAATCCAAAAAGGCAACAATATACGCTACAGAAAAATAACAAAAAAAGAGATATTTTAGGCATATTTGGCACTAAATAAAGTTAGGGAGTAATAATAACAAATTGCGATATTTAGCCACCTATAAACACCGCAAATAAATATATTTCACTGTAATCAACCCTTTTAAAACGACATAAAAAATGCACATAGTATTACATTGCAGTATGTGTGTTTTCATGTGTTTTTTGACATAACCTTTTATTTTACAGTAACTTTTATAAGACGAAAAAAAAGACGTGATAAAGAACTTGCTTGTACACTTTAAAAAATGTTAGCAGGGTTGCCAGTTACTTTTACATCCACAGCACTGTAGGCTACTTTAATGTACAGGCATTTACTTTAATCGCAGAATACAGAAAAAACTGTACTTTTTAATATCAACAGCACACTGCTGTCTTTTTTACAGCAAAATGCTTGATTTTGATTTTTAACATTTAGGAGAAATAGGTAAAATTTTAATTCAACACATCTGAGTTGTATAATTCTTACACTGTAAAATCTAATTGTTGTCCTTACTTACAAATTATTTGTTAACTTTACTCAGTTGTCAAAATGTATACTTTTTACTAGTTTTTTTAAGTTACGATTACTTGCAGGGGAAATAAAACATTTTACTTTTTGCCTTTATTATATTTTTCTTAAATCAAGCAAGAAGCCGGAAGCGAATCAATCACTTTACTACACCAGCGAGAGGCAGTGGAGAGCAGATCATGCATGTACGCAGAAAAGATTCCCAACATGCTTTGAGCTGCTGACTGCATTAGGAGAGTACATTTTAAAAAATATGATTATTTTATATGTTTTTTGTAAAGTTAAAGACTTGACAGTGTTTAATGTTTACTTCTCTTAGATATTTAGTAGAGTTTGACATGTTTTTCAGTTTTGTGGTTACCACTGTTTAGAACATAGTCTGTATATACAGTTCTGAGATCAGTCTCCTCTTGCTCATTTTGTGTTGCACAAGTCAAGGTGTTTGATTTATGCATTTATAAAATAATATTTATGTGAAATAAATAATTTAATTCAGTGAATTTAAAACTCCAATGATGGAAAATTAAATCTTATCTAATTTAGCTATAGAATAATCCAAATTTATTATTGCAAACTTTACAGTGGTTACAGTGCAATAAATCCAATGGAAATTCTTAAGTTGGTAATCATAGTTAATTCTGAGTACTCCACACTTAGTCAAGAGTACTGTTACCCACGAAATGATAACATTAACTTGAGATTTTGATTTTGGCCTTTATTCCTCTCGTGCAGAACTTGCAATGTACACATTTGGTATTTGTTGTTGTAGTTCAATTTAGTTGAAAGTATTTGTGGTGATTTACGTGTATATATGTGAGTGTGTGTGTGTGCTCAAACTGGAAACAGAAAAAAAAAACATCACAATTACTATCCAACATTGTTCAAATCAACAAACAATTTTCTACAACCAATTTAGCATCAGCTTCAGATAGTTAGCATTAAATTATATGCTTATAAATCTAAATATATTAATCCCGATAATGCTAATGTCACATGTTAGCATTAATCATGATCGTCTTACAATCAACAACAAAATTTCCTAAATCAGTCTCCGTTTCACAAAAGCATATTTATCCTCGTTTAGCAGCTAAATGCAACATATATTGTATGAATAGTTAAAAAGCTATACAAACAGTAAACAGCAAAACACAAGTGTATAACACTATCCTTTTAGGCGCTATGGCGTTAATCGCAAATAGCACAACTAGCAGAAATAGCGATCTACATAGCCACATATCAGAAACTATAAATACACTTAAACACCATAAGAACAACTCATCACACTGGGAATATATAGAATTAGGTTATAGCTTCAAACTGGAATTGTAAACTTCAATAATAAAACAACACGACTTTCTCTCTTAGCGTTTTCTCCCCGTAGCTCCTCCCCCAATGCCGTCACCAGAGCCCACAGTATCAGCGACCTTAAAGGGACAGCACCCAACATCCCGACCCCAATGACCCAAACAGGTCATTCAAACATAGGACGGGTGATGTTTCAAATATACTAATTCAACTGAGAATAGTCAACTAAGAAGACTGGCTTCTAGGAGGCATATTTTGTCAGCAGGATGGATGAAAATCCCTGCCTGTGTTTTCACTTTCACAGTACGCAGTGTAATCAGACCTAGCGGCCAATGATTGCGTGGAGTGTTTTCATGCAGAATAAGCACAAGATCTCCAATTTGAAGATTCTGCTTTGGTTGTAGCCATTTTTGACATTGTTGCAGTGCAGGTAAATACTCCTTTAGCCATCTGCACCAGAAGACATCTGCAAGATATTGCACCTGTCGCCATCTTCGTCTGTAAATGTCTTGTTTTACGAAGGCTCCCGGAGGTAGAATTGGACCAGAACGGAGTAACAACAGATGATTTGGTGTGAGTGGTAGAGGATCTGATGGGTCATCTGAGAGTTTCGTGATTGGTCGCCCATTGACAATAGACTCAACGCAGCAAAACAATGTTGTCAGCCCCTCATCATCTGGTGCCTGCTGCTATAGGACAGAGTTTAGAATGGAACAAACGGTGCGAATTTGTCGCTCCCAAACACCACCCATGTGAGAGGCGGCAGGTGGATTAAAGATCCATTTTACATTGTTCTGCAGCAGGCAATCGGAAATCTTTTGTTGATTCCATTCACTGATGGCTTTCCGCAACTCTCGTAATCCTCCAACACAATTAGTCCCGTTATCCGATCGGATTTCTGTGGCTGGGCCTCTCCTAGCGATAAATTGCTGTAAGGCGTTGATGAAGCAATCAGTATTGAGGGTGTGTGCAACCACCAAGTGAATAGCTCTTGTAGTGAGACATGTAAACAAACATCCATACCTCTTGAGCTCACTCCGTGCCTTCTTTACCAAGAATGGCCCAAAATAGTCTATGCCCACACGAGTGAATTGAGGCTCCCCTGGTGTCACTCTAGAGTTAGGCAAGTCTGCCATTTGTTGAACTTGTGGTCTAGCTCTTAACTTTCGACACTGTTTCCATGACTTGAGAGTACGGTTAATGACAGCACGTCCCTTTAGTATACAGAAACGTTGACGAATTTCCGCAAGTACTCTCTCTGGACCCGCATGACCCAAACGGAGATTGTAGTGACTGATAATCAGCTGGGTGACGTGATGATTGTTAGGTAGGATCTCTGGATGTTTTGCCTCAAAGGGAATTGGGGCATTTGTTAGTCTGTCTCCCACACGAAGGAGCTTGTTGTTTTCATCCTCAAAAGATTTAAGCTTGAGAAGTGAACTGGTTTTGACTTGAGAAGATCCAAAAGATGCAGTTTGTATGTACTTGAGAATGGCTAATTCTGCTTGTTGAAGCTCAGAAACAGTGATGGGGTCAGAAAGATTCCCACTTTCCCTTTTGCGTAACAAAGCCTTGACGGATTCACGGAAGAGCTGTGCATAAATATCGAATCGGTTTCAGAATCGATTTAGACATGTACAATTAGCGTGAACCGCGATATATATCGGCCAGCCCTACCATAAGCCAGTTCTGAAGCATCGGAAAAGTGATGGATTTGGGCAACTAACAAACAACTACTGGATGTTGGCCTAAGACATCTTGGAATTGTCAGTGCTGACAATAGAGGCAAGTCATTTAACCATCTGCGCCACTGTGCAACCATGTCCAACGGTAACTCCTCATCCCAGTCAACTTTCATGCGGCACAACTCTTGAAAGATGGCTTTTGCTTTGAGCACGAATGGACTTGCAAATCCTAAAAGATCATAGATGGAACTGGTAGTGCTCAATACTCCTCTCTTTGTTGTAGGTTTTTTCCACTGCCTTGACGTCAAATGTGAAGCAGTCTCTTTCCACATCCCAAAGGACACCCAGTGTTCGTTCAAATGGCAAATCCTCTTGGTCAAGGTTTACCTCATGCAATGATTTTGCCCAGTTCTCAGCTGGTATCGATCTCATCACTTCCTTAGAATTGCTCAACCACTTTGTTAATCTAAAGCCTCCACAGTTGAGCAGTTCTCGGAGTTCAGAAGCAAGTTTGATGGCATCCTCCTCTTTTGATACGGACTTAAGACAATCGTCGACGTAGAAATTCGACCTTACTGTATCCACAGCGGCCTTAGAGAAGTTTCCACGGTTGTCTTCAGCTACTTGTTGCAGGGCAAAATTGGCAGCACTAGGACTCCAGACACCTCCAAAAAGGTGAGCTGTCATACGATAATGTTTGGGTTGTTTGTCCGGGTCGTTATCTTGCCACCACAGGAAGCGAAGCACATTTCTTTCATCAGATGGCACACGGACTTGATAAAACATGCTCTCGATGTCCGCATTTAAGGCAATGGGTTCTTGCCTAAACTTGAGAAGAACTCCCAGTAGCTTATTGGTAAGGTCTGGGCCTTGGTGAACACAGTCATTCAATGAAGTACCTTGGTATCGTGCTGCACAATCGAAGACAATACGAACCTTCTCTGGCTTGGATGTATCACTGGATGATGTGGCAGGTACCACACGCAACCCTCTTCACTGTTGATGTCAACGACCTCCTCTGCATATCCTTTCATCAAAGAGTCTTTGATCCCTTCTGTGTACTTCGGATGCAAAGTCGGGTCTTTCTTTAGCCTTTTTCCTAGAAGGTCCAGTCGATGTTTGGCCGTTGTGTAGTTATTAGGCAGTTGTGGTAATTGTTCTTTGAAAGGGATTGGTAGTGTGTAGTGGCCATCTTCTTTGACTGACTGCTTGTTCCATAGATCCACAACTTGCTCGTCGACTACTGACAATGAGTTATTGTTCACATGCACTGGATCATCCAATTTCCAAAATCTTTTAACAGCTTGTTGTAGAGAGTGGTCAGCTTGAACGAAATTGGCAGAGATAGATGTTGAACCGTCAGCTACTGGTCCATTGAGTGTCCACCCCAAGCCAGTCAGAATTGCATAAGGCTCTCCTGACTCACCACAACGTGTCTCACGAGGAGCAAGTATGTCTGGTTGGGAGAGAGTGATCGTAGGTTGCGTCGGAATGTGACCAGTGGGGAGGCATGTGTAGTGTCTGGAGAAGTTAAGTCGAGATCAAGAGTGATGAGGAAATGATCCGAAGTGTGCAGTGGGGTGACCTGGGAGTGATGGGTGGAGCAATAGCGTGTGTAGATGAGATCAAGTTGATTACCAGATTTATGGGTTGCTGAAGTGGGGACTCGCTTTAGGTCAAACGATGCAGTCAGGTTGTTGTAGTCAACAGCCTGTGGTTTTTCCAGGTGGATGTTGAAGTCTCCAAGTACCACCAGAGGAGTACCATCCTCGGGGAATGATGACAGAAGTGTATCCAATTCCTCCAAGAAGAGTCCAAGGTGCCCTGGAGGGCGATAGAGAACTACAACATGCATTACAACAGGGTGGATGACAGTGACAGCATGAAACTCAAAGGCGGTGTTGTTGCATGAGGGTGCCAGCTGTTTAAATTTCCAGTCGTTAGGAATAAATAGACCGGTTCCTCCGCCCCTCCCTGATATGCGTGGGCTGTGGGAGAAAGTGTAATTATTAGAGAGGGCAGCCGGTGTGGCAGTGTCCTCTGGTTTGATCCAGGTCTCAGTAAGTGCTAAAAGAGAAAGACCAGATTGTTTTGCAATAGCTGTGATGAAATCTGCCTTGTTTACAGCGGATTGGCAGTTCCATAAACCAATTGGAAAGGTAATAGAGGTAGTGTTGGATGCTGAAAGAGTACGCAGGTTGTTAGCATTAGCCATGCGTGGCCTTCTGCGAGTTACCGTTGGTTTACGAGATGTAATGACAGTGTGGATTTGAAAACACATAGTGAAAAAATGAAGGAATGTACAAGACTAATAAAGAAAATTGCAAGTGCAAACAGTAGTACTCAAGTGCCTTGTCTGTGTCGTTGCTCGGTGGAGTCGCACAGGTAGAGTCGATGGTCTTAACTCTCTTCGGTCTTCACGCGATGAGGGCTGCACGCGACCGCAGCACGCGGTGGTCAATCCCATTTAAATACCCTATTCAATCACGCAATTGAATTCAGCAGGACACGCCTTCCAAATGTCCCAATATTAACACACAAACAAATGCAAACTAACAGCGCGTGACTCAGCGGACGCAAACAAAGGAAACGAAACTGCGTTAGACTCAATAAAACACTAATGATCGATTTCACTTACGAGTACCAGTTGATTCTTAGGCTGCAACAAAACTGCTTCTCCCACGAACTGACCTTAGAACAACTGTTTAAGTACTTTAGCTGGCGTTGGACACGCCTTCCAAATGTCCCAATATTAACACACAAACAAATGCAAACTAACAGCGCGTGACTCAGCGGACGCAAACAAAGGAAACGAAACTGCGTTAGACTCAATAAAACACTAATGATTGATTTCACTTACGAGTACCAGTTGATTCTTAGGCTGCAACAAAACTGCTTCTCCCACGAACTGACCTTAGAACAACTGTTTAAGTACTTTAGCTGGCGTTGGACATGCCTTCCAAATGTCCCAATATTAACAGACAAACAAATGCAAACTAACAGCGAGTGACTCAGTGGACACAAACAAAGGAAACAAAACTGCGTTAGACTCAATAAAACACTAATGATCGATTTCACTTACGAGTACCAGTTGATTCTTTGGCTGCAACAAAACTGCTTCTCCCACGAACTGCAGCCAACTGTTGTGTTTTTTTCCACATCCAGGCACCTTGCATACCCAGCTGCGAGTACATACTGTGCTGCGATGACCTTTCATGAAACAGTTCAGACAGAGTTGCTTTTGTTGAACAAAGGCCAAACGCTCTTGAACAGACAGAGCTCTAAAAGCTTGACATTGGTTCAGAAAGTGTCCTTCATTGCACTTAGGACACTTAAATCTTGATGTAGTCTTTGGTGTGGATGATGTAGTGGATTCATTAGTAAATGATACTGTTGTGAATGTCTGCCTCTTCTTATTGAAACTTGACTTTGTAGTGAATTCAATGAGGAACAGAATTATTTAAACACTATTCTTCATCAAATATGTAAGAATTATCATGAGCTTTGATCCCAATTATAAGTAATATTTTCTCCACCACCCTTTGTAAGGGAAACAAATATCAATCCAAATTGGGATGAATTTAATTAATAATGATCAATTATTATTATCTGGATCAAATTCATGATTTGGGGAAATCACTTAGCATTACGAGCAGGTAGCAAGAATCGGCATGTTTAGGGACTCCGGATTATGAGCATGAACTACAAACAACATCACGTGTGAAATAAAACAGGACTTTATTATCTAGACAAGACACATACTAATCTAACATACACACACATACAGTTAAGCATTAGAAGATGGTTGAAGTTGAAGCAGAGAGAAGAACAGAGCATGGATTATGGCAGTATATGATATTCAGAAGATCAATAGCCTGAACTAAACATCAGTTTCTTCTTGTAAAGGACCTTTGTTAAAAGGATTAATGATGCCCTATGCATCCATTAATAAGACTAAGTTTGATACTTGCACGTCTTGCCCATCAAAGAAAGAAAGAGTCCTGATGCAGGTTGTTAAGGCTCCAGTTGATCTTGGCTGAAAGTGATCAGAGAGAACCAGTTTTATGCAGAGGATCTGTATCTGGAAAGACGAGGCCGCAGCCTGGCACAAACTTATGGGTTAAAGGTGAAGTCTTCTTCTAGTCCATCCTTTGGAGATGCAGAACGCATCGAGAGAAGGAAGAGCAAAAACCAAGAGAAAAGGAAGCGCGAGGAAGAGAGAGAAAGAATCTTCTCGTGGTCTCTTTTAAACTGTGAGGATGTCACATCCTACAGACGTGACTGGTCCAATCAGGAGATGGCAACTTTGGAGGGAAAGTTAACTGTTTTTGTCTTTCAAATGGTGTTTTGCATGTGAAAGCTGATTGGATGTTCACTAGAAGACTACTAAGAGTTTGATAAAACTAATAAGAACAGAGTTACCAAAACACAACAAACATCAACGCGAAGGACATCACAAATGTAGCTCATAGACACCAAACATGATCTAAATCTTGGTTAAATGAGTTACTACAAATCTAATAATTCCAGTAGTTAAACACACATTCATGGATACGTTGGATTAATGTTAAAACAGACATAACAACATGAACATTAATACATGGAAATGTTATAAATGAATGTGTACATTTCCATATAAATGCATTTATAATTGTAGGTCTATCCCCAAAGTGAGTAAAGAGAGTTCAGCTCCTTACATTCCAATGGGTCGTAAAATACTCTATCTTGATGAATTGGTGTGAGTTGCTATGGTCACCAGAGATCTTGTCCTGCCCTTGGTGTAAGTTGCAGATTGGGGGTTGACCCCCAAGCGACTAGCGTGCTGGTGGGGTGAGGGGTGTTGTTGTAATATTTAAGAAATTTAAGTAGTTATGCGTGTCTGATCCGTCTCAGGTACTACATATCCCCCCTTTCGCACGTTTTTGTCTGACCTAATAGACAACAACGAGCGACAATTAAGATGTACATGATGATCAGACGTGTCCCGCACGCACTGCAGGTAGCTCGGGTGGACTCCTTGGCCATCGGTGCTTCCTGGAGAGGTGGGACAGCAGGTGTCAAGACATCATGGGTGAGAGCTGTGTGAAGAGCTCTCTTACTAGTTTCAGCAGCTCCTGTGACTCAGGCGTAGCTAAGTCCGGCTCTCTTTGTGAGGACTCAGATCGGCACCTGTGTGTTGCATCGGATGATGCTGTCAGTGGCTGTTGGACAGCCAGTGGTGTTTCCAAAGAAGAATTTTGCCGTCTCCATGGTTTCTTCCAGTGGTTGGTCTGGTATCTGGGCCTATTACGATGGTGACGGGTTTGTCTTCTGGCTGGAAGCTTTCCTGGCATATCGTTGAAGGACATTGTGTTGTAGTGACAATGTCTGCCTTCTGGTGCAAACTTTTGAATGTTACAGTTCAGACTCAATGGTGCCATAGAGGCCTTTCTTTCAGATGTGGCCTTATGTTTATTAAAGGCCTTCTGTGCCAGGTCCCGCAAATGATGAATGGTCATCGTATGAGGGCAGGCCATGATGCCTAAATGGTGGCTAACAATTGGATGTAGATTTCTGAGGAACAGGCTCTTGAAGCTGATATCCTCCTCCATCTCGGATTCATTGCGAGCTCCAAAATAAGCTTGTCTGAGTCTGTTAAGGTAAACTCGGGGAGTTTCCTGTCTTCCCTGTTTGAGGTCCAGGGCAGCGACCAGTCCATATTCTGTTTCTGGGTCTGAGAATTCTTGTATAAGAGCTTGTTTCAGCCGGTGGTAGTCGGATTTGACAGCGTCAGGCTGCCGTTCTAGAAAGCTCTTTACCTCTGTACCAGAAGTTATCCAAAGCAGGTGGAGTCTCTCCCGTGTGGTCACATTCGGCATAATATGCAGGTGAAAGTCTATATCCCGCAGGTAGGCATGGACATCGAGGTCTCCTGCAGAATTTGGAATGAAGCACTTGATGACTCTAGCCAGTTTGTTGAGGTCTTTAAGGGTCGCTCCATGTACCGTTACAGGGATTATCTGGAGAAGTCCCTTCCCTTCTATGGCTTCAGATGTTTTTAGGATGCTGGCTGGTGAGGTGTTAAGCAGAGAGGTCAGCCCCCCCCCCTTTGTATCTTTGAACTGGGCTGAGGGAGTTTGCTCTGCTTACCTGCTGTGACAGTGGGGGATGTGTCTTCCACTGTGGTTCCCATTGCAGCTTGTATGAGTGTTCGAGTTCTCTTTGGACCCTGTCAAGCTTGTCTCTTGTGTTGTCCAGCTGCTGTGTCAGAGATTCAATTTTGGCATCTCTATCTGATAGTTCAAAATGGGCTGTTACTAATAATGACTTTGCATCAAACAGTTCTTTTTCCAGCTCTTCTTTGGCTGCTTTTTCCAGTAGTTTTCTTTGCTGAGCAGCTGAGAGAGCTATCTGAAGTCTGTTAACCTCCTCCTGTTCTTCCATCTTACCAGACTTATTTCGTGTGGTCTGGGTCTCACCTTCCAGTTGGGCTATGCGACTTTGAGCATGCTTAAGTTCCTCTTGGGACTCTGTTGCATGCAGCTTTAGGTCGTTCACCTCATTTCTCAGGTCTGTGAGGTTGTGGGCTAAGGAGAGGATGATGCTGGTCAGCTCCTTGTGGTCATAACTCTGGCTTGGACCATGTGTCATTTGTCTTCTTCCCTCTTTGTCCAGTTGCACCTGTCTCTGGTGAGGAAGGTCATCAGCAGTTCTAGGTGGTAGGGCGTCCATCACCATGCCTTGCCAGGCCATTAGATCTTCCATCTGAGACATTGGGGCAAACTTGTTCTGAGAGTTAGGGCAAGAGACTAATGCAAGACCATATAAAAGATTTAGAAATAAAGCTAGGTGTATATTGTGCAGCTAGGTTTTACCACGTGTGGTTAACTGCTTTAGGTAGCTAGTGAAGTGTGTACACTATTATTATCTTAACTGCCTATGGCAGGAAGCCAAGATTTGTATGCAACCAGAGATTTAACAATGATGTAAGACTAGTCTAAATCATTTAATTAAAACTCAAAACATACTGATGGTTCTTAACAGGTTTGATCTCTGAATATTGAAGAACAGGAAGTAGAGAGAGAGAGAAGAGAGCCTTGCCGATTCTGATTATGTCAATTAGTGGTGCTCAGAATTATACTTATGCCTTATTAATCATCTAGATTGTGTAGCAATAGGAGTCATATTTCTGGAGCACATATTTAAAATAAGCAAAATCAAGAAAAAGAGATTGGACATAGATAAATAAAATAAAAAAATAGATGACTGCTAATAGTAAAATTAACCAGTAAAAAATAAAATAGAAGGGAAGTGATCTAGTACTGGGAATAATTAATAGTACTGACATTTAACCATATAGGTCAGTGTTGGGCATCACTCCATTGTTGGCTAAGGCTGCTGCGTGTTCAGCTCCCATGCCTATGCCATTACATGTGTGTGCACTTTAGGGTCAATGTTCTATTCAAAATCCCCAATACCTATAAGAATTATTCTCTGAGTAGGCAGTTAAAATTTAATTAAGTTCAATTAAATGAGTAACTGAGCAACAATGTTCAGGAAGGAATGCACCTGAAGTTAGTTAAAGTGAGTCTGAGAAGAATTAAGGAAAGAGAGTGGAAATCAGAAAATAGAGATTTTGTTAAGAGGGAATAGTTTAAATCACTTTACACTGCAATACACGCACGCACTACTTAATGACTTCAATTACATATGCTATGCTAACCACTAACTATTGAAGTTAGGTATTAGTAAGCTCAACTAAGGCCGCTAGGTCATGTTAGCTTAGCTTAGCGAACAAATATAGATTTTTTTTTTTTTTTGAACAAATATAGATTGTTTACAATATGGCACCAGTCAATGACACCTATGGTAGGTGGAGTCAAACTGGTTGACAAGTCGTTGTCATGGGAACCAGTGCACCCCAGGGCACTTTAGTTCTCAAAGAGTGTCTGCACCGTTCAAACAATCTCAAATAATGAAAGCGGTACACAGTTGGTTACAACATGGCCCTTACACTTAAATCAATTCAACGCTTTTCTTTAGCAAGCCTAAATGCAAATATAGATGCATTCACTAATTCTTATTATGTATGCTTTAGCTTCTCTGTAAACAAGTACTTTAAACAGGTTTCCTGTCCTTCTTTAAGGAGTACTTACACATTCACTGTAGGTTTACACTCATTTACATACATACAGCTGTTTGTGCCTTACACACAAATACTGAAGAATTGAGAAACACACTATTTTCATTCGGCAATTGTAACACAGTACTGATCACCATTTAGCTAAACTTGTATATGCAGAGTCAAAGTTTAGATGACTGGCATAGTTCTGACTATAATTTAAAGGTCCTTACAATGCAGAAAGAGGAGCATCACTCAAATCTACCTTTACATAACACTGTACTGAGATTCCTTCGTCAGAAAACAGGTTAAACAATATTGCAATTGGGATTTCTTCGCCAAAGCATATTGATTCTGGAACAGTTTCACATGCAGCTTATCTGAGATTCCTTCGTCAGAATAGACTTATGCATTGATTAGATACTGAAATTGGGATTTCTTCGCCAAATCAGATTTACCTTACACTGATACCATTTAATCTATGTTAAGACTTTTCTAATTCATAGCAGAACTACCAAATCAATCTATCACTATCTACATTAAACAAGCCGCAAATAGCAACATACATGTGTATAGCATGTTGCATCATAACGTCTTGATTTAAAACACACTTAGGCTGACAGTAGTTTAAGCTCATAACTTTTGTTTAATCATGCCCGCATTCTCCACCAATTATGTAGTGAATTCAATGAGGAACAGAATTATTTAAACACTATTCTTCATCAAATATGTAAGAATTATCATGAGCTTTGATCCCAATTATAAGTAATATTTTCTCCACCACCCTTTGTAAGGGAAACAAATATCAATCCAAATTGGGATGAATTTAATTAATAATGATCAATTATTATTATCTGGATCAAATTCATGATTTGGGGAAATCACTTAGCATTACGAGCAGGTAGCAAGAATCGGCATGTTTAGGGACTCCGGATTATGAGCATGAACTACAAACAACATCACGTGTGAAATAAAACAGGACTTTATTATCTAGACAAGACACATACTAATCTAACATACACACACATACAGTTAAGCATTAGAAGATGGTTGAAGTTGAAGCAGAGAGAAGAACAGAGCATGGATTATGGCAGTATATGATATTCAGAAGATCAATAGCCTGAACTAAACATCAGTTTCTTCTTGTAAAGGACCTTTGTTAAAAGGATTAATGATGCCCTATGCATCCATTAATAAGACTAAGTTTGATACTTGCACGTCTTGCCCATCAAAGAAAGAAAGAGTCCTGATGCAGGTTGTTAAGGCTCCAGTTGATCTTGGCTGAAAGTGATCAGAGAGAACCAGTTTTATGCAGAGGATCTGTATCTGGAAAGACGAGGCCGCAGCCTGGCACAAACTTATGGGTTAAAGGTGAAGTCTTCTTCTAGTCCATCCTTTGGAGATGCAGAACGCATCGAGAGAAAGAAGAGCAAAAACCAAGAGAAAAGGAAGCGCGAGGAAGAGAGAGAAAGAATCTTCTCGTGGTCTCTTTTAAACTGTGAGGATGTCACATCCTACAGACGTGACTGGTCCAATCAGGAGATGGCAACTTTGGAGGGAAAGTTAACTGTTTTTGTCTTTCAAATGGTGTTTTGCATGTGAAAGCTGATTGGATGTTCACTAGAAGACTACTAAGAGTTTGATAAAACTAATAAGAAAAGAGTTACCAAAACACAACAAACATCAACGCGAAGGACATCACAAATGTAGCTCATAGACACCAAACATGATCTAAATCTTGGTTAAATGAGTTACTACAAATCTAATAATTCCAGTAGTTAAACACACATTCATGGATACGTTGGATTAATGTTAAAACAGACATAACAACATGAACATTAATACATGGAAATGTTATAAATGAATGTGTACATTTCCATATAAATGCATTTATAATTGTAGGTCTATCCCCAAAGTGAGTAAAGAGAGTTCAGCTCCTTACATTCCAATGGGTCGTAAAATACTCTATCTTGATGAATTGGTGTGAGTTGCTATGGTCACCAGAGATCTTGTCCTGCCCTTGGTGTAAGTTGCAGATTGGGGGTTGACCCCCAAGCGACTAGCGTGCTGGTGGGGTGAGGGGTGTTGTTGTAATATTTAAGAAATTTAAGTAGTTATGCGTGTCTGATCCGTCTCAGGTACTACAACTTCATATTAGTCGGAGAATTTCGACTGGCATGGCTAAGAAGATTCCCGAAGATAGAATCCGCCCTCTTAGCAGCTTCTGATTCAACAAGACTGACGATGTCATCCAACTTTGGCAAACTTCCAGACTGGATGATCTCGTAGTTTTTTGTGAGCCATCTTTTCTTAATGTCTTCAGGTAGCTTTTCTACAATTTGTAGCAATGCGCGTCCACCATTCAGCTCTTCCTCACACTTCATTGCTTTTAAGGTGTCTCTGCAGCTGCACAGAATGTCAGCAAAGCTTTGCAACTGCTTGTTGTCTTTAATGTCTTTGTAATTAAGCACCCTTTCAACCCATGCTTGTGATATTGCATATGGATTGCCAAAACGTCTCTTGAGAATAGCCATGGCTTCCGCATAGCCCAGACTAGAGTTGGGGTTGTACAAGCAATGTGAGATAGCATCTCTAGCTTGGCCGACAGTGTATTGATGCAGTCGAGTGAGTTTCTCTTGATCTGGCACGGTCTCTTTATCTATCACTGAGGAGAACAATCTCATGAACTGCCAGTACTTTAAGGGTTCTCCATCGAACTTGATGATGTCAACAGGTGGAAGGTGCATGGAATCGATGTGTGACTGATATTGTTGTCTTGACAGATCTAGTAGTTGGCATAAAGAATTCTCGTTCACTGTAGAAAGTGATGGACGGGTTACCTGAGACAGGGGTTGAAAAGTCTTTATTTATTGTTGTTAACTCAGCCTTTTGACGATTTCCTTCATCTCAGCATCCTTGAATTTCAGTAAGCCTTTCAGTCCCTCCATTTCAAATTCAGCTTGCTGAAGTTGTAAGTTAAACGTCTGCGTGCAGAGTTCTTGCTGTTGAGCAATAAGCATGGAAAACTCTTTATTTTCTTTCAGTCTCAGATTGTGTAGCCCTTGAAGCTCGGTAGAAAGCTGTTCTACGGAAGACATTGGAAGGTAAGCAGCTTCATCAAGCATTGGCTCTTCCTGTTGGAAATTAAGAATATCTGAAGACTCTACGCTTGGATCCTCCATTGGTGTCTTAAAGTCCTCTCGCCAGCTCAAGACAGTGTGCTGCAAGTTTTGAACATCACGCAGGACTGATGTTAAATAGCCCTTTGAAGCATCAAGATCATCATCATCTTCCTTGTGTTTCATGGTATGGGTCATGAATCTCATGAAACCGCTTAACAGCCTCATCCAAACCAGCAAGTTTAAATTCCACCTCTTTGGGCTGGTTGCAGTCCATAGCGGTTGTAATCTGTGTCATCAAGCGCGTCACAGCAGCCTTTGCCACTCCACGTTGTTGCTTGAGACCCATTTGTTGTTGCTCTGGAGTGGTATTTGTTTCTGAATCTTTATCCATGTTGTCTTTAATCTTTGTAATTCCTTGAGTTTGACTTTAATGTTACCCACAAAATGATAACATTAACTTGAGATTTTGATTTTGTCCTTTATTCCTCTCGTGCAGAACTCACAATGTACACATTTGGTATTTGTTGTTGTAGTTCAATTTAGTTGAAAGTATTTGTGGTCATTTACGTGTATGTATGTGGGTGTGTGTGTGTGTGGTCAAACTGGAAACAGAAAAAAAAAACACAATTACTATCCAATATTGTTCAAATAAACAAACAATTTTCTACAACCAATTTAGCATCAGCTTCAGATAGTTAGCATTAACTTATATGCTTACAAATCTAAATATATTAATCCCGATAATGCTAATGTCACATGTTAGCATTAAGCATGATCACAAGTGTTACAATCAACAACAAACATTTGTAAATCAGTCTCCGTTTCACAAAAGCATATTTATCCTTGTTTAGCAGCTAAATGCAACATATATTGTATGAATAGTTAAAAGCTATATAAACAGTCCAAGGTTTATTTACAGTCCAACTCAACTTTATTTATATATTTATATATGAGACACATTGAATACAAGTAAAACAACTAAAGGCATATACCTGAGAAAAAGAAAAGATGAAAACAACAAAAGACAGACATATAAGTGCTCCACACACACAATATGCATACATACATTGACATAGACGCACACACACACAAACACACTCGCACACATTTGAGATGAAGGAGAGAGAACCACAGGTCAAATATTAAACGGACTATAAGTTCTTATATGCAATATTAATTAAGTCTAACTTCTGAATTCTAAAGCAGCCCCCCCCGGTGGCAAGGAACCCAAAAATCCAATCGAGAAGAAAAACCTCAGGGGATTCCAGTTCCCCTCTGGCAAAAGCTGCCTCTGCACAAGCTCAATAGTGCTTGCACAAGAAGGCTAAGAAAAATAAATAAACTTAATAAGGTAAATTATAGATTTAAAATTATCATTAACAATCTAATAGCATTTGAAATGTTGTAGGAAACTCGTGTCAAGTTGCCGCGTCCTTTATCCAGCTCTATCATCTTAGCTCTTGTCAGGTCACCTTGCCATTCTAAGCTCTGCCATCAGGTGTAGGCATGAACTGCATCCTGCGGTAACCTTGGACAATTTCTTGGTTGTTACAGATGGCGTTTTTTTTGGTCCAGTAAGTAACACTTCTGTTTTGTCTGAGTTCAGTAGTAAAAAATTGTTACTCGTCCAGTTTTTTTTTTTTAAAACTATGCATTCCTTTATTCGATGGAACTACTGGTTTTCATGAGGCTTCGAGGAAATATAAAGTTGAGTATCATCAGCATAACAGTGAAAGCTAATTCCTTGTCACTTTATTATATCTCGTAGAGTAAGCATTTCAGTTCCAAACAATTTGTATTTATGATCTCTCAACCCAAATCAGATTCGGAAGTATGTAGAGCTCAAAGAAAATACACTTTACATGCTGTTTCAAAACGTCTCAATTAAAACTGAAACCTCTGTTTCCTGATGGAGGGAACTCAACTCAACTCAACTCAACTTTATTTATATAGCGCTTTTTACAATTTTCATTGTTACAAAGCAGCTGTACATGAGACACATTGAATACAAGTAAAACAACTAAAAGTATACACTTGTAAAAACAAGAAAAAGGTGAAAAAAACAGAAGACAGACATACAAATGCTCCACACAAACAATATGCAAACATACATACACACACACATTGACATAGACGCACACACACACAAACACACACACACACACAGTGAAAGCACACATTGGCGATAAAGGAGAGAGAATCACAGGTCAAATATTAAACAGACTATAAATTCTAATATGCAATATTAATTATGTCTAACTTCTGAATTCTAAAGCAGCCCCCCCGGCCAGGCAGATAGTGCAAAACAATATGCAAACGGTGGTGAGGAACCCAAAAATCCAATCGAGAAAAAAAAACTCAGGCCCAAGCAGGGGATTCCAGTTCCCCTCTGGCAAAAGCTGCTGCCTCTGCACAAGCTCAACAGTCCTTGCACAACAAGGCTAAATAAAAATAAAAAAAAATTGATAGATTTAAGATTATCATTAACAATCTAATAGCTTTTGAAATGTTGTAGGAAAATCAAAGTTGTCGCGTCCTTTATCCAGCTCTATCCTCTTAGCTCTTGTCAGGTCACCGCTTCCCATTCTCAGCTCTGCCATCAGGTCTGGGCATGAACTGCATCCTGCGGTAACCTTGGAACTAAGAGACAAGACTGGCTGAGAGTAGAGTACTGTTCTGCACTCTTTGATGCAACAAGTACATCATTTGTTGTTGGATGTAGCCTAAATCATCTGAGGATTAATATTATGGAGGTGTAGTGTATGCAAGATTAAAAAGATGAGTCTTTAGTCTAGATTTAAACTGACAGAGTGTGTCTGCGTCCTGGACAGTGCAGGGAAGAATATTCCAAAGTTTAGGCGCTAGATGAGAAAAGGATCTACCACCTGCACTTGATTTTGAAATTCTGGGTATTACCAACTGACAGGACGCCTGAGAGCGTAATGTACGTGGAGGTCTGTAATACAATAGAAGTTCGTTCAAATACTACGGCGCTAGACCATGTAGGGCTTTATAGGTAATAAGCAAGATCTTAAAGTTAATGCGATGCTTTATAGGTAACCAGTGCAAGGTTGACAGAACCGGGGTTATATGCTCATACTTTTTTGTACGTGTAAGAACTCGAGCTGCCGCGCTTTGAACCAGTTGCAGTTTTTGTAATAGGCCTGCAGGCCAACCACCTAGAAGTGCATTACAGTAATCTAGTCTTGATGTCATGAATGCATGAATTAATTTTTCTGCATCTGACAGTGACAGCATATGACGTAGTTTAGATATATTCTTAAGATGGAAAAATGCAACGTTACAGGTGTTGGCGACATGGCTTCCAAATCACAGAGTACTCTCGAAAACAACGCCAATATTCTTAGCTGATGACGAGGATTTTATGGAGCATCCGTCAATTGTTAAGCAGTATTCTTGGTTGTTACGTATAGCGGTTTTCGGTCCAGTAAGTAACACTTCTGTTTTGTCCGAGTTTAGTAGTAAAAAATTGTTACTCATCCACATTTTTAAGTCAACTATGCAATCCTTTATTCGATGAAACTGTCATGGTTTCACCTCTCCTTGTCAGGTATTTCTTGGTTTAGAGGTGGAACCATTCAGAATCTCTTGTTTCATGTGGGGAGAGATGTTTTTGACCCTTGTGGCCTTCCATACTCTCCCCTAGTCGCGTCATCGTTTCTACCCTCCTGTTTCCTAGTTTGTGTTAATTACCCTCCCTATAGTCCTCATGTTTCATTGTCTGGTGCGCGTTCATTGTACGTCTACCTTGTATGATGTCCCTCGTCTGTGTGAGTTTTACCTTACCCGTTCTATGCAAAGTCGTTGTTCCTGTTTCCTGTTCCCCGTGTCTTAGTAAGTGTCAGTTTAGTGTTTGTTCCCAGTGTTTGTTTTCTTAGTTTAGTTAGTCCGTGTCTTTATTTATATATATTTATCCTGTATTGTTTTCACCCTCGTGGGTTTTGTTTTGCCTTTTGTATAGTCTTGTTTGTTTGCATAATAAATTAATCTGTTATCCCCTTCCCCTCCTGTCATCCTGTGTCTGCCTGCAATTGGGTTCTCATCATGAGTTTCCATGACAGAAACTGCTTTATTTCATGAGGCTTCAATGAAATATAAAGTTGAGTATAATCAGCATAACAGTGAAAGCTCATTCCGTGTCGCTTTATTATATCTCCTGGAGGTAGCATGTATAATGCGAAGAGCAGAGGCCCCAAGACTGAGCCCTGTGGTACAACGTACTGGACTTGTGATTTGCGGGACACCTCATTGTCTATTGCTACAAATTGAAAACGGTCGGATAAATAAGACTTAAACCATTTCAATGCTATTCGGTTCATGTCGACGTAATTTTCGAGTCTATGTAGAAGTCTGCTGTGGTCAATGGTGTCAAATGCAGCACTGAGGTCTAGCAGCACCAATAACGCAATACAGCCACGGTCAGACGCTAAAAGCAGATAATTTGTAACTCTGATCAAAGCAGTCTCTGTACTGTGAATTGCTCTAAATCCAGACTGGAATTCATCATTAATGTCATTCCTTTGGAGGAAGGAGCATAATTGAGTTGAAACTACTTTTTCCAGAACTTTACATATAAAAGGTAAATTCGATATAGGCCTGTAATTCCCTAGTTCTTTATGGTCGAGTTTTTTTTTTTTTAAAAGAGGCCTTATAACAGCCACCTTAAATGCTTTAGGCACATGTCCTAATGTCAGAGATGAGTTAATAATACTAAGAAGAGGATCTATAATTTCTGGGAGCATTTCTTTCAGTAGTTTTGTAGGTATAGGGTCTAGCATGCATGTTGTTGATTTAGATGATCTAATGATTTTAGACAGTTCATCGTTGTCTACTGTAGAAAATAATTGCAATTTCTCCTTAGGGGTGCTGTAGTTAGTTTGTTCAGCGGGTTTCACTACAGGTTGCATTGTTATAATTTTTTCTCTTATATCTTGGATTTTACTAGTGAAGTAGTTCATAAAATCATCACTGTTATGCTGATAATCAGAATCTGACGTCGCTGACTACTTATTTTTTGTTAATTTAGCCACGATGTTAAATAAAAACCTAGGGTTGTGATGGTTTTCCTCTATTAGTGATGAAAAGTAGGCGGATCTAGACGTTTTTATGGCAGTCCTGTATTTTCGAGTACTATCCTTCCATGCTATACGAAATACCTCTAAATTAGTTTTCTTAAAGTTGCGCTCCATTTTCCGGGACGCTTTCTTTAGATACTGAGTGTGTTCATTATACCACGGTGTTGGGCTGCTATTTTTTATTTTCTTTAAACGCAGAGGAGCAACTGTGTCTAATATTTCCGAGAAGGTATAGTTAAAATTTTCAATAGTAGTGTCAAAATCGTCACCGTTTTTACACAATTCATGCAGATTATCGAGAAATGCATCTTTGGTAGTAGTTGAAGTAGTTGAAGTAATCGTTCTACCATATTTGTGACAAGGAGTTTGATTTGCAGTCGTAGGCCAGTGAAGCAAACATAATATCAGATAATGATCCGAAATGTCTTCACTCTGATGAACGATTTTAACATCGTCCACATTTATACCATAAGAAAGTATTAAATCAAAAGTATGATTACGAAGGTGAGTGGGTCCTGACACATGTTGACTAACGCCCATGGAGTTAAGAGTGTCTTTGAAAGCCATTCCCAAAGCATCTGTATCATTGTCTACATGGATATTAAAGTCACCAACAACAAGGACTCTATCTGCGGCCAGTACTAGTTCTGATAAGAACCCACCAAAATCTTTAATAAAATCTGTGTGGTGCCCTGGAGGCCTATATACAATAGCTAGAATAAATTTAAAAAATGTTTTGTCCTTAGTATTAGGTGTCGATACGTGAAGTACCATGACTTCAAAAGAATTGTATTTAAAATAAGACTTCTGAGAGATGGTAAAATAATTATTGTAAAGTGCAGCGACACCTCCCCCTCTACCTTTTAGATGAAGCTCGTGTTTATAGTAATAATCTTGAGGAACGGATTCATTTAGAGTAATATAATCATCTGGCTTTAGCCATGTTTCTGTCAAACGCAGAAGCATGTCCATTTTATGATCAGTTATCATATCGTTAACAAAAAGTGCTTTATTTGAGAGAGATCTAATATTAAGCAATCCGAGTCGTAACAGTTGATTATCTGTATTGTCGTGGCAAATTCGATCATCAAATGTTGAGAGAAATCACGAAGACCAAAGAGCCAAGTTTCAAAGGTTTCAATCTTTAATTTGTTCGAACAAGTCAAAGAGGGACATACAGAGTTCATCTGAAGATGCCCAACGAATACACATCTGACTCCATTTTTTATACACTGTTTTCAAGTTGTTATCACAGTTTAAACCAATCATGTTAACTTGACATCGTCTTCTTCCAATCAGTTTTCATATGATATCACCTTTTCGTTAGCCCGTCCCTCTACGCTCATAGTTCCGGCCTACCATATTAGGATTTAATGGTTGCGTGCGCCCCTCAAAAACAGGTGCCTCTTTATCTTGACACTTTCCTGGGGGTTTTGGAAGATACATGATTTAACCATGTTTCTATCAAAGGTGAGCTCATGGTTTGGCGATAATGAGCTTCCCAGTGTCCTTGGTTGTGTGTGATTTAATTATACTTCCCTACAAAAGTGTGTGGGGTGTAAGTCTAAGTTTTAAAAGATATTTGGTGTGTGCAGATGTTCAAGTGTTCAGACTCATTCCCTTAGCTTTGTTAAAATGAGCTCAATGTTTTAGAGATACTAGCCTCAATGCAACAAACCAAACTTCCTTATTAATAATGATGTGTGGTGTCCGTGCAGCTAAGATAAGATGCTTGTTGTTCATGCAGGTGTTCATGAGCTCATACTTATACATGAGGCCCAATATTGTTTCATAAGAATACATGAAACCTATAACTAACTAAATGTATTATTTTATATAAGAAAACTCAACACTATAATAGAAAAACCACCATAGCATTTTGTTCATGTTTGATTTGTTTAACGTTTATTAAATTACTTTCAAGAGTTTTACGCAATATCTTATGTTTGCTAATCCGGGGGACGGACACAGTCTCTATTTTATGTTGTTTGTAAAAATTACATGTTGTGTATTTTGTGTATTCTGTAACGCGAGACGGCAAGCAGACAGTTGGTTAAGCCATTCTGTCTCCTTCCTGACCTGGGCCCTAGGTAGTCAGACTTTAGCATTATTAAGACTGTGTGCCAAATTTCTAGAGAGGAGGGAAACCCCATCCCAGGAGGGATGGAGACCATCTCGTTTCAACAGGTCAGGTCTGCCCTCAAAACTCTTCCAGTTATTTATAAAATCTATATTATTCTGCAGGCACCACTCAGACAACCAGCCATTTAGTGATGATAATCTGCTATAAATCTCATCACCACGGTAAACAGTGAGGGGGCCAGAGAATATTACAGTGTCTGACATCGTTTTTGCGAGCTCACACACCTCTTTAATATTATCTTTAGTGATCTCCGATTGACGGAGTCTAACATCATTTGTGCCGACGTGAATAACAATCTTACTAAATTTACGATTAGCCTTAGCCAGCACATTTAAATTTGACTTGATGTCAGGCGCTCTGGCTCCCGGTAAACATGTGAGTATGTTTGCTGGTGCCTCTATGTAACGTTCCGGATAATAGAATCACCGATCACTAGGGCACTTTCAACAGGTTTCTCAGTCGGTGCGTCACTGAGTAGGGCAAAGCTGTTCGGGACTTTAATCGGAACGGTTGAGTGATGTTTTGTCCTGCGACTATGCCGTCTCACCGTCACAAAGTTTCCCAGCTGCAGGGGATTTTCAGCCGGAACCGATCTGTGTGCGCTTACATTGCTCGCATCCAAAATGTTTTCTACGGTCCTAACACTCTTACTATCCTCAAATAAAGATTGGATGCGAGACTCTAATTCTAGGATTTTCTCCGTCAGCCTAAATTCTTCCCTGCATTTATCACATGTAAAACCCTCGCCGCTGACAGAGAAGGCTAAGCTAAACATATGACATGAGGTGCAAATAACAACAATAGGAATAGAAGCCTTGACTCACTGGGTATAAAGTGCAATCCTAACTTACCAAGGTTGCTTGATGAATCTTAGTATATACCCTTAAAAAGAGAAACAGTTAGCACACAGGACAAATAGGGGGAGATGATATTCCACAGTGTAAACAGAAGGCAAGCTAACACGCTAATATGCTGGCGGCGTTACGCTTCAATTAATAAAGGTTTAGTAAATAAAGTTATGAATAATTCGGCAACGAAAGTGATAGGTAACGATAGTAAAATACACTAGTATTAAGACCAGGAACAAATGTGAGGTGAAGCAAGTGTCAGAGGATACAAACTAGCCGCCAGCAGCGATGCAATCAGGAACCCTACTGGAGTCATGTGATTCTTTAGGCTCTCAGCAACACCTAGACCTTCTTTGTCTGAGAGATTTTTTGAACGGCAAAACCAACTCGGAACGAGATGTTGAGTCAACAGAATGGGGTTTGAAATTGCATTCCAGTCTCCACCCCGTCCATACGGGTATAAATGAAGCCAGCGTGCCCATTCATTCAGCTTTTTGCTGAGGAACCTGGGAATCTTCCTGGTCACTGCAGTGTTCGACAAAGTGTGGTAGCATGAGGGACACAACGTCTTGTTCCCTCAATCAGGGAACAGAGGTTACAGTCATAACCAAGACATTCTTTCCGTCTGCCTCTCGACGTTGTGTAAACAGAATTGGGTCCCTTTGCGAAACACAACATCCTGTCGCAGGGAGGTAACAATGTGGATCTCAGTCAGGGAGTACCAAGGCAGGCAATAGGTGGTGTCCGAGGACCAGCACATGCTTTCCTTGGATGAGAGGCTAGAACTTCCTCAAGGGCACACGTTCCACACAGCATCCCATCCATGCAGGGAGGCTTCTGTCGTCACCATGATGTGCCTCTTAACTTGCCCGAGCGGGACCTTGGCTGAGAGAAAAGCCAGGTCTGACCACGGGTTAGGGTGCAACGGCACTGTGATGTGTTGACAGTACAGCAATCCTTTCCAGGGAACGCGACTCTCAAGCCAGTGCTGCGGTCTCATGTGCATCAATGGCCATGGCATGGAGGGTGGAGGCAGCCTGACCCGCAGCAGTGTAAGCTTTTGACACGAGCATCGAAACAGCCTACACACCTTGGAAGAGAGCTGAGGCCTAGGTGATTTTTTATGCCATTCAGAGGTGGACTTGCTGGTGTGTTTTGAAACATTGTCCTGCTGCATAACCCAAGTATGTTAAGCTTGAGGTTACAAACCGATGGCCGGAAATTCTCTTTTAGGATTTTCTGGTAGAGTGCAGAATTCATGGTTCCATCAATCATGGCCCAGACTATCACACTACCTCTACCATGTTTGACTGTTGGTATGATGTTCTTTTTACGAATGCTGTGTTAGTTTTAAGTCAGATGTAACAATTTTAGCTGCATGTTAAAATAAGGATGAGTTTAACTCACCAAATAAGTTTCTCCACCTGATCTATCAAGATCACATACATGAAATGAGTTATTTAAAACGTCAATTTCAGTCAAGGAATTAGTCTAGCTCAAAGGAAAATATGTATAATAATCGTCATTGCACATACATATCTTACAAATTCTGATTAGCAGTATAGTGATAAAAATCCTATATGTAAACGTCCAGCAAATGTATCAATGATTTTATACACTAACATTATTTCATGACCATAAATAACGTGACTTTACCAATCAGAATTAAGAGCAGAGTGATGGATCTGGATAGAAACATACACTTGTTTCTTGTTTTATTTCATTTTATTATTCTATTTCATTTATCCCATTTATTACAATATTCATCTATCATATGTATTCATTCATTTATTTTATTATTCACTTCTATTCGTATTATTTGTTCCTTACTTTCCTGTCGTTTAACCTCGTTGAGAGTTTTATTGTGTCTTATGCCGATATGAGTATCCATTGGTCTCCATCTCAAGGTTCATAATAATGTCATGAGACAATGTTTTGATACTGTAATCTTGAATGGTTAAATACACATATTGAATCTGTTTCTAGTCAGACGAAGTTTGACAGAGCTTGACTGAGCATCAACGCACAACTGAGATTATTCAATAAATCATTTCTCTGTCTATTTAACATCACTTCGTCTCCTGCCTGCTGTTCTTCCCTTCAGCTCAATTTCTCCCTGGTTGTTGGGTTAAAGGATTGACTCACAACGGAGTTGATATTTGCAGGTTTAATTTGTTCCTGACGGAGAGAGATCTAGTGAAACTGGACTCAAAGTTTAGATCTATAAGATCTACAAGCCCTATCTCATAGTTGGATCTATCAAATGGCATAGTCGGCAGGATGGAATGACAGCTGAAAAAACAGACTTATGACAGACGAGAGGTACGTAGGGAAATCCTGCAGGTCATCTCCTCATCGTCCTGCTGCAACTGTGGCGCGCCTACAGCAGTGTGAGTTGGTTGTTTGTCATCTCCATCTAAAGAATCTAAAGATTTAAAGATCTAAAGAATCAAAATTTTAACAGTAACACTGTTTAACACTGTGTGTGTTAGGGGATTGATTGTAATTGTTCATTATGGGTATGGCAATGTCAGGAAACAAAACTAAAGACGAAAATATGTCTGAAATTAAGGGTGAGTCAGAGATTAAACTACATGAAATTGCAGGGGTATTGTCAGATAAATTATCTGAATGTTTTGACACCAAGCAAACAGAGGCAGATTAGTTGAGAAATGTAAGAGTGCAGCTGAGTGCAGCTATGACACATCAGAGGGGATCTGGCCCTCCCGGTTGAGCCTGGTTTCTCCCGAGGTTTTTTTCTCCATTAATCAATCATTGGAGTTTGGGTTCCTCGCCACAGCAGGGCAGTGTTGGCCTGCTCACCGGGAGACTGCATTTATTTATTTATTTAGAAATTATATATTATTTATTAGTATGATCTTACTCGTTGTATAAATACAATGCACTGTGCTGTGTTTTACCTTTTCTGTGTTTCCTGTTTGCCCTGTAAAGCTGCTTTGAAACAATACACATTGTGAAAAGCGCTATATAAATAAACTTGAATTGAATTGAATTGAATTGTAAGATCAAAGCTCAGAAAGGTGGCATTTGGGAGCCTAATGACATCAGGACAGTATGGAAAAAAATGAAGAATAGAGATTCAAGGCAGGTTCCTTGGACTTCTTTTACCTTGTCTAAATGCAGGAAATGGGAAATGAAAATAGACAATGATAACCATAACAGGGAGAAAGATGTGTTGGAAAGCAAACTGAGGGGATTACAAGATAGGTGTGATGATTTAAAATCCCGGGTGGAAAACTGTAACACTGTTTAACACTGTGTGTATTAGGGGATTGATTGTAATTGTTCATTACTGGTATGGCAATGTCAGGAAACAAAACTAAAGACGAAAATATTTCTGAAATTAAGGGTGAGTCAGAGATTAAACTACACGAAATAGCTGGGGAATTGTCAGATAAATTATTTGAATGTTTTGACACCATTTGGGGCATTTGGGAGCCTAATGACATCAGGGGCCCGTTCTTCGTACGTCGCTAACTCGGTTAGCTGGATTTGATTGTTGACGATTTGGCATAATCTTGGATTGTTTGGTTCTTGGACGCTCATCCTGGACTTGCTGTCATAGCAACAGAGCCGTAAGCTTGAACCTGCTCGCGAGCAGGCTTACTTCATGTAAACAGGATTAGATTGCGGCTTTATAAGCGTAGGTGATATGGGAAGTCTTTCGCAGACAAGTCTTGTCCGTTTTCACGTCAGGAATCAGTTGCTGAAGGTGCCAGAATAATTCGAAGAGCTTTTCGAATTAATCGCGTTTTGCGAGATGGACAGGATCCTTTTGCGCAGCGCGATACTACTGATTGAGAGATATAGTTTTTCTCGGGAGGGTGTAATCTACATTATCAACTTGATGGAGCCACAAGTTAAATGTTCGACTCGTCGGAGTCGGGCTTTATCAACTGCACAAACAGTTTGTTTAGCTTTGCGATTCTTTGCGAGTGGCACTTTCCTTTACACTATTGGAGATGCAGAAAACTTGGGTAAAAGTGATGTATGTCGTGCCATTCGCAAAGTTTATCTGTCACTCAAACAGTTTTTAGGGGGCTTTGTGGTATTTCCAAGCCACTTAAGACCACAGGCTGTGAATTTTATGCCATTGCAGATACATTTTTTATGCCATTGCAGATACATTATAAATGTTAATGAAGATCATGGAATCATGATCATGCCAAAAAGTAGCCTAAGACTTACAGTATTTGTTCCTCAGCCTTCCCTAACGTTATTGGTGCCATAGACTGCACACACGTCCCCATCAAGGCCCAAATGAAGGGGATTTTTTGAACCAAAAGGGATTTCACAGTGTAAATGTGCAAGTAAATTACTATAACAATTATTCATATTCCAGATAAGCAATAAATAAATTTACATTTAGTCATTTGGCAGACGCTTTTATCCAAAGCGACTTACAGTGCACTTATTACAGGGACAATCCCCCTAGAGCAACATGGAGTAAAGTGTCTTGCTCAAGGACACACTGGTGGCGGCTGCTGGGATCGAACCAGCAACCTTTTGATTTACCAGTTCAGTGGTTTAACCCACTAGACCATAAATAAAAGTAATTTAATCCAAAAGTATGCAGTTAACTGATTACAAATATTTTAGATGGTGTGCGACTCCATTTTCCACATCACAAATGTGGAAGCCACTTGGCCTGGTTTTGTGCAAGACTCCAGGATTTTCAGAGAGTCACATTTATTCACATTATTTGAACGTGGTAAAGAAAAATTATTTAAAACTCACTGTATTACATAATTTTATTCTGAGCCTAACACAACTGCATTTTTCCAGTTGCTTACAATGGGATCCTGTTTGGCGACAGGGGCTATGCCTGCAGGCAGTACTACATGACACCATTCCCCGACCCAAACCCTGGACCACAAACCCGTTACAATGCAGCTCTAGCCAGTACAAGGCCACGCATTGAAATGACCTTTGACCAACTAAAGGAAGATTTCAGTGTCTTAAGGGTCTGAGGGTTGCACCTGACAGGGCCTGTGACATTATTGTTGCATGTCCCATCTTCCACAATATTGCCACCATCAGAAAGGAGAGGACCCCTGTGGTGGAGGTGCAGCCTGATGATGACCTCCAGACAGTGCACTTGGACCAACCTAGTGGCAGAGCTGCACGGGACAGAATTGTGGAACACGATTTTATGAATTCTTTTTTTACACATAAACTTTCATTAAATGAATAATAGAAGACAAGACAACATGCTTAGTTCATGGAGTTTTATTTCAATTAATATTATATTATTGTTCATCTTTTGCCTGCAATAAGATTATATAGTTATGCAAGGGCAGCAATAGTGCTCTTTGTGAAAAATAGTGTTTTAGCACTTACTCTGAAGTTCCTTTTGAAGCAACTCAATCTCTAGTGCCAGTTTTTTCTTCTTTAAGGTGTCAAGTTCAATTTCTCCCCTTAATTTTTGTTTTTTTAAGAGCAAAATACTCCATTTTATGTTGAAGATTCCGTTTATATAGGGTACGGATATCCCCCTGTGCCATTAAAAAAAAACTCAACACAAGCCTCATGCAACAGAAACAGGAAAACTAGGCTGCCCACCTCTGTATCACTTTGTGCTGTAGGCCTGTCTGTAGGCGTTTCCTCCTGCAACTCATATTGCAGTCAGAAATAATTTGTACACACCTATGAATTAAATAAAGTTATTTGTGCACTTACAAGTACTTCCTCCAAAGGACAGTCATCTGAGAGGGTTTCTTCACTGTCCTGTGTAAAAGAAAAATGGGAATTACAAAGTGTTGCACTTTCTGTCCTTTTGATGTAAAGTTAGAAATGTCCACTTACTGCACATATTTCAGACACAACTTTCCTGGGAACAGGTAAATTGTTGCTGTATTATGTAAAACTACACAAAAGAGGAGAACTCAATGGGAGTACAATACACTAGGTGAAAATATGATCAATAACAAATTGCAAAATATTTTACATTTGTTATGCAGTCAAAGCTATTGACTCAATATTTATCTGTTGAAATGACTGTACATGCCATTTGGATTATAGACAATTTAACGCAGCAACAAATTATTTACGAAAATTGAAATATATATGAAATATGAAAATATTAAAATAAGACTATATACTGTAATAATAAGTGATATAACCATAACATGGAACACTTACGCATTTAATTTGTCTGCTACTTTTTGCCAGCCCTCTCCACTGGCGTTTTAATTATTTTTTCAAATTATTACCGGAAGCATACCCTTCCAGTAATAATTCTTGCTCTGCTGCGTTGAAAAACTGAGCGCGCTGTTTTGCCATTTTGTTCAGCCAATAGCAGCGCTGCTGATCAATGTTTCTACTATCGATACATATCCCCTTTTAAACCCGTGCAAGAACGCGCAATTATCTCAGATAACTCAATCCAGCGATACTAATCATAAACCGCAGGTGTGTTCGAAGAACCCAATTAGCCGGATCATGATTAGCACGATGATATCATCTTGGATGTGTCATTTGATCTCGGATGTAATAAGCGACGTACGAAGAACGGGCCCCAGGACAGTATGGAAAAACATTGAGAGAACGAGGAATAGAGATTCAAGGCAGGTTCCTTGGACTCAATGCAGGAAATGGGAAATGAAAATAGACAATGATAACCATAACAGGGAGAAAGATGTGTTGGAAAGCAAACTGAGGGGATTACAAGATAGGTGTGATGATTTAAAATCCCGGGGGGAAAACTGTAATAAAGAGAAGGAATGACTCCATCAGGTTATGACTGTAGAAAAAACAACTCTACAGGACAGGTGCAAGGAGTTCGAAGATCAGTTTGAACAGGGTAAAAAGGAGAAAAAGAAGAAAAAACCTCCTTCTGTAAGAGAACAGAAAATCCTTAAATCCTGTGACACTGATTATGACACAGACACCGATTCCGAATGAATTTCAGGGAGCAAAGGCAAGTCTCAGACCCTTGAGGGTTGATTTTAAAAAAGGCCAAAAGAAACTGAAGTTTATATTCAGAAAACAAAGGATGGAAAAGTGTTAATGGATAGTGAGATTCAGGGTCGTGATGAAGTGCATTACAAATATGTGGCTGCAAATGCCAAAGACATGTTTAAATGGTCAAAAGAGGTTAGGGATGTGAGAAAAGATCCAAGGGCAGCATTAGCTCTATTGGAAGCTCTTAAAGAGGTGTTTTCTCTGTCAGTAAGAGATGGGTTCAGCATAGCCTCAGTAAATCTGTAAGCCGCAGACAGAAGGAATTTGAAGGAAGCTCTTGGTGATGTTTTATATGATGAGAGCATGGCAGATCCTAGATCAGAGATAGAATGATGGAAAAGGCTTAAGATGTGGTGGAGAAACGCACACACGCAAAAGGTCGACTGGAATGAGCATAGCAGATGCAAACAAAAAGCTAATGAGAATGTTGAGGATTACACTGAACGGATGTGTGAGACATTTTCAATGTTTTCAGGGATAGACCAAAAGAGCAACCCTGTGAGCTTTATTACGATCCCAGAAATTGGAGGACCTTTCTTATCCGTTTGGCTTGATGGGTTACTACTTGAAATAAGAAAAGGAGTTTGTAACAGGAAAGAGGGTTTAGGTACTCCCACAGTGTCGCGTTCACTACGTCACGGGTGTTCAGCGGAAATGTAACGCAGGATAATAGGTGGTAGGTTCACTTACCTGATTGAAGCACAGACCAGTCAAAAATTGAAACGTGGACCAGTAAAATCCCAAAAGGGTGTGTTAGAATCCTGTAATTAATAAAAGCAGGCTATAAGCGGGAGCGAGTATTAGTTTGGCATGTTGTCTCGTCAGGAGAGATGTGCCACTGGTAAGCTGCTGTTTCTATATATTGAGTTCGTTGTCTGTTGCGCTACTGCTGTGCGGCCATTGTATGTGTGCGCGGTTTGTACATGCTTAATAACTATTACTTTGGTCACGCTGATAAAACCTTGTGAGCGGTCTGATGTTGAATGTTGTTGGCTCGATAGTATCCGTGGCTATTAAAGCAAATGTTGGTTTAATGTGTAACATTGACATTGTATACTTGACGTGTGTGAAATTGTTGTATTTCTGTATTTGAATGCATGTGCTTTGTTTATTCATTCAGTTTAAACACTAAGTATATTATAATATTTATAATATTAAATATTGACCATATTTGAATTTATACTTTATTGATATTTGTATATTAAGAATTTATGATATATTATGTATATGACTATCAATATTGTTGTTTACACTATAGCCCTTCTATTTCTACAGGTTTATAACCTACTTTTGTGGCTGCTTTTTGTGAACTAAATAAAAACCACAATGAGTTATAACAACGTGTCCTTTCCTGACGCCCCGTTCGGTGGGGAGTTTCTTAAAGAACCGAACACACAGACATTAATTTCACTGTTGATGATTTGATGAAAAACGCAAGTGATGGAGCTTGAGCAGATAGCCAAGCCTAAATCAATGTGGTCTTTTAAAACAGATTCTGAAAATGGGTCCAGAAACACTGTGCCAAAGGATGTTTGCATGTGTTGTGGCAAAAGTGATTAACTGTGATTCCATCAGGATATCTTTCAAATGTTTTGATGACAACAGAGACCATTCATGTCACAGGTGCAACATGGAAGGGAACATTTTTAACAAAAACACAGCCAATAACCTTTTGTTTGGGGCCATGTCACCAGGAACCTCAGCTCAGCAAGCTGAATTGATTGGCCTTACAAAAGCATGGGAATTGGCAACTGACAAAACAGTAAATATTTAATGTGATTCCCGCTACTTGTTTGGTGTGGTTCATGATTTCAGAGCAGGTTGGCAGCAAAGAGGTTTCCTCACCTCTGCAGGTACGCCTATAAAGAATGGTGGAGTGGTGGAGAATCTTTTAAAGGCTCTGCAACTTCCGCAAAAGGTTGTGGTATTGAAGGTGAAAGCTCATACGAAGAGCGATTCTGTTGAAACAAAGGGAAATTCTCTTGCTGACCAGGCAGCCAAGGTTGCCGCCGCAAGAACGGCAGACATTCCTACTGCTCAAGCATGTCAACTGCAGGTCATTGAACATCACTCACAACTCAAAGACATAGCGGAGATGCAAAATCAGTGCTCGCGAGAAGAAAAATGGGAGTGGATGGAAAATGGTTATAAATTGTCAAAAGAGAACTTCACGAGTTCACCTTAGGAAATAATTAAAAGTGGGGCAGCGTAGTTAAGCTGAGAATTTAGTACGCGTATTTGGCGTGCTGTCTGGGGAGAGGACTCCGGGGTTGGCATTCTCTCCTGACCCCGGAGCACTCCCCCTTGGTTCGGGGCGAGGGCTCTGATCTCTATGTTTGCCCGTGCCCCGAGCGCTTCCCATCCTTTTTCGGGTAGAAAGAGGTTTAATGGTGAGGAGTCGGGGTGGAGGAGGTAAGGCGATTTCACTATTTATAGAGCTTGCTCTGGTTTGGTAGGATAGGTGGTGTGATTAATGCCAGGCAGCTGCGTGATTTCTAATGCCATGCAGCTATGTGATTGCTGATTCCGAGCGGCTGCGTGATCGCTGATGCCGTGCAGCTGCGTAATTATTTTCACATGCTCCTCCCGAACTTTTTTAATAAAACATCATCGCGAGTTCACCTGAGCAAATAATTAAAATGTGGGGCAGCGTAATTATGCTGATAATTTAGTATGCGTATTTGGCGTGCTGTCCGGGGAGAGGGCTCCGGGGTCGGCATTCTCTCCCGACCCCGGAGCACTCCCCCTTGGTTGGGGTCGAGGGCTCTGATCTCTGTGTTTGCCCGTGCCCGAGCGCTTCCCCCCAAAAAATGCAACTAGCACAGGACATCAGCCAAAGGTGAGTGTTTTTGGCCCCCAAAATATAGCAAAGTTTAAAGCGGTGGGTTGCTGGCCTTCCTTTGGAGAAGGGTCCCGGCTGGGGCCTCTGGGGGGGTTGGATAATTTGTGGGCATTTGTGGGGGTTGGTTTATGTGGGCATCTGTGGGGAACCGATACTGGTGTGGTCGTGGGAAATGCGGATGGAGGCCACTGTTCAATGGGTCCAGAAACCCGCTGCTGCAGTGGCGGTGACAATTCAGATAAAAGCTCTTGCTGAGGTGGTACTGCTGTGGCTTTGTGAAATACGGATGAAGGCCCCTGCTGGGGCGGCGCTGCTGTGTCAGTGTGAAATACAGATAAAGGCCCCTGCTGGGGCGGGACTGCTGCGGCAGTGTGAAATACATATAAAGGCACCTTCTGGGGTGGCACTGCTGCGGCAGTGTGAAATACAGATAAAGGGCCCTGCTGGAGCGGCATTGCTGCGGCAGTGTGAAATAAAGATAAAGGCCCACTGCTGCTGCAGCAGTGGGAAAAAACAGGTAAGGCCCCTGCTGGGGTGGCACTGCTGATGCAGTGTGAAATACAGGTAAAGACCCCTGCTGGGGTGGCACTGCTGCGGCAGTGGGAAAAACAGATATGGACCCCTGCTGGGGGGGCACTTTTGCTGCAGTGGGAAAACAGATAAGGCCCCTGCTGGGGAGGCACTGCTGCTGCAGTGTGAAAAACAGATAAAGGCCCCTGCTAGGGTGGCACTGCTGCTGTAGTGTGAAATACAGATAAAGGCCCCTGCTTGGGAGGCACTGCTGCGGCAGTGCGAAATACAGATAAAAGCCCCTGCTGGGGTGGCACAGCTGCTGCAGTGTGAAATACAGATTAAGGCCCCTGCTGGGGCGGCACTCCTGCGGCAGTGGGAAATACAGGTAAAGACCCCTGCTGGGCGGCACTGCTTCGACAGTGGTTGAAACAGGTAAAGGCCCCTGCTAGGGTGGCATTGCTGCGGCAGTGTGAAATACAGGTAAAGGCCCCTGCTGGGGTGGCACTGCGGCGGCAGTGTGAAATACAGATAAAGGCCCCTGCTGGGGTGGCACTGCTGCTGCAGTGTGAAATACAGATAAAGGCCCCTGCTGGGGCGGCATCGCTGCTGCAGTGTGAAATACAGATAAAGGCCCCTGCTGGGGCAGCACTCCTGCAATTAGAACGAATGTAGCTTTTGAAGGCTTCTGAAGACGAGTGGCAGAGGTTTTGGATTTGGTGCTGGGAGAGTCCTTTTTTGGCCGCTGATGTGGGTGCTCCGATCTGAAGGAGTGGCTGGAAAAGTTATCGGCTGGGATGCCTGATTGGATCAGGACTAAATTGAGGTGTTTCTTGAACCAGAAACGCGTGGTGGGGTGGTTGGAATCGTCGAAGAAAGGGTCGGAGGGGATTAGGTTTTGTGTGCTTCTGGGCTGGACGTAGGCTTGGAGGGTTTGGTATGGTTGGAGAGCTGAAATGTATACTAGATGGCCTCTCTTTGTTTGGTCTGTCTTACTCTATTTAATGAAGTAAGATATTGTGTCGTGGTCCATTACAGAGAGATCTAAGATGGTGGGGTGGATATCTGGATTGAATTTGGATGCGATAGTGAGTTCTGAACATCTGAGAAAACCAAATAAGCTAATATCGACATAGCGTCCAGTGTGCGGCAGTGTGCGTGCAGTGGTAGCCTTGGCAGAGAGTGAAACTTTAGGTTCACTATAACATCTATAAAGACAGTCTGCATGCCTTCAATGTTGACTTAGGCAAGTTAGACAGAATTTTTTCTCTAACATTATAAACTGCAAAGTAAATAACACTCGCACCCTTTTTGCAACTGTAGAGAGACTTACAAATCCCCCTAGTCAAGTTCCGAGGGAAATGCTGTCTGATGACAAATGCAATGAGTTTGCAACTTTTTTCCTTCAAAAGATCAGTAATATCAGAATGGAAATCGCCAAAGCTCCATGCGGCAGTCAGGTCAGTCTGACTTCAGTACATCAGAAATTAGTTACTTTGTCTGAATTTCAGACAATTGATCTCCAAACCCTGGAGGAATCGGTACAGCATCTTAAGGCGTCAACTTGCAGCCTAGACACACTTCCCACATCCTTTTTCAAAAGAGTGTTTAACTGTTTGGAAGCAGATCTCCTAAAAATAGTTAATACCTCACTGCTCTCAGGAGCTTTCCCAGAGTCCCTAAAAAATGCAGTTGTCAAACCTCTTCTAGAAAAGGGCAATCTAGACAAAACCTTACTGTCTAACTACAGACCAATATCAAATCTTCCTTTTATAGGCAAGATCATTGAAAAGGTTGTCTTCAATCAGCTGACCAAATTCTTGAATTCAAATGGCTACCTGGACATTTATCAGTCTGGTTTCCTTCAGCATCATAGCACAGAGACAGTGCTCATAAAGATAATTGATGATATTCGATTGAATTCTGATTCAGGCAAAATATCAGTTCTGGTTTTACTAGATCTCAGTGCTGCTTTTGACACAGTAGATCACACCATACTCCTAAATAGGCTGGAAAACTGGGTAGGGCTTTCTGGATTGGTACTTAAATGGTTTGGGTCATAACTTAAAGGGAGAGGTTACTATGTGAACATAGGCAACCATAAATCTGACTGGACACCCATGACTTGTGGTGTTCCACAGGGCTCAATTCTAGCTCCGCTCCTCTTCAACTTGTATATGCTCCCACTTGGCCAAATAATGAAAAAGTACCAAATTGCCTACCACAGCTATGCAGACGACACTAAGATCTACCTAGCCCTCTCACCCAATGATTACAGGCCTATTGACTCTCTTTGCAAATGCATTGATGAAATTAACAGGTGGATGTGTCAAAACTTTCTTCAGTTAAATAAAAACAAAACTGAAGTCATTGTTTTTGGTAACAAGGATGAAACTAACAAGGTAAACACATACCTTGACTTAAGAGGTCTAAAGACACAAAGCAAGGTAAAAAATCTAGGGGTCATTTTGGAGTCTGACCTTAGTTTCAGCAGTCATGTCAAAGCAATAAGCAAATCAGCGTACTACCATCTCAGACACATAGCCATAATCAGATGTTTTGTCTCAAGCCAAGATTTAGAGAAACTAGTCCATGTTTTCATCACCAGCAGAGTGGACTACTGTAATGGACTCCTTACAGGTCTTCCCAAAAAGACCATCAGACAGCTGCAGCTCATACAGAACGCTGCTGCGAGGATTCTGACCAGAACCAAAAAATCTGAGCATATCACTCCAATCCTCAGGTCCTTACACTGGTTAGCAGTTACTTTTAGAATCAACTTCAAAGTATTATTAATTGTCTATAAATCACTCAATGGTCTAGGACCCAAATACATCTCAGATATGCTCATTGAATATAAACCAATCAGACTTCTCAGATCATCAGGATCAAGTCAGTTAGAGATACATCTCTTTGGATGCCTTTGATTAGCATGGAGGTCTGTGAGCTGGGTATTTGTGAAAGTGAAAGTGACCGATTCGTCAGGTATGGTGACCCATACCCGAAATGTGACCTCTGCTTTTAACCCATCCAGTGATTAGTGAGCACACGCACAGCTAAAGTGAAGGTGATCCGAATAGGAGTGAAGGTGAAGGTGATCCGAATAGGAATGGGGTGAAGGTGATCCGAATAGGAGTTTGTGGAAAAATTTGAATCCGTTTAGGTATCCTTTAATGGAACTGGCTTGGAGGTTTTTTGAGGTGTTTAGGTGGGAGATGAATGAGGTGATGGCTAGCATTGAGAAGTCTGTGAATGTTAGGATGAATCTTGCATGGAACGATTTGAATCTTTTCCAAGCTGTGAGGTAAGATTGTAGGGTCCTGGGGTAGACTGAGAGGATGATGTGGCTGAGAGAGACGTCGAGGAGGGGCTTCAGTGGGTGGTCTAGGGAAATATTAGTTACATTTACATTTAGTCATTTGGCAGACGCTTTTATCCAAAGCGACTTACAGTGCACTTATGACAGGGACAATCCCCCTGGAGCAACATGGAGTAAAGTGTCTTGCTCAAGGACACACTGGTGGTGGCTGCTGGGATTGAACCAGCAATCTTTTGATTACCAGTTCAGTGGTTTAACCCACTAGACCACCATCTCCATGTTCCGAATAGCGAGGTACTGGGGTGGGGTGTTGGTCCGCTTTTGGTGCCAGCAGCCTGAATTTCTGCTAAGATCTGGTCCATGATGTTGCTGGCTACGGGAGGAGGTTCCAAGGCTGGAGCGTTCGGGGGCATGGCCTTTGGTGTTGCGGATTGAAGGGTGAAGGCGGCATGGGAGCTGGATAGGGTGTGTGGGAAAAAAGGGGCGGCTGCTGGAGCCGCGTATGGAGGCAGCCTCACGCTTTGGTCAGAGCCTGTGGCGATAAGAAAAGGAGAGTAAGCTTGGACCTGCACCTGTGCATGTAATGGAGGCAGCCTCGCGCTATCAATTGGCAGTGAGGCTGCAGGCCAGTAACAAGAGGAAAAATGAGAAAGTTGATAGTCAAAAGTTTGGATAGGCAGTGTTACCGCTGGCGGGCGTGTGTTCACACTGCCATGGCGGTTATGGACCAGCGTAGAGCCGGCAGAGGTGTTGGACTCTGACGATCCTGGAGATGGCTGGTTGCCAACGTCTGCGTGGTCAGGGGTGCGGCCTAGACTGGCCGAGGGCCATCCTCTTTGGCTTCGTGAACGCCGCCTCTTCCTCGCAGTGGTTAGGATGGTCGTCTCCTCGGGTTGTGGAATTGTGGTGCTGCGGGTCTTGTCGGCAGCTTTTGGCTTCGTAATGGGAGCGGTTGTGGGTACTCCGAGCTGGCTGGAAGTATATGGATTGTGCAACTAGGCCTGATGGACCCTGGGCGGCTGATGAGTCGTCGCTGTCACACATAGGGGTTTCTCATGTATGTTTCTCAGTATGGGGGACAAGTGGATTGAGGAAACATGCAGAAGCTGAAGCTAAAGGATGCATGACATGTCAAAAGCACAATTCGGCACTCCCAATTCCATCAGTTTCGAATCAAACACCTGTACCCTCTGGGCCGTTTCGTGAATTGCAATGCAATTTTATCACTCCACCTAAATGTAAGGGTTATCAAGATGTCTTGTTGATAGTAGACAAGTTTTCTAGATGGGTGGAAGCTTTCCCCACTAAGAAAGGCACCGCTGCTTTTACTGCTAAAGTCTTGGTTCGAGATGTGATTCCCAGATTGTCAGAAACTGCAAGGATGACAATGCAGGGAGAACCCAATTGCAGGCAGGACTCAGGGATGACGGGGTTAACAGATAATTTATTATTACAAAACAAGACAAAGAGGCAAAACAAAACCCACGAGGGGGAAATCAAGACAGGGTAATAAATATATAAATAAAGACAAGGAGACTGACTTACTAAACTAAGAACACAAACACTTGAAACAAAACTAAACTAACACTTACTAGATCTCGGGATAACAGGAACAAGATAATAAGGAAACAGCAACACTTTTACAGGTACAGCATCAGCACAGTTTACAACGAAGCAAAACAGCAACAACTTACAAGAACAGAACAGCCACAATGCACGAGCAACGAGACAAAGAAACAAGAGGACTCTTTATGGGGAACAAACTCAGGATAATTAATAGGGACCAGGTGACACATATCAAACACTAAGGGAAGGCTAACGAGACTGAAAGAGCGGGAACACAGACGAGACCCGGGGAGAGTATGGAAAGCCACAAGTGTCAAAAACATCTCTCCCCACATGAAACAGAGGATCCTGTATGATTCCACCTCTACAACAAGAAATACCAGACAAGGTGAGGTGGAATCATGACAGAACCCCCGCCTTAAGGAGCAGCATCCTGATGCTCCTCAAAGGCACAAACAAGACAGGACAGACTGGGACACTGACAAGAACCAGAGAGACATGGTGAACATGACAAGGGGCATACAAGAAATGATCACAAATGGGTTGGGGTGGGATAATAAAAATAACAAACAAGGAAGGGGGGGTGGGGGCAAACAAGAATACACAGGGGGAAGTCCAGAAAGGGTTGGGCTGGGTGGGGAAGTCCTAGCCCTTGGGGACGCCCCAGAGTGCGGAGACCCAGGAGGCTTGACAGGGGAAGTCCTCGGGGGAACTGTCATATTCCCTGGCAGGACTGCTGGGCTGGACCCCGGCTGGAGAGGCTCGGGAAGGCCGGACGGGACCGGCTGGAGAGACCCGGGAAGGCCGGACGGGGCCGGCTGGAGAGACCTGGGAAGGCCGGGCGGGACCGGCTGTAGAGACTCTTGAAGGCCGGACGGGGCCGGCTGGAGAGACCCAGGAAGGCCGGACGGGGCCGGCTGGAGAGACCCGGGAAGGCCGGACGGGGCCGGCTGGAGAGGCCTGGGAAGGCCTGACGGGGCCGGCTGGAGAGACCCGGGAAGGCCGGGCGGGGCCGTCTGGAGAGACCCGGGAAGGCCGGGCGGGACCAGCTGGAGAGACTCGGGAAGGCCGGACGGGACCGGCTGGAGAGATCCGGGATGGCCGGACGGGACCGGCTGGAGAGACCCGGGAAGGCCGGGCGGGGCCGTCTGGAGAGACCCGGGAAGGCCGGGTGGGACCAGCTGGAGAGACTCGGGAAGGCCGGACGGGACCGGCTGGAGAGATCCGGGATGGCCGGACGGGACCGGCTGGAGAGGCCCGGGAAGGCCGGACGGGGCCGGCTGGAGAGACCCAGGAAGGCCGGGCGGGACCGGCTGAAGAGACTCGGGAAGGCCGGACGGGACCGGCTGGAGAGGCCCGGGAAGGCCGGACGGGACCGGCTGTAGAAACGCTGAGCTTAGGTTCGGAGTCCGGAGTTTCCATGGCCTATTCGGACTCCCCAGAGGGCAGCCCCAAGCCGGGGTGTCCGTTGGATTGTCCTCAGTGTCCTCTTTCTTTTCTTTTCTTTTCTTTTCCCTTCCAATTCCAAACAAAAAAAAAACCCTGAAGTGGATCGGTGATGGTGTTTAAATGCATACCTGCCCTGCCCCAAGATGGTCTGCGGGCCAATGCCATGAAAGTGATAAGTGGGCCAGAGAAAGTTCCTTTGTTTCTCATGGCGCCTCATTTGCATAGCTCTGACAGTATGGTCAGTTTGTATTTAATACCTAAACTTAGTTATGGAAATGGTATGAGGCATACTATGTTTTTATAACATAGCTCATCATATAGGGAATTCAGAGAATTGTAGTTACATTTGAAAAATGCAAGGCATTGAACTGTGAATCATCCCAACGTAAAATAGATCAAATGAACCCTAAATCAAAACTTAAATATCTAACAGTTACAAATTATTTAAAATGGCACGAGCGCCAACATACAACCATGACATTTCGATACATTTATGGAAAAGGATAGTTTAAATCACATAAGTTCCTATTTGTTAGAGAAGAATCTCTGGTTAGCCACAGATGTTAAGTTAGAGATGACACAGACACTTATCACCAATACTTTGAAGCTTAGAAGTTGTAAATATCCTACAGAGAAACCAAAGGGTTATCACACTCTCGGTGAGAGTTCGAAACCTAAAACCAGACCCCGTGGAGCCAGGTTTGCTATGGTCTTTTGATGAGGGTATCTAGAAACCAGGACAAAAGGGAGTGAGGGGGTTTATGGCTTTCCTCTCAATGATCCAGTCACTACAAACGGCACGCACACCTTCCAAAAAGTTCAACCTTTGTCTCATCAGTCCACAGAATGTTTGCCCAAACGTTTTGGGGATCATTAAGATGTTATTTAGCAAACGTGAGACAAGTTTTTGTGTTCTTTTTCGTCAGGAGTGGATTTTGCCTTGTAACTCTCCCATGGATGCCATTTTTTCGTGTTGTACAATCATGAACACTGAACTTAACTGAAGCAAGAGAGACCTGCAGTTCTTTAGGTGTTGTTCTGGGATCTTTAACGACCTCCTGGACGAGTCGTCGCTGTGCGCTTGGAGTAATTTTGGTAGGCCACCCACTCCTGAGACGATTTTCCACTGTTCCATGCATACTCCATTTGTTGATAATGGAGAATTTTTCTGACAGGAGGTCTATTCAACTTCAACTGCAACGCCATTAGCATGGAAAAATCTACAAACATATCATTGAATGATATAGAATGAAAAATATAGTTAATTGGGATTGCAGGTACAAAACCGACTGTCAGAGAAGCTGCATTACATGTAATAACTTTCCTAAAAGCAGTTTAAACTGGCTAATACTAATCAGTCAGACATCAAGGCTCATTGTATGTGAACCTGACTAAAGTTACTAGGCTACCGGGGACATTAATACTTTAAAACAGTAATACTGCATAAAAATAAAAATCATCTCATTCACACCCATTTAATGATTTTTAGCTGAAAATTTACATCAGACAAAATATAAATAAAAGCAATTCCGACAAACGCTGGACCTCTGATTTGTTTTCTGTTTAGAAATTCCATAAATATAAACATTTCAAAATTGAATTATGCCTAATTTATATTTTAATCATGTAATTTACCAATTCGGCCATATTTTTTCTGAGTATCTCAGAAAACTTTAAGCGAGAATGTCCAACTAGTCCTGACTAATTGCCTAAACTTGCAAGCAAGGGCTTATAATACACCAGTAAAATATAGGCATATTCATTTCAAGTAATAAATTTGACATACTTTGTTAAATTTTTAATTAAAACCAGTTATTACTTGCAGGATTCAGGCCTACCTGAAGTGTCAACCTCACCGGATCCAGCATGAGATAGCTCAGTGGATATGCATATGGGCCAGCTGTCATTGGCTTAAACTTGCTGCTTGTCATTTCCTGGTGCCGCCCCGTTTCCAATGTAACTTTCCTCTGCTCCAGTGTGTGACACACATACAGCACGCAACGCATACCCATATGGGATTAATACATACATTTAACAATTTAAAATCTCATAAATTATTATTATTTGCAAATTAATAGGCTTGTTATTTAACAAAAAATATATTTGGGTCAATATATAATTGAGGGAGTTTTCATGTCCATGAGATTTATCTCGCAAACATGCTTATTAAAATAAAAATTTTAAAGTCTTCAGTGTTCTTCATGATCTTATCTTTACAAACTCCATAGTTAATTATTATGGAAAAAATCATTTATTTATAAAAATTTACTAGATATCCCTAAAATGTCAACTAAATAACCGTCCGAAATGAATTACAAACACAATCTCATTACCTAAAAAAACATTTTAAAAACTTATTCAAAAACAGTTTTAATTATATTATTTACATTAAGTTGAGGTAATTGTGAAGAATGTGTCTTTTTGGGCAATATGTCACATTTTCAATAGAAATTGACAAATTGAATATGTGTCCGAGAAGTCGCTGTCATCTAAGTTACCCATAGCAAATACACCCCTCAAGGAAGAGTGTGTTTTCCAAATCACATGACCTGCTCTACATGATGTCATTTCCTCCTGAAGAGAAAACTAGCAAGACTCCAAGGTATGTTCTCCCTCCACATTTTCAGTTATTTCACCTAAAGTAGTGCTTGGGACAAAGGTGTACTTATCATATGTCAACAATGTTACTACAATGAATTCATAAATAACTTTGAATTTCAATTTTACTCAGTTGTACATATAATATTTAGAAGAACCTCTCCGTAAAATGCCATGTGGTGTCTGGTGCTAGGCAACCATTTTGATTTTATCCCTAAAAACAGCAAAAATGTTAACTAGGTTACCAGTCACCTATGTTACTCTGCAAATGTAACTTAGTTGACCAAGAGTAACATAGTTGACATTCATGACATGTTCTTATAGTTTTCAGGAGTTCATTTAATATTCTAATTGTACAGTAACTATAAAATACGTTGCAATAAATATTATAAAAGTAAACTTGTTTTCAGGCAAATGCCAGAAAAAAAAGTTCAAAAGGCACTTGTTCAACATCAAGACCCAGTTTAACCACTACAGGGAATTGAAAAAGAACATGAAGAGTAATGAATGCCTCATACACATTGATTTCTCTGAGAACTACTCTTGCAAGTTTCACAAAGAGATTCAAGCTGTCAATCTTGCCTCTTACCATCAACAAGCAACTCTTCATACAGGGGTCCTCTACATTGGTGGTGAGGAAGACCACTTGTGCTTCACAACAATTTCGTCATGCAAAGAAAAGGGTCCACCTGCCATATGGGCACAACCTCTCCCCAGTACTTAACCATCTCAAGGAAACATGCCCAACATTGTCAATTTTCCACTTTTTCAGTGATGGTCCCTGCTCACAATACAGGCAGAAGGGCAACTTTTACATGTTCAGAAAAGAATTGTACAACCAGGGCTTCACTGCGGGCACTTGGAACTTTTTTGAGGCCAGCCAAGGAAAGGGTTCCCCCGATGGGGTAGGAGGCCTTCTGAAGAGAACAGCTGACAGATTGGTGAGCCAAGGTGAAGACATTTCCACTGCTAAACATCTTTTCAATGCATTGGTAAACACCAATACAGCTGTCAAGATCTTCTACATTGAAGAGGCTACAGTGGAAAAGGCCATACAGCAGATGCCACAACGACTCCCCGCTGTACCATGCACTATGCGGATCACCAGGTCATCACGCAAGCACCAGGGAAACTGACATACCGTGATGTGAGCTGCCTGTGTTCAACAAGGCAGATTCTGCAATGTCAGTGTTACCAAGCTCAGGCCTTCGACTTCAAAGTCAACTCTGCTGTTCCTGCTTTGCACCAAGGACAACCAGACCTTGAAGTACAGTGGGATAGAGATGACATTGTTGGTCAGTGGTGTGTCATCAGAAATGACGATGAGGTTTACCTTGGAACCATTGTTGAAGTGAGTGAGACACATGTTCGTGTTAAGTGCATGCACAGAGTGGGACACAATCGTTACTACTGGCCAATGCGAGAGGATGCGCTCTGGTATCCATTTGAGGATGTGCTCAGGTTGATCCCTGCCCCACAGCACGTGACAGCACGTCATGTTGAAATAAAAAGAGATGTGTGGGAAGATATTGCCAAATCATATCTTCATGGCTAAGGACATGCACACACACACACACACACACACACACACACACACACACACACACACACACACACACACACACACACACACACACACACACGCTAACAAACACGTGGCACAAGCACACGGTCAAGCACACACATATAGACACCAGACGTGTATAGTCCAGGTGCCAGAAAGTAAAAATCCTGCCATGTTTTTGAATCCGCCTCTACATCTAGAACAGGTGTTTTCACTAATGAGCTCATCTACCTGGTAGAGGAGCTGGTTTAGTGATGGTTGGAACAGCTGCTGGACAGGATTTCTACTTTCTGGCACCTGGACTATACACCTCTGATATAGACACACGCACAGATAAAGACACACATACACACACACTCAAAGATTACTTGATTGAGCTTGACAAAGTCATTGAAAAACAAACCATAATTGGCCATGTTCTTGGGTTAGAAAATGGGGAGTGTGTTCTGTCTCCGCCGGTTTCATGGGTGCCTGGAAGTTGGAGGCTATGCCAAAGTTTTACTTGGGTTCTGACATATGAATGTTTTTTAGATACAACTGTTTGCACTATTACAATTTTGATCCAATGCAGCACACTTATTCTGTAAACCAACGGAATAAAAAACTATTTGGTTATTGTTACTTATTGCAGTGCACTATTATTTTTTGTTCAATACAATGCAGTACTGTATTTCATTCCACAAACAAGATTTTCAAAATGTTTACATGGTGGAATTTATGTGTAAGTGCTGTTTTTGATACTTTTGTTGTTGTTGTTTTCTATGTTAGGCTTTCTTTCTTATGAAATATGTGCTTGTTAATAAAGTTGTGATTGATCCTTGTAAACTGATGTGCGTCTGTATTTCTCCTTTATGTCATGAAATAATTAACAGGTCTTGATTAAATGCAATAAAAGATTAGCTAACATATAATAATTAATATAGTTTAGGATTCTTTTTGTTAAATACATCATCCTACTTTGTCATGTCCAGTCAACTATGTTACCTTCGTCAACTATGATACTGGCCTGTCAATTAAGTTACCATTATGTTTTTAAAAAATATATGTATTTCAATGGTTCCCTAATCTCCAAGTAAGTATTTAGAAACTGAGTAGCTGTCAAATATATACCTCAGCATAATTTCATTAAGAAAATTATCATGAATCAAGCAGTTTGGAAACGAAATATACAGACCGGTTACTTCAGTACTTGAAATTGGGGGTTTCAATTGAACAAAATGTGTATTTTCTTAATTAATTGGGTATTTTGATTGAAAAGGTACTTAAATAGACACATATTCTTCCAAGAGTAATGATTTTTTTAAATGTCTGCCATTTACTTTAGGTTAAAACTTATAGGTTTTGTCCGTAACCTAGTTGACCAAATAATGAGTAAACTTCTTGTTCCCTTTCTGTCGGTCTCTAGACGTTGTGTCGAGAACGACAGATGGGGTTCGCCCTTGAGAACCAATCAACTCTGACTACTATAGAAAAGGCCAATGAAATTTGGCGAATGAAATTTGCATGCCGGGCTCCGCCCCCGGATATCCGGTATAAAAGGAAGCCGGCGTGCAGCATTCATTTACCTTTTGTTATTCAGAGCCATCGCTCATGAGTACAACTCAGGATTCAATCCTCTACAACTACACTGCTGGTGCTACGACGTATTACAGCGGATCGTCCCTTCCTGCAGCGACCTTCCCCTGGGCGTCTCGGCGGTTCCGGAGGTGTTAGAGATTTTTTCTAAAAAGTCCTTTTCAGGACTGACTGGGCATTCTCCAGCGCGGCATGTCCCGCTGTTCTCTTGGGTGCGGCACCCTCATCGAGGAGGGGGATGGACACGATCGCTGCATTAGGTGTCTGGGCGTCCAGCACACTGAAGCAGCGTTCGTTGACACATCTGCCCGCACTGCGGGCAGTTTGTCATTCAGAAAGTTGCGGTCACGGGTGACTGTCTTCCTACGGGAACCAGCCACCATTTCGTTTGCTACACGGGCTGTGACATTGGTGGCTACGGCCCCAAAGTCCACGACATCGGGGTTACGGCCTCGAGGTCTGCCTGTATTAGCAGCGTTAAGTGATATGGGGAACTCTGCGAAGGTAAACCCGCCAGCCAAGTGCTCACGGGTGCTCACGGGATCGCACCCCGATTCGCTCTTCTGAACGTTCCCCAACCGGCGGTGGCAGACCGTCCGGATCCTCAGCCACGCATTCGGAAACGATGTGTGACATAGATGAGATGTCGCTCGCAGCATCGGAGGGAGACTGGCATCCGACTCTGACGAATCCGAGCTCCACCCCCAGCGGTCGAGTTCAGGACAAAGCAGAAGTGAATTCATCCGTGCTAACCCGGGGATACGTGGTTCCTGAGGTCGGAGCGCGGTGCAAACCGCGCCCAGCCCGGGTGCTATGTTTTTCCCGGAGGTGCACGAGGAGCTGTGTAAAACTTGGAACGCTCCACTCACGGACCGTTTCAGTGAAACCAGCTCCGGCTCCCTTACCTCCCTCGATGGTGGGGCAGCCAAGGACTACGTCGAGATCCCCCGGGTGGAATGTCCGCCCGCGGTGCACATGTGCCGCGGACGGCTACCGCCTGGGGGGAATCGGCCACGTCTACCGTCCAAAGCGCGTAAGACTTCGGCATCACTGGTGTCGAAGGCTTGCGATGCTGCGGGCCAGGCTGCCTCCTCTCTCTATGCCATGGTCATCCTGCAGGCGAAGGCGTTGAGAGAGCCCCACGAGGGTAAGGCCGACCCGGGTATAATGCAGGATTTCCGTGCCCTGGGTCGGACGATGTCCACGGTAGTGGTCCAGAGGAGACACCCCCGGCTATACCTTGTGCAGAAGAGTGACACCAAGGAAGTACGCTTTCTTGATGCACCCATCTCGCAGGGTGGGTTGTTGGTATCACCGTCGAGGACTGCGCTCAGCAGTTTTTGACGGTGAAGCAGACAGTGGCAATTAGCCACATTTTTTCACGCCGCGACTCGGCCGCCTACAGGCCTCCGAGATCTCACGTGACTTCTGCTTCCCTGCAACCTAGGACCCCTTCGACATCGGCTCCAGTTCCTGTGCCCCCACAGGCGGCACCCCAGAAGCGGAAATCGAGGGGGAAACCTCCACCCCGTCAGCAACCTTCTCGCGAGAAGGGACACTGACGGGAAGACCCCAGGGAGAACAACATCGGGGCCCGAACCTTCACAGCCACGGCTCTGATTGGTCGGTACGGGACGGCTCCTGCCTCGTCACCAAAGCCGGACCCTTTTCAGGGCCTGGCGCCCACTTACTCACAGAGTTTTTCGGTTCTTCCCGGGTGTACTTGAAGCCGATCACACACTCCACTGGACTGTGCCCGGCAAACCCGACCTCACGCCCTGGCTAGGCGTAGGGTCGTATACACACGACAGCTGCTACCACTCTCAAACCGACAGTGTGTGCAGCTGTCCCGCTAGGCAGGTAAGTAGGCGGAGCCAACCTTTTCTCCGGGGACCCCCCGTGACAGATGGTTAGCTCCGCCAGCCGACGAACCACCCCCGTGGGAATGATGAAGCAGACCGTCCCCTTGGTCACCCTGTACAGTCCCTGGGAGCTCGAGAGCTGCCCACACTGTCTCGCTGACTAATGAGGGCGGTCCGTCTTGGTTACTCGATCCAGTTCGCCAGAGACTCTCCCAAAGTTTCGGGGCATCATCCCTCCCTCGGTCGAGGCAGGGACGCCTCCGTACTTCGGGTAGAGGTCACCACCCTTCTGGCAATCCAGGATTGGTTCGCGGCAATCGACCTGAAGGACGCTTACTTTCATGTCTCGGTCCTCCTCGAAACCAGCCGTTCCCACGGTTCTCGTGCGAGAGGCGGGCATATCAGTACAGAGTCCTCCCTTTCGGTCTGTCCCTGACCGCCCTTTCTCCCTTAGGGGAAGAAGGCGAGCGGGTACTAAACTACCTCAGCGACTGGCCTACCCTGGCACACTCGCGAGATCTGTTGTGTACAGGAAGGGACCTGGTGCTCCGGCACCTAGATCGATTGGGACTCCAGGTCAACCAAGAGAGGGGCAAGCTCTCCTCAGTGCAGAGCATCCTCTCTCTTGGTATGGAACTCAACTCTGTCACCATGTCGGTGCACCTGTCCGCAGTTGCGCCCAACCAGTGTTGCACCAGCTCATTTGGAGGCTGTTCGGGTAGGCCCAGGTAAACCTGTTCGCCTCCCGCAACACCACCATTTGCCCGCTTGATATTCCTGCCCTCGGCACGGATATCCTTGCGCACAGCTGACCGCGGGATGGGTGGAAGCACACCTTCCCCCCCCAGGAGCCTCCTTGCACAGACGCTGTGCAAGGTCAGGGAGCAGGAGCACCAGGTGTTATTGGTTACACCACACCGGTCTAACCGCACTTGGCTTCAGAGCTAATGCTCTGGACAGCGACTCCCCCTGAACCATTCCCCTGACAGAGGACCTGCTCTATCAGGGGACGGACACGTTCTGGCATCCCAGATCTGACCTCTGGAACACCCATGTCTGACCTCTAGACGGGACGAGAAGATCCTGAGATGGCTACTCCCCCTCTCGGCGGAGATCATCACCCAGGCTAGGGCCCCATCTACTAGGCGGTTACACGCCGCTAGACGGCGCCTCTTCTCGTCCTGGTGTCTCTCTCAAGGAGAAAGACCCACTGAGGTGCTCGATCAGGATTGTGTTTTCCTTCTTACGAGACTGGAGACTAACATCTCCCTTCCACGCTGAATGTGTATGTAGTCGCTCCTGCCACTCATCACGACTCAGTCGGTGGAAAGTTTCTAGGGCAACACGACCTGGTCACCAGGTTCCAAAGGGGCGCGAGAGGGCGTAATCCGCCTCACCTCCGCTCCATACCCTCTTGGGACCCTAAGTGGTCCTGGGGAGCCTCAGGGCCCCCCAAGAGCCCCTCGGAGGTTCCGATCTTCCTCACTGAGTAAGACGGCCCTCCTGACGGCACTCACTTCCTTCAAGAGGGTAGGGGACCACCGAGCATCCTCCGTGTCCCAGGATTGCCTTAAATTCGGCCCTGGAAACTCTCACGTTAGCTTGAGACCCAGGACCGGATGCGTGCCCAAGAAGTTCCCACTACTCCCTCCGGGGCCAGGTGGTGAACTTGCAGGCGCTCCCCATAGGGGAGGAAGACCCAACCCGATCAGTGTTGTGTCCAGTATGTGCTGGACCGCACGCAGAGCTCTGAAGCTCTGACCAGCTCCGTGTCTGTTGGAGGACAGCAGAAGGGGAAGGCTGTCTCCAAACAGAGGCTGGCGCACTGGGTCGTGGACACCGTTACGACGGCATCCCGATCTCAGAGTCTCCCATGCCCATTGGTAGTGAGGGCTCACTCCACACGGAGTTTAGCCACCTCCTGGACACTGGCAGAAGCGCCTCTCTAGCAGACATCTGTAGAGCTGCGGGTTGGGCTACGCCCAAACACCTTCACAAGGGTTAACCACTTTTGTGTAAACCCGGTGTCAGCCCACGTCCTGCGTGGCGACATGTAGGACTGGCATCCGGGGGGGCGTATGCCTGCGAAAGCACCTTTCCACCCTCTAACAGGTTGGGTCAGTGTGCTATCTACCTTTTTCTTCTTACCCAAACACATGGCTAAGAAACTGGTACCTCACCTACCTCCCTTCTTACCCAGACACTGGTTAAGAATAAGCATTCCATCCATCACCAAACAAGCACCACCTGGGGGCTGGCTGGGCAGAGCAGCCTTCCCCCTTAGACCGGGATACCATGTGAGCTATCACAGATAGCTCTAACCGGACCTAGTGCTACCGGACGTATGTAACACCCCCTCCGTGGGCTGTTCCGTCTGATGTATCCTCATGAGTATGGTTCCCACTCCTGGTAACCCATGAGCTTCCCTAGGTGGACCTCCACCTCGTGGTTAACTACTCAGTCCGCACGTTCCATGCGTTCTCCTCCAAGGACGAGACCATACCTATATCCACCATTTTCCTCCCCACGGGCAGGAGGTGGCCTCTGCAGCGCATTCCTGATTAAGGAAGTGGCGCTTACCCGGTGTAAACCCGAGCCGGACGGCCTCTCGCCTGTAGAGAGCTAAGGCCCCGTCCGTGAAAGGTACCCGGTCAGGGCTGTACCCATCTTTCTCTTAGAAAGCTCTGGAACCCCCCGACCACCACACTGGAAGGTTACAGTTTCGCGAAAGCATCGAGCTGACATGCCCAGGCTTGTTACCGTCGATTCGCTAGAGATTGTGACGCGATACAGCGTTGTGGCGTTTTCCATAGGCAACCCCATCTGTCGTTCTCGACACAACGTCGAGAGACCGACAGAAAGGGAACGTCTTGGTTACGTATTATGTAACCTCAGTTCCCTGATGGAGGGAACGAGATGTTGTGTCCCTTATGCCACAAACACGTATCGTATTCTGCTGCAGTCGTGATAGGCTCTCAGGCTCTTCAGAACAAGAGGTAAATGAATGCTGCACGCCGGCTTCGTTTTATACCGGATATCCGGGGGCGGAGCCCGGCATGCAAATTTCATTCGCCAAATTTCATTGGCCTTTTCTATAGTAGTCAGAGTTGATTGGTTCTCAAGGGCGAACCCCATCTGTCGTTCTCGACACAACGTCTCGTTCCCTCCATCAGGGAACTGAGGTTACATACGTAACCAAGACGTTTTTAAAACTAAATATCTGACATCAATTATGCCTGAGCTTGGCAATGAGTAAAAACAAAATATTATTATTATTATTATTATTACCAGGGAAGATAATAATATTTTGTAAATAAATATATTTTTTCCCAGAATTATTCAATCTCAAAATCTCCCACAATTATATATTGACCATTTATATACATATACAAAAGTTTGCCTGTCTAATAATTTAGACAGTATTCCATCGATGCCTTAACTGTAATATATATTAAAACGTCCTGTAAGAGCTCAGAAAAACACTGTCATTTATCCCCTGCTGTACCAACAGAGGCCCAGCAGTCGCAACCCGCTGGTAGCATGCCACCCAAAAAAAGTTCGTATATCGACACTTTGCCGATTGTGGTCCACCTGTGTCAAGCCGCTAAATCTGTGTTGCAGTTTGCCACTGATGTACCAACAGAGGCCCTGAATCGGCAAGGCGATGGTGGCATGTCACCCAAAAAAAGCTGACAGACCGTCAGCATTTAACAATGGTCCGTTTGTCAACAGTGTCCCGACGGTGGTCCGTCTGTGTCAAGCCGCTGAATCTGTGTCAACCCGTTGCCACGCCTGTACCAATAGAGGCCCAGCAGCGGCAAGCAGCTGGTGGCGTGCCACCCTAAAAAAAGTTGGTAGACCGACAGCATTTTTACATTAATTAGTTTTTTGACAGTGACATCTATGGCGCCCAAAAAACCCCAGTGTACATTCACGTGTGATGCGCTTTGTATGGTTGAGTAGGATTTAGTTTAGGGTGGGGGGTGAGTGAGTGAGTTAAGGGTTCAAAAATATCTTTAAAACTATAAATATTGATTAAATTATTGATGCTATAAAAAATACAAAGATTTTAATCCTTAAAAAGTGAACAAGCTAAAGCAATGGAATGATCTACTTCATTATCAGTTGCTGGTGCTAGAGGGCTGGAGTGCTAGAGTGTATGAGGTGCTTGTACAATGACCGACTGTAAAATTGCATTTTTAATGTGAATAATAATTTAAACCAAAACAGTGTCTTAGAAGTCAAAGTCAAAGATTTTGCTAACAAAATACATACGTAGAACTGAGTCAGTGTCAATCCTAGACGTCTGGGGGCCCTAAGAAAACTTCTGAGTGGCCCTTGTACAAATTACTCAACTATAAATGAAACACTATTTCGAAATAAAGAATAATTCAATTATCACACTTAAACGAATGCAGACTACAACAAAAAAAATTAAAATGGGAGTTAATTTTATACTTTAACAATAAAGTAAAACATTATATGAACATTTTGTTTAGACTAACGCGTGGCTAGCTGTTAAAAAACACGCTGTGTGTTCACTACCAAATGAGTGATTAATTAATAAAAATACAGCTTGTGAGATACAGCTTTCTAAAAAAAGCTAAGCAGAAGAAAATACATCGATAACTTTCTAAATATGATTGCACAAACAAAAAATTACATATCAGGGCCTAACATGGGCAAACAAAATACGGTGGACAAATACTGAATATGTAAATCTGTGCTGGAGAATGGTTTTCTCACTAATTAATTACATAATTTGGCTGAACTAAATAAGACTTAAAAATAGTACAAAAAACACATGCATTCTTGTTCTTTTTCTTCTTGTTGTTGCCATTTTTTCATGATATCCGAGGAAGGAAAAACAGTAATTAAATAATTAAAATAGAAATTTCCTCTAAAGTTGAAAGCGCAAGTTATAAAAATAGTGTCTGGTTTACAATAGTGTTTTTGATTCAGTACTCAAGGGGGCCCCCTGGTAGTGTAGGGGCCCTACACAACCTGCGTAGTCTTTGTACAGGAAGGATCGGCACTGGACTGAGTAATACATAAGTAAATGGAAAAACATATTTGTGCAGTATTTCAGTCTGAGTACAACATGTTAGAAAGCGCCTATTGGCCCTATATGTCTAAATGTTCCTGTTGGGTTTCTGCGTACTTGATGGCTGATTTGATTATATTTATGCTTGTGCTTGGTAATCAAGGGATCAATGTTTGTGAAATGCCAATTGTGTGTAATGAGCTGGAGTGCTAAAAAGTCTGCCGTTTTATAATTTTTAAGACCATGTCCACTGTGATGGACATTAAATTAAAAAAGTCCGGTGCTGTACAACTTCAAATTTCTTTATATTTTTTTGAAAAACATAACATAATCAAATAAAATTGGAACAGGGGCAAGACAATTAGGTTACCATTAAGTTGGTCAACATCTGTGACGTAGTATTTGAATGTACTTCTATTATATTAGGGACCTCCACGTACATTACGCTCTCAGCTGTCCTGTCTGTTGGTAATACCTAGAATTTCAAAATCAAGTGCAGGTGGTAGATCATTTTCTTATCTAGTGCTTAAACTTTGGAATATTCTTCCCTGCACTGTCCGGGAGGCAGACACACTCTGTTAGTTTAAATCTAGACTAAAGACGCATCTTTTCAATCTTGCATACACTACACTTCTGTAATATTAATCCTCAGAGGATCAAGGCTGCATTATTTAGATCAACCGGAACCAGGAACACATCCAACAACAAATTATGTACTTGTCGCAACAAAGAGTGCAGAACAGTACTCTACTCTCAGCCAGTCGTGTCTCTTTGTTCCAAGGATATCGCAGTATGCACTTCATGCCCGGACCTGATGGCAGAGCTGACAATGGGAAGCGATGACAAGATCTAAGATGATAGAGCTGGATAAAGGACACGGCAACTGACACGATTTTCCTACAACATTTCAAATGCTATTAGATTGTTAATGATAATCTTGAATCTATAATTTACCTTATTAAGTTTATTTTGTTTTTTATTTAGCCTTGTTGTTCAAGCACTGTTGAGCTTGTGCAGAGGCAGCAGCTTTTGTCAGAGGTGAACTGGAATCCCCTGGTTGGGTCCGGGTTCTCCTGAGGTTTTTTTCTCGATTGGAGTTTCGGGTTCCTCACCACCGTTTGCATATTGTTTTGCACTATTTGCCTGGCCGGGTGGGCTGCTTTAGAATTCAGAAGTTAGGCATAATTAATATTGCATATAAGAATGTATAGTCCGTTTAATATTTGACCTGTGGTTCTCTCTCCTTTATCTTTTCAATTCAATTCAAGTTTATTTATATAGCGCTTTTCACAATGTGTTTTGTTTCAAAGCAGCTTTACAGGGCAAACAGGAAAAACATAAAAGGTAAACACAGCACAGTGCATTGTATTTATACAACGAGTAAGATCATTCTGATAAATAATATATAATTTCTAAATAAATAAATAAATGCAGTCTCCCGGTGAGCAGGCCAACACTGCCCTGCTGTGGCGAGGAACCCAAACTCCAATGATTGATTAATGGAGAAAAAAACCTCGGGAGAAACCAGGCTCAACCGGGAGGGCCAGATCCCCTCTGACGCCCCTCTGACGTGCTGCACTCAAACTGCTGACATGTGATTTAAGTTTAGCATTTAATACCAAATATTGTAACTTCAGCATTAATGAGACAAATAGTCCGTCTTTGCTCTTGGTTGGGGGTGTATTGGTCTGAGCTGGGATGGTCCGATGGTCATATTTCTCTTGGCTGGTGGTGGAATTGCCTTAGATGGAGCTGGGATGCTCAGTCAGTCTGCAGCTGTAGCTGGCGTTATCTCAAATTGGGGATCGGCATCTGTCGGTCGTCTGGACATGGTGGAACTTCTTCCTACCTCGGGATGGGTATCCCGAGGCAGAGGCGGAAAGAGAATAAAGAGAATAATTAGCGTAGCTGCTGTTCATTAACTATGCATTAAGTGAAAGCTTGGCTGAAAAGATGTGTCTTTAATCTAGATTTAAATTGGGAGAGTGTGTCTGACCCTCGAATAGTATCAGGAAGGCTATTCCAGAGTTTAGGTGCTACGTATGAGAAAGCTCGACCCCCTTTGGTGGATTTAGCTGTTCTAGGTGTTGTCAAAACTCCTAAGTTTTGAGATCTTAGAGAGCGTGATGCTTTGTAACGTGATAAAAGCTCGGTTAAGTAAGTAGGGGCTAAACCGTTTAAGGCTTTGTAAGTAATTAAAAGAATTTTAAAATCAATACGATACTTAATGGGTAGCCAGTGAAGCGATGATAAAACTGGGGTTTTATGATCGTATTTTCTTGACCTAGTAAGATCTCTGGCAGCTGCATTCTGAACTAACTGTAGTTTGTTTATCGATGATGCAGGACAACCACTAAGTAGAGCATTACAGTAGTCAAGTCGTGAGGTCACAAATGCATGAATAAGCTTTTCTGCGTCAGCAAAACATAAAATATTTCGTAACTTGCAAACATTTCTAAGGTGGAAGAAGGCTGTTTTTGTGATATTTGAGATGTGATTTTTAAATGACAGGTTGCCGTCTAATATAACGCCTAGGTCTTTAACTGTATTTGTTGGAGTAACAGTGCAGCCTTCAATTTGCAGGCTGTAATCGGAGATATTCTGTTTACGTGTTTTTGGTGCTATAAGTAATATTTCCGTTTTGTTAGAGTTTAAAAGAAGGAAATTACTAGTCATCCAATGTTTTATGTCCTCGATGCACTCTGCCAGTTTGGATAGTTTGAAGGAATCATCTGGTCTTGATGAGATATATAGCTGAGTATCATCTGCGTAACAGTGGAAGCTAATTTCATGTTTTCTAATAATGTTGCCGAGGGTCAGCATGTATATGGAGAAAAGCAAGGGTCCTAAAACCCATCCCTGAGGTAATCCATAATTTACTTGCGTAAGATATGACGATTTCCCTTTTAAATGGACATATTGATATCTGTCTGTTAAGTAAGATCTGAACCATTGTAGTGCCTGTCCCTGAATACCAATATAATTGTGTAAACGATCTAGTAGTATTTTATGGTCTACAGTATCGAAAGCAGCACTAAGTTCAAGCAGGACTAAGAGTGAGATTTTACCTTTATCTGATGCAATAAGAAGGTCATTTGTAATTCTAACGAGCGCAGATTCAGTGCTATGATACGGTCTAAAGCCAGACTGAAACTTTTCGTGCATGTCATTATTTTGTAGGAAGGTATCTCAAATGTGTGCTTTCACATTGCGTGTGTGCGAGTGTGTTTGTGTCCGTCTATGTCAATGTATGTAAGTATGTATGCATATTGTGTGTGTGGAGCATTTGTATGTCTGTCTTTTGTTGTTTTCACCTTTTTCATGTTTTTACAGGTATATACCTTTAGTTGTTTTACTTGTATTCAATGTTTCTCATGTACAGCTGCTTTGTAACAATGAAAATTATAAAAAGCGCTATTTAAATAAAGTTGAGTTGAGTTGAGTTGAGTAGTATTAAAATGATAGAAACATGCGGTTTTATTGATCTAAACCAAAAAAAGACGTAATGTCCATTCTTATTGAAACAGCGTGACAAGCAGAGCGGGACGAGGGTCGCAAGTCGGTAACGCAGTGATAGCGAACGTCAGCTGCATGTTTACCAGTCTCGCATCTCTCATGGAGGAGGTCGTAAGCATAAAAGCGACAGGAGTGTACGACAGGGGAGAACCAAGCCTGGACTTTATGTTATGTTTTTTTATGTTTGTGTGGCCGGCAGTCGACCGTGAGGTGGCTGCCGGCATTTTCCGTTGGTTTGTTTATTTTATTAAAAGTTTGTTTAAAGTTACCGGCATCACCCAATCCCCTTACGGGCCTCGTCCTGCTCTGCTTGTCACAAAAGGGTTAACACCACAGTGCATTGCATACTACAGCTCAAAACCATGTATTGTACAAAAAAAGTAGATCACTGTTGACAGATGGCTGTAAATTAACAGTACATTTACATTTAGTCATGTGGCAGACGCTTTTATCCAAAGGAAGAAATAAGGTAATAAAAATATCGGAAACACAAAAATACATTGGGCGTTCTATAAAACATTTTCTACTCTTGCCAAAGATGGTGAATCTGCTGGTAAATATATGGTCTGCTCACACAGACAGACCATATATGGGCTACAAAAAGAAAATAGTAATTTTATAAGTAGACCATAAGACTAATACAGAAACGTCTTGGTTACGAATGTAACCTCAGTTCCCTGATGGAGGGAACGAGACGTTGTGTCGAGATCGCCCTTGAGAACCAATCAACTCTGACTACTATAGAAAAGGCCAATGAAATTTGGCAAATGAAATTTGCATGCCGGGCTCCGCCCCCGGATATCCGGTATGAAAGGAAGCCGGCGTGCAGCATTCATTTACCTGTTGTTCTGAAGAGCCTGAGAGCCTCTCACGACTGCAGCAAAATACGATACGTGTTTGAGGCATAATGAACACAACATCTCGCTCCCTACATCAGGGAACAGAGGTTACATACGTAACCAAGACGTTCCCTTTCTGTCGGTCTCTCGACGTTGTGTTGAGAACGAAAGATTGGGTTGCCTATGGAAAACGCCACAACGCTGTATCGCGTCACAATCTCCAGCGAAGCGACGGTAACAAGCCTGGGCGTGTCACCTCGATGCTTTCGCGAAACTGTAACCTTCCAGTGTGGTGATCGGGGGGTTCCAGAGCTTTCTTGGAGAAAGATGGGTACAGCCCTGACATGTTACCTTTCACGGACGGGGCCTGAGCTCTCTACAGGCGAGAGGCCGTCCGGCTCGGGTTTACACCGGGTAAGCGCCACTTCCTTAATCAGGAATGCGCTGCAGAGGCCACCTCCTACCCGTGGGGAGGAATATGGTGGATATAGGTATGGTCTCGTCCTTTGAGGAGAACGCATGGAACGTGCGGACTGAGTAGTTAACCGCGAGGTGGATGCCCACCTAGGGAAGCTCATGGGTTACCAGGAGTGGGAACCATTCTCATGAGGATACATCAGACGGAACAGCCCACGAAGGGGGTGTTACAGACGTCCGGTAGCACTAGGTCCGATTAGAGCTATCTGTGATAGCTAATATGGAATCCCGGCCTAAGGGGGAAGGCTGCTCTGCCCAGCCAGCCCCCCGGGGGTGCTTGTTTGGTGATGAATGGAATGCCTATTCTTAACCAGTGTCTGGGTAAGAAGGGAGGTTGGTGAGGTACCAGTTTCTTAGCCATGTGTTTGGGTAAGAAGAAAAGGTAGATAGCACACTGACCCAACCTGTAAGAGGGTGGAAAGGTGCTTTCGCAGGCATACGCCCCCCCGGATGCCAGTCCTACATGTCGCCACGCAGGACGTTGGCTGACACCGGGTTTACGCGAAGGTTGTTAACCCTTGCGAAGGTGTTTGGGCGTAGCCCAACCCGCAGCTCTACAGATGTCCGCTAGAGAGGCGCTTCTGCCAGTGCCCAGGAGGTGGCTAAACTCCTTGTGGAGTGAGCCCTCACTGTCAATGGGCATGGGAGATTCTGAGATCGGAATGCCGTCGTAACGGCGTCCACGACCCAGTGCGCCAGCCTCTGTTTGGAGACAGCCTTTCCCATCTGCTGTCCTCCAACAGACACGGAGCTGGTCAGAGCTTCAGAGCTCTGCGTGCGGTCCAGCACGTACTGGACACAACACTGATCGGGTTGGGTCTTTCTCCCCTATGGGGAGCGCCTGCAAGTTCACCACTTGGCCCCGGAGGGAGTAGTGGGAACTTCTTGGGCACGCATCCGGGCCTGGGTCTCAAGATAACGTGAGAGTTTCCAGGGCCAAATTTAAGGCAATCCGGGGACACGGAGGATGCTCGGTGGTCCCCTACCCTCTTGAAGGAAATGAGCGCCGTCAGGATGGCCGACTTACTCTGTGAGGAAGATCGGAACCTTCGAGGGGCTCTTGGGGGGCCCTGAGGCTCTCCAGGACCACTTAGGGTCCCAAGAGGGTATGGAGCGGAGATGAGGCGGATTCCGCCCTCTCGCGCTCCTTAGGAACCTGGTGACCAGGTCGTGTTGCCCTAGAAACTTTCCACCGACTGAGTCGTGATGAGTGGCAATAGCGACTACATACATATTCAGTGTGGAGGGGAGATGTTAGTCTCCAGTCTCGTAAGAAGGAAAACACAATCCTGGACAAAATCCACAAACCTCAGTGGGTCTTTCTCATTGAGAGAGAGACGTCAGGACGAGAAGAGGCGCCGTCTAGAGGCATGTAACCGCCTAGTAGATGGGGCCCTAGCCTGGGTGATGGTCTCAGCCATAGAGGGGGAGTAGCCATCTCAGGATCTTCTCGTCCCGTCTGGAGACCAGACATGGGTGTTGCAGAGGTCTGATCTGGGATGCCAGAACGTGTCCCTCCCCTGATAGAGCTCTGTCAGGGGAATGGTTCAGGGGGAGTCGCTGTCCAGAGCATCAGTTCTGAAGCCAAGTGCGGTTAGACCGGTGTGGTGTAACCAATAACACTTGGTGCTCCTGCTCCCTGACCTTGCATAGCGTCTGTGCAAAAGGCTCCTGGGGGGGGAGGTGTGCTTCCGCCCATCCGGCGGTCAGCTGTGCGCAAGGATATCCGTGCCGAGGGCAGGGAATATCAAGCGGGCAAATGGTGGTGTTACGGGAGGCGAACAGGTTTTACCTGGGCCTACCCGAACAGCCTCCAAATGAGCTGGAGCGCGCGGGGGTGGAGTCGCCACTCTCCACGATGCATAAACTGGCGAGAGAGCACGTCGGCTGTCTAGTTCAGTTTGCCCGGGGTGTGTGGTCTGCAGGGAATGGGTCACCTGTTGACTCCATCGGAGGAGGCGTCGAGCAAGTTGTGTTAGCTGCTGTGAACGAACGCCACCCTGACGATCTGTGTTCGCTACAGCTATAGTGCTGTCCTCGGACCAGCACGTGCATGTCTCTCACGAGAGGCCGTAGGCTGCTCAGTGCAAGTAGCACAGCCCACAACTCTTGGCAAATGATATGACAGCGCAGGCGGGGGTTCGTCCAACACCCACCTGCGTGCTCGTTGCACACTACACCGCACCCCTGCAGGGAGACGTCAGTCGTCACCACGACCTGTCTCATAACCTGCCCAGAGGGACCTGAGTCCGTCGAAAAAGTCATAAAGACTCGTGGTTATGGTGCGTTGGCAGCAGGGATGCATCACCATGCGCCTGCTGCCGGTGTGCCACGCTCTCCTCGGAACCCGACTCTGAAACCAGTGTTGGAGCGGTCTCATGTGCATCAACCCGAGTGGTATTAACCTTCGAGGACGCCATGTCTACCAGGAGCCGCTGTCTTTCTAAAATGTTCATTTCAGACAGTTCAACACTGGTTGGGCGCAACTGCGGACAGGTGCGCCGACATGGTGACAGAGTGGAGTTCCATACCGAGAAAGAGGATGCTCTGCACTGGGGAGAGCTTGCCCCTCTCTTGGTTGACCTGGAGTCCCAATCGACCTAGGTGCAGGAGCACCAGGTCCCTTTGTGTACATAACAGATCTCGCGAGTGTGCCAAGGTAGGCCAGTCGCTAAGATAGTTTAGTACCCGCTCTCCTTCCTCCCCTCAGGGAGAAAGACGGTCAGGGACAGACCGAAAGGGAGGACTCTGTACTGATATGCCCGCCTCTCGCACGTGAACCGTGGGAGCGGCCGGTGTCGAGGAGGATCGAGACATGAAAGTAAACGTCCTTTAGGTTGATTACTACGAACCAATCCTGACACCTGATAGATGTCAGGACGCGCCCCTGTGTGAGCACCCTGAACGGCAGCTTGTGAAGGTGCTCTGTTCAGGGTACGCAGCCTATAGGGGCAACCCGCCATCTTTCTTGGGAACAATGAAGTGCGGGTCGTGACCCACTGAACATCTTGGTTTTGAGGGACGAACTCGATGCCTGTTTTGCCAGAAGGGGGGTGACCTCTACCCGAAGTACGGAGGCGTCCCTGCCTCTGACAGAGGGAGAGATGATGCCCCGAAACTTGGGAGAGTCTCTGGCGAACTGGATCGAGTAACCAAGACGGACCGCCCTCATTAGCCAGCGAGACAGTGTGGGCAGCTCTCGAGCTCCCAGGGACTGTGACAGGGTGACCAAGGGGACGGTCTGCTTCATCATTGCCACGGGGGGTGGTTCGTCGGCTGGCGGAGCTAACCATGTCGCGGGGGGTCCCCGGAGGGACGGTTGGCTCCGCCTTTTTACCTGCCTGGCGGGACAACGGCACGCACTGTCGGTTTGAGAGTGGTGACAGCTGTCGTATGTGTATGACCTCACGCCTTGCCAGGGTGTGAGGTCGGTTCTCCGAGCACAGTCCAGTGGAGTGTGCGATCGGCTGCAAGTACACCCGGGGAGAACGGAAAAACTCTGCGAGTAAGTGGGCGCCAAGCCCTGAAAAGGGCCCGGCTTTGGTGACGAGGCAGGAGTCGTCCGGTACCGACCGACCAGAGCCGTGGCTGTGAAGGTTCGGGACCGATGTTGTTCTCCCTGGAGTCTTCCCGTCAGTGTCCCTTCTCGTGAGAAGTTTGCTGACGGGGTGGAGGTTTCCCCCTCGACCTCTGCTTCCGGGGTGCCGCCTGTGGGGGCACAGGAACCGTAGCCGATGTCGAAGTGGTCCTGGGTTGTAGGGAAGCAGACGTCACGTGAGATCTCCGAGGCCTGTAGGAGGCCGAGTTGCTGCGTGAAAAAATGTGACTGAATGCCACTGTCTGCTTCGCGGTCAAAAACTGCTGAGCGCAGTCCTCGACGGTGTTACCAACAACCCACCCTGCGAGATGGGTGAATCAAGAAAGCGGACTTCCTTGGTGTCACTCTTCTGCACAATGTATAGCCGGGGGTGTCTCTCCTGGACCACTACCGTGGACATCGTCCGACCCAGGGCCCATGCCGCCGCCTTTGTCACCCGTAGAGCGCTGTCAGCGGCGGCGCGGAGATCCTGCATTATACCCGGGTCGGCCTTACCCTCGTAACCCCTGCAGGATGGCCATGATATAGAGAGAGGAGGCAGCCTGGCCCGCAGCATCGCAAGCTTTCGACATCAGTGATGCCGAAGTCTTAAGCGCTTTGGACGGTAGGCGTGGCTGATCCCCCCCTGGTGGTAGCCGTCCGCGGCACAGGTGCACCGCAGGCGGACGTTCCATGCGGGGAATCTCGACGTAAACCTTGGCTGCCTCACCATCGAGGGAAGTAAGGGAGCCGGAGCTGGTTTCACTGGAACGGTCCATGAGTGGAGCGTTCCAAGTTTTACACAGCTCCTCATGCACATCCGGGAAAAAACATGGCACCCAGGGTGGGCGCGGTTTGCACCGCGCTCCGACCTCAGGAACCGCGCATTCCCGGGTTAGCACGGATTACATCACTTCTGCTTCCTCTAGAACTCGACCGCTGGGGGTGGAGCCTGGATTCGTCAGAGTCGGATGCCAGTCTCCCTCAGATGCTGCGAGCGACATCTCATCTACCTCACACATCGTTTCCGAGTGTGTGCGTGAGGATCCGGACGGTATGCCACCGCTGGTTGGGGAACGTTCAGAAGAGCGAATCGGGGTGCGATCGGCCCGAGAGCACTTGGCTGGCGGGTTTACGTTCGCAGAATTCCCCATATCACTAACGCTGCTACGTGGGTGGTCATCGGGGCCGTAGCCACAGATGTCACAGCCCGGGTAGCAAACGAAATGGTGGCTGGTTCCCGTAGGAAGACAGCCACCCGTGACCGCAATGTGCACCAGCAGTGTAGTTGTAGAGGATTTTTAATCCTGAGTTGTAGTCATGAGCGATGGCTCTGAAGAACAAAAGGTAAATGAATGCTGCACGCCGGCTTGCTTTTATACCGGATATCCGGTGGCGGAGTCCGGCATGCAAATTTCATTCGCCAAATTTCAGTTGCCTTTTCTATAGTAGTCAGAGTTGATTGGTTCTCAAGGGCGAACCCCATCTGTCGTTCTCGACACAACGTCGAGAGACCGATAGAAAGGGAACTGAGCTAATATACACAGGTCTGAACACAAGTAACACATTGGTAGACAATGCTCTTTATGAGAAGAATGCTTTTCAAAAGTGAATTCCAAAATATGGGGTATAGCCGCAAGACGGGCACTAGCAGTATTGTAAGGAGCCATGGCTTAGCCTACATCAGTTCTATAAAATACAGTTATGAATTTGATAAACACTGATAAAATGTGTAAACAGTATGCAGTTTTGTTGATTGCAAATACAATTTATTTATTATTCTACTTCACACAAACATGAATTAGAATGTAACATTTATTATAGTTAGGTTAAAAAGCTGACTGCAGTTTATTACAGTGCAATTTTTTTTCTGTTAGATATACAAACATATTCACACATAAACATATATATTTAATTATATATATATAAATATATATATATATATATATGGGGTCTATGAAACTTTATGAATCTTTTTTGTTGGGGCAAAGAAGAGGGAATTATAGTTCCTCTGAACTACTATGATATACTCAATTATTTGCGTGAAACAATTTACACTCAAAAACACTCAAAGTAAATTTTAAAGCTGTGAAACCAATTAAATTTAACTGTTTGTTAAAAAATGACTTATATTTAATATTAAATACATGTATTTTATGTATGTACATTTTACAGAAATTTAATGTTGGATTTGTAATCTATTTTCCTAATGTTTTTAATGTGAAGATAACTGAAATGACATTAAAATATTTTATTAAGTAAATATAGCTTTTCATTTTTGTAATAGAACTCAATGAGTTACTTGTCATTTACAAATTAGCAGTTGTACAATTTGCCTTAAATATGACCACTGGACATGCATGTTACTCAGGACATTTACAATAAAAATGAATTGCAAACACTTTAAATATTTTATAATTCAATTCAAGTTTATTTATATAGCACTTTTCACAATGTGTATTGTTCCAAAGCAGCTTTACAGGAGCAAACAGGAAAAACACAAAAACACAAAGGTAAAACACAGCACGGTGCATGGTGTTTATAGAATAAGCAAGATCATTCTAATAAGTAATATCTAATTATGTGCAAGCCAACACTGCCCTGCTGTGTCGAGGAACCCAAACTCCAATGATTGATTAATGGAGAAAAAAACCTTCGTATAAACCACTCTGTGACCCCGACCAAAAGTCACCGAGCAAATATCCACGAGGAAGAGGGAGAGCCCTCCATCCGCGATCCAGATAGTCCCTCTTGCCGAAAACAGTGCAGGTCCAACCTGGTCCCACTTCACGGTCGACACCAGAAAACAGAGGAACAACCAGGGAAAATAGTAATGGCATGTTTTAACTTTATTCCTCTGTAGTCCGACATCGAACACAAAACAAGACCAAACCAGACCCACACAGACCCAACAAATAAAATCCCCCAAATCATAACCAACGAACCCCCCCACCCACCCACCAATCTCCAATCAGGGCCACTGAATGCAGCTATAACTTCGAACTGCTGACATGTGATGTAAGTTTAGCATTAAATACCAAGTATATCAATCTATGTCACCAAGTGTACTAATATATGTCACCTATCTAATGTTCTCCTTTTTTGTTTAATTATTATACATTTTTGTTAATTTATTTTATGTAATCTCACAATTTTATCAAATTTTATCTATCAAATGGTTCGTCTATTTTATCTCTTTTATCAATCTATCCTTCTTAAAGAAGAAACATGTCTGACCAAAAAAGGACCTGGCAGCAAGTTAAGATTAAGTACAAGAACATTTTGCTGGCAGTTAAGTGATTTGATTCCTGAAACAAATAAAATGAATAATGTCTGATGAATGTTTATCGGATGTACTGATTTAAGCAATAAAAAAGGCACCTGTATCTAGTACTAGGGGTGGCCCTCCAACCCAAGACTTCATCACAGCAGAGGAGCTGGCCCTGGAGTTGAAAAAAGGGAAGCCAGTGATGGAAGGCATCCAGGGAGGGACAGCCACTGACTCATGCCCAGCAAGAGAAACTGGCCTCTTCATACAAGGTACAGTAGGTTAATGCTGGAATACTGCAAATGGAAAACAATGAAATATTACGATTTTGTTATGTGGACTGTCTGACTTTGCCTTACCTTAAACACAGCCGGTGAGTACTTTTTATCGAAATCGTAGGCTTGGCATGTCCTGTCAAAACTATCAATACCAGTTCTATTGAGTGTGGCAGAGAGAAGGCACACATCTGTAGCAGTGGAGTGCACGCCTGCCGATGATGATGAGACTTTCTAAGACAGATTTCTAAAGTTAATCTACACTGTGCACAATCTTTTTTTTAGAAACTGTCAGACGTCTCTACACAATGCATCTTAAGAGACAGATAGAGCTAGCAGAAGTCAAGATTGAAGTACAGAACAGAAGCATCCATATCGATACACGTATCAGCAAGGAATTCATCACGATATACAGTATACAGTATTGATGTTTTGAGCACAGCCCTATTTAAAGCCTTTTTCAATGTATCCATTTTATACCTTGAGCACCTGCCCCTTTAATGGTCTCTGAATCGGGGTGCAAACGATATTCAGCTCGAAAACAGAAAGCCGTGATCAGACCATGCAACCCACGTAGCAAATTGCAAAATTGGTTTGGCCCATTGATGGGCCACACAACCCACTTTCACTTGGCCTACATACATGACTGAACCAGGTCTGGTTGCCAGAACTTTGCAACATACAGCCCATGTGTGACGGAACAAACCACACCTACTCCAGGCGGGCTTCGAACCGGGTCGGTTCTGCATGGGAGTCGGGCGCTCTAGCAAGGAGGCTAAAGACCGCAGTCGCTAGCGTCTGTCGCTAGAGAGTCCTTGAGGCAGAGGAGTGAGGTTCACATACTTGCTCAGAACTTCACTGGTTTGACTCCGTTACATTCACACCCCTAAACCTCACTCCCAATCCGGGTCACGGCACCACTGTAACCGGAACGAACCACACCTACACCAGGCGGGCCTCGAACCGGATCGGTTCTGCACGGGAGTCGGGCGCTCTAGCGAGGAGGCTAAAGACCGCAGTCTCTAGCGTGTGTCGCTAGAGAGTCCTTGATGCAGAGGAGTGAGGTTTACATACTTGCTCAGCGCTTCACTGGTTTGACTCCGTTACATTCAACCCCCTAAACCTCACTCCCAATCCGGTGATGCATTGTGTGGTGGGTTGTAAGCACTGTTAAAAGCAAAGACGATCTCGTAGTGGGAGCGCTTGTATGTGTATTGTTTGCTGCCCAGATGGACCCTAAATAAAGAGAGACCATCACGAAGTTCCGTTCTCTTGGAGTTTATTCAATTGTATTTGATATACAACATATGGCGACAAGGATGAAAGTCGGAATGGTGGATCAGTTATTTCCTGAAGGCAAGTACAAAAGCAGGATGCCGATTGGGGTGAGCTGAAGGAGGTTATTGCAACCACCTTACTTACTGATTGATTGAACAGAACAATAGCTGGCATGACGGGATCCGTAACATCTTTTGATAATAAGTTACAATCATGGGAAGAGTATTGTGAAATATTGAACCATTTCTTCGTGGCAAATTATGTGGAAGAACCAGACAGAAAACGAGACCTATTATTAAGCGGTGTGGGAGCGCAAACATATACACTGAATAGGAATTTATTGAGTCCTGAAAAACCAGGAGCAAAGAGTTATGCGGAACTGGTGAGTTTGCTGAAAAATCTCTTTAATCCGAATCCCGGTGAAATAGTGCAAAGGTGGAAATTTAATCGACTTAATAGACACCCTGATGAAAGCCTTGTGGAATATGTGGCTGAACTGAGAACGTTGGAACAAGATTGTGATTTTGGAGATACAAAGTTATGCTGAGAGACAGATTAATTGGTGGTGCTAATGACGGCATACAACGGAGATTATTGGCTGAGGATGGATTGAGGTTTGAGGCTGCGCCAAGAAAAGCTCAGGCTATTGAAGAAGGATATGGCTGATATGCATAAAGATAAAGGAAGTCAACTTAGTACCACTGTCTTTAAATTGGATACAGGAGAACAAAGTAAGTCGAGTGTTACAGGAATGTGCTATGAATGTGGTGGAAATAACTATGGACCAAAAGACTGTCGATTTTCTAAAGAAAAGTGTTACAAGTTTGGAAAAATAGGGCATGGGAAAAGAGTGTGTAGAATGATACCCAAAGAAACTGGTAGTGATAGAAGCCGGGAAGAATGGAATGGGGCGAGGATAACAATCAAAGAGTGAAAATTTCCTTCAAGAGGAGGACGAGGAAGAGTAGCCTGAAGAATTTTTAGTATAGAGACACCACAGCCCCATGTACGGCCTTTCACACAAATGTTGTTGGTAAATGAAGGCCCTGTGAAATTTGAGATTGATACTGGATGCAGTGTGACTGTATTTTCACAGGTGGAATATGCCAAAATGGAAGCTAAAAAGAAAATTGCAGAATTAAAAAATAGTTCTTTAAGATTAAAAATATATACAGGACATTCAGTAAATATTCTAGGGACCACAAATGTTCAAGTGAAGCAAAAAGGCCTTACCAAACAACTCACCCCAATTGTAGTGGCTTGAGCGGGGCCCAACTTACTAGGACGATCGTGGCTCTCAGAACTGGAACTCGGCTGAGAAAATTTGAGTAAAATTAATGACTGCTCTGAATGGTTACAGGATACATTAAGGAAAGATGAAACGGTTTTCAAGCAGGAACTGGGAACATTAAGAGGAGCCTATGCTAATATTCATGTACCAAGTGTTCCAAAGCCTCATTTCTTTAAAGCAAGGTCCTTGCCTTTCTCTATGAGAGAAAAGGTTGAAGCGGAACTGGATTGGTTGCTTAAAGATAATATTATCGAGTCTGTTAAATTTGCAGAGTGGGCACCACCTGTTGTGCCAGTAGTAAAACCAGACGGAACAGTGAGCCTGTGTGGAGAGTACAGAGTAACAATTAATCAAGAATCGACCCAGGAGCAGTACCCCATTCCCTGATTGGAGGATATGACTGTCTATCTGGATGATATCTTGCTGACAGGACGAGAAAATCAGGAGCATTTAAGCATATTGGAGCAAGTGTTGCAACGGTTGGAGGAGTGTGGTTTGCGATTAAAAAGGGGAAAGTGTGAATTCTTGTAAAAGGAAGTTAATTTCCTGGGACAAAAAGTGGATGCCAGAAAAAGTCCAGGAAGAACAAGATGCCATTGCACTGACCCCAGTATCAGAGCTGAAAGCATATCTGGGACTGTTGAATTTTTATAACCGGTTCCTGACAAATCTTTCAACATTGCTTGCTCCATTACACAGACTTTCGAAAAAGGAGGTCAACTGGTCCTGGAAAGAGGAACAAGAAAAAGCCTTTAAGAATTCCAAGGAGTTACTTCAGTCTTACAAACTGTAAGTACACTATGATGAAAAAAGACCTAAAACTTTCCTGTGATGCGTCAGCCTACGGTGTGGGAGCTGTGTTGGCACATCGTATGCCCCACGGAACTGAGAGGCCCATCGGGTTTGTATCACGTACACTTCAGATAAAATCGATCCCGACTTCACTTGCAAAATGGAAGGTAAACAACAAGTCCAAAAGGAGCACCGTAACCAACATGCAAGGTCCCCCTTTTTTGAAGTAGCAGATATGGTGTACACTCAGAATTTTGGGTTTGGACAAAAATGGGTGCCAGGGGTCATTCAGGGCCTTACAGGATCAGTATCATATAAAGTAGCATTAGGAAATGCCCGAGTAGTACGACGTCATGTTGATCAATTATTCAGATCAACACATTTCCAGGCTCCTCAGAAAGAAATCAACGGCCATATTTGCAAAGGGTGGCTGAAACGATTCTAATTATTGAGAGAACTCATTTAAATACCACGGCCTACCTGAGCATTGTTTCTGACCATGTCCATCCCTTTATGACCACCTTGTACCCATCCTCTGATGGCTACTTCCAGCAGGATAATGCTGTCACAAAACTCGAATCATTTCAAATTGGTTTCATGAACATGAAGCCAGACCTCATCCCAATAGAGCATCTTTGGGATGTGGTGGAACGGGAGCTTCGTGCATCCCACAAATCTCCATCAACGGCAAGATGCTATCCTATCAATATGGGCCAACATTTCTAAAGAATGCTTTCAGCACCTTGTTGAATCAATGCCATGTAGAATTAAGGCAGTTCTGAAGGCGAAAGTGGGTCAAACACGGTATTAGTATGTTGTTCCTAATAATCCTTTAGGTGAGTGTATATGCATCAAGTTCAACCACCAACAGCTTCTTATGACTTCATCAGGACAAATGGCAAATATAGTTATGATTCACTACACAACACTACACTCTAGTGGTTACTCAAAGCAGTGAACCCCTTGCTTCACACTCGGTACATACAACATATGATCATTGCAACCTACACTTATACAGATAATAATTAAAATACAAAACTTCCCCGTTTTCCTTTTGTTCAAAATCCATGTTGTTTGTGAATGCGTTGTTTACACAAAGAAAATATGTATTTTTCAACAAAACAATATTTCTTTATTATCTGTTTATTTACACAATTCAAGATTTATTGTGTCCATTTCTTACTCATTAAAAATACTTTTATTTACGTAAAGACTATACCACAATTCCGAACTACACAACACTTTAGTTCTCTCCCAATTCGGGGGCTGCGTTCTTTGAAGGCTGCATCAGACCCCTGATTTCCACTGCATGCCTGTGCGGCATGTTACGGTGCGTTTCCATTGGCGCGGAGCGTGCAGAGCGTTTCAATTCATTCCAATGAGACCAGAGCTTAACGCTCACGAGGTGCATCGTGGGACCGGCAGCGGGGCGGAAAAGGTGTTGAGAGCGTCAAAAAGATGAAATCTTCTTAACTTTATGCAAATATCAAGCGACAAACGCCGGTCGGCAGCCAATCGCCTTAAACAGTGCAAGCAAAGGGCAAGCCAAGATTATGACGTAAGCTTGTCGAACTGGTGCTGTTGTGGGCTGTTGTCTATTCGCTTTTATTGGTGCTTCATATCTGTTTTTCTCTGAACTGTTTATTTGCATTAATCAGTGCCACTAAAATGTACAGTTTGTTTAAAATTTTATAAATAATGAAAAATAAAATGTGTGTCGTTAAATAGTCAAAATTTTGAATACAGTTTTAATAAGGTGGATTGTGGCAAAGAAACCCTATGTACAATTTTGCCTTTTCTGCACCAAGATTGATAGCCTGTTTGTGGCAGATATGGGTTATGCACGCCAAATGCAGATGTTTTTCCAGAGGTCTCTGCTATGAGAACCGCTTTGGTGTGGCCCTCACTTAAACCAGTGTCAGGATGGTTATGACCCAAATAATTAAAATTGTATGCTTCAGCTGACCACTCAGCTGGGACCCAACCATCCATGACATCAATATACTATATCGTCACTGTAGGGCGGAATCCTCGCACTATTTTTCGTGAAAAAAATAAACTGCTTATTTTTTTAATTACTAAACACTGTATCATTAAAGTTGGTATTATACCTTATACTGCTATCATATACTGTTGTTTACCAGCATTGACAAAACATTTCCCCAAAACTATGTTAAATCGGAGATACAAGGTTAATGACTTTGAGATGTATTTTCTGCCAATTCGGAGCCTAACCAGGAGAAGGAGCTGCCTTCCCTCGCGTCACCGTCTGTATGTGTGTAGTTATGAATGGATTTGATACGGAATGCAGACGATAGACTGGCGGCGACATGATGGTAGGAACGTCTACTGGCGGCGATGTTACGACGGCATATCTCAGAATTTTATTAAAAATGCAGGTGTACTAACTACGTCTGAACTAGGTACATCGCCTGACGCCTGATACACAAGTTGTCGCTAAACACTTGATTTATTTCAAGTGTTTTTTTCTTTTAATTTAAAGAATATAACTGACAACTAATTAAAACACCAAATGCAGTATCAGAAAATTAAAATATTGTGAAAAGGTTCAATATTGAAGACACCTGGTGCCACACTCTAATTAGCTAACTAATTCAAAACACCTGCAAAGGCCTTTAAATGGTCTCTCATTCTAGTTCTGTGGTCTACACAATCAGGGGGAAGACTGCTGGCTTGACAGTTGTCCAAAAGACGACCATTGATACCTTGCACAATGAGGGCAACTAAAAGGTAATTGCAAAAGAGGGTGGCTGTTCACAGAGCTTTGTGTCCAAGCACATTAATATTGAGGCAAAGGGAGGGAAAAGATGAGTTAACAAAAAGTTAACTCTTAAACAACAGACAGCGTCAGAAGCGTCTCGCCTGGGCTAAAGACAAAAAGGACTGGACTGCTGCTGAGGGGTCCAGAGTTATGTTCTCTGATGAAAGTAAATTTTGCATTTCCTTTTGGATACCAGAGCAAACGCTCCTTTACAGATGGTACACACAGACCTTGCAGGTCCAGTAGCAACAGAGTCGATAGATGGTTACAAATATATGCAATCCTTCACTGACGATTACTCGAGCGCAGTGTTCGTATATTTCCTAAAGAGGAAAAGTGACACCGTACAGGCTACTGAAAAGTTCCTAGCAGATGTATCCCCTTACGGGAAAGTAAGGTGTATCAGATCCGACAACGGAACAGAGTTTACGTGCAGTGATTTTCAAGCACTGTTGAGGAAAAACAAAATTTGACATGAAACGTCAGCTCTGTATTCCCCACACCAGAACGGAACAGCAGAGAGGAGTTGCATACTCTTTTTGAGATGGGTAGTTGTATGATAGTTGAAAGTTCACTACCAAATACGCAGTACAAACAGCAGCAATTATATGTAACAGGTGTTTTAACCAACGTACAGGGCAGACTCCTTATGAGTCGCTGACAGACACGAAGCCTAATGTGTCAAAAATGCAAAAGTTTGGATCTGTATGCTACACGTACAAACAAGATAAGGGAAAATTTGATTCCAGGTGCGACCAGGGTCATTTTGTAGGCTATGATAAGAACAGCCCGGCGTGTTTGGTGTATCATCTAGATACAAACAAAGTGCAAAAACACAGGCTAGTGAAGTTTGTGAGCAAGGCAGCTGTGGAGAAACAGACACAGACTGGTGGGCCAGATCTAAGCGATGGCTATATAGTGTGAAACGCAAAACTGGTGAGACCACACAGAGTAGGAGTACAGAAAATGCTCCAGAGCCATGTGTACAGAGTAGAAGTAAACAAAGTGATAGTGTAGGTGAAGAAACGTGGTCTAGCGACCAAAATCAAACACAACCGAATGTGACAAGTGGTAAACCCGAGAGTATGAGGTATCCGACTAGAGAAAGAAGAACACCGAGTTACTTACATAATTTTGTAACCGAAGACGGTGATAGTGATGGGGTTAATATCACGGTAGACTATTGCTGCAGAGCGGTCTGTGGCATTCCACAGAATTTTGAAGGAGCAATGAGGTCAACTAACTCAAAAGAATGGCTAAAAGCCAGGGAAGAGGAAATCCAGTCTCTAAATGAAAACAAAACGTTTACTCTGACAACACTGCCAATAGGCAAGAAAACAGTGGGGGGTAGCTGGGTTTACTCTATCAAGACTGATGTAGATGGAAGAGACAAATACAAAGCAAGGTTTGTGGCCAAGGGGTACAACCAGAGAATGGGAATAGACTATGGGGAGACATTTTCACCCACGGCAGACTTGACAAGTGTAAAGGTGGTGCTACAGAAAGCAGCACATGAAAATTTACTCCTGCATCAAATGGAATGTGAAAACCGCTTACCTGCCATACTATGGACGATGAGATCTACATCGTCCACCAGAGGGTTACCAAGAAAAAGTGGGTATAGTTTACAAGCTAGAGATATCACTTTACGGATTAAAACAATCTGGGCGAAATTGGAATAAGGTTTTGCACGATTGTTTAATTTAGAATGGATTCACACAAAACCCAGCCGACCACTGTGTTTATGCTAAAGAGTCAAAAGAAGAGAAAGTGTTTATAATTACATGGGTCGATGATTTAATTATTGCAGGGAACAATCAAGAGACTGAAAGAAGTGAAAGAGATACTTTCAGAAAGGTTTAAAATGAAAGATTTGGGCCAACTCAAACATTTTCTGGGTATCGATCTCAATCAGTCTAATGGGTGTGTAAAAATGACGAAAGAAAAGTACAATAACAAGATACTACAGCGTTTTGATATGCAAAACTGTTGGATCAGAGAGACACTATGCGAGCAAAAGTTAGTGTATTCTGAGGATGAAAGATGTCAAAATGTACAGAGAAGCTGTGGGAAGTCTTACATACCTGACGACTTGCACCAGACCCGATTTGAGTTTCGTAGTGAGCAGGTTATCATAGTTGTCATGGTTTCACCTCTCCTTGTCAGGTATTTCTTGGTTTAGAGGTGGAATCATACAGAATCCCCTGTTTCATGTGGGGAGAGATGTTTTTGACCCTTGTGGCCTTCCATACTCTTCCCGAGTCGCGTCATCGTTTCTACCCTCCTGTTTCCTAGTTTGTGTTAATTACCCTCCCTATAAAGAGTCCTCATGTTTCATTGTCTGGCGCGCTCCCGTGGGCTAGGACTTCCCCACCCAGCCCTGCCCTTTCTGGACTTCCCCCTATGTACCCTGGTTTGCCCCCACCCCCCCTCCCTTGTGTGTTATTTTTGCTGTCTCACCCCAACCCAGTACTTGTGATCTCTTGTCTGCCCCTCATCTTGTTGACCATTTCTCTCTGGGTTCTGTCTCTGTCTCAGTCTGTCTTGTCTAGTTTGTGCCTTTGAGGAGCATCAGGATGCTGCTCCTTAAGGCGGGGGTTCTGTCATGATTCCACCTCACCTTGTCAGGTATTTCTTGGTTTTGAGATGGAATCTTACAGGATCCTCTGTTTCATGTGGGAGAGAGACGATTTCTTCTCTCTCTAGTCTTGTCATCGTTCCTACCCTCCCGTTTCCTAGTTTGTGTTAATTAGCTTTCCTTGAGTGTTATCCCTTGCACCTGCTCCCTCTTGTTATCTCTCACTATAAAGAGTCCTCACGTTTCATTGTCCCGTGCGCGTTCATTGTTTGCTGTATGCTGTATGATGTACTTCGTCTGATGTTTGAGAAGCTGTTGCTATATGCTTGTTTCCTTGTCTCCCGAGCTCCTGTTTCCTCGTCTTGTAAGTTAGTTCAGTTTAGTGTTTGTCTCAAGTGTTTGTTTTCTAGTTTAGTTAGTCAGTGTCTTTGTTAACTTTATAATTTATCCTGTATTGTTTTCCCCCTCGTGGGTTTTGTTTTGTGTTTTCATAGTCTTTGTGTATGTTAATAAATCTGTTAACCCCTTCACTTCCTGTGTCTGCCTGCAATTGGGTTCCCCTCCTGAGTTTCATAACAGAATGAACGCGCCAGTTAGAACCCAGCAAGCAGCCATGGTGAACTGCTTGCGATCCCGCCAGGCGCGCCACCTCTGCGGTATCCGCCAAGGAGATGATGATCTGGGGACCTGCGTAGAGAGGTTCCTGGATGCCGCAGAGGAGGTGGTCTTTGGGGAGGCGGAGCTAGCGGTGTTGTTCAGCCGCGGCCTCAGGGATCCTCTGTCGCCGGCGGAGATGAGGATGCTGAGACCGCTGGACTTCGATGTCGTGTGGCGGTATGCCACGAACAGGTCGGAGTCCAGGGTCCCAGTACAATCCTGTTATCCATCTCCGCTGGTCGCTATACCAGAGGGTCGTACCCTGCAGGTCGGGGTTGTGGGCATCACCGTGCCCTCCGCCTCATCCGCAGCAGCTTCACCACCACCGACTGGTCTCCGTGGCAAGCGCGGGAGAAGAACTTCTTCGGGGTCGTCCTCGGAGGCCTCCAATCCCGAGCCAGCTGTACCCTTCATCTCCTTCCTTCAGCCGACCACTAGACGGGTGGCTCGGCTGAAGAAGAAGAGGCAACGGAGGGCAGTCCCGAGTCCGGTGGTCCCGAGTCCGGTGGTCCCGAGTCCGGTGGTCCAGAGTCCGGTGGTCCTGTGTCCGGTGGTGTCTAACCCCAAATATTTTTTGGGGGGGCGCCGTGGGGAGGTGACGGTCCGTGCGGCCAGCCCGGCCGCAGATTCCTCCCAGGAGCCGGGACCAAGCCCGGTCGAGCAACCGGCACCAACCCCGGTCGTGCAACCGGCACCAAGCCCGGTCGAGCAACCGGCACCAAGCCCGGTCGAGCAACCGGCACCAAGCCCTGTCGAGCAACCGGCACCAAGCCCGGTCCAGTAACCGGCACCAAGCCCGGTCCAGAAACCGGCGTCGGAGAGCACTGCCCAGCCGCCAGTTCTCCAGCCGGAATTCAGTCCGGCGTCAAGCCATGTCCGGCCGGCCTTCCTGCCGGCCGCCCAGACCATGTACTTTCTGGCCGTCCAGCCGGTATCCAGTCCGGCCGACCAGCCGAAGTCTAGCCCTCCAGTCCAGCCGACGATCCAGTCGGACTTCCAGCCTGTGTCCCGTCCGGCATTCCAGCCGGCCTTCCAGCCTGTGTCCCGTCCGGCATTCCAGCCGGCCTTCCAGCCTGTGTCCGGTCCGGCATTTCTGCCGGCCTTCCAGCCCTTGTCCGGTCCGGCATTCCAGCCGGCCTTCCAGCCCTTGTCCTGTCCGGCATTCCAGCCGGCCGTCCAGCCTTCGTCCGGTCCGGCATTCCAGCCGGCCGTCCAGCCCTTGTCCTGCCCGGCATTCCAGCCAGGGTCCAGCCCTACAGTCCTGCCGGGGACAAGAACAGTTTCCCCCAGGACTTCATTGTCTGGTTCGCGTTCATTGTATGATGTCCCTCGTCTGTGTAGCTGTTCTGTTCTTGTAAGTTGTTGCTGTTATGCTTCGTTGTAAACTGTGCTGATGCTGTTCCTGTAAAAGTGTTGCTGTTTCCTTGTTATCTTGTTCCTGTTATCCCGAGTTCTAATAAGTGTTAGTTTAGTTTTGTTTCAAGTGTTTGTGTTCTTAGTTTAGTAAGTCAGTGTCCTTGTCTTTATTTATATATATATTACCCTGTCTTGTTTTCCCCCTCGTGGGTTTTGTTTTGCCTCTTTGTCTTGTTTTGTAATAATAAATTATCTGTTAACCCCGTCATCCCTGAGTCCTGCCTGCAATTGGGTTCTCCCTGCATTGTCTTCCTTGCAGTTTCTGACAATAGTATTTTGCTGAACCTACAGAGCGACAGTGGGTCACTGTGAAGCACGTACTTAGGTCTCTGAAAGGTACAGCAGGGAAAGGGTTAAGTTTTGGAGAAACGACTGTGAGAAACTAGGTATACAAGCCTACAGTGATGCTGACTGGGCAGCTGATACCAGCGGCAGACGCAGTACTACGGGGTATTGTGTAAGACTAAGCCAAAACAGCTCTCTAGTCTCGTGGAAGACTAGAAAACAGCCAACTGTGGCGCTATCCACATGCGAAGCAGAATATATGGCACTTGCTTCAACCATACAAGAGTGTTTATACCTAGAACAGTTACTGGGAGGTATAGATAACTACAAATTGACGCAAACTGTAGTACATGAGGACAATCAGGGAACAATTGCTCTCGCCAAAAACCCTATAAACAGATGGAGATGCAAACACATAGACATAAGGTATCACTTTATCAGGTCTATTGTGAATGATGGAAGAATGACCTTGATGTATTGTACTACTGATAACATGATTGCTGATGTAATGACCAAACCTGTAAATAAGATGAAACTGGATAGGTTTGCAGGTGCTCTCTTTGGGGATTGATTGTGTATGACAGGGATCCACATTCATTTTATTTTATATGTATATATATATTTATTTTTTTGTAGCAACCTGAGTACAAGTGGGGGTGTTACGATATGTTCATCACGTCCTCAGTTGTATATTTACGTAATGCTGTACTGGTCTGTAGTTTTGTATATGTGTTTGCCACAAGGGGCACTAAAGTTTAAGCCACAGAAGACGAGTTTGAGTTATTATGTTTGTACCAGTTGTTTTACGGTACTCTTACTGATTTCTGTCTGACCGTGAGACTGATGTGTCAGCAACGAAAAATAAATATGCCAAGAGCGGCTAAAGATGATCCATCTCTCGTTTATTTTTCCCGAACCCAACGCTAACTGCAACAACAGTGTAATAAAACTCAACAATATATATATATATATATAAATATTAGTGGTTTAAAACGCCGTTATCGGCGTTAACGTGCTGCGTTAACGTGAGACTCTTATCGCGCGATAAAGAAAATTTCGCCGTTAATCTATTCTCAAAGTTGGGTTGGGAGCTGGGTCTATACTACGCAAGCTATGATGACTTTCACCTTGACATTTTAGCGCGGATGTATACATGCTTAATTGCACTGTAGGGGACGAGAACGAGATTTTTCAACTCGCGTGATTCGCGTCATTCGCGCCGCCTCATCATCTCATAATCAGGGCTTCATTCGCGCGATTCGCGCAGCAAGTATGTCTATCGCCTTTTTTTATTGATTTAACATGTAAATCACTCGCACTTGACGCACCATTCGCGTTTGGTCTGAACACAACATAACGTTACTGTGAAATTACCCCATCAAACGTGAGGTGTTAACATGGATGCAGCTATGAAGCTGCCGGGTTTGCTTCAGGGAAAATTTGTTTTTAAGAAGCTTCCTAATAGAAACCTCGACAAGACTTAGGTTGTTACTTTGCACCTTGTTCAATGTGGAATTGGTTTAGTGTACGGAATTGGTTAACATACAGTTGGTTTAAAAAAAAAAAAAACTTTCTCAACAGGTAGTGGTCTAGCTTTAGTTGAAACCAGTAACTTTGTATTGGCACCTAATGTATTATGGCTCCTGTATGACATATCGCTTTCTGCTCCCTAACTCTTTGTAAGTCGCTTTGGATAAAAGCGTCTGCTAAATGACTACTCAACTCAACTCAACTTTATGTAGCGCTTTTTACAATTTTCATTGTTACAAAGCAGCTGTACATGAGACACATTGAATACAAGTAAAAAAAACTAAAGGCATATACCTGTAAAAACAAGAAAAAGGTGAAAACAACAAAGACAGACATACAAATGCTCCACACACACAATATGCAAACATACATACACACACACATTGACATAGACGCACACACACACAGTGAAAGCACACATTGGCGATAAAGGAGAAAGAACCACAGGTCAAATATTAAACGGACTATAAATTCTTATATGCAATATTAATTATGTCTAATTTCTGAATTCTAAAGCAGCCCCCCCGGCCAGGCAAAACTCCCATCGAGAAAAAAAAACCTCAGGAGAACCCAGGCCCAACCAGGGGATTCCAGTTCCCCTCTGGCAAAAGCTGCGGCCTCTGCACAAGCTCAACAGTGCTTGCACAACAAGGCTAAATAAAAATAAAAAATGATAGATTTAAGATTATCATTAACAATCTAATAACATTTGAAATGTTGTAGGAAAATCAAAGTTGTCGCGTCCTTTATCCAGCTTTATCCTCTTAGCTCTTGTCAGGTCACCGCTTCCCATTCTTAGCTCTGCCATCAGGTCTGGGCATGAACTGCATCCTGCGGTAACCTTGGTACAAAGAGACAAGACTGGCTGAGAGTAGAGTACTGTTCTGCACTCTTTGATGCAACAAGTACATCATTTGTTATTGGATGTGTTTCTGGTTCCGGTTGATCTAAATAATGCAGCCTAAATCCTCTGAGGATTAATATTATGGAGGAGTATTGTATGCAAGATTAAAAAGATGAGTCTTTAGTCTAGATTTAAACTGACAGAGTGTGTCTGCCTCCCGGACCGTGCAGGGAAGAATATTCCAAAGTTTAGGCGCTAGATAAGAAAAGGATCTACCACCTGCACTTGATTTTAAAATTCTAGGTATTACCAACTGACAGGACACCTAAGAGCGTAATGTACGTTGAGGTCTGTAATACAATAGAAGTTCATTCAAATACTGCGGCGCTAGACCATGTAGGGCTTTATAGGTAATAAGCAAGATCTTAAAGTTAATGCGATGCTTTATAGGTAACCAGTGCAAGGTTGACAAAACCGGGGTTATATGCTCATACTTTTTTGTACGTGTAAGAACTCGAGCTGCCGCGTTTTGAACAAGTTGCAGTTTTTGTAATAGGCCTGCAGGGCATCCACCTAGAAGTGCATTACAATAATCTAGTCTTGATGTCATGAATGCATGAATTAATTTCTCTGCATCTGACAGTGACAGCATATGACGTAGTTTAGATATATTCTTAAGATGGAAAAATGCAATTTTACAGGTGTTGGCGACATGGCTTTCAAATGACAGAGTACTATCGAATACAACGCCAAGATTCTTAGCTGATGACGAGGATTTTATGGAGCATCCGTCAATCGTTAAGCAGTATTCTTGGTTGTTACGTATAGCGGTTTTCGGTCCAGTAAGTAACACTTCTGTTTTGTCCGAGTTTAGTAGTAAAAAATTGTTACTCATCCACATTTTTAAGTCAACTATGCAATCCTTTATTCGATGAAACTGCTGGGTTTCATGAGGCTTCGAGGAAATATAAAGTTGAGTATCATCAGAATAACAGTGAAAGCTAATTCCGTGTCGCTTTATTATATCTTCTAGAGGTAGCATGTATATTGCGAAGAGCAGAGGCCCCAAAACTGAGCCCTGTGGTACACCGTACTGGACTTGTGATTTGCAGGACACCTCATTGTTTATTGCTACAAATTGAAAACGGTCAGATAAATAAGACTTAAACCATTTCAATGCTATTCCGTTAATTTTCGAGTCTATGTAGAAGTATGCTGTGGTCAATGGTGTCAAATGCAGCACTGAGGTCTAGCAGCACCAATAACGAAATACAGCCACCGTCAGACCCTAAAAGCAGATCATTTGTAACTCTGATCAAAGCAGTCTCTGTACTGTGACATGCTCGAAATCCAGACTGGAATTCATCATTAATGTCATTCCTTTGGAGGAAGGAGCATAATTGAGTTGAAACTACTTTTTCCAGAACTTTAGATATAAATGGTAAATTCGATATAGGCCTGTAATTCCCTAGTTCTTTAGGGTCGAGTTTTTTTTTTTAAAATAGGCCTTATAACAGCCACCTTAAATGCTTTAGGCACATGTCCTAATGTCAGAGATGAGTTAATAATACTAAGAAGAGGATCTATAATTTCTGGGAGCATTTCTTTCAGTAGTTTTGTAGGTATAGGGTCTAGCATGCATGTTGTTGATTTAGATGATCTAATGATTTTAGACAGTTCATCGTGATCTACTATAGAAAATAATTGCAATTTCTACTTAGGGGTGCTGTAGTTAGTTTGTTCAGCGGGTTTCACTACAGGTTGCATTGTTATAATTTTTTCTCTTATATCTTGGATTTTACTAGTGAAGTAGTTCATAAATTCATCACTCTTATGCTGATAATCCGAATCTGACGTCGCTGACGACTTATTTTTTGTTAATTTAGCCACGGTGTTAAATAAAAACCTAGGGTTGTAATGGTTTTCCTCTATTAGTGATGAAAAGTAGGCGGATCTAGACGTTTTTATGGCATTCCTGTATGTTCGAGCACTATCCTTCCATGCTATACGAAAGACCTCTAAATTGCAAAATGAAAATAAAAATTCTATTACATCAGTTACATATGTCAGTTCCTACACTAGTTTTAATGTTATTTAAATAGATATTTTTAACGCTCTTTAAGTTGCAAAATTAAAATGAAAATGCATTCCCGGGATTAATTATATATGTTTAAGATAGTCAAGCAAAACTGTAGCAAAAAGAAAATTCTCATGTCATTTTTACATAAATGCATTAACATTAACAGGTTGAACATTTGGGATTGCATTTTCATTTACACACAGCGCTTGAGTGTTGCAAAATTCAATGTGGACTTGACAATGCATTTCGAGCTGACCACGCCCCCTCCCCGGTACAGCGTCATTGTATGAATTGCATTTAAATTCTTGTTTATGTCTCGTTTATGCGGAATTCTTGATTCATACTCTACAAAATGTTTATTTCTGTTTTGCATTTCCGTCTATACGTTTTTTGGTATAATAGCACCTGACAAATGTGTTTCTAGTCAGATGAAGTTAGAATGACTAAGTGGGACGAAGATAGACAGATATGGAGTGAACTCTAAACAGAGACAGAGTTAGAATGGGCATCTGAACCCAACTGTGATTTTTTCTCTACAATAAACTTTGCTCATTTTATTATAACATCACATCGTCTTCTGCCTGCTGATCTTCCACTCTGAAATCCATGTCTGCAGGATAGTAAGATCTATCAGTTTAGGCATATGAACAATATGAAACACTACCATGGTATCATTTGAATCAATAACAAGATAATAAAATCTATCAGATCTATCTTCCCGAGTGGTGACATCTGACTTATCCAATTGGTAAAATCTTTGGTAAACTATTTGTCTTTGGTAAAACAAATTTTTGGCATCCTGAGTTTGACAATTGCAATAATTTCCCATAACCATGATGGCCAACCAAAGAATGATGGATTATAATCCAGTCAGTACGCCCCAAGGAGTCTAAAGAGGGAATTTTGCTCTTTTAGGCCAAAGGATTCAAATTCATAACCAGTTATGCATGAATGCATTTTTTATCATCCGTTGTGAAATTAGTAAAAATTGAAATGATGAAATGTTTGTGAAAATAGTGCCAAATTGTAAAATCTGAAGACGAGAGCTATTGTTACAACTGCAGAAGACTACCAAAAGAGAACCACATGTTTGAAATGTACTAACTACTGTACTAGGACGTACTACTTACAAGTTAGTGTAGCACATTAGGTATGGAAGGATAGTAACATTTCTAAATATTGCTTGAAAACAAACTTTTTGTGTATTTTTAAGATTGGGACATCAACAAATTAATTAACAGATGAAAAAACAGACACAAACCAGAACCTAGATTGCCTCCAAAGAGCAAAACAACAAACATATTGCTGTAACGTCTTTTATCTCACCAGTGCTTGTCAGCAACTCATTGACCCTTCATAAATGAGTGTCACTGTTCAATATGTAGGTGATTGTTCAAAGGTAACCTAAACATTATTATTAAATGTTTTTAATATGGATCAGCTTGAGCTAAAACTGTATGATTTTGGATGGAGGGGGGTCAATTTGGTCTGTAAAAATTAAAATTTGTTTTTGCTCGGTTAATGAAACAGCAATATTATGATCTAATTAGATATTTTTCCGGAATTTATTTACAGTTAATAAATAAATAATCAGACTATCATGGATAATGTAAAAAGTGTTGTGTTGACACACACAAACACTGGTTGTGCCGTAAATCTTGTAACCAAACAAGTATTTATGCACTTTCCATGGAAATAGGTTTTCTAATTGACACCTTAAACAACTTTCCTTTCCTCCTTTCAAAGACAAACTAATCTAAATCAAGATGCTTTCTTTAGTAAAATACAACTGAGCTACATCATAGTAATCTTATATTTAGATTATAAGGACTTGCATATTTTGTGCCAAATATTGGTGCCGATGTATAAAAATAAAAACATACATACTCAATAGCTAAAATACTAGATGTGTAATAAAATAGAGGCATTATGATGAAGAAGGTTTTGGATGTAAATACTTGTTTTTTATTAAATCAAAGCAAACCTACGTCAACCCTAAAACACGGTGCGAACAATGAGAAAACTTAGAACAGCTGATCTAACCAGCATTAAAGCAAGACATTTTGGATAAATTTGTGAGGAAAATAAGACAATTAAACAAGATCTCAAAACAATGAACAGGTCAAAATGTAAGAATTAGCTTTTTGTACGAGTTATAACTAGGACGTGTTAAATTAAGCATTTTGATGAATTAAGCACTAATGAACACATTTTGAAAAAGTTCAAATGAGAAACTTTACATAGTAAAATTAATACAAATCCTTAGCCTTACCATGTCTGTTTTATCACCTTCTGTAGATTATATCAGAATATGAAAGAGCTGTCCTACATTTACTGGCTATCAGTTGAAATGCTGACCATCGGATTAATTCTTTAGATATGGTAAAACATGTAATGAAGCTAACAAACGTCATTGACACATCACATCAAATTTGTTATGTGTAAATATTCTCAAAACAGTGTCAAACAAAACAACTTCTGAAAACTTAATTAGTAATAAGTTATTTATCAGCTGATTCATTTAATGACGCACTGGTTTATAGAGATATTGTTGCAATGTTAATAGTGTCTCTATATGCCTAAACCCATCTTTACCTTAAGTGACACGTAAGATTGGGATTGGGTAGTGCCCATGGACTTCCCATTTGTCTTCACCACTGAAAGACCTAAGGTGAAGGTCAAATAAAATACTACTGATATGCATGTTTGACAGTATTTGTAGAGCAATCAAGAAAAGAAGATGAAACGATGGCCTATGGACTTCCCATTTGTCTTCACCACTGAAAGACCTAAGTTGAAGGTCAAATAAAATGCTACTGATATGCATGTTTGCCAGTACTTGTAGAGCAATCAAGAAAAGAAGATGAAACGATCAAAACATTTATCTAAATAAGATAAATCTAGGCTAAAAACTAGAGGTATCATCCAATCTTTTAAAAGGAAAAAACTTCTAAAGCAAAATCCTTAGCAAATCAATCCGTGTATCATTCGTTCTTTTCATATTCATTTGAGATTCCAAAATCGGAAACTTAAAAAACGGTTTGTTATTTCGTTATTCGTTTATAAATGTAATACCAAAAAACAAATAACGGGTCATTTTTCGAACTTTTGATTTAATGCTCAGATCAAAAATAGGAAATGAAATAAAGGGCGCACGACCGATTTTGATTTTTAATTTGTTCGATTTGCGGGAACCGGAAGTTATCTTCGTGTGTGTGTGTGTGTGTGTGTTGCACTTGGAAGTTTGCCGCAATTGCAAAAAATTAAAAGAAGCCTGAAAAACCTCAATCTTGCAGTGATTGACTCGGATCGACGGATTATTTCCTGCACGCTAAAGCCCTTTTTAGTTTATTTGTACGTTTGTTAGACCTTTAAATCTAGATTTTTTACACTACAAATTACCAATCACGTTTCATGCACAATCCAGCAAACAAACTGTCAGATCTGTCAGGCAAAGCACTTAACACATAGAGGAAAATACAGTGGTACTTAAAAAACTTACAGTGGGCTTCTTTTATTATTATTTTTAATATGTTCAGATGGTTTCTGTCAGAAAGGGAATTATATTCAGTTAAAAGCATGCAACACAAGAAAAGGATGACAATTATATAAAACTTGCCCCGTTGAGTCAACTTATACTTTGTTTGTGTAAAGTTTAGATCTGAAGAGAACCGTTAAAAACATTTAATCATTTATTTAATACTTACAAATATATGCCTGTGGCAAGGGGGGCGTGGCCTAACGGAGTATAGAGAGAGAGAGACAGGAAATCGACGGGAGATAAGTAGGTCAAAGACCAATTGTAAACACCTGTCTGTAATTCCAGTGATTGGCGAGCAGAGGACAAAAGCCAGCACGAGGAGCGATGGGACAGACAGAGTCTGGGCGAGAAGCCGAGACGTGCAGTTGAGAGCGAAAGGACTGCCATTATCTCTTTATGAGCCAGGAGGCCATATTTACATATTATTTGCTTTTACTTTATGTTTGTATTCAAAGTTGGGAATAATGGATACTTGACCAACCACGCCGACCTCTTCTCCTTCTTCGTACGAACGAGCTTGTTTACACTGGTGCCGAGACCTGGAAGTAGGAGTTTGGGGACGGTGGCCACCCCTTCGTGTTTGCCCAACAGCTCCGGGACGCCTGCCGCAAATGGCTAGTGGACGAGGACAGTGACGTCGACAATACGGTGGAGAAGGTGACACTGGAGCAGTTTGTGGGGAGGCTGCCCACAGGAACTGCCCAGTGGGTCCGCTGCCACCGGCCGACGTCGCTGACACAGGCCGTCCAGTTGGCGGAGAATCACATGGCGTCGTGCTGTGGGGTCGGCGGGTCTCAGGTATCGTTTCTTCCCTTCCTGTTTCCTCTCCTAGGTCCCATCTGGCGCCGCGGACAGCTGCCCAGGCTCGAGGCACCCCGGCATCCCGTTTTTTACCGGACATCAGGGCCAATGTTCAGCGTTGGGGAATGACCGGCGGGAGAGAGTCCTCCTGTTTTCCCACATCCTCCTCTTCTCGCCAATCCCTTGGCCTACTTCCTACCACCGGAGCAGTGGGTCGGCCTGGGCCGGTCTGCTGGCGGTGCGGGGAACCGGACCATCTCATCCGGTCATGCCCGGTTATGAAGGTTGGAGCGATGATCCGGATCCCCGACGCCCCGCGGACCGCCCTCGATCAGGCTGGGTGGTACCAAATACCTGTGAGTATTTCGGGGGTACTTATCAGGCCTTGGTGGATTCAGGCTGTAACCAAACCTCGATCCACCCAGGCGTGATTCAAACTACGGCATTGGATAGGCCCGCGAGGTTAAGGTAAGGTGTGTGCACGGAGGTGGTGAGCTATCCCTTAGTCGCCCTGGTGATTAAATTTAGGGGGAAAAAGCATACAGTTGAGATAGCTGTTAACTCACACCTCCGACACCCGCTAATTTTGGGGACGAATTGGCCAGATTTTAGTGTGTTCTTAGGGTATTTATGTGCGGGTGTCTCTGGGGATAAACATGAGCGGATAGGGGCGGTTGCGCAATTTTGAGGGGCGGAGCCGGGACCCTGAACCATAGATTCAGGGGAACGAAGCACGATTGAGAGACGAATTCTCTCATCGTGCGATGATTTTCCCCTGGATCAATCGCGGGATGAATCTCTGAAAAATGCATTTGAGCAGGTCCGCATGATTGACGGGCAGTCCCTCCAACCGGCACAGCCGCTCACCTATCCATATTTTGCCATAATAAAGGACAGGTTGTATCGAGTGACCCAAGACACTCAGTCAAAGAAGAATACAACACAATTAGTCATTCCAAGGGAAATGCTTTTCCAGGCGGCTCATGCTAATCCGATGGCAGGACACTTAGGACACACCGCAACACTTAATCGCTTAATGGCCCGTTTCTTTTGGCCGGGCATCCACGAGAATGTGCGCAGATGGTGTGCAGCATGTCGTGAATGCCAGTTGGTAAACCCACCGGCCACTCCAAAAGCACCATTGTGCCCGCTTCCTTTAATCCAGGTCCCCTTCGAACGAATTGGTATGGACCTGGTCGGGCCATTAGAGCGTTCCGCACGAGGGCATCGATTTGCATTGGTCATTGTGGACTATGCAACCCGATACCCCGAGGCAGTGGCGCTCCGCAATATTTCAGCTAAAAGCGTGGCGGACGCACTGTGCTCGTTGATCTCCCGCGTGGGAATCCCCCAAGAGATTCTCACGGATCAAGGCACGACGTTTATGTCACGGACAATCCGCGAACTATACGGGTTGTTGGGGGTGAAAACGATTCGGACCAGCGTATATCACCCACAAACAGACGGACTGGTCGAACGTTTTAACCGCACTTTAAAAACCATGATCCGAAAGTTCGTTCACGAGGACGCCAAAAATTGGGATAAATGGCTGGAGCCCTTGTTATTTGCTGTGCGCGAGGTTCCCGAAGCACGTCAGCCACGTGGGGTGCTGGATGTCCTAAGAGAAACTTGGGAGGACGGACCTACCGCTAGTAAGAACGAAATCCAGTATGTAATGGACCTGAGAACAAAACTCCACACCTTGGGGCGGCTCTCTATGGAGAATTTGTTACAGGCCCAGGACAGACAAAGCCGGCAATATAATAAGGGCACCAGATTACGTCAATTTACACCGGGATAGAAAGCTCTCGTATTACTCCCAACATCCAAATCAAAATTACTCGCCAAGTGGCAAGGATCGTTTGTGGTTACACGACGAGTGGGGGATCTCAATTATGAGGTGGTAAGATCATACAGAGGCAGCACACATCAATTATACCACCTCAACCTCCTTAAAAAATGGAGTGAGGTGGACACGGTGATGCTGGCGACGGTGGTAGAAAGGGAGGATGATCTCGGACCAGAGGTGGGAAGAAAAACCCAACCGAACACTCTGGCCCAGGGGGGATCATCTCTCGCCATCCCAGGTCACTGAGGTTGCCAGGTTGCAGGCTCATTTTGCCGATGTGTTCTCGATGTGAAGGATACCAACGCGCGGATCACCCGTTGGTATCTGGCCTTTCAACCCTTCAAATTCCAGGTGGTCCAAACACCGGGGACCCAGATGGTGGTGGCCGACTTCCTCTCCAGGAGGGGGGGGAAGCTGCAGGCCGGATGGGGCCCCAGCCTGTGTCGGGTGTTGGGGATATGTGGCAAGGGGGGCGTGGCCTAACGAAGTCTAGAGAAAGAGAGAAAGGAAATCGACGGGAGATAAGTAGGTCAAAGACCAATTTTAAACACCTGTCTGTAACTCCAGTGATTGGCGAGAAGAGGACAAAAGCCAGCACGAGGAGAGATGGGACAGACAGAGTCTGGGCGAGAAGCCGAGACGTGCAGTTGCGAGCGAAAGGACTGCCGTAATCTCTTTATGAGCCAGGAGGCCATATTTACATATTATTTGCTTTTACTTTATGTTTGTATTCAAAGTTGGGAATAAAGGATACTTGACCAACCATGCCGACCTCTTCTCCTTCTTCGTACGAACGAGCTTGTTTACAATGCCCTTAATACAATGTGAAATGGAAACACTATCTGTTTAGACTTCTTTGCTATCAGATGTACAACATGAAATTATGGCGATGAAGAGGGTTGAAATGAAAAAGTAACTACTATAGTCTCAGACTGAGGCAGTCTAACGAGTTGAGCTGTGAAAAGTGGATGTAGGGGTGTTTGAGTCTCCCAAAAAAGTCTTCGACTTATTACCATAAACACATCCTTACCTACAACTCTATTAACAGAAGCTACATTTAAAACCCCACTTGTTGTGACCCCAGAAACGGCGGTCCTTTGTCTGACACGGAGGTGTGTTTGATTTGTGTCGAGCACGTGCAACTGGTTGTTTTTCATAGCATTCGGTGTCTACGTCATACCCCGCCCTTGTGTTTCCCCTTCAGGCTTTCCCCTCACCAGTTTCTCATCACACTTTCCACCTGTAGTCATCACCGGCGATTAAGTTAATCGCTCTCCCCTGTTGCCTCATTTGCTTCCCATTAGGTTTTCCTATTTAATCCCTCTTGTTTCCTCGTCTTGTGTCAGACCGTTGCTTAGTTTATAGCCTGCACTGACTGCCACAGACTAGCGCGTCTAGTCTGTCTAGTCCTAGCCTTGTCCTAGTAATTTTGAATCGTCATAGCTCTTAGCTATTCTTGCCTTACCCTGTTCATCAGCACTCTGCTCCCAGCAGTTCCCGCTGGCGCTCCGGACTTCCTTCCTGCACCGAGACTTCACTACAGCCATTTCACCGAGGCTTCCTCCGCACATACGGATAAGACTGGATTCTTCCGGGTTGAGTATTTCCCCGTGGATCGAACGAGTCCAGCGTACTCCTGAACTCTTGTGACTATTTACCTTGTGTAGCCTCAATAAACGCATATTCTAAAACCCTCTGCATTTGAGTCTCCCTAGTCGTGAGTCATGACACCCACTGTTGTGACTCAGTCTTTACTCAACAGGATGCCAAGAAGTTATTGGACTATTCTACATTTTTTAAAGAATACAATAATAGATCTTTAATTTTGAAAGGAGCGCCAAACAATTGTATTTTAACCCCATGGTTAGAGCTATAGGGGATAGCACCATCTTTCTTGAAGATCTTGAGATATCATCTGAAACTCAACATTTATTAAATAAAACAATATAGACCTATGACAATTGAAGATGAAGATATTGACTAGATTTTTTTTGTTGGTCCTGATTTTAAAAGTTTAACCCTAAACCATATGTAGTAGGCTACCTGCTTTTATGCCAAAAATATCTAAAATAGTCACTAACACATACATGAAAGATTTTCTGTCACACCAGATCGTAGACACACAGACATATCCAGAAAATCAGTCAGGATGGAAACCCCCAACTTTTTTTGGGGGTCATTGTCTTAAGAATCTAACATTTGTCAGAAAGACACCCCTTAGAGGTGCTAACAAACAACAACCCCCCCTCCATGACCAGGAAGAACATGGCAGGGCATGACATTGAATAAAAAAGATATAGTTATGACACAATGATAAAATGGTGACCGAAAACTTTAATCATTTATCATATTGAAATCTTTAACCTGGAACCAACTAACTCTTAGATGAAACACCACTTAACCATTATCTCTCTCAAATTTAAAAACACAACCGTCAGATTTCAAACTGTGATGTGAGAACATCAGGGTGTCATGCCAGCAGGCAGTATAACATTTTATTTAGTGGTGGGCCGTTAACGGCGTTAACGCACGAGACTCTTATCGCGCGATAAAAAAAATGTCGCCGTTAATCTATTCTCAAAGTTGGGTTGGGAGCTGGGTCTATACTACGCAAGCTATGATGACTTTCACCTTGATATTTTAGCGCGGATGTTTACATACCTTAATTGCACTTTAGGGGGCGAGAACGAGAGTTTTCAAATAGCGTGATCCGCGTCATTCGCGCCACCTCATCATCTAATAACCAGGGCTTCATTCGCGTCATTCGTGCCGCCTCATCATCTCATAATCAGGGCTTCATTCGCGCGATTCACGCCGCAAGTAGGTCTATCGCGTCTTTGCATTGATTTAACATGTAAATCACTCGCGCTTGACGCCCCATTCGCGTTTGGTCTGAACACAATATAACGTTACTGTGAAATTGCCACATCAAACGTGACGTGTTAACATGGATGCAGGTATGAAGCCGCCGGGCTTGCTTCAGGGAAAATTTATTTTTAAGAAGCTTCCAAATGGAAACCTCGAGAAGACTAAGGTTGTTTGCACCTTGTGCAATGTGGAATTGGTTTACTTCACGGAATTGGTTTACATACAGTTGTTTAAAAAAAAAAAAAAAACTTTCTCTCAACGGGTCTAGCTTTAGTTGAAACCAGTAACATAATGTATTATGGCTCCTGTGTGACATATCGCTTGTTGCTCCCTAACTCTTTGTAAGTCGCTTTGGATAAAAGTGTCTGCTAAATGACTAAATGTAAATGTACTGTAGGAGCTCTTCCAGTCTCAAGTACCACCTAAACGCAAAGCATCCCTTAGCTAATGAGGAAGTAAACACAAGTACATCTTATTGAACATAATTTAATTTTCATCACCAATTATCATAGTAGAACAGCTTTCTCAAGCAGTTTGTGATGCATTTTGGAAACAGGAGATGAGCCCCTGGTCTAATGCGCCACCTGGCTTGAGAAACCCGTTCTCAAAGACTTACTTTTAGTCATTATTTGGGTAGCACACATATTCCGAATGCCTTCGGCAGAATTCTAATGAGCCATTTTAATCTAGATTAAAAAAATTAATCTATGCCCACCACTAATTTTATTACATGATTTTTTAATAATCACTACTATCTCAAATACACACACACACACACATACACGCAGGCCTATATACCATTGGCTCTTCTTTAACATCCGGGGTTTTGCTGTGTTGTGTTGTTACAACGGGGTGTCGAACCTGTAGATAAAATTGAAAGCACTTATTCATTGTATATTTTACTTAATGCTATGACCCTTATACATGTAATATGTTTATATTTACATACCGCTTGGACCATTTAGTTCGTTAATTTCTTCTATAAGCCAGGAATATCGGGGGTCGTTCAAAGCATACACCTATTTCATTACACACAACCTGTTTCAAACAAGGCACCAATACCGTGACTACATATACTTTGTGTTTTTATTGGTTTCAAAGAGACAACGAAAATCACATACCGTAAATTAATCTTGCCATTTAAGATGATTGGGTAGTTTTTCAAAACGACAAAGAGCTGAATGTCTGTTTACTTCAACTCTTTGACTCGACTGTCCGACAGTCTTGACACATTGTGTCACACTTGACACATTCCATAACGAAAGAGCTGACTTTTTTTCAACCTTATAAAGACTTACAGGCATGGTGTTAAAAAGTTCGGGGGTGACCCCATTAACATATTCAAAAACACACCCCCAGTCATTGTTACCATACAGACGCAAACACACGCACACGCACTAACACTAGACTACCTGTAATAAACATAAATGACCATTCACACTGTCTCTGACAAACCCCAAAACTCTTTATCATATTCAATCATCGTAGACCCATGACATCCACTCAGACATAAGGAAGTTCTTAATTTAATTCAACGTACAGGTGACGGACATTTCAAAGAATACGGTTTAAAACAATTGGAGAGACACATTGGCGTCTCACCGCTCATTCGGTAAGCCATGACACGGCTCAGAATACCTTTTGTTTAAAATTGGTTCATTGCCTTAACTCTATAACGTAACACTTCTTTAGAGAACACTACCATGTTTAATATATGAAAAAACACATCCATGCCCAACGATACCAAACGCCTGTTAAAACGTAAATAACTATCGTTGACATTACTAATTCTATAAACTTTTGTCAGAATACTATTGTTATATATTTGATAACATTAAAAGAAATAGGTCGGGGCCATATCCTTGAAGCATATGTATTTTATGCCTTATTGACGATAATCGGAACCCCAATCGCTTTTAATCATTTATCATATAAAATCTTAAACTAATGGTCCCAATCACTCTTAGATTAAACATTGCATTTAAACGTTAGGACTCGTTATTTAAACAATAACATTGCATTTAAACGTTAGGTTTTCACGCGTTTAATGCGAGATCAATCGTTGCATGACTGTCAGGATGTTAGGCCAACAGGATGTAGACAACTACAGTGGGCACATTAACACAGCAATAAAATATAAACTGTCAAACAAGACTTCATAAAAAACATCTTCTATTGACTGGTCAAATGACCAGTGAGGGAAAGTCAATCATCAAGATTGACAGGCCATAAAAGTCTCCGTTTGAGTGACTGGTTGACAGAACTTTGACATGGGGTCATAAATCAATCAAACTTTTGCCACACAGTATATGATTTAACTACTTGCAAGCTCACATTAGAAGTCTGGTGCTGCTGCCAATTATAAGAATAGCCTAGTAATGATAATAGGCCTACCTACCGCTACTGATGATGATAATAATAATGTAATGCAATGAACCAGTTTTGGGGGGCCCAGCTTGCAAAAGGTTGAGAACCCCTGATTTAGAGTAATATAATCATCTGGCTCTAGCCATGTTTCTATCAAACAGAGCAGGTCTATTTTATAATCGGTTACCATATCGTTGACAAAAAGTGCTATATTTGAGAGAGATCTAATATTAAACAATCCGAGTCGTAACAGTTGATTATCTGTATTTTTGCGCGTTATCTTATGTTTGCTAATCCGGGGGACAACATGCGCTATTGGCCTACACGCCAGACTATTTGTGATGCCGTTACATAGGGTGACCATACGTCCTCTTTTTCCCGGACATGTCCTCTTTTTGCGACAAAAAAACTGCTTCCGGACGGGATTTCTAAATTTCCTAAAATATCCGGGATTCGGGTTTAACGTTCAAAAGTAATCGTTCATTGCATGCGTTTTATAGAAGATAGGTAAAACACAGCACAATGCATGGTGTTTATAGTACAAGCAAGATCATTCTAATAAACAATATCTAATGAATACAATATTAAATAAACAAATGTAGTCTCCCGTGAGCATGCCAACACTGCCCTGCTATGGCGAGGAACCCAAACTCCAATGATGGAGAAAAAAAAAACTCTGGAGAAACCAGGCTCAGCCAGAAGGGGCCAGATCCCCTCTGACGTGTCATAGCTGCACTCAGTCCGTATTTAGAGTTAGACTTCTGGGAGATGCTAAAATAAATATTGTAAAGTGCATTGTAATTGGTTTCATACCAATTAATCTCTTTGCAAGTGTTATGTTTTGAGTTTAAACTAACTCAGATAGACATAAATATATGCCCTTTACGTTGCACAATGCTTAATTCCTGGAAAATAACGATATGTAAATTAATAATTAAAATTGATTAAACAATTTAACTACGTCACATTAACATATAAAAGCAGTACTTAAATGTTCAGAAAAACAAGCCTGTTTTTTCGAAATAACATGTTATGTATTTTATAATAATTGTATCACTTTTAATGTATGTTATTACATGAATCCATTAAACGACAACAGCATTTGAGATAAAGGTGTCAAACCAACTGTAATGTATTCAGAGCAAAAATACAAATAATAAACTGTTACGACTCGGATTGCTTAATATTAGATCTCTCTCAAATAAAGCACTTTTTGTTAACGATATGATAACCGATCATAAAATAGACATGCTTTGTTTGACAGAAACATGGCTAAAGCCAGATGATTATATTGCTCTAAATGAATCCGTTCCTCAAGACTATTACTATAAACACGAGCCTCGCCTAAAAGGTAGAGGGGGAGGTGTTGCTGCACTTTACAATAATTATTTTAGCATATCTCAGAAGTCTAAATTTAAATACAATTCTTTTGAAGTCATGGTACTTCACGTATCGACACCTAATACTAAGGACAAAACATTTTTAAATTTTATTCTAGCTATTGTATATAGGCCTCCAGGGCACCACACAGATTTTATTAAAGATTTTGGTGGGTTCTTATCAGAACTAGTACTGGCCGCAGATAGAGTCCTTGTCGTCGGTGACTTTAATATCCATGTAGACAATGATACAGATGCCTTGGGCATGGCTTTCAAAGACACTCTTAACTCCATGGGCGTTAGTCAACATGTGTCAGGACCCACTCACCTTCGTAATCATACTTTAGATTTAATACTTTCTTATGGTATAAATGTGGACGATGTTAAAATCGTTCAGCAGAGTGAAGACATTTCGGATCATTGTCTGATATTATGTTTGCTTCAATGGCCTACAGCTGCAAATCAAACTCCTTGCTACAAATATGGTAGAACGATTACTTCAACTACCAAAGATGCGTTTCTCGATAATCTGCCTGAATTGTCTAAAATATCTAGCATGTGTAAAAATGTTGACGATTTTGACACTTCTATTGAAAATTTTAACTCTACCTTCTCGGAAATATTAGACATAGTTGCTCCTCTGCGTTTAAAGAAAATTAAAAATAGCAGCCCAACACCGTGGTATAATGAACACACTCAGACTCTAAAGAAAGCGTCCCGGAAAATGGAGCGCAACTTTAAGAAAACTAATTTAGAGGTATTTCGTATAGCATGGAAGGATAGTACTCGAAAATACAGGAATGCCATAAAAACTTCTAGATCCGCCTACTTTTCATCACTAATAGAGGAAAACCATCACAACCCTAGGTTTTTATTTAACACGGTGGCTAAATTAACAAAAGATAAGTCGTCAGCGACGTCAGATTCTGATTATCAGCATAACAGTGATGAATTTATGAACTACTTCACTAGTAAAATCCAAGATATAAGAGAAAAAATTATAACAATGCAACCTGTAGTGAAACCCGCTGAACAAACTAACTACAGCACCCCAAAGGAGAAATTGCAATTATTTTCTACAGTTGATCACGATGAACTGTCTAAAATCATTAGATCATCTAAATCAACAACATGCATGCTAGACCCTATACCTACAAAACTACTGAAAGAAATAATCCCAGAACTTATAGATCCTCTTCTTAGTATTATTAACTCATCTCTGACATTAGGACATGTGCCTAAAGCATTTCTATTTCGTTATTGGTGCTGCTAGACCTCAGTGCTGCATTTGACACCATTGACCACAGCATACTTCTACATAGACTCGAAAATTACGTCGGTATTAACGGAATAGCATTGAAATGGATTAAGTCTTATTTATCTGACCGTTTTCAATTTGTAGCAATAAACAATGAGGTGTCCCGCAAATCACAAGTCCAGTACGGTGTACCACAGGGCTCAGTTTTGGGGCCTCTGCTCTTCGCATTATACATGCTACCTTTAGGAGATATAATAAAGCGACACGGAATTAGCTTTCACTGTTATGCTGATGATACTCAACTTTATATTTCCTCGAAGCCTCATGAAACCCAGCAGTTTCATCGAATAAAGGATTGCATAGTTGACTTAAAAATGTGGATGAGTAACAATTTTTTACTACTAAACTCGGACAAAACAGAAGTGTTACTTACTGGACCGAAAACCGCTATACGTAACAACCAAGAATACCGCTTAACGATTGATGGATGCTCCATAAAATCCTCGTCATCAGCTAAGAATCTTGGCGTTGTATTCGATAGTACTCTGTCATTTGAAAGCCATGTCGCCAACACCTGTAAAATTGCATTTTTCCATCTTAAGAATATATCTAAACTACGTCATATGCTGTCACTGTCAGATGCAGAGAAATTAATTCATGCATTCATGAATTTCAAGACTAGATTATTGTAATGCACTTCTAGGTGGATGCCCTGCAGGCCTATTACAAAAACTGCAACTTGTTCAAAACGCGGCAGCTCGAGTTCTTACACGTACAAAAAAGTATGAGCATATAACCCCGGTTCTGTCAACCTTGCACTGGTTACCTATAAAGCATCGCATTAACTTTAAGATCTTGCTTATTACCTATAAAGCCCTACATGGTCTAGCGCCGCAGTATTTGAATGAACTTCTATTGTATTACAGACCTCAACGTACATTACGCTCTCAGGCGTCCTGTCAGTTGGTAATACCTAGAATTTCAAAATCAAGTGCAGGTGGTAGATCCTTTTCGTATCTAGCGCCTAAACTTTGGAATATTCTTCCCTGCACGGTCCGGGAGGCAGACACACTCTGTCAGTTTAAATCTAGACTAAAGACTCATCTTTTTAATCTTGCATACAATACTCCTCCATAATATTAATCCTCAGAGGATTTAGGCTGCATTATTTAGATCAACCGGAACCAGAAACACATCCAATAAAAATGATGTACTTGTTGCATCAAAGAGTGCAGAACAGTACTCTACTCTCAGCCAGTCTTGTCTCTTTGTTCCAAGGTTACCGCAGGATTGCAGTTCATGCCCAGACCCGATGGCAGAGCTGAGAATGGGAAGCGGTGACCTGACAAGAGCTAAGAGGATAGAGCTGGATAAAGGACGCCACAACTTTGATTTTCCTACAACATTTCAAATGTTATTAGATTGTGAATGATAATCTTAAATCTATCATTTACCTTATTAAGTTTATTTTTTATTTTTATTTAGCCTTGTTGTGCAAGCACTGTTGAGCTTGTGCAGAGGCAGCAGCTTTTGCCAGAGGGGAACTGGAATCCCCTGGTTGGGCCTGGGTTCTCCTGAGGTTTTTTTTCTCGATGGGAGTTTTGGGTTCCTCACCACCGTTTGCATATTGTTTTGCACTATCTGCCTGGCCGGGGGGGCTGCTTTAGAATTCAGAAATTAGACATAATTAATATTGCATATAAGAATTTATAGTCCGTTTAATATTTGACCTGTGGTTCTTTCTCCTTTATCGCCAATGTGTGCTTTCACTGTGTGTGTGTGCGTCTATGTCAATGTGTGTGTGTGTATGTATGTTTGCATATTGTGTGTGTGGAGCATTTGTATGTCTGTCTTTGTTGTTTTCACCTTTGTCTTGTTTTTACAGGTATATGCCTTTAGTTTTTTTACTTGTATTCAATGTGTCTCATGTACAGCTGCTTTGTAACAATGAAAATTGTAAAAAGCGCTATATAAATAAAGTTGAGTTGAGTTGAGCATTATTCCCTATGATGCACAAAGCTTGTTTTTTGATTATTAAACTGATTTTTTTATAAACATTATACTGATTCCTTTTTATATATGTTTACATACTTTACCTATTTAAAGCCATTAAACTCTGACACAGTTTCATGTAAAGGTATCAAACCAACTGTAATGTATTCAGAGCATTATTCCCTATGATGCACAAAGCTTGTTTTTATTTATTAAACTCATTTTTTTATATATGGTATACTGATTCTATTTATATATGTTTACATACTTTACCTATTTAAATCCATTAAACTCTGACACAGTTTCAGGTAAAAGTATCAAACAAACTGTAATGTATTCAGAGAATTATTCCCTATAATGCACAAAGCTTGTTTTTTTTATTATTAACCTGATTGTTTTATATACGGTATACTGATTCCTTTTTATATATGTTTACATACTTTACCTATTTAAATTCATTAAACTCTGACACAGTTTCAGGTAAAAGTATCAAACCAACTGTAATGTATTCAGAACATTATTCCCTATGACGCACAAAGCTTGTTTTTTTATTACTAAACTGATTTTTTTTATATATGGTATACTGATTCCTTTTTATATATGTTTACATACTTAACCTATTTCAATCCATATAACTCTCAGACAGTTTCAGGTAAAGGTATCCGTTGTGAAAGCACATCAAATCTCTTCCACCACTTACAAAATTACCATAAAGTGCTGTACGATGAGTGTTTACAACTTCGTGCTACAACTTCGGCCACGAAGACCACGCAACTCAAAACATCTGTCCCTAAACAAAGCTCTCTGTTAGCTTCTTTTATCCGAAGTGTGCCTTACGAAAAGAAAATTTGCAAGTGGTGCGATATAACTAAGGCGGTAGCTTTTCAAGTTGCGAAAGAAATGATTCCCATTGCAACAGTGGAACAAGAAGGTTTTAAAACGCTGCTAAAAACCATTGACCCAAGATACCAGCTACCCAGTCTCAAGTACTTTGCAACAGAAGTTTTGCCGAAAATGTACAATGAGGTCAGATAAAGGGGGATGGACACGGCAGCTGCATCAATGTCTAGGCGTCCAGCACGCTGATGCAGCTTTCGTTGACACATCTTGCCCGCACTGCGGGCAGATGGTCATACAGAAGTTGCGGTCACGGGTGGCTGTCTTCCTCCGGGAACCAGCCACCATTTCAGCCTTAGTGATGTGGGGACCTCTGCGAACGTAAACCCGCCAGCCAAGTGCTCAAGGGCTGCTCGCACCCCGACTCGCTCTTCTGACTGTTCCCCAACCGGCGGTGGCATACCGTCGGGATCCGCAGGCACGCACTCGGAAACGATGCGTGATGTAAAAAAGATGTCGCTCGCAGCATCGGAGGGAGACTTGCTGGCATCCGAAACTGACGACTCCGAGCTCCCGCCAGGGGGGTCGAGCTCAGGAGGAAGCAGAGGTGATGTCAGCCATTTTAACCCGGGCAGCCGAGAGTATTGGGTTGCAGTGTACGCACTGCCTCCTCCCCAACTCTCGCGGCTGGATACGTTGTTCCTGGAGTCGGAGCGAGGTGCAAACCGCACCCACCCCGGTGCCATTTTTCCCGGAGGTGCATGAGGAGCTGTGTAAGACTTGGAGCGCTCTACTCAGGGCCCGCTCCAGTCAAACCAGCTCCGGCTCCCTCACTTCCCTCAATGGTGGGGCAGCCAAAGACTATGTCGAGATCCATGTCGCCATGGCCATCCTGCAGGTCCACCAGGCCAAGGCGTTGAGAGAGCTCCACAAGGGTAAGGCCGACCCGGATATAATACAGGATCTCACGGGGCCTGGGTCGGACGATGTCCACAGTAGTGGTCCAGGAGAGACACCTCTGGCTGAACCTTGCGCAGATGAGTGACACAGAGAAAGTCTGCTTTCTTGATGCACCCGTCTCGCAGGGTGGGTTGTTGGTGACACCGTCGAGGACTGCGCTCAGCAGTTTTCGACAGTGAAGAAGCAGAAAGTGGCGATTAGCCACATTTTACCGCACCGCGACTAGGCCGCCCAGAGGCCTCAGAGATCCCGTGCGATATCTGCTTCCCGGCAGCCCAGGTCCCCTTCGACATCGGCTCCGGTTCCTGTGCCCCCAGCACGGGCGGCAACCCGGAAGCGGAGGTCGAGGGGGAAACCTCCAACCCCCCGTCAGCAACCTTCTCTGTCGGTTCGACACAACATTGAGAGACCGACAGAAAGGGAACGTCTTGGTTACGTCTGTAACCTCAGTTCCCTGATGGAGGGAACGAGACATTGTGTCCCTCATGCCACAACACGTATCATCCTCTGCTGCAGTCATGAGAGGCTCTCATCTCTCCAGAACAATAGGTAAATGAATACTGCACGCCCTCTTCATTCTATACTGGACATCCGGGGGCGGAGACCGGAATATAAATTTCATTGGCCAAATTTCATTGGCCTTTTCTATAGTCCGAGTTAATTGGTTCTCAAGGGCGAACCCCATCTGTCGGCTCGACACAACGTCTCATTCCCTCCATCAGGGAACTGAGGTTACAGATGTAACCACATTTTACAATACAATACAAATAAAATGCTATCTGAAGAAATGATTTGTGTTTAGTGCCATCAGTGAACTGTTTTTTTATAATTTTTCATCGAAAATTGTATAAATCACAGCACTGGCTGTTAAAATATAACTTGTCCTGCAGGAACCCATGCTAGGTGAAAATTGCTAGGGACTAGGGAGACCGGGGGTGGTTTTAACATTTCTTCCTGCATATCGGAGTTTTTTAAAGCCAGTGCATTCAAAATGCAAATCCAACCAGTTACATCTGATATTAATTGACATGGCTGTTATATGTGCAATACAAACGGAATAAGCATGGTTTAGATTCAAATACGAGGAGTGAAATGTTACAATACACACCATAGCTACGGTTAGTTGTAATAGACAAGCTTTTTCCTGCAAATGCTTACACAATTTCCTACAGGTATACAATAAGGACACCTTCAGGATTGTCCTGTCTTGAAGGATTTTGGTTCTCTTGTGCAGGATTCCTGCATGATCCCTGCATCGGCATTCCTTCAGAACATAACACAGCCATCAGGAAAAACCCCTTAGGACTCCTGCAGGAATAACAAGATCTGACCTGTAGGATTTTCATTCAGTCTACAGGATTTCTGCATTATCCCTGCACATTGAACCAAAAACCTGAAAGATTCCTGTAGGATTTTGTTGTAAGGGCAATAACACTGATATCCACTTCAATGTTATGGTTCACATGATAACAAATTATGTTGATAAATAATGAACACATTTGAAATCGAAAACACAGATACTAGACCAAATGTCCTTGTTTGGTGTAGACTGTCTTTCTCTTCAAATTGTGCAGTGAATTCAACAGTGTTGTGCTTCGCTCTCCCTCTCTCTTGCAATAACATTGCGGAAACGTTATTGCGAGATCTCGCAGCGGTGTCCTATTACCCAAGGAGCGACAACCTGCTACCATGTCTCAGCCATATCTAGCGGTTGAGATTTTAATTGCATTTTAATAAATAAACCTAAAAAGAATGTATATAAATGTTGAGAATGACAGCAAAAATGATCTGCGTGGGCGACCTATACATGATAACACTTGAACACATTTAACACATTGGTACACAAGTAATATTCTAAATAGGTCTAAATCAAGGCTTTAGCCAAGAAGTTACAATTAGACCATAAACTGCCTCAATTTCACTGGGTGGACTAAATGCAGACTACATATAGCCCATCCGATTTAGGGCTAAATCGTGACTACAGACCGACCATGTAATGAAATTACACAACATCTTGATATTTTTAAAATACAGAACATGTTAAGATACATCAACAATCTCTGCGCTTACTGGCAAACGAACGAAAATGAACCAGTCTTGACTACGTGGGCTACAAATAGCCGGTCTGAACTGGAAGTAAACTTCGTACAAAACATGTCAAATTGATTAAAATTAAACCAAACGCCTTAAACACTGTTGGTTTTGTTTAATGATGCATATCATACAAAATACACTTCTTTTGGCAAAAACGACATGTAACCAAATTCAAGATTATTTGGGCTAGAAGTGGGATACTTCTAGCCCAAATACTTCTAGCTGTCGGAGATGGTGGTCTAGTGGGTTAAACCACTGAACCCGTAAATCAAAGGTTGCTGGTTCGATCCCAGCAGCCACCACCAGTGTGTCCTTGAGCAAGACACTTTACTCCATGTTGCTCCAGGGGGATTGTCCCTGTAATAAGTGCACTGTAAGTCGCTTTGGATAAAAGCGTCTGCCAAATGACTAAATGGATACTCATGGGCTATACTTATCAGAGACGTTGAAATGACGGCTATTGCTTGCTTGGGCTTCTATGCATCTTTTTAAATAAGCAGAACCAAATCTGCTATCAACTGCATTAAAATATAGAGTATAGACAGGCAGCATTTTAGGACTTTTTGAATACATTTACACACAATTGGATTTGTGGAACAATGTTAACACATTTGATACTATTCCACAGAATGTTGCAGATTTTGCCAAATTTTAGAGCAGAATTAAAATGAAAAGTCTGCAGATTCCGGAAGGCCTTGCTTTTGAGGACAAACAACTTGAAAAAAAACTTTATGTGAGCAAACTTATGAGAGGGAAGATGTACATACAAAAGGATAACTAAAAGTACATCATTTAACAATGTAAGTTCGAGTTATGTGGCACATGTGCTTCCTCTAAAGGAGCCAATGACTCCTTAATGTATTTTGTTTGTCTGGAACCCGGCATTATTTTAAAATTTCAAAATAATGCAAAAAAGTAAGTGATCCTAAAATTTTGACTGGTAACATGTTAAGGTAAAATACTTATTTTTGTTTCATTGTGTGAAATACAGACATTCCTCCTACATTGTAAATTAAAATCTTTAATTGTTTGCAAATCTTATAAGAAACAAGGTCATGTTCATGTTTAAACAGCACAATACTAATGTTTTTACATTTATTTAAAATGAAAGTGTGATGGAATAAACCTGGAGTGAATGCATGTGTGTCGGAAACTAAACAGAACTTAAAAGTTTTCCCTGTTTCTCAACTGCATTTGTCTAACATTTGAATACAGTTTGGGTGATCAGATGACTAATCCCTCAAACCCTTCCCCCTCTCTAAATCTTTTTACTCCGGGTTATCATTTAGTTTGGATTCATTTATGTTTAATATGTCAAACAGGGGAATATCCAAAAGGATGCGGGCCCATGATTCTCTACTTATATTTTACATTATTGTTATTTTTTAATTCTCCAAGAGTCAACACTGTAGACAACTTTCTAAGAATCTGAATCATGCAGTGTTTACATAAAAATACACCTGAGATAACAGTAAACATTAAACTGTTTATAACTTAAACACACATAGTGTCAGATAGAGACAAGGTAAAAGTATAAATTAAAATATATTACTATACTATGTATTCCTATTAATGTAATTAATTGGCAAAATATATAGTAATGAACAAATAATAAAACAATTAACATAAAAATAGACTTCAAATAAGGTTTTCAATGTAAAAACATGTTTTAATTAATGCTAACATAAAAACCCTAGAAAATGGCCATACAAAAAAAGGGAAACCAGAACCAGAACTTACAAGCCTTACAGCAATGCGAGTCATCTTGGATAATTATTTCAAGAAAAAGAAAAAAACAAAACAATTGACAATTGTTGACAAGACCCCGAAAGAATGGAGAGATTAGAACTTCAGATTGAAGACTGAAAGATTTTTTACAATGAATGCTTTATGTGTAGAAAAAGGATTAATCCAAATGATACATATGTGATTATATTTTATATTTTTATAAGCTCCGAGATATTTTGAAAGAGAGAAAATGCTTATACTTGTAATTTTAGGTTTACGAAAAAAACAGAACTATTGCTTAATATTCAGTCTTGTCAAGATTGTTTTTTTTTTTCAGTTTGTTCCCATGGTCATTCTTTGTGATCTTTAGTCTTTCAGATTGGGGAAAACAGGCATCATGGGTCCTTATTTTAGATGCTCATGGTACACTGGATAAACTGTGAGAAGATAAAGATAAAAAATGCGTCATCTTATTTGTTTTTACTTTTTTGCTGCAATAGTGTAATTCTATTATTTTTTTACATCAGCTTTCTCAGAGACATAAGCTTTGTTATTACTTTTCCTGTGTAATTTGTTTACTCCACAGATTCTTGTTTGGACAGAGATTCTTTTGAATAAAGACACAACAGAAAGCCTATAAGTAGTTTATCAACAGCTTGACCTTCACTGTAAGAATACAAATTATTCTTTTGATTACGTTGAAACAAATTATAATATAGCAACATTTAAACAAGCACTTATATCAAAATACTATATACAATAGATAAAAAACTATCAAAGATGTAAATGTTTGTATTTTGTCTTCGGTCTTTTTTTCTCAAATTGTTAATCACACATTTATTCATATGCTACCAAACTGTGAAAAATATTCAGTTGGAAATGAAGCCAGATGTCGAATGCTCCAGATTTAATTTGTAGGCCATTTGTTGTTAAGGATAGCCCACAACTCTTTGTGTCACTGTGAACCAATGTCATTTGAAAAAACAGAAGTACCATATACAAAGGCTGTGTCCTCCGGAGCAGAGCCGTTGAAAATGCGAGTTACGACACTAGTATACCTCCATATAGGAAGAATGGAATGAGGAAGTAACTCGCATCACGGAGCGTCAGATGATTCTAAACATTGCACTTAAGCCCATTTATTTCAGTGTCTCCCAAACGCATTTCCTATACAGATGGTAAAATAACTGCATTTTTTTACATTTTAATGAGTTGAAATTAAATGTTATGATTAAACACAAAGACTGATTGATGCTCTAAATGTACTCAATGATTTGTTTGGAACTATTGAGGGCTCCACGAACCACGTGACCAAACGACGGTGAGATCGATTGTTGTAACTCTCATATTCAACGGCTCTGCTCCTTAGGTCCTGTTGTCGTCCGAAGGAAGCAGCCTAAACACAGCAAATTCAATTTTAAAATACTTACATCATCATATTGAAATGCTGCCATTCCCTGTTGGGCCTGGTTCCTCTTGCTGAACAGATCTGATTACAGGACAATATATGGATGAAAATTTTTCTCATTTATTCAACTCATTTTACACTACCAATGGAATGGCATTTCTTTATATGAAAAGCATTATTTACATGCAGAATATAATCGCGGAGACATTGAAAAAGTAGAGAATAACCTACCAGTCAAGCTCCTCAGTTTGACACAGCAGGAAACATAATCATCAAATGAGATCTTTCCATTAGAGCTGAAACGCTTTATAATGCAGTTCATGGTTTGAGGACTTAACCTGTATCCTGTACAAACATCACAACAAATAATCATAAAATTCACAGTCAATTCACACAAAAAATATTTTGACTTTCAAAGCGCAGAATGACAGTTATCTTGCGGTCTATGGGTGGGAGACAGAAAGCTCCCGAACCCCATCAAAACGGTCTTGATTTGCGTTGCAAAAACAAACGAATGTCCTAGACTTGTCGGATGAGTTGAGGGTGAGTAATTCATGGCAGAATTCTCCCTAAATGTAGCAAGATGTAGCAAGTAGCAAGACCCTATCCATTCATACAGTTTTTTCAATTTATTACATTCAGGCTGGGTGATATTTGTTTTTTGTAGCTGTGTGAATATACTTTAAGTACAACCACAAAGAGAAGACCTTTGTTACTACAGCAGTAAAGAATGGGCTAATGTCTATTGGCTCCAATTACTTTAATATTAAAGAGATCCATTAGAGGGAGAAATAAAAACAGGTATTGGGGCACTTATGGGACATCTAAAATATCCTGATGATATTGTATTAGATAACAGTACAGTATAAAGACATCACAAACACTGTTGGGTGTACCTCATTAACACTTTCATGTAGAGATGCATATGTAGAGAGATACAAAAATGTTTCACTAAATGTGTTCACTACACTATAAAGTTCACTCCTGCAAGCATTTACATTAGGTCACTACAGCAAACAGCTTTAAAAAAGCCATTTATTGCTCGAGCATGGGTTCTGATGCCATAGCTGCACATCAACCGCTACAGGAGAAACACTGCGTCCTCCTACACCAGGAGTCTTCAACTAAAATAGCTTGAGGTCCAGTAAACAAACCTCTGGAGCTCTGGACAATTAAATACATAAAAACATGAATTGATGGATCTTGGGAGACCAAACAACATGTATTTTCATATCTATACGACGGCATATCAATGTATGACAACAATACAATGAAGGAAAATGTGCAAAATGATTTAGGAACACATACAAATATTTTTTTTTAATATTTTCTGGATATTATAAAATCATTAAAGATGAATTGAAGAAGCATTAAAAAAGACGTGACAACTCTGAGGTGTTATGTAGCTGTTACTTATCCCTGTGGTGACGCAGTTTTTATTCTTATGAAAAATACAAATATTCAAATAGCATTTAAATTTTTTTTGTAATATTTTTGTAATTAATTATTGCGGATGGAAATAAGAAACTACGCCAGCAGTACATCCAAGTGCGGGATGTGCAAGTTCCACGTGTTGTCAGGTGACTGCATTTTGGTGGTGTGAAAGGTTACCAACACAGCAGAAAAATGCTATAATGTATAATTTTTTTAAATTGGTCCGGACCAAATGAATCGAACGAAAGGTGAGAATGCGCCCTAAATCAATGACAGTTACATCTGTCTGCTCGCTGTGCAGCGAGGCTGTCTCAGCTCTCTTCGCTCCACAACGTTGACATCTGAACGTAGCAACAGTGCACATATGTTAACGGTTCGTGGCACCGTAGAACCCAAAGTGCTACTGAGCAGACCATGATGTGCCTGAAATAAATTTGATTGCATTAGAAAATAATGTGAGGCGTTCATTTATTTAACACTTCAGAAGGCTTTCAGGTCTGGACGGACGCATCTCGCGGTCAGCATTCGGACCTGACTCCGCTAGTTGGTGCCCCCTGTCCTATACAATGTCATCTCTTTAGATGTCCTTTGAGATGTATGTTGCACCCAGCGACTGGAATATTTTACAAAATTATTTGAAGATGCAAACTTTGGTGCCGGTTTGTACTGTTAAAGGAAAAACCAAGTGGTAAGTGTTTTCACATTTGTATTTTGTTATTTTGAACATTTCATGGCTGTCCATCTGGCCCACGACACTTCTGAAAAAAAGTGTTGTCCCGTTTAAATAAAGGGAGATAAAATAAAATGTGTGCAGAAATGGTGTTTTACCCATAGAGGAGACAGCCAGGTTCATTTCCTGCGAGTCAACTGTGCCACTCATATCTCTATCGATGCTCATGAAGTGCTGCTTCCATCCACTAAGTACTGACCACAACTCCTTAAACTCATTGAAACCCATGGAGCAAGACATGTCTCTCTGATAAGTAGCGAAGTTATGTAAGATAACAGTTTAATTCAATTACAAATGACAGTACATTCAACATCAGGGCACTGTAGCAAGACGCAAGTATTTAACATCTTAACATTGATTTGTGTCAGTGCCTCATTAAGGATACATCAAGCATGCTGATCATCAGTCTACATGTCTCAAGGTTGAAAGCTGTAAAACATTGCATGAGTGTTAAAACGTTATAGGTTTGATTAATTTAACTAAAGCATGACTCTTAAAATCAATTTAAAATTATAACCGTAATCCTAAACACGGATATGAACTCTTACGTCTGTAGCCACCAGAGAAGTTGGCCTGAGTCAGACAAGCTTGAAGTTCCTCTGCAGATATGTGACCATCCTGATTCAAACAACAAACAACAAAATTATAAATATTATTTTATGAATATACTTTAATCTTATAATCATACACTTGCCTTTTACTTTTGAATTGGAATTCCAAATAAAATGCATTATGTTGGTTTGTTTATTACCAAACCCATTCGTAATGTCTTTAAAACACTTTTAGAACAGGTGATTTGGCACATTATTTTTTTTATAAAGTATTTGTGTTCTTTTGAAGCTTTAAAAGAGATCAGAACCATGACAGGCCATTGGCAGAACCAGAAAAACAGTGAAAAGCCATATGGGGGTTTGACTGAGCATGAGAGTGAATAAATAAATAAGGGATGAAACATCACTTTTGGCAGAATATATTCTCTCCTTTTAGATTTTATTTATAACTAAATGAATGAATTAATTATATTTTGTGATGTGTATAGAAAAAAAAGAGATGATAAAGCAAGAAAAAGAAAGTACAACCAAAAGTTAATATTAATAGGAAAAAACAATCTAGAAAAGAAAATCAGATAAACTGTAATGATGAAAATGTCTACTTTCAACCATTGTCAAGGCCTAGATCAGACAACAAGAACAAATCTATAAAAGTCCCTCTTACATTTAGCAACAGGGGATGTGCAAAATTACAGAGGCAGATTGTGTGTACAACACAATCTATTACTCATTTTCATACAATCACTTTGGTAGAGCAAATGAGAGACCGTCTTACATGACCAGCAACTGCAGTAAAATATCCATACAGAGGGTCCTGCTGCTGTTGTCCAGGAAATCCACTTCCATACTGGGGAAATGGGAAAGAGGCTGGATTTAGTCCCAGACATGACCAATTGTTCATAATGTTCATAACATAATAAATAATAAAGCATAATGTTCATTATGTTTTTTTGTGAAATACACACTTTGTAAGGCACAAGTATTACCATCTCGAAGCACAATCCTCCCTACTTGCATATTATGCAAATGAGACAAGTGACACTTTCTCTTTAACCTTTTTTAAGCTTTAGTTTTGGGGTGTGGGAGGACAGAAGAATGGGGACAGGACCACAAGCCTCGAACTTGGGTCACCCAAATATCAAGTGTCGAATTTCTTACAGTAGCAGAAAAATTAAACCTGAAGAATGCAATCACATTTTGGAGGAAAACATTTTTTTTACACAGTTAGCCTTGTATACACATTTACAGTGTGTATCTTAGTGACACACCCAGTTCAAGTTAAGAGTAAAGATCAGCCTGTAAACTGCATCAATGGGTGTGTTTAATGCTGCTGTGTTAAATGCTAAAGTTGAACCATTCGTTTGTATATTTCGACAGATCTTACCCCGACGGGAGCTGGTGCACCATATCCCTGAAAATTCATTTTAAAGGGCTTCACAAGGACCTTCACTTCGATTCTTCTTCATGTGATGATATTATATCCCTGTTAGCAAGCTGTGCCTTCAATATGATTCCGGACAACCAGATGCTCTCTGGTTATAGTGCGTGAATCCCGCCCTCTTCCGGTATGGGAGTGACATTTAGATCAAATATCCCGAGGAAAACAATGATAATGTTATAGAATAAAATACAAAATAAAATACTACAGTCAGTGCTTTTGTCTACTGTCACATATAAACATACTAATAAAGCATTGAATTAATTAAAGCAATGTCTCTGGATTGTAATGGACTGTTTATAAACAGCTCAACATAGCCAACTCGCGACATCTGCTGATACAGACGTGTAAGCACAGCACATGCATGTCGCTGCTTTCTGTAAAATATGTGAGCCTTTTATTATTTTATTAGTATTATTTTACTTATTTAGTTATTGATGTAGAAGTTATATACTGTTTTTAAGTTGTATTTGTACTCTAATTTACACTTCCCACATACCTATTAGTTACAAATTTAAAAAGTTACTATGTTTATCTTTGACAGTAGCAGATATTACGATTAGGTAAGCTAGCAGAAAGTCACTCATATATTTTTGGCAAATGTCGAAGGGTTTATTTCTAAAGGAAAGACTATGTAAAAGTTTTTTTGGTGGTCAGTATGGGTGTTTGCCCTATTGAATTAGCAGTGAAGTTAAATCCCTTTTACATTATTTGTGTGGCCGGATATATGTTTATCAGATAGAGTTAATGACTCTAAACAAATAACTTAATAACATAAATACATATAATATACAAACATAAATAGAAACTTCTAATCAAAACAAGCTGAGAACCAAGTCTACAAACTGTGGTCTGCCCTACTGAACAACTTGACAACTGAGGTAGGAGTTCAACTTTATACTGCCTGGGCTGAGGACCGATCGTTGCAGCCTACAACATCGAATTTCTACGAGAGCGATCCGAAAGCTGTGCATTAAATTGAGCACATCCACAGAATCGCAGCCTAGCATAGCGTGTAGACTAGCTAGCACAGAACTGAATATCATGCACGGTGTACAAATATGACGTATCAACACGTCCCGCGTGAACGTAATGTTTGCGCGACGGGTTGTTTTGAAAGAGAGGCAGCGGATAATGGACAGAACCGCCGTGGTTAAAGCGGGCGCGATGGCCAGCGCTACAGTGTGCGCGCTTTTCGGTGGAGTCGTGCTCGCGCAATACATTTTCACCAAAAAACAGAGAGCGGGCAAGAAAACCAAGATAATCGAAATGGTGAGCGCACATACTTTACATTATGTGAGGCAGAGTAAGGTTTCACACACAGTATTTGAGCTTACGAGGCCGTGTCTGATTTACCTTTTTTCCGTCTGTGTCGAGATCCAGTGCGCGACTTCAAGATCATTCAACAGGCTGGATCAATAAAACATCACACCCATCCATTTGACGTGTTTCTGGCCCAAAAATATGTACCCATTTTGTTTGTTATTCTCTATTGTCCCACATAAAAAAAACTGGGGCTGTGACCTAAATAGCCCACAATACTTATTCACTATTCCCTACATTAGTCCACTAATATAGTCCACTCAAAGTAGTGAATGAAAATGAGTGAATGAATTCGGACACTAGTGCCCCAGAAGTGTTTCGTCCATGCCGGGCTTAAAGTATTGTGTAGTTCGGATTTACAGTTTAATCTTTACGTAAATAACAGTAATTTTGATGTGTATGTAAATGACACACAACAAATATCATATTGTGTAAATAAACAGATAATAAATAAATATTGATTTGTGTAAATAATAAATATCTTCTTTGCATAAACAACGCATTCACAACCAAGATGGATTTTGTACATATTTTTTATTCGTGTAAAAAATGCATACATGTTATCTGTCATGGAAACTGATTAAATTATTTATCAGTAACTTACATTTGTATGATTCCGTGACCGCCATCTTTTTATGATGATGCCTATAGTCAGTGCGTACCTCTTCTTCTCTTGTGTTTTAATGACGATTGAAAAAGCGCATGCCTCAAGGTGCATATGGGTATGGTCTAACCGTTGAGTGTACATCGGTTGAACACTCGTTATTGTGGTGCATTATGGGATTGAATGAGTGCACTCAACGATGTCCACTATAATATCCGACACTACTACTAAATGGTTGTCCGCTCAAATTATTAGGGGAAAGGGGGCTATTTCGGACACATCCTACTATACTTTACTAAACTGTAAAAAAAGCATAGAAACTATGCCAAGTTGGAGACGAAGACGGAGCAGAGAACATCCCAGTTTTAATGTCCTACCTCTGACCTCAATGTGATTCATTAAATTAACGAATGGGTGTTGAAAGCCCATAAATGTTAACATTACCCTGCGTTCCAATTTTGCATACTATCCGTCCTAAATAGAATACAAAAATTATATTAGTATGTCCCAAATCATAGTATGTTGAAATGAGTATCCATAAAGTTCACGGATTGCCAATCACTGTTTTTGGTGATTGTAGAAAGATTCAAGTAGGGAAGGAAGGAGGCGGGAACCAGCAAACATTTAAAACATTCAATCAAAAAATAACAGCCGGCGGCCCCTCACGGCCGACCGCCGGCGAACACAACAAATCACAAACATAAATACAAATACAAACATGTTCAGGCCCGGTCCTCTCTCATCGACGGTCCGGTCGCTCGTTTCTTTATACGCTCCCAATTCTCCTACGTGATTCCAGCCCGGTGTGCGCAAAGCTAGCGCTAATTCACAATTACTCACCGGACTCGAACCACAGTCTCGCCCCGCCTGCTCTACCACAGTGATAAATTCCAATGCTGCTTCCCAATTCGCCTACTTATACTATGCCCTTAAAGTATGTACTGTTTTTGTTATGAAAAAGTAAATAAAAGTTAAAAATCCCCATTGATCGAAAAGTAAACATCCATATTGACCGACCTCCCCCTATCTGCATAAAATGGTTTGGTCCTGCCTTCACTTGAAATCTGATTCGAATAGGTTCGCAAAGCCAACATCAATAGCAACGCAACTTTCGCTATTGTTCATGTTCGTTGTGCTTTTATGTTTGTGTTTGGGGCTTGCGTGCTTGGAAAAATGAGACGTATTTGGTGACGCTACACCTGGCTCTGTATTGGCTCTCTAGCCTGTGGAAAAGCAACCGGTTCGCCGGCTTGCCGGTCAAACCAACTAAGAACTGGCAATAGCACTGTCTCTGAACTAGCACCTGGTTCCTGCTGGTGGAAAGTGGGTATCAGTGACGGTGTTTAGTTGCTGACAGTAGATGCGCCAGAACTACAGTGACCACATTGTTGCCTTGTAACGTTAAATCAAAATCTGGTTTTCAAAAAGGAAAAGAGAGAAAAGAGTGTAAGGAAAGACAAAGTAAGGGGTGTCAAACTGTAACACAGTTTTTCAACTAAACTCAACTCAACTTTATTTATGAAGCACTTTATACAATTTTCATTGTTACAAAGCAGCTGCACATGAAACATATCGAATACAAGTAAAACAACTAAAGGCATATACCTGTAAAAACAAGAAAAAGGTGAAAACAACAAAAGATAGACATACAAATCCTCCACACATTGACATAGATGCACACACACACAAACACACTCGCACACACGCACAGTGAAAGTGAAAGCACACATTGGCGATAAAGGAAAGAGAACCACTGGTCAAATATTAAACGAATGTAGATGCAATTTTCATTATGTCTAACTTCTGTATTCTAAAGCAGCCCCCCCCCATCCAGGCAGATAGTGCAGAACAATATGCAAACGGTGGCGAGGAATCCAAAACTCCAATCCAGAAAAAAAACCTCAGGAGAACCCAGGCCCAACCAGGGGATTCCAGTTCCCCTCTGGCAAAAGCTGCTGCCTCTGCACAAGCTCGACAGTGCTTGCACAACAAAGCTTTATAAAAATTAAAAAAAATAAACTTAATAAGGTAAATGATTGATTTAAGATTATCATTAACAATCTTGTAGCATTTAAAATGTTGTAGGAAAATCGTGTCAAGTTGGCGCGTCCTTTATCCAGCTCTACCCTCTTAGCTCTAGTCAGGTCACCGCTTCCCATTCTCAGCTCTGCAATCAGGTCTGGGCATGAACGGCATCCTGCGGTAACCCTGGAACAAAGAGACAAGACTGGCTGAGAGTAGAGTACTGTTCTGCACTCTTTGATGCAACAAGTACATCATTTGTTGTTGGATGTGTTCCTGGTTCCGGTTGATCTAAATAATGCAGCCTAAATCCTCTGAGGAGTAATATTATGGAAGTGTAGTGTATGCAAGATTAAAAAGATGCGTATTTAGACTAGATTTAAACTGACAGAGTGTGTCTGCCTCCCGTACAGTGCAGGGAAGAATATTCCAAAGTTTAGGCGCTAGATAAGAAAAGGATCTACCACCTGCACTTGATTCTGAAATTCTAGGTATTACCAACTAACAGGTCTATCTATCTCACATAAATTGGTTGTCTGGGAGGGTAATGCTTTGTAAAAGTAAAAAAATGTTAACATAAGGTATCCATTTAAAAAGAGAGAAACGTATTTAAATCTTTTTAAAATTGACTTTTGCAAATAACCTTTGTTAAATTTATAGAAGTATTTGTTAATTTTAATGGACCAGAGCTAAAATAGTTTTATTTTTTAACTAACAACTAAAAAAAGATTTATAAATACTAACAAATATATTGCTCATTCATGGTTCGTTAATGTTAATCAATACATTTATATGATAAACAAATTTTAAATGAGTTTTTTTTCTATTATGCATTTATTGGAGAATAATCCTGTCAATCGCAGCACTGCTGTAAACGCGCGCTGTTCTGAACGTCATCACGTGCTCAGGACATTCCCATACAACACAGAGTGGCCTGCATAGCGTATTCAATATCTCTTGTCTTATTTAATCAGCAGATTTACAATGTCCTGACTAAAAACATTTTAAACACATACTGTATGTAAATAGTAAGCGGCATGTGATTCATTAATATACATTTTACTTGTCATCCGGTGATGACTGGACTTTTGATGCTTGTAAGGGGCAGGATGCGCAACACTTAGACTTGGAGCAGGAGAGCTATTCCGGCTGCTACTTGCAGTAGCGTGAGTGTTGCCATCTTCAGTTCCATGTAAAAAACTCAAATATTTTCATCTGGTTTTCATCTGATTGACGCAACATATTTCCCGCCGCAAGCTCTCTGTCCGCTAGTGTTTGTTTGTGTGTGAGTGTGCGCGAGTGTGCACTCATTAATTGTAAACGCGCAAACAAAGACAGAAAAGACATGCCATCGTGGAAACAAGAGAAATAACATATAAGATTGGCTATTTAGTTTGTTTAATAACATAACAAACTGTAATCTGGCGCTATAAAGAAAATCAAATCAAATTTCCTTGACGTTCAAGGGTGGCGGGGCGAGCCGTTAGTAGGGCGGGGCGCCCCCCTTATATAATGGTAGGGGAAACACTGCAGGTGTTGGCGACATGAGTTTCAAATGACAGAGCACTATCGAATACAATGCCAAGATTCTTAGCTGACAACGAGGATTTTATGGAGCATCCGTCAATCGTTAAGCAGAATTCTTGGTTTTTACGTATGACGGTTTTTGGTCCAGTAAGTATCATTGTGTTTTGTCCGAGTTCAGTTGTAAAAAATTGTTACTCATCCAGTTTTTAAGTCATCTATGCAATCCTTTATTCGATGGAACTGCTGGGTTTCATGAGGCTTCGAGAAAATATAAAGTTGAGTATCATCAGCATAACAGTGAAAGCTAATTCCGTGTTGCTTTATTATATCTCCTAGAGGTAGCATGTATAATGCGAAGAGCAGAGACCCCAAGACTGAGCCCTGTGGTACACCGTACTGGACTTACGATTTAGGGGACACCTCATTGTTTATTGCTACAAATTGAAAACAGTCGGATAAATAAGACTTAAACCAAATGCAGCACTAAGGTCTAGCAGCACCAATAACGAAATACAGCCACGGTCAGACGCTAAATGCAGATAATTTGTAACTCTGATCAAAGCAGTCTCTGTACTGTGACATGCTCAAAATCCAGACTGGAATTCTTCATTAATGTCATTCCTTTGGAGGAAGGAGCATAATTGAGTTGAAACTACTTTTTCCAGAACTTTAGATATAAAAGGTAAATTCGATATAGGCCTGTAATTCCCTAGTTCTTTAGGGTCGAGTTTGGGTTTTTTGACAAGGTGCCTTATAACAGCCACCTTAAATGCTTTAGGCACATGTCCTAATGTCAGAGATGAGTTAATAATACTAAGAAGAGGATCTATAATTTCTGGGAGCATTTCTTTCAGTAGTTTTGTAGGTATGGGCTCTAGCATGCATGTTGTTGATTTAGATGATCTAATGATTTTAGACAGTTCATCGTGATCTACTGTAGAAAATAATTGCAATTTCTCCTTAGGGGTGCTGTAGTTAGTTTGTTCAGCGGGTTTCACTTCTGGTTGCATTGTTATAATTTTTTCTCTTATATCTTGGATTTTACTAGTGAAGTAGTTCATAAATTCATCACTGTTATGATGATAATCAGAATCTGAAGTCGCTGACGACTTATTTTTTGTTAATTTAGCCACGGTGTTAAATAAAAACCTAGGGTTGTGATGGTTTTCCTCTATTACTGATGAAAAGTAGACGGATATAGACATTTTCATGGCATTCCTGTATTTTCGAGTACTATCCTTCCATTCTATACGAAATACCTCTAAATTAGTTTTCTTAAAGTTGCGCTCAATTTTCCTGGACGCTTTCTTTAGAGCCTGAGTGTGTTCATTATACCACAGGGCTCTAGACTTAACTTTTTGCACTGGTTGCACTGCTGCGCCTTACTTTTTTTCTTGGCTGCACCAGCACAAAAGTTAGGTGCACCCAAATTTTTGACCGCATCACATTTAACATTACCTGCTTTTACCAGTTGACTTTTGTTTAATGTCCATATAGGCAAAATTTACTTGTAAATGTTTATCTTACAAACTGTTCAACATTAAGTTCTTTATTTGAAGCACAAATTTACAAGAAAGGTAACTTACTGAAAAAGTGTTTGTGCTTAAAGTGCTTCATGGAAGTGAAATTTAAACTAGAAAGATCTCAAGATAAATGGACCAGGGCTTGAAGGCTCAGTGTCAGAGCATTGCTTATGATTTTCGGACGGATTAAGCCTTAATTTAACATTATTCACGAAAAAGTTGTGAATAGTCCTTTTCATCATCTCTCATTATCCCCTTCTACATCCACTCTGTTTAACTAACAGCATTAGTCTCCTCACCTTTCTGTCTGACTGCAGCACACACATTTTCAAACGTACACACCAGAGGTTGCGCTAGAGTTTTTAATTTTGACTGACATGCTCAGCAAAATCCGTCATAATCTGTTATTACCCGTCACTTTGGTTCAAGTTGGCGTTAGGTGGTAATTTGTATGTTCGTGACGTCATCACGCCTGTACTGGCGTCTCGGAACTTGTTGTATTGTAATACAACCGAATGCCCAATAAAGCCGATACAGTTTTTGATACCATATTCAAGCCCTTTCCAAATCACTTTTTATTTTCTCATATCTTGTGTATGTAACAAAAGTTATGGCTGATGTCGGCTGAAGCGCTGTTATTTTCAGGAACGGAATTTGGAGTAAATCGTGTTTAAAGTTCAGTGATGAAATTAAAAGCACAACAGTCCAGTATCACAAGTAAAAGTCACTTTCCAGTGGTGAGAGACTTACTCTATTAAAAATGTATTTAAAAAAAAAGCCTAGTGTTGAAGTCTATAAAAATACTGTACAAAACCGTTTGAATAAAACGCAAGTAATGAAAATGGTGCAGCGCACACTTAATAGTTTACGTGACATAGTTTACACAGGACAGGAGAGAAATGTGCAGTGATACTCCTTCATTCTTCATGTTATGTGGTTTACTTTGAAATGTGACCTGTCTTTCCCGCGTCCCAGCGCGACATCCGACGGGTTTTCCCAGATCGCATATCATATGTCTAGTCAGTAACAATGACAGGTGAAAACACGCAGGTCGCTTCGCGAGCATATCACGCTGAAGGGAAACGGGGATTTACAATTTGCCCTCATTGTAATCCGCCAAAATGACGGACGGCATTCAGGTTTTTCCGTCAAGGGTAAAAAATCCGTCAATGACAGAGAATTTTCAGTTAACGCGACCTCTGTTACACACGTGCAGGAATATCTGGACCACAGCCAATCAGAGGGGGGTCCGCCCTTCACTATCATTGATTGGTTTAGACCACGATATGGGTCTAATGTGTGTCTGTTATTGAATCACAGGAAGACTTTCAGAGTTGCGGAGACTTTTTTTCCCCTCGAACGGCTGGTCGCACCGGTGCGACCTCTGATAATTTTAAGTCGCACCATTGAAAAACTGTACCACGGTGTTGGGCTGCCATTTTTAATCTTCTTTAAACGTAAAGGAGCAACTGAGTCTAATATTGTATTCTGTATTTATTTATATATATCTGCATATATGTATATCTGCACTTGCTAATTGCACTTCTGGTTAGACCTAAACTACATTTCGTTACACTGTACTTGTATATGTGTAATGAAAATAAAGTTGAATCTAATCTAATCTAGTGTTGTCACGATACTGGAATTTCTTACTTCGATACGATACCTTGAAAAATATCGATCCTCGATACCATTTTCGATACCACAGAGAAAAAAACTGCCACAACATTAAGGGGGTAATTTTTTTTAAATTATTATTTAAAGATAAATATAACATATATAATGTATTATAAAGAGTTATTAAAGGGTAAAATGCATTATAATTCTTCATAATGTGTGTTGTAACGCATTATGTACTGTTGCAGTTCGAGTCTCATCTTCTTTCTGGTGCTACAAGAGAATGCCAAACTTTAATAAACATATATATTTTTTTGACAGCACTTTTAAAAGGAACTGAACTTTGTAACTAATCTCAGAACTTAAGTAATTGGTAATAGATATTTGTTAACATAAATAAACAATGAAAAATACTTCCAAAACATGTATTAATCTTAGTTAAAAGTTAATTTAAACTAACATTTACTAATACATGTACTAATTAAAATCCAAAGTTCTATCTGTTAATATTTTTTTTCTTTGGACCAGATCAAACATGATCCGTTGTATTTTATTACATACTGTCATCAAAGATTAAAATATACTGTAGCAAATGGATTGCTCATCGTTCATAAATGCTGGTCAATACATAACATTATTTGATGAACATATTTTAATGCCGGATTCAAATATCACCGATCCACACACGTAATCATTTTTTGAATTAAGTTAATTAAGCACAAGTTAATTTACATTTGACCACAGTTAAAGTCTTTAAAGATTCACACTTAAAGATTCCTCAGTCGGATTATATTAACTTTAAGAACTACGCTGAAAAAACGAGACAACACTCATATCGCTATATTAGAGGTGCTAGCGCCTTTTGTTAGCACTGCTCTGTAGCAACTCTTGCATATTGGCTTGTTTGTGTCCTTCGGCTTTCCATGTTCATTGGCCTCATATCCAAAATATTTCCAGATAGCACTCCTGCTTTGTTCTTTATCAACCAAAGCCGGTTGCGGAGGCGCCACACACGCCATATTTATATTCATTTCACTTTTGCTATTTAACCAGAGCGAATCAGACGAGACACGTGACAGGCACTGCGGTCACGTGTGGTGTTTGTCAACTCGCCTTCGGAGATAAGTGAAAGTGACAGCTCGGCTAGGATCGGAGTATGGATACTTCGGGAAATTAGTATTGGTACCGTTCAGATATTTCAGTATCGATACTTATCGAAATATCGATATTTTTGACAACACTAATCTAATCTAATGTTTCAGAGAAGGTAGAGTTAAAATTTTCAATAGTAATGTCAAGATCATCAACTTTTTTACTCATGCTAGATATTTTAGACAATTCAGGCAGATTATCGAGAAACGCATCTTTGGTAGTTGAAGTAATCGTTCTACCATATTTGTAACAAGGAGTTTGATTTGCAGCTGTAGGCCAGTGAAGCAAAAATAATATCAGATAATGATCCGAAATGTCTTGACTCTGCTGAATGATTTTAACATCGTCCACATTTATACCGTAAGAAAGTATTAAATCTAAAGTATGATTACGAAGCTTAGTGGGTTTTGACACATGTTGACTAACGCCCATGGAGTTAAGAGTGTCTTTGAAAGCCATTCCCAAGGCATCTGTATCATTGTCTACATGGATGTTAAAGTCACCAACGACAAGGACTCTCTCTGTGGCCAGTACTAGTTCTGATAAGAACCCACCAAATTCTTTAATAAAATCTGTGCGGTGCCCTGGAGGCCTATATACAATAGCTAGAATAAATTAAAAAAAAAAATTTGTCCTTAGTATTAGGTGTTGATACGTGAAGTACCATGACTTCAAAAGAATTGATTTAAAATTAGACTTCTGAGAGATGAACAAAATAATTATTGTAAAGTGCTGCGACACCTCCCCCTCTACCTTTTAGACGAGGCTCGTGTTTATAGTAATAATCTTGGGGAACGGATTCATTAGAGTAATATAATCATCAGGCTTTAGCCATGTTTCTTTTAAACAGAGCAGGTCTATTTTATGATAAGTTATCATATCGTTAACAAAAAGTGCTTTATTTGAGAGAGATCTAATATTAAGCAATCCGAGACGTAACAGTTGATTATCTGTATTTTGTTCATGTTTGATTTGTTTAACATTTATTAAATTACTTTCAAGAGGATACGCATTATCATATGTTTGCTAATCCGGGGGACAGACACAGTCTCTATTTTATGTTGTTTGTGAGAAGGGTCTATTACATGTCACCACGAAAGGTGGGTAGCCTTTAATCTGTAAGTGGTATTAACCTGTTGGCTTAATGTCCATAGAGAAATAAGATAGCTAGCTACAGACAACTGTTAGCCTACATTTAATCACCATTTAATCAGTAAAATATTTGCTGCTGTTTTCATTGTTTTGAGAGGATGATGTTAATTTATTTTGATTGAAAAGTTAATATATATTTAAGTTTGTTCCTTTTTCTTTTTTTAAATTTTTCATTAATAATTATAATAATATTTATTATTAGAGATATTTTCCATTTAAAAGAATGTTCCATTTTGTCAAATTTTGCAATAAAAATACATTGAGACTGTAAAAGTTGGTCTTCAGCAATTTTTTATGGTTGCTTTTAATCTTGCATCAAAGAGTGAACTGCATACTAGATTTGCATGAATGTGCAAATCACCAGCAGTATATATTGTGCTAGTGCTAGTATTGAACTACAAGAAGCATGAACGTTGCAATCCTTTAATAAGAGTTATGTAAAGCTTTTGATGGGACAGTTAGGACTGGGGGCCCAATTCGACTTTTTGTCATGGGGCCCAAAATTACTGGCAGCGCCCCTGCGCTAACCTATGGTTTGTCGTTTCTAAACTCAGCAAAAAAAGAAACGTCCCTTTTTCAGGACTGTGTATTTCAACAATAATGTTGTAAAAATCCAAATAACTTTACAGATCTTCAATGTAAAGGGTTTAAACAATGTTTTCCATGCATGTTCAATTAACCATAATCAATTAATTAACATGCACCTGTGGAATGGTCGTTAAGACCTTAACACTTTACAGAGAGTAGGCATTTAAGGTCACAGTTCTAAAAACGCAGGACACTAAAGAGACTTGTCTACCGACTGTGAAAAACACCCAAAGAAAGATGCCCAGGGTCCCTGCTCATCTGCGTGAACGTGCATTAGGCATGCTGCAGGTAGGCATGAGGACAGCTGATGTGGCTAGGGCAATAAATTGCCATGTCCGTACTGTGAGACGCCTAAGACAGCGCTACAGGGAGACAGGAAGGACAGCTGATCATCCTCGCAGTGGAAGACCACGTGTAACAACACCTGCACAGGATCGGTACATCAGAATATCACACCTTCGTGACAGGTACAGGATGGCCACAACAACTGCCCGAGTCACACCAGGAACACACATTCCCTCCATCAGTGCTCAGACTGTCCGCAATAGGCTGAGAGAGGCTGGACTGAGGGCTTGTAGGCCTGTTGTAAGGCAGGTCCTTACCAGACATCACCAGCAACAACGCCGCCTATGGGCACAAACCCACCTTCACTGGACCAGACCGGAGTGGCAAAAAGTGCTCTTCACTGATGAGTCACGGTTTTGTCTCACCAGGGGTGATGGACGGATTCGTGTTTATCGTCGAAGGAATGAGCGTTACACCGAGGCCTGTACCCTGGAGCGGGATCGATTTGGAGGTGGGGGGTCCGTCATGGTCTGGGGCGGTATATCACATCACCATCGGACTGAGCTTGTTGTCATTGCAGGCAATCTCAATGCCTTGCGGTACAGGGAAGACATCCTCCTCCCTCATGTGGTACCCTTTATGCATGCTCATCCGGACATGAACCTCCAGCAGGACAATGCCACCAGCCATACTGCTCGTTCTGTGCGTGAGTTTCTGCATGACAGCAATGTCAGTGTTCTGCCATGGCCAGCGAAGAGCCCGGATCTCAATCCCATTGAGCAGGTCTGGGACCTGTTGGATCGCAGGGTGAAGGCTAGGGCCATTCCCCCCAGAAATGTCCAGGAACTTGCAAGTGCCTTGGTGGAAGAGTGGGGTAACATCTCATAGCAAGAACTGACAAATCTGGTCCAGTCCATGAGGAGGAGATGCACTGCAGTACTTCAAGCAGCTGGTGGCCACACCAGATACTAACTGGTACTTTTGATTTTGAGCCTACCTTCATTCAGGGACACATTATTCTATTTCTGTTTGTCACATGTCTGTGAAACATTTTTAGTTTATGTCTTATGGTGTTGACTCTTTTAGTGTTCATACAAATATTTACACATATTAAGTTTACTGAAAGTAAAAACAGTTGAAAGTCAGAGGACGTTTCTTTTTTTGTTGAGTTTAGTTTCAACTAATCACATAGTAATCACTTAATGCAATGAGAGCGGGGGTAACCTAGCTGGCTGAGATTTTAGCGGACACATAAAAGGGAGCTGAATTGAAGAGTGAACACAACACTGAAAGTACCCAAACACTGTTTTTTAACATTCATATTGCATCAAATACACACACATACTACATATACATTAAACCGTATGCCTATTTTACATTGTTGTTCTGTGGCAATACAATCATATTTGATCTTTGACCTGTAGGGTGGGGGTGTGGACTGAATTACACTGTACACAGAGGCATTTCATTGATCGTTCGTGTGATGACTAAAGCCATAACTTATCACTGGAATGCACCTTATCATCAGAAAGACACTGACATGTACAAACACAAGAGTCTGGGTTGTGATTTTTGTAGAGGTGGAATAAATTTACTGCTCAAAAACACTGAAGCACTACGCTCTCGTAAGCACTTCAGCTGTACCGTAAAGATTTATCACGCTAAAAAATTCTGCATCTAAAATAACTCAATGTAGGGAAGAGCAACTGAACTCTGGCCTATTGATCAAGACAATCCACACACTCTTAGAGATAACCTCAATATCTTTGGTCAGCATAATTCAGTTTAGGATGTGGAGTTTTGTTTTTGCCCTATGGTTGGATGGATTTTAAGTTTTCCGTGTGTGGTTGGGATTTTGTGTGTGTGTTTGGGTCATGTGATTGCCTGTAAGGGTTTAGATTACGGGGTGTTATCCGTTTTGAGGCGACACCCCTTGTGTGGCAGGCCTATATAAGTGTTTGTCAGACAAGAAACATTTTCCTTGCCATTTGAAACGACGCTTGGAATCAAGTAAAGGTATGATTGCATGCTATTTATATGGAGAATAATGACTGAATCCGCCAGTATTTGTTTACCTGCGTCAATGAATCAAGATCCATTTTTATATAAACCAGACCAGAATGTTTGGCCTCTATTTTTTTTAAGTCGCACACAAGTTCATTTAATTTTTGCATGCTGCATATTTTGAGCTGCATTACTAATGTGTTTCACATGGGCCTGAAACTGTTTTTTTCTAAATGGGTAAAATGTTTAAATGCAATTTGGTCAAGGTTTTATATGCAGTAAACTAAGTTGTTCACTTGTATAAAATTATGTCTATATTTTAAACTTTTCAGTAGCTCCACCCCCACCTCTTGACATGGGGGAATATTTTTTAAGACCACAGGTACACTTTGTTTACTCAGAGTTTGTTGTTAATCTTTGGGGCCAAGACGAGAAAGGATTCAACCTTCTCAGTGACCAGTGGCATGTCAGCCTGTTAAAGTTAGCCTACAGTTTGCCATTTGTTGGTTTAATATTTCCTATACCGAGGAAGGGATGTCTAATAAATGTTTCCAACAGATTAGTCCAATACAATAAAAACATTTTTTTTTGTGTCATTATCTCAAAATGTGACTTCTAGAAACTATCAAGAACCAAACTTAGACCCCAATGAACTAGGAAACTATAGACCCATTTCAAATCTCCTTTACCTATCTAAAATACTAGAAAAAGCAGTATCCACTCAGCTCTGCTCTGTCTTACAAAATAATTACATAAACAAAAAAATTCAGTCAGGCTTTTAATCGCATCATAGCGCTGAAACTGTTCTCGTAAAAATTACAAAACACCTGCTTATCAGATAAAGGTAACATCGCACTCCTAGTCATGCTTGACCTTAGTGCTGTGTTCGATACTGTAGACCTCTGTTTCTCAACCGGGGGTACGTGGACCATGGCTTAATTGCAGGGGGTCCGTAGAACCCTTAAAAGCAATTGAGTTATTTTCTTGCATTCAGAATATGAAATTAACACACACCAGACGCAGATAAAAATCAAGAGAGTCGGCTATTGCAGTCAAATTAAATGCCAAATTGACTGATTACTTGTGTTCATAAATTTTTCATTCACTTTGCAGTGAAGTTCATTCAAAACAAATCCTATTCTTCGCATTCCTGACTCAAAGAAAGCAGTCATGGGGCGTCATTTAGAGCGGTCGACGTAAGACAGGTGTGGTCTAGTGGTAAGAGAGTTGGACTCGTAGCCAGAAGGTCGCTGGTTCAATTCCCAGTGCCACCAGGAAATGACTGAGGTGCCCACTGCACCCTACTCGTAAGTTACTTTGGATAAAAGCGTCTGCCAAATGAATGAATGTATATGTAAATATGTTACAGCACCGCGAGAGAGAGTTGATGGCTCTGTTTGCTTTTGAATTGCTCTTGCAGTACTTTGTTGTCATATGCATGGTGGTTATGCGTACCACCTAGTGTTGTCAAAAATATCGATATTTCGATAAATATCGATACTGAAATATCTGAACGGTACCAATACTAATTTCCCGAAGTATCGATACTCCGATCCTAGCCGAGCTGTCACTTTCACTTATCTCAAAAGGCGCGTTGACAAACACCGCAGTGCCTGTCACGTGTCTCGTCTCATTCGCTCTGGTTAAATAGCAAGAGTGAAGTGAATATAAATATGGCGTGTGCGGCGCTTCCGCAACCGGCTTTGGTTGATAAAGAACACATAAGGAGTGCTATCTGGAAATATTTTGGATATGAAGCAAATGAACATGGAAAGCCGAAGGACACAAACAAGCCAATATGCAAGAGTTGCTACAGAGCAGTGCTAACAAAAGACGCTAACACCTCTAATATAGCAATATGAGTGTTGTCTCGTTTTTTCAGCGTAGTTCTTAAAGTTAATATAATCCGACTGAGGAATCTTTAACTGTGAATCTTTAAATACTTTAACCTTTGGTCAAATGTAAATTAACTTGTGCTTAATTAATTCAAAAAATGATCACGTGTGTGGATCGGTGATATTTGAATCCGACATTAAAATATGTTCATCAAATAATGTTATGTATTGACCAGCATTTATGAACGATGAGCAATCCATTTGCTACAGTATATTTTAATCTTTGATGACAGTATGTAATAAAATACAACGGATCATGTTTGATCTGGTCCAATGAAAAGAAAATTAACAGATAGAACTTTGGATTTTAATTAGTACATGTATTAGTAAATGTTAGTTTAAATTAACTTTTAACTAAGATTAATACATGTTTTGGAAGTATTTTTCATTGTTTATTTATGTTAACAAATATCTATTACCAATTACTTAAGTTCTAAGATTAGTTACAAAGTTCAGTTCATTTTAAAAGTGAGGTCAAAAAAATATATATGTTTATTAAAGTTTGGCATTCTCTTGTAGCACCAGAAAGAAGATGAGACTCGACCTGCAACAGTAGCTACATAATGCGTAACAACACACATTATGAAGAATTATAATGCATTTTACCCTTTAATAACTCTTTATAATACATTACATATGTTATATTTAGCTTTAAATAATAATAAAAAGCTCATGAATTACCCCATTAATGTTGTGGCAGTTTTTTTCTCTGTGGTATCGAAAATGGTATCGAGTACACAAAGTCGAACAAGTATATTTTTCAATGAAGCACCAAGTATTACCTTATTCATGAGCTTAAGCTCTTAGCTCTTAGGCTCTATCAGAACCCAGAATGATGGCCTTCTAGTGTGTGAAAGTGTGCATGTAACCGCAATCTTTGTTAGATCACTCTCCGACACCTGACACGGGACCGATTGGCCTCTTATTGGGAGCGGTTTTACTTCAGATCGGTTGTAAGGAATGATTAGGTGTAATTTGCGGTTGGGAAGAAATTGAAATGCTTTTGGAAGGTATGTATTGTTTAGGGGGCATTTACATTGTAGTGTATATTCCAGGGAAAACTATGACGTTAACCACAGTAAAATACGTATAATTAATGGTGACTAACCATACCTATTTTTACTAGTGGTGGGCCGTTATCGGCGTGGTGAGTCTCTTATCGCGCGATAAAAAAAATGTCGCCGTTAATCTATTCTCAAAATTGGGTTGGGAGCTGGGTCTATACTACGCAAGCTATGATGACGTTCACCTTGATATTTTAGCGCGGATGTATACATAGCTTAATTGCACTGTAGGGGTGGGAACGAGATTTTTCAACTCGCGTGATTCGCGTCATTCGCCGCCTCATCATCTCATAACCAGGGCTTCATTCGCGCGATTCGCGCAGCAATTAGGTCTATCTCCTCTTTGCATTGACTTAACATGTAAATCACTCGAGCTTGTGGAATGTGGAATTCACACATTCACTCGAGGAATGTGGAATTGGTTTACTGTACGGAATTGGTTTACATACAGTTGGTTTAAAAAAAAATAACTTTCTCTCAACAGGTAGTGGTCTAGCTTTAGTTGAAACCAGTAACTTGAATTGGCACCTAATGTATTATGGCTCCTGCATGACATATCGCTTGCTGCTCCCTAACTATTTGTAAGTAATTTTGGATAAAAGCGTCTGCTAAATGACTAAATGTAAATGTTCTGTAGGAGCTCTTCCAGTCTCAAGTACCACCTAGACGCAAAGCATCCCTTAGCTAATGCGGAAGTAAACACAAGTACATCTTATTGAACATAATTTAATTTTCATCACATATTATCATAGTAGAACAGCTTTCTCAAGCAGTTTGTGATGCATTTTGGAAACAGGAGGTGAACCCCATGCGCCACCTGGCTTGAGAAACCTGTTCTCAAAGACTTACTTTTGGTCATTATTTGGGTAGCACACATAATCTGAATGCCTTCGTCAGAATTCAAATGAGCCATTTTAATCTAGATTAATCTAGATTAAAAAAATTAATCTATGCCCACCCCTAATTTTTACACACTTTATCTGATGCAGTAGACCTAATAATAGCAACAAACTAAATGCACTCATCCAACAAATCTGATCAGCAGATCGTATATCAACTCTAAGAAGTGTTACTTTAATGGCCAAGGAAACATAAAACTCTTATTGTATTGCAGTACCGTTTCAGAAATTATAACGAAATCAAGCAGTTAAAGTGATGTTAATATGTGATAAGTAAACAAATGCGGGTTTATTGACCACACTAAAGAGAAAACAAACCAAATAACAAACGCTAACAAACAACACATGAAATATAAAAGAAGTTAAGAAATGAAAGAAATAGACAAAGCAAAGAGTGGCAATATTACAAACAGCTATTCACTTCTGCATATACCATCGAGGACAGTCTCCTTAGTTAAAAGGGGTAACAGCTTAAAACACAGCTATTTAGAATATAGTTGAGATACTTGCACTGGCTTCCTGAGTGTGGTGGGACAAGTTCTTGTGCGCGTGGAAAAGCGTTTTCAGAGTCCTGATGATTTCAAATCAAGAGGATGAGTCCGTCTAATTCTTTCTTAGAACCGGATTGGCTGATGAAGGTAGAACGAACTTAGCCGAAGCAAACTGCTGGAAGAAGCAGTCTCCAAGGCAAGAGACATGTCTAGATGACATGACCGAGCAGGAGTGCGCGAACACGAGATGAACGTGGTTTCCTCCATGAACAGATGTTTTAAGCCTGTGGGCTGAACGCCCCTCCAAGGTGGCCGATCCAATGCGATGAGATGATTTTAGGCGCAAAATCAATGTTTCTTGGTCCTGCCCAGTAGCTCATTAGCTTTTATGGTCCCTTAGAAGTTTGGAGCTGTGATACTCTTACAATAATAAAATGAGTATGGTATGAAATACATTACTGTGCTATACACCATCTTTAAGGAATGAAGAGGGAAACATTTAGATATGAAACATGAAAGGATTATAAGTACATTGACCTGTAGTTTGTACAAGAATGTAAATATAAACACAATACAACTAAAGACAGATGCCTTTGAGGTTGTAGGTGTGGCCTAATAACATGGGGACAAGCATACAATGTGGGTTTACATGTATTTACATTTTAAACCAATCTTTCGTGACTAAGGAGAAATAAAGAGAAATTTAAAAAGAATGAAACCTCGTTCTCAACCTCTAGGGCCCAGATGGCTTTTCTGACTTAGGTGAACGTCCTGTCCTCCCCCAAGAACCTCCATTGAAGTCCAGGGGACATTATTGGAAAGTGTCCTGGTCAGTAATGAAGGTGTTAAAATGGGGCAGTTGGACCAGACTAGCTGCGTTTCTTGAGTCGAGGCTCTCGTTCGTCTGCAAATATAACTTAAGAGTTTGAGCAACGGGAGATGGTGAGAAAGTGGCGCATCCTGCATCCTCCCATGACTTTTAGATGTTGTAGGATCTGGTCGGATTAAAGGTTACCATTTGGTATCGTAAAACACCAAAGGCTCTCACCAAGGCCATTTTTATTGAACAATGGATAGCCTCTATATCATGTTGGTAAATTTGTCATTGTTTTCTTGTTTTAGATCATTTTCTTCAGATAACGGTAACTGATCAGTAATGGTTGGTGTAAGTCCTTGTTCAGAAATTAAAGTCAAAAGAATAGACTGCAGTAAAGTGTGTTCATACTGTTGGAAATAATGAAATAGAATGTTTTTGCGGCGTAATTGTGATTATTGTGTAATTGTAATGCAACTGAAAACTATTTAATGGTCATGTGTAATTTTAAGTTAGGGTAACATATATTGACTTGGTATTTTCCTAATGTAGGGGAAATATGTTGTTGTGCTGGGGAAAGAAAATGGGATGAGGTGTGACCGTGTAGGTCGAGGGTCCATGAGGATAGGTTGAGATACGATGGGGTCCAGTACTCCAAAAAGGTTGAGAACCACTGCTGTAGACCATAACATACTTGGGATCGCTTAAACAATTATACCGGTATTCAGGAACAGGCACTACAATCGTTCAGATCTTACTTATCAGACAGATTTCAACTTGTCCATTTAAATGGGGAATCATCAAATCTAACACAAGTAAATTATGGATTACCTAAGGAATCGGTTTTAGGACCCTTGCTATTCTCCATATACATGCTGCCCCTTGGCAACATTATTAGAAAACATGGAATTAGCTTGCACTGTTATGTAGAAGATACTCAGCTATACATCTCTTTAAGACCAGATAATTCCTTCCAGCTATCCAAATTGGCAGAGTGCATCGCAGAGATAAAACATTGGCTGACTAGTCATTTTCTTCTTTTAAATGCTAAGAAAACAGAAATATTAGTTATCGGACCAAAGACACGTAAGCAGAATACTTTGGGTTATATAACCTGCATACTGAAGGCTGCACTGTTACTCCAACAAATACAGTTAAAGACCTAGACGTTATATTAGACAGCAACCTGTCATTTGGAAATCACATCTCAAATATCACAAAAACAGCCTTCTTCCACCTTAGAAATGTTGACAAATTACAAGATTTTCTATTTGTTGATGACGCATTTGTGATGTCAAGACTTGACAACTGTAATTCACTTCTTAGTGGTTGTCCTGTATCATCAATATACAAACTACTGTTCAGAATGCAGCTGCCAGAGTTCTAACCAGGTCCAGAAAATACGATCACATAACCCCAATGTTATCATCCCTTTACTGGCTATCCATTAAGTATAATATTGATAATATAATATAAGTACTTTTAATTATTTATAAAGCCCTAAACGGTTTAGCCCCTACCTACTTATATCACATAAAGACCCATCACGTTCTCTTAGATCTCAAAACTCTGGACTTTTGATAACACCTAGAATAACTAAATCCACTAGGGGTAGAGCTTTCTCAAATGTAGCACCTAAACTCTGGAATGGCCTTCCCTATACTATTCGAGGGTCAGACACACTTTCCAAATTTAAATCTAGATTAAATACACATCTTTTCAGCCAAGCTTTCACTTAATGCATAATATGCTAAATAAACCACCAGGAGACTGCATTTATTAGATATTATATGCTAAAATTACCTTGTTTGTTCTATAAACACCATGCACAGTGCTGTGTTCTACCTTTTCTGTGTTTTTCTTATTTTCTCCTTTAAAGTGGCTTTGGAAGAATACACATTGTGAATAGTGCTATACAGAGCCATTGAGAGAGAGAGTTCTGCCAATGGAAGTCCAAAATGCTGGAGGGCCATGTGTTTTATGGAGCCTTCAGATAGTTCCAGAAAGTTATGTTTTCTCTTTAAATAATTTCTTTCTTGCATTTTTTTGTTCATTAAATGGCTTTCATCTTTAAATAGGTTAAAAGTTTACCTCAGTTGGTCTGTTTAGTCGCAGCTCCATGCGTAACTTCCGGGAACTATTGAGAGCCTCCATGAACCACCATTGCTGTAAAAAAACTGTTCCATTGTAGTCGCGTAGTTGACGCGACTCTCTTGCTGCGTCCCAATTTGCCTACTTGTACTATGCCCTTAAAGTATGTACTGTTTTTGCTTTGGAAGAGTATATACATTTAGTGCTTAGCAAAACTGTATGCACGCACTGGGCCATACTAATGCGAAACGGCAGTTGTTGCCTAGACAACACTGTGGTCCTTAACTGTCACAAAAAACAAAATACGTCTCTTCCTTGAAGACTTCATTTATTATTTTGTATTTTGATGGATCATATCTCCTAGCCGCGTGGCGGTTTGGGCAAGTCTTGTCAGACTCCCAGGGACCAGGACTAGAGTTACAATCTACTTCATCTACTTCCTATAGGGGGGTTCAATGGCTGGCAGAGCAGCTCTCCCACTGTTGGGGGGGCCCACGGGGGGCGACCGATTCTGCTTGCCTGCCTGGCGATGATGTAGCAACATGCACTGTCTGTGAGAGTGCAGAGAGTTGCTGCTTATCCTCTACATTGGGTCTCGCCATGACGCAATGTCGAGTTCCCGAACACCGTCATGTAGAGGGTGAGCGCGGCTGTGAAACACAGAGAGAGAGAGAACCCTTTTAAGTTGGCTGTTGGGACGGGGCAGGACTGTCCTTGAATAACCTCCAAACCTGAGGTCTAGCCCGAAGGTGTTCTTGGTCTCCCTGGGGTCTTACCGTGAGGGCCGCTTTGGCTCCTGTTGGTCTTTTCTTTGATGTTTTCTTCCGGTGGGCCAGTTGAAATGAGGGAAGCGCAGTTGGGGAACATCGAAGAGGACCAGGTTGCTGGGGAGCAGACGGTGTATGGAATCTCAACAGCCTGAGGGGAGTTGAGTGGTGGCAGGGGAGGATATGCTTGATATCCTCTGTCTGCTTTTTACTGTCGAGGTCAACAGTATCACCAAACAGCTCCCCTGCGAGATGGGCGAGTCAAGTAAGCGCATCTTCTCTGTGTCACTCATCTATGCAAGGTTCAGCCAGAGGTGTCTCTCCCCGACCACAAGTGTGGACATTTTCCGACCCAGGGCCCGCGTGGTCACCTAGTCGCCCATAAGCAGTTTGGTGGCAGCCCGGAACTCCTGCATAAGCGCTAGATCGGTCTTGCCCTGTTGGGACTCTCTCAACCCCGTAGTCTGGACTAGAGTGTGAAGAGAGGGGCAGCACTGCCCGCAGCAGTGCAAGCTCCCGGCATCAGAGACACCGGAAAGCCCACATGCTTTGGACAGGAGACTAGATCGAGCCCCCTGGTGGCAGCCAACTGCGGGTTGGACCGTAGCGGCACATTCCCTCTGGGGGACATTGACATATCCTCGAGCTGACCCACCAACAGGGGAAGAAAGGGTGATTGAACTAGTTTGACATGTACGGGTGGTCACCAAGTCGCCCGTAAGCGGCTCACGCACACAGACGGACACACAGACAAGCATGCGCGCACACACACAGACAGACACGCACACACTAACAGTGAAAGCACACATTTAAGATAAAGGAGAGAGAAACACAGGTCAAATATTAAACCGATTATAAATTCCTATATGCAATATTAATTATGTAAAACTTCTGAATTCTGAAGCAGGCCAGGCAAATAGTGCAAAACACCAATCGAGGTGAAGGACTGTAATACAATAAAAGTTCTTTCAAATACTGCTGAGCTAAACCATGTAGGGCCTTTTTGGTAATAAGCAAGATCTTAAAGTTAATGCTATGCTTTATAGGTAACCAGTACAAGATTGATAGAACCGGGCTAATATGCTCATTCTTTTTTGTACGTGTAAGAACTCGAGCTGCCGCGTTTTGGACCAGTTCGTTTTTGTAATAGGCCTGCAGGGAAACCACCTAACAGTGCATTACAGTAATCTAGTCTTGATGTCATGAATGCACGAATTAATTTCTCTGCATCTGACAGTAACAGCAATGACGTAGTTTAGATATATTATTAAAATGGAAAACACAATTTACAGGTGTTGCATATTGAGTAGAAAGGCAAGATTCTTAGCTGACGGAGCATCCGTCAATAGTATAGCAGACACTTCACTGTTTATTGCTACAAATTGAAAACGGACGGATCAATAAGACTTAAACCATTTCAATGCTATTCCAGCGTAAATATCAAGTGTATGTAGGAGTGTGCTGTGGTCAATGGTGTCAAATGCATGGCCTCACGTGCATGAGTATAAAGGGAGAGGGAGCAGTGAGAAGGTTCATGTTCAGTGTCATGTTTGTGTTCAAGTAAATGCATATGCTAACGTTTGCCACTTTCAGTACACGCAAGCATCTATAGTTGCGTACGCACTCAGTTTATCTTTACTATACACGCTAGGTTTCTCTGTCTAGTAGGTGATTGTCGCACCACACAGAACATTTTTAATTATAATGGGTTCTAATGTCTTGATTCGCACCGCATCCGCTGTAGACACGGTGTGAGTGACCTTACATGTTAAAATTGAATCTGAGTTTTTACTAGTTATTATTAAAAAGCGAGCAAACAAAACGTGCTACCTAGCATTACTAATGCCTCCACCTAAGCCCCCCCCACAAAAAAATGTCACAATGTTTACTTACAGTAAAGGCGTCTATATAAATAAAATTGAATTGAATTGAACTTCTTTTTTGTTCTTCTTTGAAATTTCACAAATTATTCTTCTTTGCCGAAGGTTAGTCATGATGCTAAGCTTCATTGTCTGTGTCTTCTGGCTCCTTTCTCCGTCCCATCAAGCATGAATAAGCATGAATAACTTACAGTATATCGAATAGCTTATTCATGTTGTTTGTGTTGCATCACTGCAGATGCCCGAGTTTGAGAAAAGCACGATTCACATCAGAGACCCTGAGCGGGTGGAGCAGATAATTTGCTCTCTCATTAAGGGGGGAGCAACGAAACTGCAGGTACAAACATCATTAGTTCAACTGTGTAACAAAACCAATGTAACAATGTAAACTATTTGTAATATTCTGGGAATTGCTAAAGTAATTTGATCTGTCTAATACAGTATATTGATTCCTCACTAGATCGACTTTTACTGTCCGGTTTAGTTCTGGATTATTTATGTTTTTAGATCATCACTGATTTTGATATGACGTTAAGCAGATTTGCTGTGAATGGAAAACGCTGCCCAACATGTCATAGTAAGTTACTTTCTATTAGAATACATTTTCTGGATCGTTCTAAATTAGTCTAATCATTTTTGATCCACTTCTCTGATTATGTATATTTTGCAGATATTATTGACAATTGCAAGTTGATCACAGAAGACTGTAGGAAAAAGGTATTAGATTTTCTTCATAGCTGGATTATATGCTTGTTTTTGAACAGTTTTCAGAAAATTTTAATTTTCCCAGCTGCTGCAGCTAAAGGAGACATATTACCCTATAGAGATAGACCCTCATCTATCCATTGAAGAGAAATATCCATTTATGGTGGAGTGGTGAGTAACCCCACACACACACTACAATAGGTCAAATGATAGGATCCGCAAAATGTGGTATTTCTTTCTCAGGTACTTTAAGTCTCACACATTATTGGTGGAACAGAGATTGCAGAGGGACAAACTACCAGAGGTGGTGAGAGAATCTGATGTCTGTCTAAGGTACAAACCTTTCGATTTACTCCATGATTTAATGGAAATTGGAACTTAATGGTCCGTTCCAAATGAACAAATCGTCACCTTGGAATAATAAGGTTTTATGTACCTTCTTAGAAGTTTGGAGATATTTTATATGACATAATACAGAACCTTTTTGTTTTTCTAAAAATGTCCCAAAATGTACATAATGTACATTACACGTGTAAGTAAATAAAAAAAACATCACATAATGTAAATAAGGATATGTGAATAACTCAATTTTGACAAAAGTCCAGGTTGACCCTCTTGTTTTGTTGCTGTAAACCTGAAAGGATAAACGTAGTGAAATAGAATCTTTCACTGAACTGATCATATGCATGTGTTCGGCCACATGTCACAGGGAAGGGTATGAGCAGTTCTTTGACCGACTGCAAACGCACAGCGTTCCAGTGTTTATCTTTTCAGCGGGTCTGGGAGATGTGCTGGAGGAAATTATCAAACAGGCTGGTGTCTACCACCCCAATGTCAAAGTGGTGTCCAACTTCATGGACTTTGATGACAATGTGAGTCCTGTTGGCCATAGTAACCATCTTTTATTCACTATACTCTCAAGTATTTTTTTGACAAGAATTTCTTTGTAGGTTTCATGCATGTAACGATTCTCTAGAGAATATAGCTGTGTTGTGGAGCTTTGCCTTTGTCTTGTAGGGAGTTCTGAAAGGCTTTAAAGGAGAGCTGATTCATGTTTATAACAAGCATGATGGTGCCCTGAGGAACACAGAATATTTTAAACAATTGAAGGACAATGGGAACATTATTCTGCTCGGAGACTCGCTCGGTGATCTCAATATGGCAGATGGAGTGCCCAACGTGGAAAACATCCTCAAGATTGGCTTTCTCAATGATAAGGTTATATTTTTCATGGCTTTGCAAGGGGTTATGTTGATGCATATCATTAATGTATGTTTACATTTTATCCAAAGAGACTTAAGGTGCAAGGTATACATTTTATTGTCGTGTTGGCAGGGAATCAGTTTCATGATCTTTCACTGCTAATGCAGTGCTGTAGCCATAGTGCTACAGGAACATAATACTTGTACCGATTTATAACTTTCATTTTATGTGTCACAGGTAGAGGAACTATTGGAAAAGTACATGGACTCTTATGATATTGTCCTGATGAGGGATGAAACTCTTGAAGTGCCAAATTCCATTCTACAGAAGATCTTATAATTGACATAATGGGTCACAACCCTGACCGCTGTGGAATGCCTTTAATTGTAGGATATTTGGAGTCACTTGGATACAAAGATCAAACTCCATATAAATGCTCCAAGATTTACATACTCAGTTCCTGTTTTTCTTTTAAATCAACTGCTTTTTTTAACACCCTGCTTTTGTGGCATCAAGGACCTTGATGTCAACACATATCAAAAGAAAACCAGTTGCATATTGTTAAGATTATTTTTTGCAGTATTTTTGATATGAAAACATTTGGAATGGTCACACCCTGGGACAGCCACTGGTGTGTGTCGGTCATCATCAATATTAACATAATCAGTACTTTTGGATTCTAAAGAGCTGTTACAGTTCTCATTATTTTTTTACTTTATATGAATGCCTGAATGCACAAAACATGAAAAGCAAGCAAATCAATTCATATTGTTGCCCAATCCTTGATGTTAAAGCTATGTGTTTTCTCCTGCAATAATTTCTTAAAGTTAAACCGCTTTTGGGGCCTCATCATAAAATGTTGCGTAGAAACTGTGCTTAATTAGATTTTACCATCATTTGTCAAAGTGCTGAAGTGTGATTCATAGAACAACAATTTGTATAAATTTCAAAGTTCCCATGGTTTTTTGCGTACGCAGACTCAACGATCAAATCCATGCATGCGCACACTTTATAAAGGAGGCTCCTGGTGTAAAGGTTCACTATGTCTACTGATAACTTGTTCAAAGGCAATAAAATTAGTTTGGACTCTAATGTTCTGAAATGTGGGTAGCTGCTGGCATATCGCAAGAAGAACAGTCATGTCCTAATGTTTTGGAGGGTATATTGACAGAAATGCAATATAATATACAAAACTATGCAGGGGGTGTAGCAGACGTAAAAGTTTATTTAAGAAACTGGTTATTCATTCTGTCCCCCGCACTTTTTTTACCCATCTTCTAAATTTCCAACCTCTGTTCTCTCTAATTTTTTACTTAGATTTAAGTGAACTAACAGTCAGCCAGTCAGACACAAGCCGAATCATTTCTTCGGCACATCTGCCAAACACGTTAAATCTAATGTTAATCTCTCGTGAATACTTTCAATCACGTCTTTGCTTTTTCTGGAGTGTAGTTTACCCCCAAACCGCCAAAAGAGTAGCGGACGATTACGTCCTTTTTTCAAACATGTGTGTGTTGTCCCGATTATCATTTATTTTTTATTTGAGATGATGCGTGCAATAAGTTCAAAAGTAACAGGAACAAAACAATTGATGCGTCTTAGTTATGTGACATGATATTCCATGTAAAACCCTTACATGGCAGTTTTCAAGTTGTATTCATTTTTGAGCTCATTAATTGAGAAACTACATGAAATATTATTTAGTCATGCAATATCGCTGACTATTTTGTGTGGTCAATCACGTTTATGCTGTGTCAATTTATACCAGGTATAAATATACTAAATATCAATTTTATTGTATTCGCATTATGTATTTACAGTGCCCTCCACTAATATTGGTAAATATGAGCAAAGGCGGATTTGAAAAATGTTTTAGTTGTGTTTGCAATTGTTTGTTTTCAATAAGAGCAACTTTTTGTTAATATTTTGATAAAACAATCAATATGTTAAACAACAGTTTTATCAAAAAACTAATATCTTTGTAAGGGTCAAAATATCCTTGGCACATATAACTAATTCATATGAGCAAAATATTGTGATATTATACTTTTTTTTGAGTATACCTGGGTGACATGGAACAGGGATTTTTTTTAAAAAACACTACAAGAAACTCAGCTGCAGAACTTGGTTTCTGGTCACCTATGTCACTTTAATCATTGAATAATTGTGGCACACATACGTTTCACAAAGAAAATAATTTTTTGATAAAACTGTGTTATTGTTGTTATTGTGAGCTGTTTTTGTATATTTTGAGCAAAAGATAAAGGTTGAACACGAGACATTTTTTCAAAATTTTTGGGGTCTTTGAATAAACACGGTTCATTCATATTGTGAATTAAAACCCCATAACGCATGGCTAGCTGTGGATTATTCCTTACTTATAATATGGTCTGTTTGAATACTCGATTATAATAAAACGCTTTAACGCAGTGGTAGCTCCAGTTTGATTACATTTTAAATTAACTGATAAAATAACTTTCCCTTTGCCTGTTTGATATAAAATTAAACTGTAAACATCAATAACAGCTTTAACTTGGCAAATGACGATGGTTTAAGTGGGATATCCACAGTTAACCGCGCGTTTAAGGGTTTTAATGCACAATGCGTCGGGTGATTCTTTGCCTCCACTTTGTGCATTAAAACCCAGCTAGCATCCCTTACTCAGTTCAGGTTATTCAAATAAGGTATCATCAATGTTACATAGAGAAAACTTGCAATAATGCTATGTGTTTTAATACCATCTTGTCTTTATTTAATTTATTCATCTATCACTATTCTTTTATCATAATGCATGTTGCACAAAGCTGCTGTGCAACGATGAAAATAGTAAAAAGTGCAATAAAACTGAATTTAAAAAAAGCGCAAATTGGAGTGGACATTTCTGTGGGTGATTTTAAGACAAGGTGCAGATTAAAAAGCACAGAAACAATATCTCATATCCATAATGACCAACACATTGCACTAAGAGCAGTGCAAATTAGTCCAAGGTTTAAGACATTTTTTTTCCTGTTAAATAATGCTGTAAATACCAGGAATTTCATGAACACAAACTTTAGTAAATCGTATTGGTGATTCATTTAAATACTCTCCTCCCATAAGTGTTTATGTCTGAAAGCGACACTCCTATAAATTCATATACAAAAACGTCACTTGCAAAAACAACTGGCCTTGTCTTTCGTTAATCCCGACAGTACTCTGGCCCTCTGTGCTCTATATCAGTCTTGTGACAGTTAGAAGTGTATGTTATCTCAATATGTTTGCTTTTGCATGAAAAATTCCTACAAAACTAATGTTAAGCTGGGATTAAACAGTAACAGGAAAAAATAAATTTTTATGATATTTAAAATATGATGTGTGAAAAAATATATTTTATTTCAGACATATTTATGTGGAAGATTTGATTTGTTCAACAACAGTATATGAAAAATATGCTTAACTTGATGCTGTTGCAAAGTTCCTGAGAAATACTTAAATGAACAGTTCAACCAATGTTTAAATTCTGTCATCAGTAGGACTACAATATTGCTTTGTAAATTACTTTGTTCTGAAGAAGAATTTAGGAAAGCAAACTTGAAAAAAGCACTTGACTACCAATTGTAATTTTTCCTATTATGGTAGTCAATCGTGGCCCAAAAACTGTTTGGTTTTCTTCCAAAATAGCATTCTTCCAAATATCTTTCTTGGTTTTCATTAGAACAAAAAGACGTATACAGATTTGGAACAACTTGAGGGTAGATAGGCTAAATGATGACAGAATTTTATTTATTTGGTTAACTATCCTTTTAACTATTTTGATACTACTGATTTTTACTTTGCAAGGCTTTATCCTCTTTTTAGAATCGCATTTGGTAATGTACAGTTATGATAACACCATGACTACACTGAGTGTAAAGTACAGCACATCTTTCTATAATGTTGTCACATTTGAGTTCCAGCTTATAATATAAACAAAAACATAAATAGTTTCCCTTTCATTCAAAAAGAAATAATGTTAAATACTAATAAATGACTCAATGAATGGGTAACACTACTACATATTTCACCTATTTAACAATGTCTAGCTTAGGTCCCTTTAACTCCATCCTCTTGTTGTTCCATATTTAAGCAGTTAACTCTTAAATTAATTTCCATAAAGTTGGAAAGGCACTATATATTCAGTTTTACCAGCAAATCCTTATCGTGGTCACTGATAGCAAGTCTCGTGATGAGAGAATCCTGACTTAAATGGGAAAAGTGGTAAATGAAGCAACTGATCGGCAAATAGCAGATGCACAGTTTGTATAACTGAGTAGCCTATAGTCCTGTAGAACTCCGGCCCTCTTCACAGGTTTTTGTCTGGACCTCCTTCTTGGTCCGTCTTCTTCCGATGTCATGTGGCTAATTGCCCAGGGCATGATGTAGATTTAATGCAGTGGCCCTGAAAAAGGACTAGGTTGGCTGGACAGTGGCAACCAGCAATACAGGGCTTGTGGCAGGGGCCAATCTCATTCCAGTTCCTACAGGTTTTAGTGCAGCCAGGTCCACACGTGTCATAGACTGCACCATGTTTGCACTGTGTAGCTAGAGCAGAAAATAAAAATAATCTTATTACAAGCTCATAGAGCAGGTTTTATGTTCCTTTGAGTTCTATTTGCAGTTAACTTCAACCCTAAAACACGTTTTTAATCAACTGTCCATTCAAAGAGCCATTAAGCACTTGTTCATGTTATATCATGTTACCCAAATAGTGTTAGTTTGTCTCAGGTGTGTATGTAGATGTCATGCACCTTTTTGTATTATTTGAAAATTGTTCTGGTATATTGTAATTTTAGGTTCCCAGTCCTGATAAAGATATTTAAAATAGTAATATACTTAAATAAAATTTACTACCATTTAGTAACTGACGGTTTCTGATAATCAAATATATCATTTTATAGATTTCATGAGTGTATATTACATAGAGAAAACTTGCAATAATACCATGTATCTTAATACCATATACTATCTTAATTCCCCCCCAATAATTATAAATTATGTGGTATATAAAACTGTTTTACAGGTATAAACGGTATGTAAATATTATTCAATTGAACTTACTGATGCAGGCGAGCTCTGGCTTCCAGTGCACGTGTATTCCCTCTCTTTCACATGCTCGACTATACGCTATGAGCGACTCACAGTAGCAGTTCTTATGCACTGGACATTCACACATGTCTGTTACACATGACCTAAGGACAGGATAACATATGTACAGTGAGGACACAAAGAGACTTATACAGAATTATACAGAAATAATTCACTCTGAAAGTGATTCCAATAATAAATGTATCTTTATTGTTATAATGGTTCTCTTAAACATAGAAGAATTTGTAAAACAATATAGTTATATATAATTATTGTACTTGTTGTGAATGTGAATTTACCTTGCAGGTAACACTATCAATACCTGCAAGTGTCACCATTCTGTCTTTGTTTCCCTGTTTATTGTGGACGTTTGTATGCCTTAGTTCCTGTTTCCTGTCTAGTGTTGTAGTTCTTTTGTTCATTGGTTTTGTCATGATCAGTTTCAGGAGTGTCTTGTTAGCCTCTCGTTACCATGTGTATATATATCCCTAGTGTTTCATTAGTCATTTGTCAGTCTTTGTTTCAGAGTTCCTGTGTCTTTTGGTTTTACTTTGTTACTTGTTCTTGTATTGTTTACATTAAATATACTGCACATGGATCCGCTTCTTGTTTTCCCTCTACCGCCTGTGAAAGCAAGACCTAGTCACAAGCTTAAAACCTTAAAGGTTTTGTAATTGAATTGTGTGTAATTTCAACTTAAATATCTGCATTCATTTATTTAAAACAATATTTATGCTGTAGTAACTCAATATAATTGAGCTAGACTGCATATATCTGTTTGTGTAATGGGTATGTATGTATGTATGTATGTATGTAGTATATGTAAGCAATAAGGTATGAGAAGCTGTGCTTCATCATGAATAAATCATAGCTGAAGGGTGTTGTTAGGCACAATGCAAGGTATAGTAACTATTCACAAATATCATTGATTGGAACCATATCTCATTTATATTTTGTAGCCCTTTTAAGCATGTTTTTAGTTATTTATAGATGCGCTATCTAATTCAGGTGCTTAATCTGCTAAGCAAAAATCTTTGTGCCAAAGATTCAAATGGTGAACATTTTTGGTGGAGCTTCAAGACATGTCAAGTTGAATAATGAAATATGATTAGGAGGTCACCTGTAAAAGGATGTGAAGTCCACAGCAGAATGACACCTCTGAAATTCCCAGGACTTAAGTTTCTGGCATGCTCTGTTTGCACGAAGCTTCACTTTTATTGTGCCAGGACACAGGAAGGACGTGGTCCTGCGGTTTGGTGTTTCACACAACTCATTGTCCTCTACTCGCCATGACTCTGCAAATTCATCCACATCAAACTTCAAATGGCCATCTCCACCTAGAGCGTCATCTCTCCTTTGACCATTGTAGTTTCCACATAGCCCACAGAGCCGCTCCTTGAGATGTGCTGCTGCGACCACCTCTACCAGACTGTCCCCGTCCCATGTGATCTCCAACCCTTTTGGACACAGCCAAGATAAAGATATAAGAGCACAAAAAGTGCATGTGGCAGCATTTGGTTATTTACATGTATGATTTTTTAAATATGTAAAAAATTGGTGACTTTCTGTGATGATTCATATTAACTTATAGGGCCTTATTTCCAAAAACAGGGGTCAGGACCCACCGGGGGTCGCAAGATAATTTCCAGAATTTTTTTTTATTATAAGGAATAGAATTCTTAGGATTAGAATTTTTATCATTAAGTGTAACAAAATATATAAAAAAATAGTTAGTTATAAAAAAGAACATGCAAATAAAAAGCCATCAGCCTTTGGAATTTCCTCCAACATGACCCCTGAGTTGATTTTGTCACATTAGCAACCACATTAGATTAGGTGCAGCAAGTCATACAGAACCACTTTAAACATTCACATGCACGCAGATTCTTTTTCAGGATATTCTTATTTGTCGAAATGAAACGTTGGTTAATATCGACCAAAGGCAAAGCAAGGTAGGCCAGCAGAGTCAGAAAGGCTTGATTAATTTGATGAAATTTGTCCATCTGTAGTAATAGGTCATGGTTTATTAACAACAAGTAAAATAATGAGTTAATCACTATAAAGTGTGTGCTTTTGTGGTGTTGAACACAGATATATTTGGAAGAATGCTTATTACCAGGTAGTTTTGCCCCCTATTGACTACTATAGTAGGAAAAAATACAATTGTAGTAAATGGTGCCCCAGAGATGTTTGCTGTCCTAAATTTTTCAAAATGTCTTCTTTTGTGTTCAACAGAAACAACCAAAAATATGAATTTGCAAACTGCAAATAACATCAATGTTACCTGCAATGGTGGTGAGTTTCAGCAGATATCCATCCAGGTCAACATGCACCCCTGTGCTATGGAACGGCAGAGAAATGCGTGTGCCATTTTGCCTGACAGTCAGGTGTTGGTGGAGGCTAATTCTAAGTCCAGATGTGTGGAGCTCCACTGACTTGGTCCAAGAGAAGGAGCGTGTGTGACGTGCATCATTCCGCACTAGCACTGTGAAGCTTGCTGCTGGGGAGCAATCTTTAGTAAGCACATATTTACACGTGCCCTGAAAGTTAAAGGTGCGGCCGTCGAAAGTGTTATAGTGAGGGTCTCCAAATACCGTACAAACACCTGGCTCTGTAGTTATGGAGAGAATGATAAAGAGGATATTTGATGGTCAAATATGAACTGTTATTTACCGTTATTTTATGACTGCCAAAGCGGTAACACTTAACAATAAGATTGTATTAATTAACAATTAGTTGAACGGCTAAATGAACTAACAATGAACAATACTTCAGGCTCATTCCTTGTCAACTCAACCAGAGGTCCCCGGCTCAGATTGTTATGTTTTGTCAAGCACAAGAATCTAAAAGCATATTAACTCTTTCACCGCCATTGACGAGTTATATCTAGAGATGCACCGATTGCAATTTTCTTTGCCGATTCCGATTTCTGGTTTAATTATTAGTGAAACCTGCCGATTCCGATTTTTGCAGATTCCGATTTTATATCCGCAAACTATGATTGACAGTAAATAAAAAGCATTAACCTTTATTCAATACACATTTTTTCATGTTTTTTTATTATCATTACATAAATTATTGAACATTACAATTTCCCTAAATACAGTTCTACAACATACATTAAATTACAGAATCTTCTCTTGCCCAAATAACTATTAAATTGAAGAATTCTGACTGAAAATTATAATAAATAATTAAATATAACTAAACTTAATCAACCTTTTTCATCTTTGTACTCTCACAAAAGTCTAAGATAACAATAAAATACTTCAACTTTATTCTCGTCTGTTTCTGTTTATGAAACTATCATTGCTTTATTATTTTTTTCTGAAATGTAAAATAACTTTTCTTAGTCTTTATCTTGGGTCTGTAAACTAAAAGAAGTGGGTTGATTTTAGCTACCATTTCAATAAAAAGTAAAAAATCTTATGAGTGAATTCTTTAAATATGTATATGTATTTGCCCTTTTTTGTGTTAGTAAAGAACTCAATTGGTTATACATCACAAATATTGGTTGATTTATTCTCTTTTTATAGTTTGGATTTTTTTCAAATCGTGTTGAATGTCATTTTATATCAGTGAAATGACCATAGCATTTTAACATAAGACAATTAATCAGGTTGAATGTAATTTACATTTATTTAAAACATAGTGAACGACTTCAACATGAGTTTAGCATTTGTCAGAGTTTAGCATCACAGTTAGCATGTAGTACATACCGGAAGTAGACGGAGCAACGAAGGTGAACTACTGGACAAGTCAAAAATTGTCTGTGCACTTCATGATGTGTGTGCGCGCGCACGCGGAGACTCGCGCAGTTCGGTGGAACCACACAGTCACCAGCCTAAATGGGTCGTGAAAGAAAGCGGCATTGAACGGACGTTTACTTGCGTATTTGAGGTTATTGCTTGCGTCGCTGGCAACATACGATCAGCTTCGAATCGGCAAGACGTGAGACAGACCGGCCGGTCACCGGTCATGGCCGATCATGCGAAAACCGTCCGATTCCGGTTTCTGACCGGTCAATCGGTGCACCTCTAGTTATATCGTCATTAAAAAAAAACGCTTCCCCGCCAAAGACGAGTTATTACTGCAATCAGTGTTTGTACTGTTATACAGCAGGTGGCGCTGTTACACCCCTTTGGGAAAAAGTACAGAATCCCAGAACCTAGAGGGTATATTTCTTTTCGTTTTTTAATGGTTGTTCTGAGTGTAATCTGTACGGAATCTTTGACAAAAACGTTAATTATCTCAGCTGTTTAATCAAAGTGATTCATTTTTGAAGAAACCTACACACATCTAAGGAGTGATAAAAAATGACAAATGAAGATAGAAGAATACTATTTCTTTTTTTTAAGAGCAGAGACTGTTCTTTCATTGGACATATTGTTTGTCCATATATTCTTTCTAGAAAATGTTCTGTGAGCCATTCAAGTTTGGTGAAAATGTTAAAAAACGCTCTTTCCTTATTTTTTACTGTCACCATTGCCATAAGATGCATCAAGGGTTGCTAAAGTTATATGATTTTCTAAATAGATCAACCAATTTCTATGTCAAATAGAAAATTCTCATATCATTTTCACCCCCTCTAATATGGGTACTAATTTCAAATGAATATTTTAATGTTCCCCTCCTTTTACAAATGAGTGGGTAACTCAGTTGCTATTTAGCAGTGGCATTTAATATTTTGGCTTTCATAACTACTTAAGTTGGTCTAAATTATGAACAGGGAAAATATATTCAAAATCTGGTTGATTTGACACAGAATGAGCCTTTCCCATTTCCATTAAATAGAGGCAACTTACTATCTGTGCAAACAGGACAGCAGCCGGTGCGGTTTAAAATTTTATTCTGAAAGACAAATGAAAACAAAATCACTTAAACAGTACTATTACAGATAAAGATTTAATCACGCAGCAGTGAAAACAGTATTGTTTTATTTCAATTCAAGGAGTTTCAGAGTATATACACTTCCAGACAGACAGAGTGCTAGATCTAATGAGCCGTAACTCAGAAATAACCTACATTTTTTGCCGTCTGATTAAAAATTGCACTGCAAATATCAATAAAAGCTTTAACTTGTGTTTAACTTGCAAATGACCATGGTATAAGCGGGATAATCCATGGTTAGCAGTGCATTAATAGCACCTTTAATTGCACGTATAATTTTTCTTATTATATTGTTATTTTGGTTTATCTAATTTGATCCTTCATTGTAGGACTAGAGCTTTTGTTTCCAAATATCAATATGTCAACACAAAATGGTGCTATATAGGACTTACAGTGGTTCTTTGCTTGTAATCATAGGGGAATCACTTTTTATAGCACCGTTTCCATATAAGGAACCTATTAAACCCCTGTATGGTTCTTCAACGGTTCTATATGGCACATCAGTCATCCCAAAGAATCGTGGAAAAATCATTGAAGCACCAAAATATGGTTCTACATAGCAGTAAAAGTGGTTCACCTATGATTTAAGTGAACATGTATAGCTCCTTCACGCAACACTACCAAAAAAAACGAGGACTGTATCCACAACGCTTTACAAAATGCTAACAGATATGGACCTCAAGTTTGTATTTTGGACTCAAATTGTGTATTTTATGTTATTAGTATGTAGATTATGTATTGAATTACCGACTAGGTTAGCAATCTTGGTACATAACTATGAACTTACCGAGGGACAGCTGGTGATGGGAACACAGTTCTTGGGCTTACATTCAATATTCCCCTGAACACAGGTGCACAGAGAACAGTTCACGGATGACCACCTGTCACCATCCTAAACAAAGAAGTTACAAAAAATATATATTTACATATTTCTTAATACAGTAGATCTTTCGATCTACACAAGATTTTCCCCATGCTTTATTCATTTGTTGGTGTTCTTGACTCACCCTATAGATCTTGCTTTTCACCCTACAATACTTCACATCTTCTATCTTCAGATGTGTTTGGCAGTCTTCACAGCATGCATGGCCGTGACAGCTGCCAGGGGGTGAGCACTTCTTCCTGCATACCACTGTAGAATCCACACACAGGCAAGTTGTACAGTTGTCATAGCTGATGGATGTACCATTCTCATAGACCTCACTTTGGAACAGACAGCTCCCAGGAGACAGGTCAAACACCTTTCTCTGACCTAGTGGATACAAACATGACTGTTATTTTACGATTCTCATTAAAGCTGGCTATGTCAGGTCAGGTTGTGCGTTTAGAACTGAATCAACCGTGCCTTTAACATTGCAATTTTGAGTCTATGGCTGAGATACCTGGTCTACGAGCACAGAAGGCACAGAGATCAGTAGAGGTGAAGGTTTTTTAAAGGAGTAATAGAATGACAGAGACATCAATCAGCAACTGTTGTTTGATGCTTGGCTAAAAGTCTAGAGAGGAGAATTGGGTTTCTGTCTGGTTAACAGAGCAAAGAACAAAATAAATGTTTCCGAAATAACATTATAAAATGGTCAGTTCTGGTCCTTGATTCTGATTGGTTGACCCGAGTTCTAAGCTGTTATAAAATACCCAGATTTATAATGGCTGATCACATTACATAGCCTTAATATCACTTTATTTACTCTATTTTATGAAACCGTGCTACGCATATGGAATAATTGTTTTATTAAAGCATAAGCCCCGCGAAGCAGAGGGTTAAATGGCATTTTATAACAACTAATAACAAGTAGCTGTTGTTAATTGTTAGCTTAGCTGTTATAAGATGCACTGTAACCCACTGTATCGCAGGGCTTATTGCTTCATCAAAGTATGGGATCCCTCTAACTTGCCAGAAGAGTGTGATGTCCGATATGCTGAGACACACACGTTTTGTTGTGTGACATTTTCTTTTTGCTCAGAAGCATTTGTAAACTGCAGTTTTAAAGCTCAGCTGTTATAAAGAAACTTAAAATGTTTAACATCTTTTCCTACAGCTTGTAATAAGAATTCAGCTACACACATTTTAAGATAACCAACAGTCAAATAATTGCTTTCATGAATTTAACATCGGCTGTGAAAGCTGTTCTGTGTAATACAGTGATGTTGTGTATGTGTGCTTATCTCTAAAACACTTTTATGAAACATCGTTTGAAGTCCTGCTTGCAAATGTCTTCTGGTCAATCTGCTGTTTTATTATCCAACACGGGTCCGATATAAAAAGGCAAAACTAAGCTTCTGTTATTAGTGTTAATTACGTAATATAACCGGTCTGACGCCATTTGGTCTGGTGTCCTTTCCCTCGGCATAGTAGGACATTTTTTTTATATCTCTAACAAAGATTGATGTTTGCACATGCACTAGCAGACCTCCATTACACTTTGATGGATCCGCATGTTTTTAACAGATAAAGAGATTTTAACGCCATTTTTACTGTTTATTGCTCAAAGCCAAAGTTTATCAATACACGTGCACTGAGAGGGGCACCGACCAATCAAAACAGCCTGAGAAGTGGAAGCTTGCTGATTTGGTATGGGTGGGAAATCTTCACACACACACTCTAAGCAGGGAACCAATCACGAGAGACCGGCTCAGCTTTACCAATCAGAGGGTTTCGAAAGGAGGGACTTTATATAGACCGGAAGAAAGAGGGACAGCGTTGAACAATAGACTTGAATTATATGTGAAATATAAAGCTTTTTTTATTAGAAACATGAAAATCCATTGTTACACACCCAAAATCAAAGCCTCAAAAACAGCAAAGACTGGCTCCTTTAACCAAGTATCTCAGAACTGCCCAAGCTTCTTGAAACAAAACCGATCTCTACTGCACTTAACAATGTATATATATATATATAGATATATATAGATATTTATAAATATTTTCTCATTCAGAATGTATGTCCAAATCCATTCATTTTTAAAATACCCCTCACTTTCAAGTTCATTATCTCTGATAGAAAATAGAAAACAAATCTATTTCAATACATCATTTTCATTCGTAATTCATTTGTAGAATAAAACCTTTAATTCTTTTAGGAGTCGTTTGATATTGATTTGATTGTTTGATGAATGTGCAACAAAAAGACATCAAACAATATAGCTAGTGTGTGTTACAGTTAATTCTTTAAGTCGGTGTAAGTGGCTGAAGCCTTTGCAACAAAGCCTTTAAAAACCACTATGTGACAATAACTCACCATGACATCTAGGACAGCACTGTCCAGACACTGTGTGACTGAGGTGAGATGGACAGGACAGAACAGGACACACCACTTTATGACACATGCTTTGACCTCCCTAGAAAACACACATAACATATACAGTGAGGAAAATAAGTATTTGAACACCCTGCTATTTTGCATGTTCTCCCACTTAGAAATCATGGAGGGGTCTGAAATTGACATCGTAGGTGCATGTCCACTGTGAGAGACATAATCTAAAAAAAAATCCAGAAATCACAATGTATGATTTTTAAACTATTTATTTGTATGATACAGCTGCAAATAAGTATTTGAACACCTGTCTATCAGCTAGAATTCTGACCCTCAAAGACCTGTTAGTCTGCCTTTAAAATGTCCACCTCCACTCCATTTATTATCCTAAATTAGATGCATCTGTTTGAGGTCGTTAGCTGCATAAAGACACCTGTCCACCCGATACAATCAGTAAGAATCCAACTACTAACATGGCCAAGACCAAAGAGCTGTCCAAAGACACTAGAGACAAAATTGTACACCTCCACAAGACTGGAAAGGGCTACAGGGAAATTGCCAAGCAGTTTGATGGAAAAAGGTTCACTGTTGGAGCAATCATTAGAAAATGGAAGAAGCTAAACATGACTGTCAATCTCCCTCGGACTGGGGCTCCATGCAAGATCTCACCTCGTGGGGTCTCACCTAAGAAAGGTGAGAAATCAGCCCAGAACTACACGGGAGGAGCTGGTCAATGACCTGAAAAGATCTGGGACCACGACATTTTCCAAGGTTACTGTTGGTAATAGACTAAGACGTCATGGTTTGAAATCACGCATGGCATGGAAGGTTCCCCTGCTTAAACCAGCACATGTCCAGGCCCGTCTTAAGTTTGCCAATGACCATTTGGATGATCCAGAGGAGTCATGGGAGAAAGTCATGTGGTCAGATGAGATAAAAATAGAACTTTTTGGTCATAATTCCACTAAACGTGTTTAGAGGAAGAAGAATGATGAGTACCATCCCAAGAACCCCATGCCTACTGTGAAGCATGGGGGTGGTAGCATCATGCTTTGGGGGTGTTTTTCTGCACATGGGACAGGGCGACTGCACTGTATTAAGAAGAGGAGGACCGGGGCCATGTTTTGCGAGATTTTGGGGAACAACCTCCTTCCCTCAGTTAGAGCATTGAAGATGGGTCGAGGCTGGGTCTTCCAACATGACAATGACCCGAAGCACACAGCCAGGATAACCAAGGAGTGGCTCTGTAAGAAGCATATCAAGGTTCTGGCGTGGCCTAGCCAGTCTCCAGACCTAAACCCAATAGAGAATCTTTGGAGGGAGCTCAAACTCCGTGTTTCTCAGCGACAGGCTAGAAACCTGACTGATCTAGAGAAGATCTGTGTGGATCTTCAAAATCCCTCCTGCAGTGTGTGCAAACCTGGTGAAAAACTACAGGAAACGTTTGACCTCTGTAATTGCAAACAAAGGCTACTGTACCAAATATTAACATTGATTTTCTCAGGTGTTCAAATACTTATTTGCAGCTGTATCTGTAGTAGAGTAGGCGGGGCGAGACCGTGGTTCGAGGCCGGTAAGTAATTGTTAATTAGAGCGCGCACCGGCCTCGCATCACGTAGGAGATTGGGAGCATACAAAGGAACAATGGCGACCGGACCGCCGAAGAGAGAGGACCGGGCCTGAAGTGTTTGTATTTGTATTTATGTTTTGTGATTTGTTGTGTTCGCCGGCGGGACCGTGAGGGGCCGCCGGCTGTTTATATTCCTTTTTTAAATGTTTAAAATGTCTTCTGGTTCCCGTCTCCTTCCTTCCATACTTGAATCTTATTACAGTATCATAAAAATAAATAGTTATAAAAATCATACATTGTTGTTTGTGGATTTTTTAGGGATTATGTCTCTCACAGTGGACATGCACCTACGATGACAATTTCAGACCCCTCCATGATTTCTAAGTGGGAGAACATGCAAAATAGCAGGGTGTTCAAATACTTATTTTCCTCACCGTATATTATTATTACACAATTAAGTTGTGCAGATGTGAAACACTGATATGATCAAAGGAGAAACATTTTCAAAGATGGTAATGAAATAACTAAACTCAGAACAGCAGCATATTTTAAATATTTGCTTTAAAAGTCTTTAAGCAAGAAAACAGTTTTGTTGCAGACATACTCACAGCACATTTGCATGTGATACATGGGTTCCCTTCAGGGTGAAACTCCGCCTGCTCTTTATATAAATGTCCCTCAAAAATACAACCTGTAAACAATCAAATTATGATCAAGAACTGAGTGAGATCGGAATGAGCATACTTTAGATGTATTCACAAATATATTTTTCACACACAAAGGGTGTGTTAATATTAACACATTGTTTCTATTATGATATTTAACAAATTATGGGCCAGATTTACAAACAGCCTGTAGCAGCGCTAAAGTTTTTTTTCTTCCTACTACTGTTGGTATTTAATAAAGACATGCAATGAAAATTAGCGCTGAAAAGGTTTGGACACAGCTGTTTCTTCGACTGAACCTACTGCATAAGCATTTGTTAACTTTTATTTAACGCCCCAAAAAGCATTTCATAAACCATGCGCTGATTTGGCTATTGCTTTGGTCATTGTGGGAATGAGATATTGCGCCTGTGTCTTTTAATATGTCTTGTTAGTAATTCACCCACAGAAATTTCCACTCCCATCGGTGTTTTTTGAAATTGCGTTCTCACACTATTTTGCCTTTTTTAGTAGATCTGGCCCTGTGTGTTATTTTAACACATTTTGTGTGCAATAAATTTAAGGGACTACACAAGTTGTGTTAAATGTAACACAAAATGTGTTGTCCCAGAAATGACAAAGGGATGTGTTGATTTAACACAACCATTTAGTCTGTACAAAGTAACCCAAGACCTGGGGAAACGCATGACATAATGCTGTTTAAAGCTCTTTGATTAGACCTACAGTCTGTAACATCTACAAGTCAGCATAGAAAAATAAGAGGTCAAATTTCATGCCGCATCTGACTCTCACCAAAATTAATTTGGGTGTCTTCACAAAAAAACATGGCCTGTCATTCGTAACTGCAGTTGGGGCTTTATATCACTGGAGGTGCTGTTTTGTTATGAGCACAGTGAGGCGCTGAAGAGTTGCAGTACAAGAGCTATATTAGGTGCTTTGTTAGCTGCATTTCACGGCTGTTCTGGTGAATATTGTTTCTTATGCATTCAAGTACGTCCTGTTTCATAAAAATGTTCCTTACATAAAACTGTCACACATCATTGGAATGTTTTAAGCTGTGCTGTGGGGTCGTTGAAACATATACTGTAGCCTACACAGCCAATATGAACGCACATTGTGATAAGAACGACTCACAAACGAATGACTCCTCTGAACCAATTCATTCAAACAGTTAAAACTATTTAGTCACTACCAAACATAAGATATCCGTGAATCATTCAAAGCTCAGTGAACCACAAGGGAAACACTTAAAGGTGCGGTAGGCCTACACGTGCATGTGTGTTCAAGATCATGATGGCACCACCTCCGCTTTATTTGGAGCCAGAAAAACCCTGCAAGTTGTATTCGATAAGCCCTAAATAATATTTTTTTAAAGTAAGAACAGCACAAAAATGTGATAACATGCACAAACCTGGACAGGATGGGCAGCATTTCTTTGGATGGATCTTGGGGTTCGTACAGTGAATAACACACCTCATTTCCGCCTCAGTAATGACGCCTTCCTGTCCAAAGAAACAACATTAACATTTAATGTTCAACTTACTCCAACTAGGTATTTGATATTTGTAGGTGCACGCATATAAAGGATGTGTTACACATTGTGTTATTTTAACTTTTTTTAAATAAATAACTGGGACAACACAAGATGTATTGAAAGGAAAAGAAAATGTGTAGTTCCAGAAATAAGACATTTGTGTCTTGTCCTCAACTGAACAAAATGTGTTGTTTTTAAAAAACTGTTTTAGGAGTGCCGGTAGGCTTACCATAATGAGTGATTTGGAAGAAATCGGTCTTTGATCATTCACAACTTTAGGTAATGGGACCAATATGCTCAAATGGATACGTCTATACCATAATTGTCGTTTCACAAGCACGTTCTTGTTAGTCTACGATACTCTGTGAGGCAAGCTAGCAGGTCCTTTTAAGTAAATCCTAAGAGTTCGCAAGATTCTGTGATCTAAATGGGGCTACAGGGTTTATTTTCCTTGTGTAGAAAGCATATCCACTGTTAACAACTGTCAGTACTTTTCAAAACTCAATAAGGCCTACCTGGCAGCTGTATGTGACACATGGCTTCAAAGGGGTGATCCAAGATTGGGAGCTGTTGTAGGACTTCCCTTTCAGTTGACAACCTGCAGCAGGAGAGGGAAAATGGTCAAATCAAACAATCCATATTTCGGGCCTGCATACATTGAATTTGCCGTTCGTGTTTTGAAAAGCACGCCTAAATCGACAAACAACTCTACAACGCACGTTTCCTCTTCCCTGCGGTATTGTGGTGAAACCAATTGCGTATGATCCCTAATCAGTACGCATCGTGCTCTACGGTTTGTAACGCATTTGACCTGAGGATTAACAGTAAGTTTATTCATCATTGAGTAAAAGAGTAAACTCGCTCTCGCTGAAATTTTAGCGGCAACACGTTAGCGCACGTTACCGGGGGCACTGAGCTTGTATTAACATAGCCAGTGTAGCTATATCAGCCCTAGCCAACGGGTTGACGGGTATGGTGGAGTTGATTTTTGGAAATATTTTGTAATGTTATGCCATACGGGACCAGGGGCACTTAGCTTGCATTAACGAAGCCAGTGGGGCTATATCTGCCTTAGCCAACGGGTTGACGGGTATGGTTGAGTTGATTTTGGTAATGTGTTGTAATTGTGACTCACACTGGACCGGGGGGACTGTGCGTGCCTTTTTTGCGGTTTGGGTAGTCGTGGCCTAATGGTTAGAGAGTCAGGAACCTCAGAGTCATATTTGATGAACAGCTGTCCTTCAATAATCACATTGCAAAGACATTTACATTTAGTCATTTTGTCATTTACAGTGCACTTATTACAGGGACAATCCCCCTGGAGCAACATGGAGTAAAGTGTCTTGCTCAAGGACACACTGGTAGTGGCTGCAGCCTTCTGATTACCAGTTCAGTGGTTTAACCCACTAGACCACCATCTCCATGAGACATCTCCAAAGACAACGCGTTCATCCCATTATGCATTATTCTATCTCACAGAGCATGGGGCACAACTCCTTGTCCAGGCCCTGGTAGTCTCAAGGCTGGACTACTGCATTGCTCTCCTTTGCGGACTTCATGCAAAGGCTATCAACCACTCCAGCTGGTTCAGAATGCAGCAGCACGCCTCATCTTCCAACAGCCTAAAAGGGCTCATGTGACACCCCTTTTCATCTCTCTCCACTGGCTACCAGTTGAAGCCCGTATCAGATTCATGTCACTAATGCTTGCCTACAGGACTATCACTGGATCTGCACCGGCATACTTTCACACCCTCCTACAGTCCTACACCCGATCAAGATCCCTACTTTCAGCAAACCAGCGGCTTGTGTTGCCTTCCAAAAAGGGCAGTAAATAGCTTTCCCGCTCATTCTCTTTCACCACTCCTTCCTAGTGGAACATTCTTCCTAACTCAGTCCAGTCAACCACATCTCTGACAACATTAAATAAAATACTTAAAACCCATATGAATACTTGACAGACAAAATCCAACCCTCTCTCTTTCTCTAAACAGGTAGTGGTCTAGCTTTTGTTGAAGCCAGTAACTTTGTATTGGAACCTATTACATTATTGCTCCTGTATGACATATCGCTTATTGCTCCTTAAGCTCTTTGTAAATCGCTTTGGATAAAAGCGTCTGCTAAATGTAAATGTAAATGTATTGCTCCACTATGCTGTCATATATTAGGATATTATTGTTTCACCCAGTCCTTGGCACTTATTTGAAGCAGCAGCAGCCAGGTAAGAAAGGTTCACTCAGACCATTAACTAACCTCACATGAGCGACAGGCAACATCTGTGCATTATCCTCCAAATTGATCAAATTCATTTTTGCTATCTTTTCATTGATTTTGATTAACATTATGCCACAATAGAAGAAACATGAATAATCTGTCTGCATGTACTCTCACAGTAAAGTTAATACCCTTCATCGTCTTCTGCCAAAATGAAAGAAGATTTTTTTTTTGGCACACGCCATTGTCGTTCTGTAGTATTCTCTGCCCACACACTGTTATGTTTTCTTTTGTCGAGCGGCTCAACTGCATGGTTATTTTCTAGGGATAGGTTGAAATCAGTCACGTGGTGTGTGTATGTGCGTGCCTGTGTGTGTGTCAGAGTCGGTGTGTGTGGGAGAGAGGCTGCAATCAGCATCGTGTACACATCGTCAGCAGCAAATTTTAAACGTCCAGTTACTGAATTCCTATTATTATATTTCCAGGCCAACACATCAAAAGTGCTAGCCACGCCCATGGTTCACTCATTACCCACAATGCACCCTGATGTTAGGTTTTTTCATTTGGAAAGCTGCATCCTACTAAGGCTGTGCCTTTTCCAGACCAGTCTTCTAGGCCTGAATCCTACTCAACATTAAACACTAGAAATAAATGTTCTACAAAATCCAAATTAAAACATCATTAAAGTTTCCAACCCCTGCGGTGTAACCACAAAACCTCTGTGTGCAAAGCATTATGGATGAATCATACACTTAATAAGCTACACAATACAAAGGTGCCTTACAAAGATCTTTCAAATTGAAATGGCTTCTTGGTCTTTCTGACACACAACGTAAATGTCAGCATTCAAATTCATTCACTGACCATGTACCTGAATATGCTACGTAATGATACATTTGTTGACACACTTCCAGGAAACAAAGAAAACTACATTTTGCCTGAAATAAAAAAGTGACAAAAGTAACTAGGATCCATCACAAATTAGCATTTTTTACCAAGGGTTAAAAGCAGGGTTGAGAAGGAATGAAGACCTGGGATTAAGCGCATGAAAAGTCTTAATCAGACAGCCACAGGGCTACTTTTCTTAATTTACATTGGCTTAAATGTATGAGAGTGATTCAAATGCATAAGGAGCACTTGAAATGCTCATGTGGTACTCTAATGTCATTCACTGACAGACTTGCAGAGCGATGCAGTATAAAACAGTGTTTCCAAAACCAGTCTCTGTTATCAACTGTTTGGATATATAAGCATGAACACGTCTGTAAATAATCACATGGTTACAAAGACAGAGCCTGTGTATGGCTGTGTGAAAGAATAAGAGCCAAAATCTTCGCTCTTTAAGGTGTGTGTTGATTTTGTTAGACGATGTGATGTGTCTTGGTTTTAAAACAGAAATGCTTTATATATTATACTTTTCTTATTGGTACTAAATGGTCATGTGTGTGTTGGTGTTAATTTCCATATACTATATTACCGGTGCATTTGTTGTTTGGGAAAGGATGGCTCCGTTTAAATACTTAACCTGGCGTTGGACCTGCCTACTAAGTTAGCACACCAAAGGGGCTAAGCTACAAGACCGTAACCACAAAACAGCCGAGAATGCACGACAACAAACGTGACTTCAGGACGTGTAACAACAATAAATGAAACAATTCTAACTAGCAACGATAACAACGCTAAATCAAACGAGACAGAAATGAAAACACTTACACGCTTCTGTTGACTCCGGATGCTAGACTGCTTGTCTACTTATTTTTACACCAAAAGATGCTTTTGCACTGCCAAAAGCTCTTGGTAATTTTGGCCCTAATAGCTCCTTATGGAACCATCCAAACATTAATGGATCTTCTATGGCAGTGGTTCTCAAACTTTTCTGATCAAATACCAAATTTTATTAAATTACTTGTTCCAAGCCTCCTAATGACCATGATAGAAAATCACATGAATAAAAACTCAAATTAATGGTAGAGTTGAGAATCTTTACTTGCCTCATTGATTAGATACACCTCTTTCTCATATTCTAATGTATTGTTAATAATACAAAAACTAGATTTACAAGCTGTTTTTAAACTAAAGTAAATGTTTTTTCCCCATTTTTTATCAAGTTAGTCTGCAGTGATAGTTGACACAAAACACTATTCTGTAGTGCACTGTCAACAGGGCTCTTATGGGGTATTTCTTAGCTTTGTGGGGACTTGCAGAATGCAGATAGACTACAAACTTAAAGACAGACAATGTGGAAATAATATTTTACACAGAAGATAAGTAGAAATATATGCATCAACATGCAGGAACAGCTGTATATAACAAACAGATATATAGAGATCAGATAATAAACGGGACAGGTGTCTTGTTTTACTTTTTACTTTACTACAGCAGCTCTTTTCAAAGTGGCGCGTCAATACTAAACGTAACAAACTTAAAATACGCAACATGCACTTCATTGATTTAACAGGGGCAATCGTGGCCTAATGGTTAGAGAGTCGGACTCGTGGCTAGAAGGTTGCCGGTTCGATCCTCAGGGCCGGTGGGTAACGATTGTGGTGCCCTTGAGCAAGGCCCCTACATGCTCCCTGTGCGCTGCAGTGATAGCTGCCCACTGCTCCGGGTGTACGTGTGTTCACCACTTGCTGTGTGTGTGCTCACTAATCACTGGATGGGTTAAAGGCAGAGGTCACACGAATCGGTCGGTCACTTTCACTTAACCTCGAGTTAATACAGACCTGTGTTGAAATAGCATTTGACAGCATTAATAACAGCTTTAAACAGCTGTTCAAGTGCAGAAATAAATAAGAAGCTTAATTTACACGCAGCTCATTGGATGATTTACATTTATGCATTTCGCAGACGCTTTTATCCAAAGCGACTTACATTGCTTTATCCTATACATTTTACATAGGTATTTGCAATCCCCTGGAATCGAACCCACAACCTTGCGTTGTTAGCCCAATGCTTACCACTGAGCTACAGGAAAGCTGTATGGATGATAGAGAGATAGGCATCTGTCTGCTCTCACTCTTTGTTTTACCTGCCAGTCACGCCTGAGTAACATCGACCAATGATAAATAAACAATAATTCATACAACTAAATTAAAATTGCATATAGGCTTTATGTTTTCCGTATTTATCGATCATATATAACATTTGAAATTGTATTTAAAATACAAATTAAAACCTGTACAGCTTTTAATTTCCTGTTGTGTCACATACCACTAGGGGTCTTTTCGAGTACCACTAGTGGTATGCGTATCACAGTTTGATAACCATTGTTCTATGGCATTATGTTGCTTTTATTTGCATCACTGCATAAGCATTTAATTGGGCTTTTCACCCTGCGCTTTACTACGGGGTATCTTCATTCTAAACCCCTGATTTCGACCCTGGGTATAAAAACGTTTCACACTTGTTATTTGGAGGCAGGGTTAACCAATAATAACTGTTGACACTGCAAATACGCAAGTAAGAATATTAACCCAAGGTTCAGTGATGTACAGTGTCAAAGGTCAGGTTATGAATATCCAGGGTTATCTCTTAACCCCTGGTAAATCATAAGTAGTGTGAAACTTGAAACAGATAACCAAGAATTCTGTTCACCCAGGGTTTAGTATAACGATTTTGAGCATGAAAAGCCCTAATATATGCTTATGATCCTGCAGCGTTCGATGAGAGCTGAAAACTTGCTAAACCAATATTTGTAAATTCTGGCATGTTGTATACTTTTGCATGTCTGTATGTTCAAAATAAAAAGAAACTAAACTGCATAAAACAGGATGTTAAAATCAGTATTTTGTTATTGTGATAAATTAAAAAACAAAATGTGTCAGAATTGGCCTGTACGTTTATGTAGAGCACAAACTTTCATTATGCTTATCTAGGAATTAAATGTAGCGTTCAAGACATACAGATCATGAACCAAACACCTGGTATAACCAAAGTATTAGTTGTAAAGTGGTCATTTATGTACATGAGACAAGGCATATGTCGTCCATAAGGTGGCAGTATTGCTAAATGTAATAGTTTTGGTCTTTTGTGTTTTTATGAAGTACAATTCTGCACTTTTAAGTGTGTTTGAATTGACCTTTGCATTTTTCACAGCAGGCTCCCGTCTGTTTGACCACAAGCGCACAGTCCTCTGCCACAACCAGGCACCTTTCTTGTTTACAGTCAGCTTTTTTATCCTGTACAAAAGAGGAGAGATTCAATATTTTCAATATCTGTGGTGCAATATTTTATCTGGCATGAGTTCAAAGATAAATGAGTAGAGGTAGGTAGAAATGTGGTTCTGTGTCCTAAGATGTGATTCACTGTCCTGTCTGTGGTGCAATATTTTATCTGGCATGAGTTCAAAGATAAATGAGTAGAGGTAGGTAGAAATGTGGCTCTGTGTCCTAAGATGTGATTCACTGTCCTTGAATTCAGTTCAATTCAATCATGTCAAGTTCATAAAATCTCCATTAAGAAATGTGTATGTAAAATGACAGGAAGGGCTTTCATGGTAAGTGATATCCCTTTCTGTACTTATCGCTCATATGCTACAAAATCAATATGAGACATTTATTAACCCATCACATTAACTCACACACACACAATAGCTCAATGAAAGTTTCATTGTTCGACAATGGTTAACATAATACTATCAAATTGCTTTTACAGAAGCCCAAAAAACATCTTATTACAATTTCTGCCTGTATGAATGCCAGTGTGACTGGTACTGTATGTATAGGCTGTATCTAAACATGCTGTGGATTCTGGTTGGAATCAGCTTTAAATCCACAGTGCTTTGAAATGGTAACTTGATTCTTATCATTAGCCAAACAATACCAACGGTAATAGGATGAAAACACAAAACCTTAATTTATCCTATAAATGCAGTCAGCATAGTAATAAAAATACATTTCCTGTCATTCATCTGTGGCCATACTTAAATAGCTATCAGTCTATCAGACACCTAGAAAAAAACTGTTTCACATTTGTGTGTTAAGTGAAAAATTTTAAGTAGGCCTATGGTTGTTTAGCATACTGAAATACCGATCATGATAAGGATGATACTTTAATTCTTACCAGACAGACACAGGAGATACAGGGGTTGTCTGTGATGTTGGGGATGTGTAATACTTCTCCCTCGTTTTCACAGCTAGCTTCTGTACCTAAGAAAAAAAATGAAGAACTTATTTTCATTTTTATTTTACACATTTATAGTTACATAACAGTTTCCTGTAAACTTTAAATATTTTTGACACTACAAGCAATACATCTGCCAATGACTAAATCACTGATAAACTTCTCCGTGTAAATATATTAAACAGGCCGGTCAAGGCCTTCCCTTAAACCAAAATTCTTAATGATTCTACATCATCACATTTTAAACGAGATCACAAAGACAACGTTTACCACAAACAGACATTGTTAGCTAATGTCACTTAGACAAAATTGGTTAATTTCCAATGTCAGCTCAAAGACATAAACATTATTTCAATGAGATCATTGAATGGTTCTTACCTATGATTAAAGGTGCAGTTAATTGTGGTGTTTGGAGAATTAAAAACCAGAATAACAGGTTGTGAGTTACTGTAGGAGACAGACACAGCATCCTAAATTCAAGCCAGACCAGGGAAAATAAAAAAATAATAACCAAACAAGATTATCCAAAGTCCGTAGAAACAGTTTGCGTTCCAATCGAAAGAGAGGGAGACATTGGTATTACGAGGAATTCAATGCCACATTCTTCAGTAAAGTCGTAGTCGGACCGTCAACTGAACAGTTCAGTGAGTCCATAATACTTGAACAGAAAATCAGATGATGAAACAGCGTCCTGAATATCCAGAGCGATGTGTCTAAAACAGACGTAAGATCCAGGGATCCCGATGAGAAATGACAACACCATAGAGAATGGTCCGGATGCGAATAGAGATGTCCCCGGCTACGTCTCTGGTTAGAGATCTTTGTTTTCCTCTCATTGGCGCAAGGATACGCACCGCTGCGCATTTCTACCGATGCCGAATATCCCCGCTGCGTGGGTCCATCCTCCCGTTCACACAGATCTGCAACTCTATTTAAATTCCTGTGGCTTTATAACGCCACAGACGTCTGTATGATTATGTAGATCCGCCCCATCTGAACACATTCACGTGACTTTACAATCAAACTATTGCTTCTGCCTTTTACTGTAGAAATAGAGGTGGGAAGGAGCATTCGATTGGCATGTAACTCTGTGTTATCTCTGTTACAATAACAATGACTCCCGTCATGGGCCATTAAAGGTGGCGCCAAGTCTTCCGAGCTACCCAAAACATATGCATTTTCACAAAGGATTGTGGCTTTCTGCATCTCAAAAATGAATATATTTAACGATTTAGGCCACAAGTCTCTAACTAGCTTACATACATAGTGTGAAGATGTGTTCAGGTCTTCACTGTTTCTGAAAATTTCTGAAGGTTATCGTTCAGAGTCCCTCTGAATGTGCAAAAGGAGTCTATTTATTTCTGTAATGTAAGTCACTAGAGAGCGCAAAAGAGCACTTTTGTTGGAGATCTCTTTCTACCTCTACCAGCTCTCAGCTCACCTGGTGATATTTCTTTTTTTCTGCAAATAAAAGGCTTGTAAATCCCCCTATTTAGATCAGGTTTTAGTTGCTACTTGGCATAATAAGCAACAGTATCCATCCGCAAAGATATAGAAAGACAGTGTCACATTATAAAACCAGATGGGGCATTTGAGAGATGTCACTTGTAATAAAACTCATGTTAGTCATTAAAAAGTACTATAGCATTTCTTATCATTACTTTAAATACTTTAATCTTTTTTCTATAGGTGCAGAGGGAAAAGTTTACTGATCAGCATGCGCTAGAACCAAGGTAGTAGGCCCTAGATGTCTATGGGGCGGTTTCCTGGACAGGGCTTAAACCTAGTCCCAGACTAACTTTAAAGGGGGCATTCTGGCCCAAGCCAAATAAATTAAATTGGACCAACAGAAAGCTTTATACTGATATAGAGCCATATAATCTTGGAAATACTTCATTAAGTTCAGGGTTTTCTTGTTGACCAAAAGGATGTCTAGGATCAAAAACAAGTACTTATAATTCAATGTATGTTAGTTAAAAACATGCCAAATCTGTCGAGCCAAATATAGTCAAACACTTTTATTACATGTGGAATAAACAATAATTTTTTACAACATATTTTTCGATTTTATCACACAAATGTAGAGTCATATCAGTGTGTTTTGTCTAGAGTTTTTTAATTTTAGCCAATATTTTTTTAATGTATACACTAAGACATTAAGAACTGAATTAGACTGTGCTGCTGGTGTTGGGGTTATTTATGGATGTCTCAGCGAGGCGTGGTGCCTGTGATCAGACATCACACTGGGCTCTGAGGGTGTCTTACTGGATGACAGACAGGCTACAGTGGAAGACAACTGACTTTTAATACAAACCCCTCCCACGAACACAGTTTCCCTCAAAGAAAATGCCATACTTCCACTTTTAACATGGTTTTACTGCTGCTATGCTATCAACAATAAAACAATAAGATGAATGTTTGGCTTCTAAACTGACACACTACCTAACAACGAGCCAAAGAATATGACGATGTATATCAATGTAGCTGCTGTGTTCATCCATCTCCTGACTCTGACTTTTTCTCTTTGACCTTCAGTGACGACTTCCTGGACACCTTAGTCTTCTCCTTGCCCGAATCCTTCTCTTTTGGTGCTTCTTTCTCCTTGCTGTATTCTTTTGACTCCTTTAAAATCTCTTTTTTAGACACCTTTGAGGCGTCTTTTTCTTTGTATGACACCTTTGGTTCCTCTTTGTTCCTCTCTTTCTTGGAGTGTTTTTCCGATTCTTCTCTGGAGGTTTCTTTAGCCGAATCTATTTCAGATAAATAAAAATGTTTTGCATTAATATTAACAGAAATATAACAATGTACATTTTATGTACATTAGTCTGTGAATGAACACTCTTGACTGTGCTAAACGGGGTAGTTATGAAAAATTATAAAGAATCCATCAAGCCTACATTATAAATACATAATATATTTTAATGCTGGTTGTAGATTGGTGTTGTCGCTAAAAACTGCTATAGTGAAAGTCCTATGGAACTAAAGGTGGGAAGAAAACAGGAGCAAATTTAGACAGCTGAAGAGTTCAATGGGCATTGCTGTAGTCAGTGTCTTTGAAGAACATTGTGTGTGGGACCATATTTATAAACTTGCAAATTATCAGTTGATGTGGGTCGTCTATGTTTAAAGATTAGATAACATTCATGTGTAGCAGTGCTGATTTGTTCTGTTTTTGTCTGCAGATACGGTTTGCACAATCACATGGCCACATAAATGCAAACAATCACAGTTCATGTCTCTGTGCAGTTGTCTGTCTGTGACGTCCCATTAATTCTGCGGCTGCCGTTGAGCTTTTAAGAAAAGCCCCATAAAGCTGCTCCCTGTGGATGCAAACTTCCAAGAGCCAACTGCCTACCCATCAGCCCAGGCATAACTGGGGCTCACAGGCGCCTATCACACAGGTGGAGGATTGAGACCAGCCCCTAGAGGTTAAAACGCTAAGACTGTTTAAAAACACTAGGCTTTAATAGGCATGATATCTGTGCACGTGTATTTAGTTCATCCCCTCCCTTGACAGAAATTGAGCGACAATGGCACCTGGCATACAACAACAAGATATGCCCCTAACCAACGCAACATGCACATGAGCGCAAAAACACACACACACACACATACTTGCATAAATGGTTTACAAGGTCCCTCCATAGACTCAATGATTTTCATATTGTAAAAACTGAATATTCTATTCCCTAACTCTAAATCTAACCCTCACAGAAAACATTTGCCATTTTTTTCTTTTAAAAAATCTTAATTTAGTATGTTTTTAAGCAATTTAGTTTACAAGGTCATTACAAAGATTTGTGTCCTCGCAAACCAAGCCCAGCCCGCATGCACGCACACAAACACACAGTCTCTCTAAGAAGGCATTTATACTAATGCTTTTTAAATTAAATTAAATGCCTCAGTTTTGTTAGTTCTGTTGCTGAAGTGCACTGGCATTTCTGCCTTTATTTGGTTTCCCAAAGAGATGTGTAAACATGGTCATCAGAAGATGCCTAACCATCTTTGGGCTTGCGATATGGGCTAGTGGCCACTAGGCCATATCGCAGCTCTCGTAGCTCTGCTGTCACCTATGAACATGAATGGAGCGTGGAGTGCTAACTAAGACTTATTCAGAGCGGATTTTGAGGAGTATGCGTAATCACCTGGCTGACAAGAAAAAGGTGGTCCTGCCGGCCAGACTGGGATCTGAATGCAGACATCTCACAAGTTTCACAGTGGCTCAACAGGGAGAAATTAAAGTAATTCTGGAAGCATACTTTAAACCCATCGTTGTGAATTTGGTCACACATCAAGTGTGTCCGTGTGTATGTATGAGTGTGTTAGATGACCACTTCCTCCATTTAAATCGGGGGAAGGAATTTCACCTTCACAGTAAAAGTCATATAAATAGCTCATACAATATGTAAAATTATGTAAATTTGAGGAAGTAAATTACATGGTTTATCTGTTTGATTTTGTGATATATAACTCATTTGTAGAGCCTATTACTATATCATCAACAAGGAAGACACAGATGTAATAAAATCTAATTTATTAACAAAAGACATACAAGAAAAAAATCTATTAAATGGTTATAAAATGGTAAATAATAGTAATGCAGGAATGTACAGTGTAAAGAATATAAAATATATGTGACTGATGAATGGCAGAATGTTCTCTGTAATTTCAAAAGGTGTGAACCTTATGTCTAAGTAAAACAAATAATAAAAAATTGTTTGTTAAATACTTGATGAACAGTTATGCAATTTTAAAAGAAAACTAAGATATACAAACTGATAGAATACATTAATGCCAAGGTCTCTGGAAATTTACGTTCCGCTGTGATCGTGAGAAGTCAGTTTGGTGGCAACGTTCCACTGGTCAGGCTGTGCTGTGCTTTACTGGAAGAGTCGGATTCCGTTCGACAGCCTTGAACACAAATTGCTTTGGGATTCTGATGTCAAGAAGCACCAGAGAGGTCCTAACAATCTGGAACTTTCAGATAAAGGTACTTTGAAGTAAAGGTTTGCTCTTCTGAGCTCAACATTATTTCTTTCAATAATGAAATGTTGCAGACATTTCTTGCTGCCTTAGTGGACGGTACACTTGGAACGTGGTTGATCTGTTAATGCATCTCTGGAAGGGAGACTCAAAAAATGTGCAATATGTTACAGTCTCTGGGAGCAGAGACTCAGAATTTGGGTGTTGCTGTTATTTCCTCCTATCTCAAAGACCGGAGACTCAGAACAAAGAGTTTCTGCTGAAAAGGTGCTTTTAACCCTTTTCAGATAAGGAGGAGAGGTCATTCGGCGGTTCTCTATTCCATTACTGTGATTGGCTAATGAAGTTAGAGGGGGCTCACTCACCATTCCTTTTCTGTATGGAACTCATTTGCATTGGAAGAAGTACAGTATTAAAACGGTGGATTTGAAGTTTAACCAATGTACATTTTCTGCAATAAATGCAAACAGAAACAATATTTTTGTTTGCAATTTTGAAAGAAATATTGTTTGTAGTTCACAGACTAAAACAAAACTAATCATTTTGTCTGTTATTTGAATATGGTCTTCGAAATGGTCTCTTGATTTTTTCCACGGCTGTATGTTATTAACTGATATTGTGTATGACTTGTGTATGAGATATTTGAATGAATGTACCGATTAGTACTTTGTTTTAGCCATTGCTGCTTCATAGCCAGTTTATCAAATGCCACATCGGGAGGTCTTGAGGAGTTTTATGGCAGCCCTGGCTGAGAGTAGAGGGGGTTTGGTGATAAGGCTGCCTAAGACTGAGGTCTTTCATCCTGCCCTGTAAGAGGTGTCTGACAGTTGTCCTAGCAGCCTTATCTGAGGGCACTTTGCATTTGTTTACTTAAGCCCACCAAAATCCAGACCCAATGTAGCAAACCTAACTCCATCATGGCAGTTAGAGAGAGGCCCACCCATAAACCTGGGACTCTGGAATGCATTGTTGAGGGCTTTTCAGCGGAAGCAGAGTAATTCACCAAGACACTCAGATATTAATAAGACATGCAAATGTACAGCATGCTGTTGTAATGTGCATTTAAGAGGCAGGGATCATTGTCCAGCATATGGGAAAACATGCAGACTCGGTCGAACAGAGAGTCACTTTGTTAAAGAGTGTCATTTGAGATAGTAGAGACAGGTTAAAGTCCACTTCTCCGAGGCTCTACTTGTGAACATCTAGGCCTGATGCAATTTACAATACCAGATGATGTGCTCAAAATAAAACATTAATGATCTGAGCCTCTAACTAAGGAACAGCTAATTGACCTACATACAATGATGTGTTCAACTCTGCTTGGTGAGGTTCATTTTGAGCTGGATCCCAATGTTACACCTGTACAGTGCGCCCCCGGGATACTGCAAACGCTATGAAAGCAGATGTCAAAGCCCAACTGGACACATATCAGGCAAAAGATCATATTAGAGAGCAAACAGAGTGGATCAGCAACGTGGTGATAGTAAAAGTCCAACAGGCTGAGGATTTGTTTGGACCGAAAGTCCCTCAAGAAAGCTGTAAACCAGTGTCATTAAATAATGGCAACTATGGAGGAAGTGTTAAATGAACTTTCAAAATGAAAGAATTGTGGTTGATGCCAAACATGCATTTCTACTGTGCAAGCTGTAGAGCTGAAGCAGCGCATTCTGGATCCCATGGTGGCTAAAGCTCCCATTCGATGTCTCAGTTGCTACTAGGGCATACTATCAGCGGAAACGGCATGAACTGTTAGCAGGCCTGAAAGGGATTGAGCCCATCGCAATATGACATTATTGTCGTTAGCTGTGGTGACAGACCAGCAAACAGAAAATGATCATGATCTCAAACTTCAGGCCATGATTGAGCGTTGCAAAGAAGTCAAGCTACAACTTCACTTAAGGGTATATTTCACCCAAAATGTTTAATTCTGTCTAAAATTTCTCACCCTCTAGTTAATCCAACCTGTAAACATTTCTTTGTTCAGTTAACACAAAGAAAGATATTTGGAAGAATGTAAGCAATCGACCGTTCGAAGGTACCAGTGACTCACCGCTCAATCGTTTCAATTACAGTCTTGAACAGGTTTGCTCCACTCAAAGGTGCACCAACTGAGAAGCCTGTTGAAAGTTATTGGTGATTCTACTGTACAGTACTGTTATGATCTGTTCTGTGTTTCCCTGTTATTTTGGACTTTTAGGTTACTTCCTGTTTGAGTACCATGTTTGTAGTCTTTTATAGTTTTCGGGTTAATTAGTTTCCTATGGTGTTTCTTGTTGCCTTGTTATCCCATTGTATTTAAGCCCGAGTGTTTCCTTTCGTGTTAATTAGTAGTGATGGGCAGAGCGAGGATTAACCATCACACACCTCCAAGGCTGTTTTCAAAATGGTTCCATAGGCTACAATTGGCTTTTGACTTTACTGTTGGATAATTTGCCATTTGACAATCAGTTATAGACAGACACTGGTTTATGAGTTTAGTTTCAGATCAACCCCCCCTAGTGGCGAAATGTCGTCGAGATTTTAAACGTTTCGAAACAGTCTCGATACACACCAGTTTGATGCACGCTTTGAAGCACTGATTCAATACAAAAGATTCGATACGGGTTTCGAAGCTTCATGAAGCCTGTTTCAAAACTAATTATTATAATAAATGAATAATTTGTTTCCCCAGGTGCTTCTTAATTTTTTCTTTGTTATCCCAGTGTATTATAACCCTAGTGTTTCCTTTGTTTGGTGTTGTGATGGTCTTTGTTTTAACGTTCCTGTGTTGCTCGAGGATTACCTTTGTTTGTTTTGTCTCTGTTTATGTAGTTAAATTCTAAACTGCATTTGGATCTACTCTCTTTTTGGTTAATCATTGTTACAGGAAGGCGAACATAGAGGCACCAGCCAGCCTTGTCAAACGTTTACAGGGAGCTAGAGCGCCTGATATCCAATAAAATGTATATGTGCTGGCTAAATCTAATCATGAATTTAATAATTTACATGAACGATTATTATATATGCCGACTCTGTCAATAAGAGATTACAAAAGATAATATTAAAGAGGTGTGTGAATTTGCAAGCACAATGTCAGACACTGTAATATTATCTGGCCCCCTCCATGCTTATTGTGGTGATGAGAAGCATAGAAAACCAGTTGTTTAGTGAGAACAGTGAACTAAGTGGTGCCTGCAGAATAATGGAGTTTTTTTTAATAAATGGAAGAGTTTTTGGGGCTCTCCTGTTTAGAAATATGTCTTAATGCAAACATTTTACTCACTTTTGTCTAGGTCAGGGGGTATTGAGAATTCTCTTACACATTGTTCATATATTTTACATCAACAAGAGAGCACATTTACTAATGCACAAGTTCTAGAGAACACATAGTTGAAGTTATTATCAATCTCTCACTCAGCAAAGTCCCATCACAGTTATTAAACACATTTAAGATCATGTAAAAGACAATTAAAGAAGTATTCATAGGAATTAATGATGAGGACATAGACACACTAGTAGAATGAGATGATTTGAAGTCACACATAGATGAGTCAAACACAAATTCATTTACTGTGTTTTGATGATACAATACAAGTATACGAGTATATTTAGTAAATTATGATTCACACAGATGGACTTTGTAATGTTTTTGAGTATTTTAGAGCACATTTGAGCACATAATAAAATCCAGTAATGTCTAAGGGCTTTTGAGGCCTTAAGGCTTTGAGGCCTAAAGTAAGCCAACCAATTGTTTAAAAGTATAAGTGAAGCCTAGGTACTTTCCACAGTTTACTGGTATCTATGACTACAGATTCACGCCAGTAATATTGGGAAAACCCTATTTTTCTGTACCACTGGAAGACTAGTACCACCAACATGATGTGAAATATTCCCATTGGATGTAAATATATAAAACTATTTCAAATATTAAACGAAGATGGGTTTGCCACAATTAGAAATGTACCTCGTTCCTTAAGAATTAAGGGTGGCTAACAAAATTAAGAGATAACAGGAAATTACCTGATTGGTGTGAGGCGAGAAAAACTTCTGGAAGTTTGGGTATATTGATGCAAAATGCTATAGGTGTCATGTTTTTGGGGCATCTCAGACTTTGTTGGCTCGGGCAAATAAAGTTTAAACAATTTGACCGCTGGTCCTTCTTTCTCTGCATGATTTTTTCTGCAATTAAAGACTGACTTTCCCCCGAAAGGAGCAGACAGAATGGCTTAACCAACCCTAACCAATCTCTCATGTAACAGAAAACACAAAATCCACAACATACAATAGACCCGTCTCCAATTTATCATAACAGAGTCTGTCCCTCGCAGTAGTAAATACAAAATATATATATATGTAAACCATTTACAGGTAACTTAATTAATGTTAGTAATCAAAAAAAAAGCACTCATAATGTTGATGAACAATTAATACAGCTTGCTAAATACTACATTCTCTTCAACTAAAGCACTTTTTTACTAATGATATAGTTATGGATCATCACCTAGATGTGCTCTGTTTGACAGAAGCGTGGTTTATATGACTTAACCTAGTATAGTTTTAACCACAGTTTGCAAAACTGCTTCGCATGTGTTCCCTACTCATTTATCAGGGCAGAGCACTTGATGTAGAGACTTTGGAGAGACAATTTTATCTCGCGATATAGCCGTTTGGATGAAATTTGATGAACGGAGTGATACAGGAACTCAATATTTCTCCATATCTCCCACCTGATTCAAATAATTCGGGATATTAATTAACACACATACAAGTTTCGGTACGGGTTCTGACGAGTAGCATGGCCTTGTAAACTAACGGTACTGTTTAGTGCGTAACATTTTTTTTATATGCTCTCTTACTTGTAAGTCGCTTTGGATAAAAGCGTCTGCCAAATTAATAAATGTAAATGTAGAATGAGGTGTTCTATATAGGGGAAACATCGAAAACATTCGTGGAGGGGGGGCCCGAGGACAGAGCTGGGAACCACTGCTGTACATACCAGCGATCAGTAACACAGTAGTGACATATTTATGAACTTCTTTGCAAACAAAATTGACAACATCAGAGAGAAGTTAACAACAGTGTATATCCTTAACCTGGATTTAGATGTGACATCCTTCCCACAGACTCAACTATCTCTGTACCTTAGGTCTCACATTCAACAGTTTAACCATCTTCAATTTCATGTACCACAGACTGATCTTTCATGTACCACAGACTAAGTTTTTCTCTTTTTGCTCACCCTCTCACGCTCCAGCTATAGAGTGTGCACAACAAAGATGCATCCTATTCTCGACTTCTGTGATGTCTCACAGGATGCTATGCTATAATTTCTAATTCTAAATATATAATCAGTCTCTTCTCATTCATGTTTGATGATTAATATTCATGAGGTGCATAACTACCCACGAATAAGATTATGAACAATATAAAAGACACTTTTCTCAAGTGTCAAAGCGCATTTGGTTAGTGAGCAGGAGTTAGCTTCGTCTGGAAGTGTTCCTCCAGATTCAACAATCCTGGGATGTCCACAGCAAGATAAGCCAAGCCAGCACACAGGGAGTAAAGACCAGCCCCCTTTGGCAATGTAAAACACTAATGAAATGTCGTGTAAAGGTCGCCAATCTCTTAGCAGTTAATGTGGAAAGTGAGATGAAAGGGTATTATACATAGGCTGATTATCATGTGTTTTGCCTGTAATGCCCGACACACAACAGCCGTCTGGCAATGTTGGGGGATTTTTAAACATTGGTCACCTTCAGTTTTGTCTGTGTGTTGTGACGGGGTAAGAGACACGGCAGACACAGAGCAACGGTGCAAGCAACCCCAGCGGGGAATTTATTAAACAACTTAAAATATACTGTCCCAAAAAGTAACATCCGGGGTGCTCTTAAATCATAATCCGCCAGTCCGTGCTTGTGTACGAAGGTCCTCGTCCCTGCTTCCCTCGCTGTCCTTCCGTCCTCCATTCCGGGGCGAATGGTGACAGCGGTGTTGTCTCTCGACCCAGGACCTCGAGTGATCTTTGCACGCGGCCTTTATGCACGGCAGCTAATCCAGCGCAGGTGTAGCGCAATCAGTGCTAGCTGCCGGGCTGTTGCCCAGGTGACGCTGATCCCAGGTCAGCTCCGCGTCACAGTGTTCTGCAGCAGCTGACTGGCTGTTCAGATTAGCACAACAAGACAAAAATGACAATAACAAACCAACAACACCCCTTGTGCCTGCCACTGAAATATCCACATTTCACACATTTAGTAGGGTTTCTCCTTATCCGTTTCTTTCTTTATTTTTTTATACGCAAGAAGCCCATGGGCTGACAATGTGTGATTGAAAATGGTACACGAACCTGTCAATGAGCATACTGGTGTAAACAATGATAAAAGCAAGCACCACTTGCTTTGTATATCCACAGTCCCCACTGTATATTTACATTTAGGCATTTGGCAGACGCCTTTATCCAAACCGACTTACATTGCTTTATCCTATACATTTTTACATAGGTATGTGCAATCCCCTGGGGGATCGAAACCACAACCTTGCGTTGTTAACACAATGCTCTTACCACTGAGCTACAGGAAAGCGATTCCCACTGGAATCACCAGGGACAGTGCATGATCACTGAGGATTGGGTGAACACAAGAAGGAGATACAGTACATCTATAAATATCATACACAAAAATCTGGTATATTTACTGCGCTGACAAAATAGCTTCGACGAACTGTGAAGACAAATATCAAATTAATACTCTACACATTACAAACCGGCTTCAGTATCACTAACAGTACTTATCAACTGATATCACATTGACATATCACAGTAATAATTATGGAATAATTAATAATAATTAAATAATGAAAATAAGTGTGTGACACTTTCTTACAATCTAATTTAGTACTAATTTCAGTGTAATTTTATTAATGTACATTGCATAGAGAATGACTTGCTGTATTTAATGCATTTTATTTATATAATTTCTTTCTTTCTTTTATTTATGTATTATTATTTCCTTTTATTATCATAATCCAATGAAAATTGTGAAAAGAGCTATACAAAGGGTTGAAGCCGTCTCATATGCATCTACCTGAGCATAAATACTGCCGCCCAGGATGCCATATTATGCCCCAGGAGTCTCTGAAATAATTTCAGTGGATTGACACATGAAAGTACGCATCCTGATGTGTACTGATGGAGAGCAGTTTGTAGAGTGCATGGTCAAGTGCATGGCACACATGGAGCAGGCCCACTGGAATCACCAGGGACAGTGCATGATCACTGAGGATTGGGTGAACACAAGAAGGAGATAACATGGTCGGTATCACGCAATAATCCCATTTGTATTTAACCAAAAAAATACAACCTTTGCCTCAGCAAAAACAAACTCTTCTAAAGGTTGAGTTTGAGCCTTTAGCGCAGTTTATAGTCATGGGTCGTGTGTACGCGGTAGGTACGGCGTAGTCTACGCAAAGACGCGTAGACTACCCTATGCAATAGCCTGATCCACACCAAAAAAGTAACAGTGCATCGATGCCATGACAAATGCAAGTTCTTTGATTGGTTTGCTTGAACTCACTCTCTTCAGGTCTAAATAAATCACATGTTTTTCTGTATTTAACAACTCAAGCTGTAAAAGTGACAGCGCACACAACAAACCGCTTCTTTTTCAGCTCTTGTCTTGGTTACACAAGCAACACGCCTGTGGACACTGATGCGTAGTGGCCATTGCCTGTCGACGCAGACAGGTATAAATGAAAACCGGCTCGTTGCCTACGATGTAGAGGCTACGGCATAGGTCCAAAGCAGAAGTAAAAAAATCCCTTACACAACCTCAGAAACCCAGGGTGAAACATTTGGCAAAAGTTGCCATACTGCCAATTGATCAAAAATGGTATTAAACAACATGGGATCCCCACAATGCCCTAAACCATCAATTTTTGCATAGAGAACAAAACTCAATACCAAAAACAAACTGTAAAACTAAACACAAATGATAGCAAGTTTAGCGAAACAGAACCCTGGTTTATATTTTCTTTCCTTGTTCATATTTCAAAATTGTCTTAACTTTTCCTAACACATTCACTGAACGAATAGTGACTCTGAACGAGAGAGAGAGAATTTTCAAACTGAATGAACATGGCCTGAACATTTGTGTGTTTAGTATGTTTTTAAAAACTTTGTCCTCATGTGCCCCTACCTACTTGAGATTAAAGACAAATCTTTTCAGCCAACCTTTCACTTAATGCACAACATGCTAAATAAACCACCGGGAGACTGCAATTAGTAGATATTATTTACAAGAATGATCTTGCTTGTTCTATAAACTGTGTTTTACCTTTTTTTTTGTTTTTCAGTTTTACTTATTTTCTCCGGTAAAGCAACTTTGGAACAATGCACATTGTGAAAAGCGCTACATAAATAAAATTGAATTGAATAGGCACCAATGTCTGATGTCTGCTGTTTTTGTGTTTCACTCAGGGTGGGTTGGGGGAATGTTGAAACCACCATCACATAGTTGAAACCTGACCCCCACACACACTCACTTTATTGTTTAAACACCATTAACAATTGTGACCTTAATGTGTAACTGTAATAATTAAGATGATGTTAAAAGAGATAGACAAAAGACATCTATTAATGAGAGAAAGAGGGAGTCAGTGAAAGAAAGAAACAGCTTTAGGCCTCAGAAGGTGTGGTATGGGTGGGATTCTCGTGGTCAGCAGGGATATTTTCTATTTTCTCCTCTTGTCTACGCCCTAGTACAAAACACACACACACACCAACACACACTGACAAGTCTGCTGTCTGGAACTGTTGGAACTCTACCCACGTACAACTTAACCACATCAGAGGGCTGAAATTAGAGGGGTCGGACTATGTCTCTCCCAAACACACAAACCATCCCCCTACAGCTGAATACTTGCACAAATAAAAAAGATCCAAAATACATAAGTAAAGCGCAAGACGGCTTTATATAAACACTATGGTGCATCTTATTCACGGGTTTGTCTATGTCTGGGGCCGGGTGCCATTTTTATGACCAAATAACCTTTTTTCAACTTTGATTCATTCATTTTTACAAAATAGCAATTGCAAAAACTATTTTATGATTATAAAACATGTTTTTGATTCATTTTTAATACTAATAAATTGACTTTGGTTCCCAGACAACCCAAAAATACACGAAAATAATAAATACGTAACACACCATGACGTTACACTTGAAGATTTTACTAAGTAGCATAAAACCGCTTCAGTCTCTGTGTGTCTGAACGTGTGAGTGTGTGAGAGATAGAGTGAGAGAGAGGGTACAAAGCACAGTGCAGACATGGCTCCAGAAATGACTTCCACTACTTATAAACTTACAGGTTTACATGGGGTCTGCATGAAATAACACTTTGGGGGGGCTTTGGTGGGGCTATAACCCCTTCAAAAAATTGCTTAGTCCCGGTGCAAATTGCCACTGAGTGCAAATAGCCTGAGTTGTAAGCAGATACTTAAACTAACTCAGCCCACCACTTTCTGATCGGAATAGAGAAAATGTAAGATTGACACTAACAAACTAGTGTCTCCAGTGGTGTAGAGAGTAAAGTTTATGTTGACTACTTCATATCGCCTAAGTTCAAATCCGCTTTTTCCCTACTATTTCCCCTCAAATAGCAGATCATAAAGCAGTTTATTTTTTATAAAATTAAAAAAATATTAGAAATTGGTTAACAAATGTTTCATAATAAAGTTGTAGGGTAAAGTTGGGGTGAACGACTGGCAGCGCAACTAAAAACACCTGACAGGCATTGTCCCTCTCACCAAAGATGAAAGGTCCCTATGATATTTTTAAAAAATACTTTGTGTTAAAATATTGTCATTTTATTGATTTCAATATAATTACAAACAAGCTGATAACATCTGAAATAAAAGAAATCTATATAAAATGCATATTTTGATAATGTTTGATTGGCATATGTTATAAAAACTCTGCCTGTGAGTTGGTGGTTGGCTGCCAAGTACAACTTTTCCAGTACTTTGGAGTTATAAAATGTGATTTTTGATCACTTAAAATAATTTGCATTGATATGGGAGAGAAATTCTTCACCTTCCTGCAGAGAGCGGCTCAAGAGCAGGTAAAGCAAATTGTTTATGTCGGCCATGGCCGGTGTTATCTGATTTTACATAATGTTTATGAGTATATTAGGGCTGGGATTGTGCAATTCTTATGCCCAGTTTCTCAATGAATTACGGTTAAGTGCCGCCACATCCGAAAGCCAGAAATTCCAAATAAGGGCCACAGAAGAAGTATCTTTAACACACGTAGTTCCATGAAATGTCAATGCGTTGTTCTTCAAACCTTTTCCAGTATTTTCATGATAATAAAGTATATTTATAATGATGATATTTGATGAGTATTACTTTTTAATGCCGTTAAAAATGACTCAATCTCATCATAGTGATTTTAGCAGTACTTCCTACTTATCAAATTTATCCACTTTCGAATGCATTTTGTAAAAGCTTAATTTTCGTTGACAAAAACGCAGTCTCAGGGTGGACTAAAGGGCAAAACGGCGAGAAAAGGATCCGTTTTAAAACAGAACGATTAATGTGGACATAGTTTAAATGTGGAGCAAGCTTCAATACCTCTGAAAAACCTTAGAGGCCCTGTTTGGTTGTGAAGTCATGTTAAACAAACCCTGTCTGAAACTAATGTGTTTTTGCAAAATATTCCTCTCTGACCAAACTTAGCCACTAGCTTTGGCTCAGCAAAACATTGGGGAAAATATTTGATTTCAGGAAACATTACTCCGGCTGTTTTCATAGTCGGGGATAAGTTGCTTCCTTAGCTGGATTGGGTTTCACGGGTACTGCTGTCTGGTGTGCAGAACTCATTGTGGTTAAGCGGTGCGGGCCCCACCCAGCAAGGGATAGTGAGGTGATTGTGTGCATCCGCACAGGGGGAAACAGCCAAACCATTCATCACACACTGTTTACATAGCCTTTTCAGAAGCTCTGCGAAAAACCTTGCATAGCAAATATGAGTTAATCCTACTGAGTGCAGCCAGAAAGACACTCACACACACACACACACACACACACAAAGGTCTTAAAAGCAATTTCAGCCAGAACCATCTATTATTAATTGACCAGAAGAAAATAGTATCTAGTTTTCCCATCCCCTAATCTTTAACAATGTCATGAACCCACAGGGTGGGTGAGGTGAGAGACAGAGGACCCATGTGCAGACAGGGAGGTAAGGGGTTTTAACAAGACTTTAATAAATAAGAAAATACAAAACAAACACCCAAGAGGGGGTAACATAACAAAACATCACAACAGGAACATGGACTAACTAGACTTAACTCATAACAACACTTGACATTAAACTACAATAAACTAGACTAACATAACTCAAGAGGAACAAGTACTCACCCACATGGCACACACAAGAGACAAACAATGAACCAGCACAAGACAAGAGACACGAGGTCAATATATAGGGAACCAAATCAAGAGGGAACAGGTGCAGGGGATAAACTAATTAACACTAACTAGGAAACAGGAGGGCAGGAACAATGACAAGACCGGAGAGAAAGAGTATGGCAACAAATAAGTGCCAAAATAATCTCTCCAACATAAAACAAGAGATCCTGTCTGTCTACCAAGTAATCTACCAAGTAATCACCGACATGGTGAGGCGGAATCATGAAAAACAATATTTGTGTGTAGAGAAGCAACGATTTTAGATTTTGATTGTACGTCTGAGGAATAGTCACGGTTGCATAGTTATAGCGATTATAATGCATTCATTATTTCTAGATTCTTACTGGCCCTACCACAAAATGTTAAAATATACGTATATTGTCTAGTTATTTGTTTCTTTTTACATAAGCATTCTTAATAAATGAGGTTGTCATACCATAACACAATAAGTCTAACTCACAGATATTTCACACAGTCAATAATAGTGAATCACTAAATACTAAAATTAGAACAAATGATCAATGAGCAATAGCACAAATAAATGTAACAAAGCAAACACGCAAATTAAATTAACAGTACTTTTTGACATTTCAAGTTGGTCTAACTGTTGTTATCAGGTACAAAAACTGAAGTAATAAAAATAATAAAATAATAAATACACATTAAGTTTCATCAGGAGTAAACTTTGAATTTGAACTTGTCCATACAGAATGTACACGTCCTATGAGCTGTCTTCTTCTTTTCTGGCATGCAATTTCATTAAAGGGATACTTCACCCAAATATTAGAATTCTGTCAACGGTTACTCCCCCCCCCAATATGTTCCAAACCTGTATTAATTTATTTGGTTCTGATGAACACAAAGGAAGATATTTGGAAGAATGTATGTGATCTAAACCCCCATTGACTCCCATAGTATTTATTTTCCATACTATGGCAGGAATGAGATCTTATTTTCATGTTTTGGTGAACTGTTGCTTTTGCTGCTTTGTTTGTTTACATTGCACTGAAAGTCCAACTGTAACCGCTACAGCCTTGATTGTGAATTTCCAAGAATCGCTGTTTGGTCACTCTGTGATAGTTAATCTGGTGTGTGTAATAGCCTCTGTGTCTCTGATAAGAACTGCCCTTTAAGCTGGTGCAACGCTGGTGTAACTTTTTGTTCTTTGTGCAATTTGCAACAGTTCCATTCCGTGCAACAGAAATACACAGTGTAAGGACCATAGCCTTTACAATTAATCAACCATTGACAATTTTAAGTCCTGTTAATGGTGAAATTCGGTAATCGCTGCATCCCTATTAGTAAGACCATCCGAGTCATACTGTAGGGACAACCAGAGTGAGATGAATTTAATAAGTGAGCAGAATCTGAATAAACCTGTGTATATTCCAAAATAAGATAATTAGACCATGTTCCAATGGGCAGAAACAGTACTGTGAGCGATTCTGTGGTCCTTAAGATTGATGCTAAGGATTTTTTCTAATGGCTCTGATTGGCCTGTGGTTCTAATTTTTACATACTCTAAAAACGGTTGTGTTAAAAACAACATGTGCCGTCACATCTCTGTCTTCAGAGATGGGACATCGCATTTTGTGTTACTAACTCTACCTTGCGTTGACCCTTTTATTTATTTAACACAAAATAAGTAATAGTGTGTTAAAGAAACACGTGTTAAAATTGCATAACACAAAAATGTGTTAATATTCAACACGCCCTTTTGAGAGTGTACCTGGCCCGCCCAAAATATAACAAGAAGTAATAAATAAATAAATAAAATAGGTTGAGTTATTGTTTTCATTATTTTTGACCAAAGTAACCATAAATAAAGTCAAGACACCAAGTACTAGCCTAACTAATATAAGTTAAATTGAAGGGCCACTGCCCCAAAAATATGAAAATTCTGTCATGAATTACTCACCCTCGTATGCGCCATGCAATGCTGACCCCAGATGCACTATTACCAGGTCATGACGCTCAGACGCAGTGTTACACACATAATACTGTGCTGAACGAACAAGTTTGTTAAGGGGGTTTGTGTTTTCTGTCCATTGATAATGTCCCGAAACAAAGTTATTAGTAACAGATGCATCAGAGAAGTTGAAAAACGATAAAAACATATAATGGAAGAGGTGAGTGAGGTCGTCAAGGTAGAGTTTGAAGCTGTGAACAGCATGAGACTGATGCACATTTACATTATGTAGTATTGTATGAACACTATATATAATATATGTAATTCTTTCCGCATCTCTGTTAAAAATATAAAAAAATCAATCTGTCAATTTCAGTAATAATGCTGTTAAAGACAGTTTTTGTGGACTATTAAAGTGCTGTTTTATGGTATAATATCTAAGGCTGTGCTAATGGCGGAGGCCTCATGGTTAAGGTAAATTATCACACGTTTGGTACCAGCACCGAATAACTGTAGCGGTACCGGTAAAATGTGGAACCCAAACCTAGTCATGGTGCACTCATGAACGCGTGTATCCACAGTAGCTGAAGTGACATCGAAAAAGGCAATTTTACTGCAATTTTATCTAAGCAAACATAAGTTATCGTACAGTTCATGCCAGGTTTAATTATTGATTGGAAATATGCTTTTGATTGTAATTTGAAATATCTGCCTTCCTCAAGAGGTGAGTGGCACAATTTAAATTCTAAACCTACATTTTAAAATACTTATGCAGCACGAAGTGTTGGAATCCCTGTTGCATTTGCAAGTATTTTCCTCATTTAAATTTTTTTTTGTGCCCCAAAAGTGTCTGGCAGCCGTAGACTATAAGTCATAGAGATATAAAACTTGGTGGAATGGTCTTTACTGAGAAGCAATGGTTTCCTAGTGCCACAGAGTTAATGTGAACAGCTCTAAAAAATAAAAACCGAACTTAACAAAAAATAAGAGAACAATGGCCTGAAAAGTTTATGTCGGGGCCATAAACCTTGATCACACTCATCTGCTTTTTAAAGTAAAGTACATATTTTACTTGCATTTACATGGAAACAAAGAATGCTCTATGTATGAGATGAAATGCTTGAGCACTTCAGTGGCAGTAGGCCCTGCTGATTGTTAAGACATGAGTGTGTGTGCATTTAAAGGTTTTAATGTTGAAACATTGTAAGAAAGAGAGCTTTGAATTTCCTTAGTTGATTAACTTTTTGAGTTATGAGCTGGCCCACACAGAATGCGTGCCTTCAAAACACAGAAACCTGCATATTTTCCTGCTCATTTTCATTATATTTTAAGCTGCTAATAAGGGAAATAATCGCAGTTCCATATAACGCATATTCAACTGAAGCTGTATATTGACATATGTATTACCTTAGAGAAAATGATTTTGTTCAGAGTAAAACTTAACCTTACTTAAAGGTTAAGTAAACGTAACTTAAACTTCTTTATATTTGCAACTGTCGTCTCAGGAACATCGAGCTGCTTGTTGATGGTCTCGTAGCCTTTACCTTTACCCTTCTTGTCTATTATTTTCTTTCTGATCTCCTTAGACAACTCTATCCTTTGCTTTCTCTGGTCCATGTTCATTTTGTTGCACACAATGATACCAAACAGCATAGTGACTAATCCGTTTAAATTGGCTGAATGACTGATAACAAGATAGGATACGTGTGATACTAAATAAAGAAACTAGTTAGTTTCAAATATCACTCTAATCAAATTATGTATTATCTATTCTGAGGGGGACCAACAAATGTGTCCAGGCCATTTTAGATTATCTTTGTAGTCAATAATTCATCTCTTTCCACAGCTCCTTTGCTTTATTCTATGACATACCAAAGACATGCAAGCATACATGATACAATAGCTTTTAAATTCATCACTCTTCAGGAGGAATGAACCATTATTTCAATAAACTGAAAGGTTACCAACAAATTTGAGCACGTCTGTAGATACTTGTGTAAACAAAAGAGCACAAGAGAAAAAAGAAAATGTGCTTGTAGTGGAGTATGCGGGGCGGGACCGTGGTTCGAGACCGGTGAGTAATTGTTAATGAGCGCCAGCTGTGCGCGCACCGGTCTCGTATCACGAAGGAGATCGGGAGCATTAAGAGAACGAACCGTCGATGAGAGAGGACCAGGCCCGAACATGTTTTATGGTTGTATGTATGTTTTACGTTTGCATTTGTATTTATGTTATTTTGCCGGCGGTCGTCCGTGAGGGGTTAGTGTTTATGTTATTAAAACTTTATGTCTGCCGGTTCCCGCCTCCTTCCTTTCTTTTATTGAACCTTTCTACATTGGTGCCGAAACCCGGGAGGAAGTCGAGACATGCTGTCGGAGAGTCCTCGCTGCCGAGTGGCCTCGCGGTGCCGGAGAGTTCGGGTAGCGCGGACGAAGGGCGTCCGCCAGTGGCTGCCCGAAGTGGTGGCTCTGGGGAAACGGAAGTGCACAGTGGGAAACCTTCGGTGGGACGGCGACCTTTGCTGCTGCGCCCCTGGGTCAAGGCGGGTTGGCTATCATCAAAGCGGGAGCGGGGGAGTTGGCGCCGTCCGCCAGAGGCCGGGGCCTGCGTCGGTCCCCCGAGGGGGAGGAGCTGGGGGCAGGAGTGGCAAGTATGGCCACCGCCTGCCAGAGGCCGGAGCCTGCGTCCGTCCGCCCAAGGAGGAGGAGCAGGGGACGGAGAACTCGCCCCGACTTCCCGCTGAAGGAGGAGCCACCGCCGGCCGCCAGGGGACGGACGGTCGAGCGGTCCACCAAGGCCCCAGGGCCACCGCAAGGCACCGTGAAGGAGAGTACCCCGGCTTGTTGAGTACCGAGGGGCAGCATGTCGGGGAACCGGACTATAATTTTTTTTTTCTCTCTCCCCTCTCTCTTTCCGGTCGCTCCGAGGGCTCTCGTCTCCGTTGTCTTGTCTCTGCCCACCCCCAGGGGAAAGGTACTCAGAGACTGGGAGACCCCCCTTGGGAGGGGGGGAGCAAACACAGTCTCGGGGGTATCCCCGGCCTGTGAGGGGCGATGGGGGTATGTAGTGGAGTAGGCGGGGCGGGACCGTGGTTCGAGACCGGTGAGTAATTGTTAATGAGCGGCAGCTGTGCGCGCACCGGTCTCGCATCACGAAGGAGATCGGGAGAATAAAGAGAACGAGCGACTGGACCGTCGATGAGAGAGGACCGGGTCCGAACATGTTTTATGGTTGTATGCATGTTTTACGTTTGTATTTGTATTTATGTTATTTTGCCGGCGGTCGTCCGTGAGGGGCGGCCAAGCATTTTACTTCTGTGTTTTTGGTTTGTTTATTTTATTAAAACTTATTTAAATGTCTGCCGGTTCCCGCCTCCTTTCTTCCTTTTATTGAACCTTTCTACAGTGCTGTATAGGAGAAAAATATATAATTAAGATTAACTTAGATTAAAAACCTAATAAAAAAATAAAGCTGCATTTTGGAACAATTATGATCTTGTACAGTGCAGAGCTTGGAAAGCTGTCTGTACTTATGATAGCCAGAAAACAGGCACATGTTCTTCTGTACAGTGACACACTGGTTGTGGATGCACTCCTCCAACAGCAGGCCTAGCCACTAATCGCCACAGACAATCTCTTTCGGATAACTTATCTCCAAAAGCCAAGTCAGTACCGGCTTCTGTAAAATCTAATGTTAAAGAAAATGTTCGGATCTTTATTTTCTCTGGTCATTTCATACGGTTACTGGATGAGGTTTTCTTGAACAAGCGCAATAACTAATTTACGTGGGGACAGCATATGGGCGCTTCTTAGTGGCTATTGTAGTACTGACTATTTCAGTTTCTTAACAATCACTTGCCACTTCATCACACAAGAATTTGGCTTTAGATTTTTGCCTTAAATTGTTCCTTACTAGAGCAATGTTCCCTCCTGAGGAAGGAAAAACCGACGACAATATTGAAAAATAATTGTATAGACAGCTTGTATCTGTAATTGGATTTGATGACAAAGTCATCTGGGCTGCTGACCAAACATGATTTCTGCATTCATTTCCTTTCATCGTCTGGACTATCAAGATCATGTTTATAACAGTTCTCAAGCATGCGCACACCAGAGGTCACACAGACTACACAGGCAGCAAAGGCACTTGAGATAAGTGTCAAGCTAACAGGTATAATAACTGTAGTCTAAAACAGTGGTTCCCAATTCCAGTGCCAGACCCTCTGTCAGAATCTTTTAGATATGTCCTTATATAAGACACCTAACTCAACTCATTAGCCTTCTACCGGAATGCTGAAGATGTCTCCCTAATTAACTGGTGAGTTGAGTCAAGTGTTTTTTAAAAGGAGAGACATAAAACATTCTGGGAGTGGAGTCCCGAGGACTGCTTTTGGGAACCACAAGTCTACAACTGTCAGGCAAATGCCAGACACCAGATTTAGCACTGTATCTGTTACCTCGGATTCAATTAAGCTTGCATGCTGAGCTCCGTGAAAAAATTGAAAGACGTGGGGAAAGCCTTAAAATCTACGTTATATCTCCAGATGTCTTGAAGTTTCAGCTGGAATTTCTTCACCCAATCTACCAGGCTCAAAGGGAACTGGAGGGTGATTTGCACCCCACTCTTAACCTATTGCTTTGTGGCATGAGATGCTTAAGCGGCACGGCAGACCTGTGGAGTCAGACATCCCTAATCAGACAATAATTTGTGAGCAATATCTTAATTGGTTACACTTTAAAATCAAAATCGAGACACTGCACAAGCTTGCTATATTCCTGTGGTGGAAATTCAGTCAACTCAGTATGCTGTCTAACCCGGAAAGAGAAGATATTCAGCAAGAAGCCATGTGTCGGACAGTCAGCTTTATCACTGGTGGCGAATCAGAAGATGAAACTGGCACAGTATTGACAGTAGTGGCAGAGTCTGAAGAGTGGGTAAACGTGCCCCCCAGTGAAACAGCAGATGAGGTTATGCAGTACATCAGCTGCAACCACTACATGAAAGATTACAGGATCTCGGGGTTGGTGGAAAAACAACACAGGTCTTTTTCCTTTAATGTCAAGACTAGCCCATAGTATCCTTGGCATTCCTGCATGTCTCACCGGTAGCGAGAGGAACTTTAGTGCAGCTTGACTAACTTTTAATCAGATGCCGTTCTCTTCCTTCATAACTCGAACTGAGAAGGACTTATGTGACTAGTACACAAGTTTAGCAACAACCAAATTTCGTAATAGGTAAGTCTTTGCTCTTTTTTCTTTGGGCTGTCTGCTGAAAGGGCCTGTTTCAACCAAGGTGTTTTTTGTTTGAAACAAACTTCAAGTTTAAATGGGTCAAATGACACGGCTAAAACGAATATTATCATTTGCGAAGCCAGGCTCGTGTATAAAAACGGCTTTAGTTCCTAACAAAAGTCTTTTACAATGAAAATATACTTACATGCTGCGAATCTGAAGCGCCAGCCAGGTTTTAATGGTTGGAATGGCCCCCCTTTTTACCAAAGATTTCGCGCATAGCCGGTCATAATCTCTCTCCCAGGTTCGTGAAGCAATCGTCAGTGAAATGTGCTGCACAAACTTGAACATTTGGATTGTACTTTTCTGGAACAGTGTTGTAAGCAAAATGTAATCATTCCTTTTTAGTTGTCTCACTTTTGGTAGGGCAAAAAATTTGTACATGTCTATAACATGCATGGGCAACTTATAACACACCAAAGACCCAGAAAAACGTGTATTCGCGCAATATAACCCCTTTAAATGTAACCGTAATGGTAGGTTCATGTCAGGTCGGGTTAAGCGATTTCAGATACGGCCTTTCGTTTAAAGCTCAGGCAGACCTCTAACGAGAAAATATCACATGCACACAGGAAAAGTTTTTAATGCCTATGCAAATTTTTTGTAGGCACACGCATTATATTGCGTGCTTGTTTTTCATAAAAAGGCCTCAAGTTGTCACCAGGTTAAATAATATGTCAAAAACTGTGCACGACATATGAGTTGGAAAATAAAGTTAAAAGGTTTGAAAAAAAAAACAATAACAAAACAAAACAAAAATCAAGGAAAAAGAAGAGCGACAACATCAACATAAGAAAATACAAGAAAGAATTGTTCAGTAAAAAAAATGATAATATTGCACCGTGACATTTAACAAAAATATATTTAATTATAAGCACAGGTTTAAAGTTTTATGGGCCCTTAGTGTTTTTAGAATATGAAATAAACTGAATGTACTGTTGAGTTTCATTTTTAAAAGCAATAAATGAAGGCTCTTCCCCCATTCAAGTATAGGACTGTGTACTTGCTATGATGCAAATAGCTCCCCATAGGCATTGCAAGCATGGCTGTCGAATGAAACGACTTCCGTAAACGGGCTTTGTTTTTAATACTGCATAGGCTTTTAGGCTGCGGGCATTCAAAAAATCTCAGCAAGCCTTGTTTATTGTCTGCCAAGCACCAAAGAGATCATTCCTGGCATTCATTTAAAATCATAAACGTGTTAGGCGTGTTTCAGAGTGCAAAGAACTGTACCTTTGTGATGATGTAATCATCACCACTGGGAACGGCAGCACTGGCATCCCGCTCACACACATACGTATCTCTTTTACTTTCACATTCCCTCAGCTATTTTGTTGTAACTTACACTTTTTCTCAGCTGTTTTGTTGTTACTTTCACTTTCTCTCAGCTGTTTTGTTGTCACTTGCCCTTTCTCTCTGTCGGGTGCACACACGATCCGGTAGCGCATGGTTATAAATGACTGTATACCCATACTGTTTTACTCTTCAGTAGTTTGGTTGTTTGTTACTGTATGTTTCGGTGACAGAAACACAGAAGCCGTCTTGCCTCTTACACTTGGTTTATTGAACTGCCACGCTCTACCTCCGTGCTCTCTGTTACACGTCATAGGAGGAGCGCCGGCCTTAAAGGGGAATACACATCACTCTACATCCCCCCTCTTTTAGTAGAGGATAAACAAAACAAACAGTGAAAACAAAGTATAACCAACCATATAACATAGGATGACAAAACAGGTGCAATGAGAAGGAACAGTTGTCTGTACAAATATCACATGCGTACACACGAATATGAAGATGCATAGCACGTTTCAATCAGGTCATAACATAGTCTTTGTAATATTGCAGGTGGGATAATAAATCTCTCCCCACGAAGCAGCAAATCATCCTGAATGGTCAGCTCATCTCTCATTGAAAAGAAGGGACGCAAGGAATATGGAAGTTCTTTTGAGGTGGCTGGCCAGCCACTTCTAATCATGTCCGAGAGCTGTTGGCATGTGACATCTTTTTGCACAGCAGCCCTGAGTTCATCTACCCGACGGGAAGATAGTACCTGGACAGTCATGACCTCCAGCAGGTCATCGGTGAGTTGTGGGTCAGATGTGGAGAGGTGGGCCCGGGACAAAGCATCAGCCACAAACAGCTCCTTACCACGTTTGAAGATGACGTCCAAGTGATAACGATGCAGTTTCATCATCATACCCTGCAGTCGGGGTGAGGCCGTGTGTAGTGGCTTCCTTAATATCGTTATTAAGGGCTGATGATCCGTTTCTATAGTGACAGGGCGGCCATAGATGAAATCATGGAATTTTTTTGTCGCAAACACAAGTGCCAGCATTTCTTTTTCAATTTGAGCATAACGGGACTCGGTGGGTGTGAGGGCCCTTGATGCAAATGCCACAGGCCGCCCTCGCTGTAAACATACCGCACCAAGGCCATGTTGGGAGGCATCCGCAGAGAGAATTACTGGTATGGACGTGTCAAAATATTGTAACACTGGGGGGTTTGTCAGAGCCTGTTTCAGTCTCACAAAAGCCTTGTCATGAGTCTCATGCCAGCACCACTCCGAATCCTGATGAAGCAACGGTCTTAAAGGACCAGTGATGTCGCTGTACTGGGGAATGAATTTTGATAAGTAATTTGTCATGCCCAACAACTGCTGCAAAGCTTGTTTTTCCTGAGGTTTTGGCATGTCACGTACAGCCTTTGTTTTTTCAGGGTCAGGTTTGACACCATCAGCAGTCAGCAGGTGACCTACATACTGGACCGAATCAACTCTGAATCTGCATTTGTCCGGGTTGAGTTTCATGTTAATGGCACGAATTTTGTTCAGTACCTGTCGCAAACGATCATCGTGTTCCTCATGCGTCTGGCCCCAGATGAGGATGTCGTCAACTACAATTTCACAAGGCTCTCCAGCAAACAATTGCTCCATTGTTCTCTGAAAGACCTCACTGCCTGTGGAGATTCCATATGGCATCCTCAAGAATCTGAAACGGCCAAACGGGGACATAAATGTGGTTAATTTGGATGAAGCTTCATCAAGGGGGACTTGCCAGAACCCACATTTAGCATCCAGGATGGTAAACACTTTAGCACCAGGCATATCTGCAATGATCTGTTCAATTGTTTTTAGGGGGTGCCGTGGTCTGAGGAGGGCTTTGTTTAGATGAACTGGGTCTATGCAAATCCTCACAGACCCATCTTTTTTTGTTGCTGCAACCATGGGGGATACCCACTCCGTTGCCTCAGTTACAGGTGTTATCACACCCAGCTCAGTCATGTGATTCAGTTCTGTTTTCACTTTTTCTTTCATGGCTATTGGTACTTTACGGGGAGCACATACTACAGGGGTCACTGTGTTATCCAGTCTCATGTGATATACAACTGGCAAGCTGCCAATGACATCACAGTCAAAAAGATCTCTGTATTCACGTACCTCCGGTGCCTCATGATGCAGCATGTGTACATCAGGTCCGAGTTGGATGAGTCCCATAGCGATGCTATCCTGTAGACCGAGAAGGGGTTTTACATCACGATCCACTACATGAAATTTAAATTCCCCACGGACACACTGCAACACTGTTGTTCCCTCAGTGTCAATTGTCTCTCCTCCATAAGCCACCAGATTGACTTTCTCTGCTATGTTGGTAGGGAAAGTGTGATTCAAACCTTTCAGCATTCGTTTTGATATTACGTTACACTTGGCCCCAGTATCAACTTTTACTTTCAGTTGGCCATTTCCATTTTTCAATTTCAGCGTTGTGAAAATCTCACCCTTCTGACTGGTGAGCTCAACAGGGTCACAGAAAAAAAGTGTCCTGCATCTTGTCATCAGGTTGTGCATCCAGCTCATGTATTCTATCCCTTTGCTGAGCCCTAGGCTGATAGAACGTTTTAGCATCTATTTGCTGTGTAGGTGCTGATCTGCAGCATCTCGCAAAGTGGTTTAGTTTACCACAGTTGTTGCAGCGTTTGTTGTGTGCATGGCATTTGTTTTTTTCAGCAGGATGTTGGCCATTACAGTTTGAGCAACGTGATTTTTGCAGAGCACATACCTCTGTGTCTTTTCTCAGCGCTCTCAGACTTTTCTCAGACTGTTCATGCAGCAAACATATGTTAACAGCCAAGTCCATGGTGAGGTTTTTTTCACGGAGTAACTGTTTACGAACTGTGTCATTTTCTATACCGCAGACAATACGGTCTCTAATGAGTTCATCTTGCAATGATCCGAATTCACATTTCTTAGCGAGAATTTTCAAAGTAGAGACGTATGCTTGCACAGTTTCGGTTGGACTTTGAACAGCGGTATTAAACGCGTGTCTATCCATGATGACGTTCTTTGCGGGTAAGCACAATTCAGAGAATTTAGTTAGAAGTACCTTTGGATCCTCATGATCTTCCCCGTCATCATACACAAATGTTTCAGACTTGTCAACCGCTTCGGGACCAGCAAGGTTTAGCAATGTGTAGGCTTGTACTTTCTTTGATTTATCAGACAGGCCTGCATAGCAGTAGATGCGCCATTCCTTTTCAAACTTTCTCCAGTTATCGGCAATGTTGTCATCAAAGACCAACGGATCGATACGGCGAAGCCCCTGTGCCATTTTGGTAATCCCACTTCTTACACCATGTATGTTTCGGTGACAGAAACACAGAAGCCGTCTTGCCTCTTACACTTGGTTTATTGAACTGCCACGCTCTACCTCCGTGCTCTCTGTTACACGTCATAGGAGGAGCGCCGGCCTTAAAGGGGAATACACATCACTCTACAGTTACCATTCTGTATTTTAGAAGTTGGTTACCCATAAGTGAGCGCTGCGCAGTGCAATTGTGGGTGAGCCATCCTTTATAGGTTTGTTCGTTTTTTTTTTTTCAAATTTTCAAACGAACCCTGAGTCTCTTTGTGGATTTAGTGGGCCTTTAATGAAGGGAGAAACCAGGCAGGAGCGGATCCCAATGCAGAGTCAAACATTTAATAATATAAAACAGAAGTATAACAAAACAAGGTAATCCAAGGAGAAGATACAAATTAACACTGCACAGGGGAAACACAGACAGGGATCATGACATTGGGATTAAGCTTTCACATTGAGCTTTATTGCATTCGTGTGAGGGGTAAACGATCACATCGTGATATAATCTCTTCTGCAGTGACAGAACCCTCAGTATGGTTGGAGCGTAGATGGCGGCACGTGAACATCGCGAGGCTCAGCGTCTCTCCAGTTTTAGCAAGTATATAGTGTTTTTCTTGCTCATCTCGGGCCTGTTCGTTAAGAACAGTTGTGCATTCACAACGTACACCCGGCATGAGCTTTTGGATATCGGTTTGCGCATTCCCGGAAGTAATATTTCCCTGAGATCGCCAAAACACCCGATGCTACGCACCCCACACGGCCGGGCGGAAGTGCTCGCCGGCGGCGTCGAGATCGTAAACAAAGGCGGGGGAAGCGCGGAGGACTAAGAGCTAGGCTAAAGCTAACACCACACCGGCTCTCTTTACCCAGCATTTTCCTTGCTAATGTAGGATCATTAGTGAACAAAATGTATGAGATTCTACTCCGCATCATCAACAACAAAAGACTTTTGAACTGCAATGTCATAATCTTCACGGAAACATGGCTACACAGCGGCATAGCGGACAGCGCTATTGAGTTAGCGGGCTATAACACACACCGGGCAGATAGAACGGCAGAGGAATCCGGTAAGATAAGAGGAGGTGGAGTGTGCATTTATGTCAATAAAGCTTGGTGCACAAACTCTGTTATTGTCGTGAGACACTGCTCGGCTAACCTTGAGTTTCTCATTTCTCATCCCGTTTTATCTGCCACGGGAATTCACTTCCATCATTATAACAGCAGCTTATATTCCACCGGATGCTGATGCCAAGCTTGCTATGAAACAACTTCATGTAGCCATCAGTAAACAACAGACTGCTCACCCGGAGGCTGCATTTATTGTTGCGGGAGATTTTAATAACTCTAACTTAAAAACAGTGCTCCCTAAATTTCACCAGCATGTTTCCTGCCACACAAGAGGAAACAAAACTTTGGATCATGTCTATACAAACATGGCTGAAGCTTACCCCGCGACCCCCATCCCCCACCTGGGTCAATCTGATCACCTTTCTTTGTTCCTCACCCCCAAGTATTCACCTCTCATTAATCGTGTGAAGCCATCAGTGAAGACCATCAAGGTGTGGCCTGCGGGGGCAGACTTTACACTCCAGGAAAGGTTTCTATACACAGACTGGAGTATGTTTGCTTCTCGGGCCACCAGTGGCTCTCACACGGACATAGACAGCTACACCTCCTCTGTATTGGACTACATCAATACCACCAGTGATAGTGTCACAGCTCAAAAGCAGATCACCATATACCCTAATCAGAAGCCATGGATGAACAAGGAAGTGCGCCTCCTGTTGTTAGCACGCAACACCGCCTTCAGATCAGGTGATTCACAGGCCTATAGTACTTCCAGGGCAAATCTGAAGAGGGGCATCAAAAAGGCCAAGCACTGCTACAAGTTGAACCTAGAGGAGCATTTTACCAATTCTGACCCTCAACGCATGTGGCAGGGCATCCAGGCCATTAGTGACTACAAACCCAACCACTCCATCCCCATAGCCACAGATGCTGCCTTTCTGAACGAGCTTAATGACTTTTATGCAGCTTTGAGAGAGACAATACGGAACCCGCCACCAGGCTCACACCGTCTACTGACCACCCAATCATCACACTAAACTCCACAGATGTTTACACTGCACTAAGCCGGATAAACGCACGCAAGGCTGCTGGCCCTGATGGCATCCCTGGTCGCGTACTCAGGGCTTGTGCGGAGCAGCTCGCTGGGGTCTTCACGGATATCTTCAACCTGTCCCTCGCCCAAGCAGTGGTTCCAGCATGTTTCAAATCCACCTCCATTGTGCCTATTCCAAAACATTCCAGCCCGACATGCCTGAATGACTACCGCCCTGTAGCACTCACACCCATTGAAATGAAGTGCTTTGAGCGGCTGGTCCTGTCACACCTAAAAGACTCTTTACAATCCACACTGGACCCATACCAATTTGCCTACCCTAGCAATAGGAGCACAGATGATCCAGTGTCCATGGCGCTGCACTCCGTGCTCACATATCTGGATAATAAGGACGGTTATGCACGCATGCTGTTTGTAGACTTCAGCTCTGCATTCAATACCGTCATCCCTTCCAAGCTAATCATCAAACTTGGAAACCTAGGCATTAACAATTCAACCTGCAACTGGATTATGGATTTCCTGACGAACAGGCCTCAGCTTGTTAGGTTAGGCCACATCTGCTCCACCACCATCACCCTCAACACTGGTGTACCACAGGGCTGCGTACTGAGCCCCTTTCTCTACTCCCTTTTCACACTCGACTGCAGGCCTGTGAATGGACCTAACTCCTTCATCAAGTTCGCAGACGATACAACAGTGATTGGTCTCATCAGCAACAACGATGAGACTGCTTACAGGGAGGAGGTCCGGCACCTGGCCACATGGTGCTCAAACAACAACCTGCTCCTTAACACCTCCAAGACAAAGGAGATCATCGTGGACTTCAGGAAGGCGAAAGGAGGCACACACCACCCAATCCACATTAACGGGACGGCTGTTGAACGTTTTTCCAGTTTTAAGTTCCTGGGGACCCATATTTCGGAGGACCTGTCCTGGACCACCAACACCTCATGCCTGGTCAAGAAGGCTCACCAGCGTCTCTTCTTTCTGAGGACACTGAAGAAGAACCAACTGTCTTCAACTATCCTGGAAAACTTCTATCGCTGCACGATAGAGAGCCTCCTGACCAACTGTGTCACAGTCTGGTACGGGAACTGTTCTGTTGCTGAGCGCATTGCACTGCAGCGGATGGTGAAAACAGCCCAGCGCATCACAGGAACTACACTCCCTTCCATTGAGGACATCCAGAAGAAACGCTGTCTGTGTCGAGCTTGCAGCATTCTCAAGGACTCCTCTCACCCCGCTCATAGACTGTTAGCTCTCCTGCCTTCCGTTAGGCGCTTCAGGTGCCTCCGGGCAAGAACCAGCAGACTAGGAAACAGCTTTTTTCCCAGAACTGTTTCATTATTGAACTCTGCTCCCCACTGATTCCACTACCCCTCATAACTTTAACTTAAATGCTGCTATAACATTGTTTACATTGCACTACAGGGCTGCCATGAATGACTGAACTGTACACACCAGTACTTCATGTTATCTGCTCTACCGGACTGTTTACACACACATAGCATCATTTGCACTCTATACTGCTCACTTGCACACCAGGGATATTACACTGAATGCTCATTTGCACTAATGGACTACTTTCATAACTGCATTAGCTCATCTACTGCACTGTTACTTCAATAACTGCACTAACTCATCTACTGCACTGTAACTCATCTATTGCATTACTGCATCTATTGCATAACTAACTCCATCTACTCATCTATTGCACTATAACTTCAATAACTGCATTAACTCATCTACTGCACTGTAACCTTAATAACCGCATTAACGCATCTACTGCACTGTAACTTCAATAACTGCAATAACTCATCTACTGCACTGTAACTGTATTATCTGCATCTACTCATGTATTGCTGTATAACTTCAATAACTGCATTAACTCATATACTGCACCGTACCTTTAATAACCGCATTAACTCATCTACTGCACTGTAACTTTAATAGCTAATGTCTGTAATTAATGCACACTCAAGTCACTTGCACTATTGTATAGTCTATATTGTTATCTGTTCATAACCACCTGTACATGAATGTTCACAGTATATAGCCTTCTGTATATATTGTTCATAGTACATACCGACTGTCATATTTTCATAGTACATGCCCATTGTAAAGTATTTTAAGTATCCTAATATTGTATTCTGTATTTATTCACACTGTATATCCTGCACTTGCTAATTGCACTTCTGGTTAGACCTAAACTACATTTCGTTACACTGTACTTGTATATGTGTAATGACAATAAAGTTGAATCTAATCTTGAATCTAATCTAATCTTGTCATTTAAATCTTTAGAGCAAATAGCCATTTTAAGGCATTTTATCTGTCTACATTTTGCACTACATTGAGCAGAAAGAGCCTGATAACAATGAGGATAAAAATCCAAGTTAAATAAGCACATCATTATTAAAATAAGCCTTTTGAAGAAGTGTTGCTTAGTGTATTTAACACTAAAACTGCACTGAAAATCATTTATACTTAATTTAAATATATGTAATTTAACACTTTAATAAATACTTTATGTGTCACGTTTTTGCACACAATTTCATTTATTTCTATTTACTTTTAAAAAACTTGACACCAAAAAGTCCTACAACATTTGGTTATTAATATTTTATCCCTTAAAAAGTATCTATCTGGCATATCATTTAACCTTTTTATGAATCACACGCATGAGCATGTGAAAGTTTCTTGTGGTCACGCCAAATGTTTCACAAATTTTTTTAATTTATTTTTTTGCCAATGTCCCCTCTATGTCATCATACAAAAGAATAACGAGACTCTTGTTTTTGTCTTAGTAAGTTAACCTAAATGCAATATATAACTTACAAAACAATATTCAGTACAGATTCCAAATGTATTTGAATAGATTTAAAGTACAAGGTAGATGGTTTGGCTCCTGTAGAGACTTGGGTGCTTAAATTAGCATCTGACCAATGCCTCCACAATGCACAAAACACATGTGCATATGCAAACATTACACACAATGGAAAACACAACTTCACGGCCAAGGTGTAGACAAATGACCATATTCTGTGCAGAGTTGTTAAGAAAGTGAATATGAACCACACTATGGGATTTGGTTTCCACTTACTGCAGTCATACACAGTGGCTTTGGCATTGCATTATACAGGAAACACACATCTTTTGTTTTGTTTTATATTATGATATGTGAGGTCGGAGAAGTTATTTTGAAAACCCAGAAAGAGACATGTAGAACAGATGAGGATAATTTGGTGCACATAGAGAAAAAATAAGAGGTATAGTGGAAGATCTAATTAAACAAAAACTTTAGAATGTAGATATACCACAGGTCTGTATGTTTTTAACACAAAGATATTTACTTTAAGCTTATAATGGTAATGATGTAAATTGACAATCCTTAAGTTTACACATTACTCATTGCTGTGTGCATCTATAAGTCCCCGTAACAGCGGTCTGCATATGTGTTTTTAAAACACTACCCTTCTTATAGCAGATGGAGATGAGCTACAATAAGACTGAAAAGACAAAAAATCTGCTCAGCGTAGCATAGAAGACAAACAGAAAAAGAGCCAGAGACTTTTTATGAATTCATCACAAATGTTGACTATACAGTCCATTCAGGAAAGAAAAGTGTTCCTGTAGCTCAGAAGAGAGAGCACAGTGCTAGCCATACACAACCTGTAAGGATTCTATTAACAAGCAACACATACTGATAATATAAATGTACGGTATACATTAAATGCAATGTGGGTCAATTTCAATTAAAGTGTCTGTCAAATGTGACAAATCTTTAGCTTTAGGGCGCTAACTGTGTTGCACCTTTTACACTACAACACAGGAATCACTACAGAAAATCTCACAAAGTGTTAAACTAAGAGAGAAGTGTGCCCCTTTACAGCATTGTATATCAACATATACTGTCTGCAATATTATAAGATCGTAATTCAAGAAATCACGTTCTATACATCATATAACAATGAACAAACGAAAGGGCTTTATTTACATCCTAACCAGAACCGTGTAGTCAATGAATGCCCTGTGGTAACCTCACAAGGGCAAAAAACATTTCTTGTTAATCCACTGGGAGAAGATTAATTGATAACTTGGAATTTAAACATAATTTGCCAAGCCCCAACAGGATTTTGGATTAAAATTACACAATATGAGCATGACATAAATTACAAAGAAAAAATGTTTTGTTGGTTAATAAAATATTGTCCCTGTTAACACATATTTGTCCTTGTAAATCATGTTTAAAATAAACATTAGTTATTTAGGTGCCATTGTAATATTATTTGTATGATTTAATAATGCATGAATAAATATTATTACAAGGTTCACGTATAGAAGTTATAAAATATTTCTACTTATATTTTTCACCGTAATTGTACTTCATGAAATGTTAAAGCGGGCGTAACACAGGATTTCTGCAAATCTCATATTAATTTTGAGTTCTTATAGATTAGTATTGCATACTTCGTATCTTGGAAGAGTATTTAGTTTGATCACATTTATAAAAGATAGATACACCTTTACGATTGTTCCGAAAACATACGGCGCGTGTGGGGGGAGGCGGAACCAAAGCATGTGCGCAACCATTGTCAACAAGAAACAGACTTCAGTTTCGCTCACCGCATGAGGTACACTGTTTTTTAATCACACGTTTAAAAAATAACCAGATAGTACAAACTTTAATTGTTTCGAATACTTTATGGTTGGCAATGTCAATGCATTTTATACAACCTTTTAACACTGTGAACAATATGAAAATGAAATGAAATTAAATCAGCATAATCTAATTACATTAAAAAAGGGACGAATGAAACAAGTGTTACTTTCGTCCCGACAGGAACTCCTGACAATTAAACCTTATTTATTTTTATAATGAAAAACTCTGACAATGCAAATGAAAATAATAACGAAATCATGTGATATTCTGCAGAAAGGTCAAAGGTATGGTTGCATAACGTGATATCAAAGCTTGGAATGCAAATGTTGTCATGGCTCTGAGTAAATCGTGATGGGTGCCTCGTAAAAATTGCATGCTGACTGACACCAAAAAAGGGGGAAATTCGTGTCGCTGAACACGAATTAATAGATTACGGCTTGTGACTATTTCACGAATTCCTGTGAGACTGTGTTTCATCACTATACTGCAGTTCGCGACTGGAGAGAAAAGCGCAGTACAGGAATCATGAGCAGGTTGACCTCTGTCGTCGATGCCGCAGCGAACCGCCCAGGTAGGCGATTGTGTTTCCGGGGGTCGTGTTCTAGGGGCTGAGGTGCTCCTGTGGACCACATTACTGTGACACAAACTCGGTCCTGCAGATTCATCCTCAACAATATCAGAAAAATCAGACCTTTCATATCCGAGCTTGCTACGCAGATTCTAGTCCAGGCTGTTGTTCTGTCCAGACTGGACTATTCCAATGCGCTACTAGCTGGACATCCTGCTTGCATGACCATACCTCAACAGATGATCCAGAATGCAGCGGCAAGAGTGGTCTTCAATGAATCAAAGACAGCACTCCTCATAGTTTTTATTGATTGTTTTATTCTTAACACTATTCCAGCATATAAATCTATATTCATGGCGAGAACTAGTCAATTTAAAACACAAGTCCATCCATACACAAGTTGGGGGAGGGACAATTCGGAATCCTCACTCAACCTGAAAGGCCTGAAGTATGGTCCGTCCGTCCGCATTTACGTCATCAGAAGTTCACTAGTTCAATTATATAAACAACATATTAATTGGGAGTGTTGTAAATTTTTTGAAATTTGGTATGTACAGTACCATCTAGAAACAGTGCTGACTTAATGTTATAAAAATGTTGATGTCCAGTCAGTACTTGTATATCTGTCAACACACAAGGCAGATACACAATACCACACAAATACTGAAGTGAACTGGAGATTTAATGGGGTGAACTGGTGCAGATCAGAAAGGTAACATCCACAGGTAAGTATACATCCACAGGTTACATCCAAAGGTAAGCATACATCCACAGGTAACATCCACAGGTAAACATCAACGGGTCAAAAAACATCCTCTGGTAACAAGGGTTGGTACTAGAAAGATGAACTTAGTAACAACAGACTACTAGACAACTACACCTGACAACGAGTGAGAACAAACACAGGGTATATATTGAGTCCAAGGGAATGTACACATTGTATATATTGAGTCAAAGGGAATGTGAATCAGGTACTGGTGTAATCCGTAAATCCGGTGAGAGGGAACGGGAATAGCCGGCAGAAGGCGCTGATACGGGAGGTGTGGCTCACAGGTCGACGAGGAAGCCCACAGGGTATAGTGGCCAGACAGTTCAGGTGTGAGTTCTGGAAGTCCTTGAGGAAAGTGGGATCCAGAATGTCATCTCGAGCAACCAATGTTTACTCGTCTGGTCCGTACCCCTTCCAGTCCACAAGATATTCCAGACAGCCGACTCGTCTCCTGGAGTGGAGGATGGATTCCACAAGATAGATTTGCTGAATGATGTCCTCGGGTGGAGGAGGGGCAGTTTATCCCCGGCATCAGGCATAACGGAGGGAACCGAGACAGGGTTATGGGAAGGCTTGAGTAAAAACACGATGGTGATATTCCATCTGCGAAGTTGAAGCTGGAGACGGTAGATGACTGGTTTAACTTGGTGCAGGATAGTTAAGGGGCCGATGTACTTGGGACTCATCTTCTTGCAGGGGTTGCCTCAGGTAGAGGTCACAGGTGGATAACCATACCAGCCTTCCCGGCTAGTATTGAGGAGTGAGTGAACGTTGGGCGTCAGCATGGATTTTCTGCCTGCAGACAACCTGCCGCAGGTGTTGATGAGCTGAGTCTAATACCCTCTCGCTCGCCCGAAACCAGTGGTCCATGGTCTGCAATGTAGAGGGTTCCACTGACCAGGGGAACATGGGGGGTTGGTAGCCGAGTATGACCTGGAATGGGATTATCGGGTGGAAGATTGACGGAGGGAGTTCGGTGCATACTCTGCCCAGGCGAGGAAACAGTTGCAGTTGTTCTGATGGTCGTGGCAGTACCTCCCAATGTCCTGAATCTTACACTCAGCCTGGCTTGTGGGTGGTATCCAGAGGTTAAAGGTGGAGTGGTTGATTTGGAAAGGTATTAACTTCTCTAGCACTGAAATTATAATCCCACAATCTATGTGATTCACGTCCAAAGCCAAGCCTCCTCCAAATTTGTCAGATGTGTACCATCTGGAGACTGTACTGACAAAAATTTGCCATTTTGATTTATCTTACAATTCTCTTACACCTCGTAAATGAATCTGTAGGTGTAGTTCTAGTAAATGCATCCTGAAAACGCAGACTAAACTGATTACTTTTAAATGATTAACAATTGTATTGTCAAAATTGACAAGGACTTTGTCATACTTTGTATTGGTTAGAATTGTGCAAAACCCAGTGAAAAACATCAAGGGTGACTAATAAGTTATTGCAAAAAAATCACAAAATATGGAGATACAAGGTTTCAGAACGACAGCAGTGAAATAAAAGGTATTAGTGTGCACTTGGCTCATATCATTTTGTTAAATTTGTTCTTTGTGTCCAAGATGCTTCATAAAATAAGGTGCAGTCCGGGAAGAACCTAAATCCTAATCAAGAGACTGCTCTTCATTTTCTAACCATGAACATCTTAAATGTGGAGAGATGTCGAGTCCAGAAATACATTTTGTAAGCAATTGTGTTTGGTTTGGAATTTGGATGGAAAGGGGCAGAACTGGAAATTCACTGAAACCTAATCAACCAGGATACTCTATATAAAGGGATCTACAGTATATGGAACCCTTAAAGGGTGAAGCGCCTAATAGAACCTTTTCTTTAATGGGTGTTACAGAATCAGCTATCTTTTGCTTGCTTCATCTCTTCATGCCGTGTCAAAGTCATGTCACTAGGAGGCCAAATTTGCAATTCTTCTGTGCATTTATTTCAGTCATAGCAAGTCCACAGTCCTATTTACTAGCAAAAATCTCAACAGAACATATTTCTCATCATTTATTAAACCTGACATCAACTGTAGCATAATTTTTGTTCCCTAATTTTAAATTGGACTAGAAATTACCTGTTTCAAGGTCGCTTGAGCTTCTTCATCTTCATATGCACACATAAATTATGAAACCCCCGACTCACATTCACTTTCATTGCAGTGACGCATCTTGTTACTATCCATTTTCTTAGGCTGTGTCACGATCAGATACAGTATTCATCACGCCGGCATTCAAGAACAAAATTATTTTGAAATGTATCCGTTTTAAATTATATAGAAATTATGATAAGAAATCCTGCTAAGGTGTAGATTTTCATAAACTCTTATTGCAGTGTTGTCATGAAACTGAAACTGGTGAGAATAGACGGAAAGGGAATCACTGTGGTACATATAGACAAGAAAGTTGTCAAGATAATATGACAAACAAGGAACAGTACGGTAAAAAATCAATAGAAAAATTATATGAACAAAAAACTATAAAAGACTACAAAATGTAACAGGAAACAGGAACATACTAAAAGGCTACAGAACATGTAACAAAACCCAACCCCCACAAGAAGCCACTTCTATACCCTCATCCCAAAGGTCTATAAAATCAAGAAGGCCACGACTGATAAATCTGAAACAATTCCAATGCGCATGTTGTAACAGTCCTATGTTGAATTTACTGTTACTGTAGTTATTTTCCTAAACACTAGGGAGGAACGATCTCAGGTAGGAGGGTGAGAACTCTAATGTAAGCAAAGGGTTAGAGAGAATTGAGAGGGAAGGCAGGATGTTTTCCACCTGGCACACAGTTTTCCTCCTTTGTTAAGGCCAGAGATGGAAAAGGTTATTTTTCTACAGAAACCCTATTATGTGTGATCAAATATAGATTATATGAGGTCTTGAGTCAAGTTTCCTGAAGCTCAGTGGTAAAAGCATTGTGTTAACAACGCAAGGTTGTGGGTTCTATCTCAGGGGATTGAAAATACCTATGTAAGATGTATAGGATAAAGCAATGCAAGTCGCTTTGGATAAAAGCGTCTGCCAAATGCCTGAATGTAAATTTAAATGTAAGTTGCTCTATTAGACTGTGTATGATAAATTCAACCGCATAATGCATGTGGGAAGTGCCATTGGATTATATACCGATCGCCCATGGATTATCTATTGACTACTTCATCGAGCCGATAGCGGGTATTGGAACACTCGGGAAAAAGTGTTGGCAACGGCAAAACAACATTGGAACACTCGGGACAAAGTGCTGGCAACGGCCAAACAACGTTGGAAGCACAGGTTTTTGTGGAACATATTGCAAGGACTGGTTGCAAATAACTGATTTGTACATATTACAGAGTGTGTGAAGTGGTTGTTTTATGTGGGGAGTTTAATTGTTTGTATACAGTACGATACTTCAATACATTAAGAATCAAAACTCAATGGATTGTATCCCATATCCTTTGTGTGTCTTTTGTTAAACAAAAGTTTGAGAGAGTGTATTACACAAAATAGCGCCCGAACAGGGACAATCCAAATTATATTTAGTAACAGCAGTGTGTACGTACTTGAGAGGGAATTTATTTGTACGATAAAGGTTGGTTGAAAGGATTTATACCCCTATCAGACAATTCATCGTGTGAATACTCATACTCTAAAGGTCATACTTCCTCATAACTTTTCAAAATGGAGCCGAATCCTGCCAAGACTGGGAGTTAGCATTTAATAGAGACTTATTATGATTCAGATGCATTTAGAGGGCATCGGTAACCAGTCTGTGATCTGATCCAATCATTCAGTAGTCTTTATCTGGAAACTGAGCCAGAGAATGACGAAGTGAAGGAAGCAGAAGATAGAGATTCGATACCACTTCCACCACCTCTGGAAGCTGAGGCACTAAACCCATTTTGGGGGCACTAAACTGATAACATAATGAGGCCCCCCATCATCTAATGAACACAACAAACTAACCTTACACAGATTATATCACACTGACAATCTTACAAAGTCAAATTAACAACACAATATTATCCCTTTAAAGCTTTCCTGTAGCTCAGTGGTTAGAGCATGGTTCTAGCAACGCCCAGATCATGGGGTCGATCCCAGGCATTGCAAGTCGCTTTGGAAAAAAGGATCTGTCAAATGCATAAATGTAAATTCTGATTTGTAAATACACACAACATAACTTAGAAAGCTTAAAGTGTTCAATTAATTTATTCAAAAGAAAGAGGTTATAAGCGGAACATCAAAAGTAATAACATGCACTACAGTCAGTTTTACTGTATTTGTGAATTAGTAAATTAATATGGTAAATAAAAATTAAAAGAACACTGGAGGATGTGGTGGAGGCAACAGATATGATGGAAGCAAGGCCAATGTAGGCTGAGACAGGGCAAAGACTGTCATGTGAGGAGAAGGCAGCTGCTGCACAAAATAGATGGAAAAACAGAAGTAAATTTGTAATTTAGTATTTTTGTGTTAATTTAAATTTTTTTTATATTATGTTCTACTAATAAACCTTTGTACATGTAGTAGTATTAAAATAAAAAGGCTATTTTAGTTGTATTTCAGTTAAGTGAGATCTATAAGAAAGTTATTTAACTGACCTGCATTTTCACCAGCTGTAAGTTAATTCTTTGATAAAATACTTCAAAAGTGCCCCTAAGGTGCAAATCGCACGCACACGCACACATATTGTTCAAATTATTCTGTCCCCTTCCACTCTAACCCTCACAAAACACATTAAGCATATTTTATTTAAAAATAAAACTCCATTTAGTATGTTTACTGAGCGGATAGTCCTTGTACAGAACCTTTACAAGTACACACAGTTTATTTTCAACAATGTTTTATGTACAGTGTCTTGTTAAAATTGATTACATTTTTAATTGAACACTTACCCTTTTATTGATCCCTCCTTTCTCATCTTCTTACCTCTTCCTCCTCTTCCTTTGCACAGTTTAAAGCTAACGCACATGACGATTGACACCGACACAACGAGCAAGTAAATTCAATTTTCACGCACGGTAGGTGCCCCCTAGTGGCCACGGAGGCCCCATGCAACTGCCTATATCGCTTATTAGGTAGGGCCGGCACTGATGTCAAAGAATAAAACAGATTTTGGTGAAAAGAATTCAGGAATTAGGAGAGATGCTACTTCCACTCCTGCCTGACATTCAACTCCAATTCCGGAAGGCTACTCTCGCTCTATTCAGTTCAAAACGCCTATAAAACCTGACTTTCCAAAATTCAGCGGTTTGGATGGGGAAGATCCCATTGCCTATTTGGAGAAGTGTGAAGAATATCTCGCTATTCAACCTTTAAGTAATTCTGAGATTTTGTCTATGTTACCATCTATGCTTACCCTTACAGCCAAGGATTCGTGGATAGCGGAGAAGACACACATCAAATCATGGATACAATTTAGAACAGTCTTTCTACAATCATTCTTATCCGAAAACCAATGAGAGGGATGCAGAGAGAAGGATTGGTGAAAGAAAGCAAGCAGTTGGGGAGGACATTCGTTCTTTTGTGTACAAATATAGAGCCCTATGTCTGAGGTTGAAGCCTGCCATGACAGAGCGAGAGATCCTACAATCTATATTGAGGAACTACAATCCGCGTATTGCCAGCAGTCTGGGAGGAACTGTGTCCACAATAGAATAATAAGTACCCATAGGCCCTCTAGTGGAAAGTGATCTGAATGAAGAAAGAGTTTTTTGGAGGCAAAGACAAGCAGAGCAAGCAACATTTCAAGGTGGAGGAAAGCCAGGCCGAGGGCGTCCAAACAGCCATAACATTGCTGTATATACAGAGGTTTACCAACCCCGCATGACAACTTTGATGTTACCGTTGAGTATTAGTAATCATCACCTGGAAGCAATTATTGACACAGGAAGGTCTTATTCCTTGATCCAAGAGTCTCTCTCAGATCAGATCAAGCAGGAAAGGGAGACTTTGCAGTCCAGCAAGGGGCAGACATTTTCACTTGCCAACGGTCATATACAGCAGTATATGACCATCTAGTGCATCTGTTCAGAGTATTTGTGATTAGAAATCAGAATTTTACTTTTCCGGTCATTATTGGACTCGAGTTTCAGTCCGTATCTAGAATTTAGTTAGAATTTTCTGCCGCTTCCTATTTACTTACTGGAGAAGAGGAGTTGAATCCAGTTAGGGTTCCTACCAAATTTGAACATACTGATGGATGGTCTTCCACCACTAGACTGCACATAGCGCTTCCCTTAGTGCCGATGAGTGACGCTAACCGGACAGGGATAAAAAGACTCTTAGCTGCAGCTGATGTTTCAAGAAGTCAAAAACGACTGTTAGAACAACTTTTGTTTCAATGGACTATCCAACATTACCCATCAGATTAATACTAAGGATGAAATACCGGTAAGTAGAAGAGCATATCCTTCACCTATCCATAAACAAAAGGTTATCGATGATGAAATAGCTACAATGCTAAAAAAGGAATAATCAGACCGTCTACCTCTCCCTGGGCTGCACCGTAGTGTTGGTTCCAAAGAAAGATGGGACTATGTGCTTTTGTGTTGACTATAGAGCTTTGAACAACAAGACCCCCCTTGATGGCTTTCCAACGCAAGTGCATGATATCCTTACTTCTCTTCACGGAGCTACGGTTTTTAGTACACTGGATTTGAGGAGTGGCTTCTGGCAGGTATGCATGGAAGAAGCCAGCATCTCGAAGACTGCGTTTGTTATTAAAACTGTTCAATATGAATTCTTACGTCTTCCATTTTGGGCAAAAAAACGCTGCGGCAACTTTCCAACGACTGATGAATTCCATCTTGCATAAGTTCATTGGCAGGTTTTCCTTCGTCTATATAAATGATATTGTAGTATAATCTCCCAATGTCCCGGAGCTTTACGGAAATCTCTGTCAGTGATTTGCTGAGTTGGAAGTTGCAAGATTGACATTGAGCCTGAAGAAGTGTAACCTGCTCCAAAAATATTGTATGAATGAGTACCTACTGGTGGTAGTAGACTATTGCAGCAAGTGGGTTGAAATGTTCACGATGAGATCCTCAAAGACCCCTCTGATAGCTAATATTTTAGTTAAAGACATCTTCACAAGGTGGAGAACCCCAATGTATCTTGTATGAGACAGTGGGCCAGAGTTCACTTCCCAATTGCTGAATGAGACCTGTAAACTGTGGGAAGTGATACAGAAACGTACCACTGCCTTCCATCCCCAGACAAATCTTACCGAACGTGTCAATAGAGTGCTCAAGACGATGATAGCCTATTATATCCAAGATAATCACAGACAATGGGACCGGTGGGTTGCTGAGTTTCGCTATGCCATCCATTCCGCATTGCAGGATAGTACAGGTCATCATCCAGCAGATATCACCTTCGGGTGGAAGTTGAAAGGTCCATTGGAATGGTTGATACATAAGCCTCCAAACCCTGATCATTTAGCATATAGCGTGCTGGAGCAGCAGAAAGCAATGCTATGAAAAGTGAAGGAGAATGTCAATTGAGCTCAAGAACGACAGGCTCGATTTTATGACCTCCGAAGAAGATCAGTACAATACCAACCTGGAGATGAAGTCTGGATACTCACTCAACCACTGTCTCGTGCAGGTGATGCTTTTATAGTTAAGTTGGCAGCTAAATGGCAAGGTCCTGCTGAAATAGTATCACAGGTTAAGAATGTTAACTACAAGGTAAACATGCTGGATAATCCAGATGGCAATGACACATATCATGCTGAAAAGTTGAAACCTTTCTTTGGGGCTGTCCAGCCTTTTCATAAAGGGGAGGTTATGTAACAGTTCTCTGTTGAATTTACTATTACTGTAGTTATTTTGCTAAACACTAGGGGGCAACGATCTCAGGTAGGAGGGTGAGAACACTAATATAAGCAGAGAGTAAAAGAGAATTGAGAGGGAAGTTAGGATGTTTGAGTGATGGCACACGGTTTTCATCCTTTTTTAAGGCCAGAGATGGAAAAGGTTATGTTTCTACAGAAACCCTATTATGTGTGATCAAATATAGATTATATGAGGTCTTGAGTCAAGTTGCTCTATTAGACTGTGTATGATAAATTCAACCGCATTATGCGTGTGGGAAGTGCCATTGGATTATATACCGATCGCCCATGGATTGACTACTTCATCGAGCCGATCACCGGCATTGGAACACTCAAGACAAAGTGTTGGCAACGGGAGTAAAGAAGATTCGCCAAGGGCACCATACACCATACACCACTGACGCAATTGCCATTGGGTCCAAGTCATCCATTTCCAAATTATTTTTTTAATACAATTGTTTTCTAATGAAAGAAACGGATATGTTATAGCTGCAGAAAAAATTGACAAACCTAATTTCAGATAACAAATAAAAGACCAATTTGAGTTCATCTGAATTTACCATTTACAGTTGTTAAGGTGAAGATTTTTGTTTTATTTTATTAACTACTAAAAAAATTCTCCAAAAGCAAAAGACTTTCTATTTGCACTTATTGACAGAAAATGAAACTGCAGAAAGAGGTCAAAATACCATTTAATCAGTATAACAGTAATATTTGTTCATGTATTTAGGAAAATTATACAAATATGTTTGTATGTTATAACCTTGATTTTTATCACAGTTGTGTCTTGTCATGCTGTCAGTCTTTTCAATGCTGTCGGAAGACTTAATGTCACTCCTGAGAAACTTATCGCTATGGGCTTCAGTACTACCTCCAATCACAAACTTATTAGGAACAGGTGTGATAATTTTTTGCTGACCTGAAGAAATATTTTTTTGATCTGACAGAAAAAAATATGTAAAACAAATCCTTTCATATTCAGATTCTAGAATATCATAAAGACTTTTTGGCTCTTTTAATTTAGACCTGTGGAGTATCAGAGCAGAGAGAATATTCTTGTTCATCTTTAGCAAGATGGTAGCACAAACACATTTACAAAATATGACTTACACTATAAGGTTATGTGTGGGAATGTGGGTTTGCCTTTAAAAATATATAATATTGATGAAACATTTTCTAAAATTGTTGCCTCCAACAGAAATACTTAACACATATTTGAACTATGGGAGGGAGTGGAGTGTGATGTCCAGGAATGTCTGGTCCTAGGATAAGTGGGAGGGATAGAATGAAGGAATAATTTTGATTGACTAGTTTCTTACTGAGCTTTCTATTTGCAGTTATGAACGTTTGCCACAGAAACCACATGAACTCTCCTACCAAGCGACTCCAAACAGCTCAGCTTCTGTAGTTTCTGAGTGTTTGAAAAAATTATATGATAGCCTCAGATTTACACTGCTGCGCAATTGCCATGAGGCACTTATTAAACACACCTGCTGACAGCTTTGCCATTAAAATTGTTGCTTTTTTAAATAGAGGCTACCTGGAAATGTCTCTAATTTCCATCCTCGATATTTAGAATGGAACACATCCCAATTTTTACAGCATAATGTAAAGAATTAACTACACGTGTAGTAGGCTGAGATTTTTCAATGAACACAGGGAAAAAAGAGAGAAGAGATCCTTAATTTCTGTATGACCACGGATGTGCTGATTGATATTTTGATTTTGAATTTCTGTGGGCTCGCAGTCAAACCATCACTCATAAATGTACATAATTCAAATCACTTTAACAACACACAATCTGTGATCAGAATGAAAAGAGCATTTCATTGAGTTGAAGAAAAGTCACGTCTAAAAGAACTTGTGTTATTCATTGATGCTCTGATGGGTTAGATTCACAGTCCACCACCAAACTGGGCTCTGGAAAGTCCATGGTACAATATTGATTGCATTATTTAAAATGACAAATGGTGACTTGGAAACGTGCCATGAGCATCCTGTTTACTTTATCCTCCTGCTTGTATCGGAGGTTGATGGACTTCAAAGGAAGCTGGAGAGCATTCTTGCCGAAGACACCGGTGTCAGAGAAGCCGCGTGGGAGGCCCAACACTTCGTAATGTAGGTTTTGGAGATGGCACTCATCCTGCTAACCAGGGATAATGGTATTTCGGACATCCTCAGAGGCCACATCACAGGCTGGAAAAGTGTGAATTGGTATCACCATACCTTAATTTTCCCAGGAAGCAGGCTGCTGTTCATTTTTTCAAACTCCTGTCTCAGCTGTTTCTGCACCAACTTCCCCATCTGTCTGCCAGAGAGCTCTAAAGTGTACTCTCTCCCAAGACATCGGACGGATTGCTCTTTCAGCAATGGTATCTTCTCCCCCCTGCTGTAAACACCGTCCTGTCGTCCCTCACCCCTTTCCTGATTGAAAACTTTATTTGCCCGGGCAAGCAAAGTGGGATATTCAGAGTTCATCTGAAGGGATCCAACAAATACATATCTGACTCCATCTTTTACACATTGTTTTCAAGTTGTTATCACAGTTTAAACCAATCATGTGTGCATGACATCGTCTTCTTCCAATCAAGTTTCATATGACATCACTTTTTCATTAGCCCGTCCCTCTGCGCTCATAGTTCCGGCCTACCATATTAGGATTTAATCATAGCGTGAGCCTCTCAAAAACAAGTGCCCCTTTATCTTGACACTTTTCCGGGGGTTTATGATGATACATGATTTACACTTGTTTTTATTACAAATGAGCTCATGGTTTAGCGATAATGAGCTACCCAGTGTCCTTGGTTGTGTGCAATTAAATTAAACTTCTCTACAAAAGTGTGTGGGGTGTACGTCTTACTGTTAAAAGATATTTGGTGCGTGTGCAGATGTTCAAGTGTTCAGACTCATAACATTAGCTTTGTTAAAATGAGCTCACTGTTTAGAGATACCAGCGTCCTTGACTCTATGTAACAAACCAAACTTCCTTATTAAAACTTATGTGTGGTGTTTGTGCATTTAAGATAAGCTGTTTGAAGTTCATGCAGGTGTTCAAGAGCTCAAACTTTACATGAGGCCCAATATTATTTCATAAGAATACATGAACCCTATAACTAACTAAATGTATCATTTTATATAAGAAATCTCCATACTATAATAGAAATACCACCATATAATCAAGTCATACGGCCAACAAGAGAGAAACGCAGTAGTACACAGCTACTATATGCAGGGTCAGAATGGGACTAAAAAGTGGCACTGTACTTCTTCGGCAGGAGCGGCCCACAAAAACCAGATCGCAACGTAACGCAATGATTCGCAAACCACTCCATAGTACTTTGATTCATGAATGTAAATGTTTTTTAATACCTTGCAAAGTCAATAAAATTTTTTATAGTCAAGTTCCCCTGTGGTGGAATGAACTGCCAGCCTCCATCCGAACTGCAGCATCCTTCATAACAAAAACAGCTCAAAACACACGGTTCCGCATTTATTTGACTTACCAATAACTATTTGTCTTGTGTCTAAAAATATATATATATCTTTTTGTTCATTCTCTTCTTTGCTTACTTCACCTTTAATCCTCCTAGTAGCATGGCTTCAAACCACTCTATAGCACTTTAATTCATGAATGTAAATCCGTTTTAAGACCTTTCATGCCACCTTGCAAAGTCAATAAAACATTTAATAGACAAAATCCCCTGTGGTGGAATGAACTGCCAGCTTCCACCCGAACTGCAGCATCCTTCACCCGAACTGCAGCATCCTTCACAATAAAAACCGCTCAAAACACACGGTTCCGCATTTATTTGACTTACCAATAACTGTTTGTCTTGTGTCTAAAAAACATATATATTTTTGTTCATCTTTTTCTTTGCTTACTTCGCCTTTAATCATCCTAGTAGCATGGCCTTGTAAACTAACGGTACTGTTTAGCGTGTTGACAAAATGTTTATATGCTCTCCTACTTGTAAGTAGCTTTGAATAAAAGCGTCTGCCAAATTAATACATGTAAAAGTCTTGCAAACTTAAAGTCATTTCAATACCTGTGATGATAGATCTGCAGTCTATTTTTCCAAGCTAATAAAATACACCATATACACACAGTCACATCTTATGCCTCATATGATGTAAATTTAGGAACACCTAGACACACGTCTTAGATTGACAAAAGACAACGTTTTCAACAGCAAAACAAACAAAAATTAAGTAGTTTGCATATTTGAATCTTACCATTTAGCATTTTTATTGTAAAACAGTTGGCTTTTTTTCTTTGGTTTCTTACATCTCACTACATGGTCATCATTAAACTGAATCACAACATTGTTAGCGCAGGTTAAGCATCCGCCTACCGACAGTAAGTTCTTTCTCCTTCAAATTGATTGGCTGAAAGTTCTGTCTTTAATTTGATTGGCTCTATTGTACTTGGTCTCTGTAATTTGATTGGCTGTGAACCCGGTCTTTTTTTATTTGATTGGTCAATATTTTGACATCGAAAACAGGGATAGTTCAGCCAAAAATGTGAAGTGAAAGTGAAAGTGAAAGTGACCTATTTGTCAGATATGGTGACCCATACCCGAGATGGGACCTCTGCATTTAACCCATCCAGTGACTAGTGAACATACGCACAGCAAGTGGTGAACACACGTACACCCGGAGCAGTGGGCAGCTATCAGTGCAGCGCCCGGGGAGCGTGTAGGGGTTAGGTGCCTTGCTCAAGGGCACCGCAATCGTTACCTGCCAGCCCTGAGGATCGAACCGGCAACCTTCTGGTCACGAGTCCGACTCTCTGACCATTAGGCCACGATTGCCCCCAGAATGTATATTCTGTCATTGAATTAATTAACCTCAAGTTGTGCCAAACCTGTTATAAATTTCTTGGTTGGTTGATCACACAGAAAGATATATGGAGGAATGTTAGCAACAGAGATTTCTGTGGCACCATTGACTACCATCAAAATGGTATCCTGTCTTGCAAGTGATGGTTGCATGGTCTCAATGCATGTAATTGGGCTTTGGAACATTTACAGTTTCATACGGTCCTAATAAAGGTCTGGAACACGTCTTATTTTCTGGGGGGATCTTGAATAAAAGGATTTCTTACCTGACTTGCTTTTGACTCTTTTGGATGGTTGTTTCTTCTTAATATATTTGGCTGAATCCTGCTGCAGGGCTGGTTCTTCCTCTTGCTCCACCGTTGCCTCCGGGATAGACTCACATGCAGCTGCAGAATAAGATATACATGCTTGTCATTTAATACGGAGTGACTGGTTAGTACTGAAGTAGGCCCGGATCACACAGAACATGTTTTTTTTGCAGTGAGAAGCACATTCTTGAATTGTTTTTTGCTGGCAGTAAGCATTTCGCACGCCGTCTATGTGCACCCGGTGCCTCGCCAGATCACTCTAAGTGCCTGATGTTGAGTAGAAAAGCGCTTGACTTCATGCGCCATTTTTCCATTGTCGAATCAAATGAATGGAGAGGCAGGGCTTCAGTTGTGGTGACGGAACTTTACAGTTGATTGAAACGTCCAGAGACTGTTGGAGGAGAAATTTTTGTTGGATGTTGTGGGTTAACCGAGCAAGGTCAGAGCGATCACACTCTGCTTTGCATGTTTTAAAGTTTTTGCTAATATGAGAGTTAACAGCAAATAGACAGCTCGCGCTGTATTCGTCGACTGACAATACAGGTCTTTTGGTTGCTGCCTAGCTCCATAAAAAAATGCTGCATGCTGCTCTTTTCAAAAAGCCATCCTAAAAAGTAGCACTGCGTGCCTCACATTTTCAAGCATGAAAAACGTGTTAAGTGTGTTCAGCCACTAAGTCAGTACTCTCAGTTCTCACTCAATTCTTTAAACTGAGAAGTCAAGTACTATATAAATATTTTTTGGTATAATATACAATATATATTTATCATTTTTACATATATATTGCAGTTTGGATAAGTTTCAAATGGAGAAGAGACAAGTAATTATACACTGATTCCAAACTGCTGACAGAACAAAGCATTTCACATATCCTAAGCAGACAAAATAGTGTGACTCCTGACTTTCCCTAGGAAAGATGACCATAGTCAATTTACCCAGCCTTCAATCGAGTCATATATATGCAGTTAGAGGCAATATTTCAGATGAGACTGGGATCTGCTAACAGGTATTTGTGTAAGCCTTACAATAGGAGGGTCCTCTATGTGAACTTTTGGCAAAATTGTTTCATGTTTTCTAGACTTTATTATTAAAGTCTGTATAAAGAGAATTCTGAGAACAGTTTCTAAACACATTATAAACATTATAATGTTTTGCTGGAACACATTACAGAGACTATGAAGTATAAAGTACTGAATTGTGGAGAAAAACTGTAAAAACAGTTTATTACCACTTCTGTGTTTAGGATTTTAAGGGCAGGGCTAAAAGGGTACCTCGGTGATGCAATGGATCATCCCAGCATGCATGCCCCCTCACCTAACACAAGAGTGCCTTGCATGAGTGGTGTGCTCAATCACAAGCTCATTGTAGCCAACTCTCACGCACATGCTTTCAGTCTCTCTGACACCCCTCACTCTACCCAACTCAACAAATCTCACGTCAAAAAACAAGTGAACGGTGAACGGACGCAAACACTTTGAGAGGAATAACGCAAACAGTGAACGGGATGAGCGGGTTTACTGTGTGTTATTTCGACGCTGTCATGCTTCGGCATGATCAGGACCCAATTGCAGGTAGAGACGTGGATGATATAGGGTTAAACAGGTATTTATTGCACAAAGAACAGTGTAAAAGGACAAAACCCACAAGATGGAAAACAAGACAGGATAACTATAAAAGAAATCGAGGACATGGACTGACTAAACCAAGAAAACAACCACTTAATACAAACACTAGACTACACTTACTGGACACGAGGGAATGGGAACTGGGCAAGAAAAGGCATCTCCAGACAGCAACACATACACAGTACAAGGTCTACACAAGGAACGAGAGAACAGCATACAATGGACGAGCACAGGACAATGACCATGAGGATTATTTAAAGGGGGACAAACACAGGATAATTGACAAGGGGGAGGTGTGGGTAATGAAACACTAATGGGAAGGTAACAAGGAAACGAGATGGCGGGAAACACTGACGAGACACGAGAAAGAGCATGGCAAGCAAAGATATAAACAAAGCCATGTCTTTCTCACACAAAACCCAAGGCAATGCCATGACTCCACCGCAAGACCAAGAATAAACATGGCATGATGGTGGAATCATGACATAAGCCCCTCCTTAAATGAACACCTCCAGGTGTTCATCAAGGGGTAACTAACGGGACAAGACAGACTGGGTAACAGACAAGAACCAGACAGACAAAGTAAACAATGGGTGGGACACTAAAAATAACAAACAAGGGAGGGGGGGTGGGGTCAAACAAGAGTACATGGTGGGGTCAAACAAGAGTACATGGGGGGGTAATCACAAGGGGTGGGACAGGGTGGGGGAGCAAGAGAGCGCGGAGCCCCGGGGGGCTTGACGGGGAAAGTCCAGGGGGGAACTGTCCTTGTCCCCGGCTGGACTGCCGGGCTGGGCCCCGGCTGGAATGCCGGAACGGACCCCGGCTGGTATACCGGGACGGACTGGACAGAGGCTGGAAGGCCGGCTAGAACACGGACTGGATCGCTGGCAGAATCGCCGGACTGGACCACCTGCTGGGATGCCTGACTGGACACTGGCTGGAATGTCGGACTGGACACCGACCGTCCCGCCCCCACGGCGCCCCCAAAAATATATTTTGGGCTTGATACCTCTGAACTCGGGACCCCCTGGCTCGGAACCACAGGAACTGCCCTCTGTTGCCTCTTCTTCTTTAGCCGACCCACCCGTCTGGTGGTCAGCTGGAGGAATGAGGTGAAGGGCGCGTCTGGTTCTGGATTGGAGGCCCCGGAAGAGGATGCCCAGGATTCCCGTCTGCCACCGAGGTCCGTCGGCGGAGGAGGGGCTACAGGAGGTGAAGGGGAGGACGGACTGGAATTCCCCAAGGTGAGAGAACCCATCACACGGTCCTCCGGGATGGACCCCCACCTGGGATGAGAGGAGATTGGATGACAGCTGGGAGAGGAGTCTTTGTCACACTGCTCTCGAGCTGCAGCCGTTCCACTTACTGTGGGAACGGCTAATAAACCAACTCCTCCTGCTCAGGAAAAGATGGTGGGTTGTCCATCCCGGCCATTAGGTAGGCACTCACCAGCATCTTGGGGACAGATGCCCTCCAGGCCTCGACCTCCCGAGCATAGTCCTGAAGGGTCCTATAGCACTGGGCCAGGAACTGACCACCTCCGGCGTGTGACTGGGTTGCACTACATACATCTCACTTTATATTCTTTTATTTCATTATTAAAACGACAATAGATTTAGTTTGTTTACATACTTGCACTATTTGAGAACATACATACTTGCAAACTGAAATGTGAGAATTCGCATCACAAGGTTTGAACCAGCGACCTCTTGCACCCGAGACTTGCAATTTATCAGGTGTGCCACTCAGTTGGCTCGCTTCACCCAGCAGTGTTTATGGAAGAGTAATATCTCATGAAGGCAGGTATTGATGACAAATGTCAGAAGTGACATTGAAAGAAAGAATGTAATTTTATACTAAGCTTTTTTCTATATTTGTTTCTCAGTTGTTTACAGGACTGTTTACACACACATAGCATCATTTCCACTCTATACTGCTCACTTGCACACCAGGAATATTACACTGAATGCTCATTTGCACTAATAAACTACTTCCATAACTGAATTAACTCATCTACTGCACTGTAACTCATCTATTGCATTTATTGCATAACTAACTGCATCCACTCATCTATTGCACTGTAACTTCAATAACTGCATTAACTCATCTACTGCACTGTAACCTTAATAACCGCATTAACGCATATACTGCACTGTAACTTCAATAACTGCACTAACTCATCTAATACACTGTAACTGTATTATCTGCATCTACTCATGTATTGCACTATAACTTCAACAACTGCATTAACTCATGTACTGCACTGTATCTTTAATAACCGCATTAACTCATCTACTGCACTGTAACTTTAATAGCTAATGTCTGTAATTAATGCACACTCAAGTCACTTGCACTATTGTATTGTCTATATTGTTATCTGTTCATAACCACCTGTACATTAATGTTCACAGTATATAGCCTTCTGTATATATTGTTCATAGTACATACCGACTGTCATATTTTTCGTACAACATTTGTATAGTATTTCCCTAAAATTGTATTCTGTATTTATTCACACTGTATATCTGCACTTGCTAATTGCACTTCTGGTTAGACCTAAACTACATTTCGTTACACTGTACTTGTATATGTGTAATGACAATAAAGTTGAATCTAATCTAATCTAAAAGTTGACAGCCTTGACCTGGCTTTCTTTCATGGGTTATTAGCTATTAAAGTATAATATCTCATGAACGCTAGGTGTACAGATGGGGCTGTCTTGAAAATTTTTAGTTTAAGGTTACGTTTGGGACTTTAATTTGGTGCCGATATATCACACGGTTCAAAAGATATCGCGATTTATGACAAATTTCAAAATGTCCATCGTTCAGTAGTGACATAATCGTACTCACCCAATCCGGCACAACTGGAGGAATCCGCAGACACCAAGATCACGGATTTCTGACAAATATTTCAAAAGTTGCGAACAAAAATAACCATTTTTCAAATCTCGCTGTTCCCCATTTTGGCAAGGACCCCCAGTCCAAGGTGTCAATAAAGCGTATCAAGTTTCGTACCAATAGATCGAAGAATGGCCCGGAAACTTCCTCCAACACATTTTGGGGTCAACTTCGAAAACTTTACAACCTCATAACTTTTGAACAACAACAAAAATCGCAATTCGATTTAGTAATATCTGTGCAGCAAAGATATACAGAGTACTCGAGTTGCGGGGGAATGGCATCCCCCTTTGAAATTAAGATCATCAAAATCATCCCCCTTCTAAAATGGCAATCCCCCCTTCCCATCCCCTGTTATTTTAGCAATGAATGTGTAAATATTAGCACTATTTCAACATTTAGTTTTTGCGAATATTGAATAGGCTAAAATACTGTGGACGAGGGAAACGTGCACATATAATGACACAACGGTTATAAATTGACGTCACGTCAGTCAGCGACGTAGCGGCGCAGGTGCTGTGGCCAGTGATTTCAGCATCATAGCCAAGCAACATGGACAGCTTGACCTGAGGGACTTCAGACTTAAGAGGGCAAGTAGTAGCACTAAAGGCAAGTCAAGAGCCAGAAATACTTTTGATATGTCACCAAAGGCAGAATCTCTGGAGAGAGGCGGTAGCAACACAGTTAGCGATAGTTTGGACCTTTTTGTTCTTGTTAGCTGACGCCAGCTAGCAAGCTAACGTCAGGTTAGACTTTACATTCACAAAGTTAATGTTAGATTTAGTTTCTGTTTCACCTGGAATATCTTACTGCAGAGTTTCCCACAGCACTTTACAGCGGCCGCCTAGGCAACACACACCTGGCTCCTTAACTAGCCTAATTAGAAAAAAAAAACAGTTACTCTGTCCTGTCCGATCAGCGTCATCTGGTGGAATGTCATCACGCTATCTATCATCATTCGCCAAATATTCTACAACATATAAATGGCAAGTGCAAGGAAA